>NC_069400.1:75017464-75114964 GCF_026875155.1 Cherax quadricarinatus | reverse complement strand
CTCCACAGAATGGATGTAAACAACACACTGAACCAGCCGCTTGAACGCCAAAGTTAACATTGTAACGGTAACTAACACTGTACAGTGTCACCTGAGTTTCACCTGATATTTGCATTCTCCTTCCTGACGACTTGGCTTCCACCTGATCAATAACACAAAGCAGTTTTCTATTTCAATTCGTGGAAAAATGTTATGTAAATGATACAACAGCACTGTCCTTACGTTTACGAAATTCGTAAAAAGGTTACAACGTTTTCTTTAAACCGATGCTAAATGTTTAGAGAAAGCTCTTTAGAAGTGACCGTAATTCCTTTTGGAAAGTACAATGGTGTTCTTCTGGTTGATCAAGTGTTAGTTGTACTCAACAGCTCGTTGCAACGATCATTAACAGTCCCATTATGAATTAAAAGTAGTGCCTTTCAGAATAGTTATCCCCTTCAAGAGAGACTGTTGCCTCCAAGAGAAACTGTTGCCCCCCTAAGAGGAGACTGCTGCCCCCTTCAGAGGAGACTGTTGCCCCCTTCAGAGGAGACTGTTGCCCCCTTCAGAGGAGACTGTTGCCCCCTTCAGAGGAGACTGTTGCCCTCTTCAGAAGAGACTGTAGTCCCTTTCAGGAGAGAGAGAGAGAGAGAGAGAGAGAGAGAGAGAGAGAGAGAGAGAGAGAGAGAGAGTCCTCTTCAGAACCATGAGCCCCTTTAACTACTGAGAAAACCCTCTTCAGAATCACTCCCCTTCAGAATCACCGGTCCCCCGTTAGATCATAGAGTAGTCAGTCCCCTTCAGAATAAATACTATAAATACGAGACCACTCCCCACCCCTCATATCCTAGTGTTCTCACGTGGTGCCATAAACTCCCTCAACGAGTTAAAATAAGAAGTATCTCCCCTTTCTCTTATAGCAGAGAAGGGCGCTATTATCTTGCTCTTTCCCCTCGTTTAGCTACGGAAGTGGCACCTACCAGTAAAAGCATAGGTATCTGCGTTTTAGCCGACTATTGTGGTTAGCATTCAGGTGAGACATTACTGTGCAGATGTGCTAGAAACACCAGGCCTGCTAGAAGTTATATCAAGATTATAATGCTAGTTAAATATTAGTTAAAAGGTCAGTAAGAGATGTATTTAATGGTATATCTTCTCTTTACTCTCTTTTCTCTCTCTCTCTCTCACCTTCATCAGCAGGGTAGACAAGTTTCTCACCACCTTGGGTAGACAAGTCTAACAGGGTGAGAAATATCTTTATAGCTGTAAATAATGAGACATTTACCACCCCTTGATGGACATTTTGTTTATCATAAGTTATTTCGTTTATGTCGTCGGCTCCTTGAGGCATATTTTTGTATCTGTCAAAGGTGATAGTCTGTAAATATGCTGTGTGACACTCCTGTTTTTGTGGCCGGAGAAGAAATGGACGTGAGCAATGTTGTGCCTTGAGGCGAGGAAGAGGAGAGGAGAGGGTGGTGAGAGGGTGGTGTGAGGGTGGGGAGAGGGTGGATGTGAGGGTGGGGAGAGGGTGGTGAGAGGGTGGTGAGCGGTGGTGAGAGGGTGGTGAGAGGGTGGTGAGAGGGTGGTGAGAGGGTGGTGAGAGGGTGGTGAGAGGGTGGTGAGGAGGTGGTGAGGAGGTGGTGAGAAGGTGGTGAGAAGGTGGTGAGAGGGTGGTGAGAGGTGGTGAGAGGGTGGTGAGAATCTGGTGAGAAGGTGGTGAGAGGGTGGTGAGAGGGTGATGAGAAGGTGGTGAGGGGTTGGTGAGAGGGTGGTGAGAGGGTGGTGAAGGAAAGGGAGGTAAGAAAGGTTAGAAAGGGAGGTAAGAAGGGAGGGAGAGAAGGCTAACGTTTGTGATGCAGGATGCATAGAGATTGGCCTGCGTGTGAGTGCAGACAGACAGAGAGAAAGAGACATAAAACAGAGAGACAAAGAAACAGAGAGAGAGAGAGAGAGAGAGAGAGAGAGAGAGAGAGAGAGAGAGAGAGAGTGAGGAGACTTGCCTCTAACATTCAAAGTCTTTACTGGTAAGACCTTCGGGATCCTCTAGCTTATATATATGATTTAATTACTTGTCCTCAGACTAACCTATCTCACTCCCTCTCTCTCTCTCATTCTTAATCTCCACACACACACACACACACACACACACAACACACACACACACACACACAAACAGGCCTAGTGTCGAATCGACATGTGCCTTGGACAAAATGGTAACACACACACACACACAAAACTCACACACATACACACACACACACAAGCCCGCACACACACGCGCACACACAACTCACACACACACACACACACACACACACACACACACACACACACACACACACACCACACACACACACACACAGGAAACTATACATAGTTTTAAGACGAGGTATGATAAAGCTCATGGAGCAGGGGGAGAGACGACCTAGTAGCGGTCGGTGAAGAGGCGGGGCCAGGAGCTGAGTATCGACCCCTGCAACCACAATTAGATGAGTACGATTAGGTGAGTACACACACACACACACACACACACACACACACACACACACACACACACACACACACACACACACGGGACACCACAATCTAAGTCCCGCTCCGGTAATTACAAACAGGTATTGACAAATATATAAGCTCTCGTACACACGACCACGTGCAAGCTTGTGTGAGGACATGTTCACACGCGCGAGCACGTGCTCACACCCGCTAGCACAAGCTTACACGCGCGGGCACACTCTCAGAGAAGGAAAATACTCTTGCATATCCACCAAGAAACTGCAGTTACTCCGGCGAGCAACGACAGCGAGGAAAATGTTTAAATATATGTTGAAGAGAGACGGTGTGACGTCTCCCTGAGCTTTACAAAGAATGTTTATTTGCCAGTCAACTCCTAACTCGATCGTTGTGTTCTGCTTCCTCAGTACAGTTACTGCTTTGATGTGGCAGGTGATGGGGCTCCCCCTCACACACACACACACACACACACACACACACACACACACACACACACACACACACACACACACACACACACACACACACACACACTACCTTGCATCACTCAACAAATCAGTAATTGCAGCCAGTCTGGCTCCGAGGCAACATTCCAACTAATCTGAGAGACAGGGCCACAAGGTAGGAGGGGAGTAAATCTTGCACTCTTTTACAACATGCTGCTCAATATCTCTGCCGTCTATGCAAATGAGAAACAAGATGGCGGGTAGGTGGTGGTGGTGCCGGTGTGAGTGCTGGCACCGGTATATTCAGAATGTCTTGACTGATCAATAAGTCTACTACTAACGCCTCCTGATAGACTGACTCCCCTCTTGCTAGTCCATTCTACTCCGGCTGGTGCTTCAGGTGTGATTTTGAGAGTCTGGTGGAAGCCCTGGGCTGCACTTCCTTCCGCCATGTTAGAAGAGGCACCCCTTCGCTCATTTGATAGTCGTGTTTAGCATACTAGACCAGCGCACGCGCCCACGCATTCAAATGGGCTGCCTTAAAACTCGTTTTTCATCGACAGGCAATTGAATGGGCCACAACATCTGTCTGAGGGACCAACCTAGCAACCTCAGCACCAGGAAACCCTCTCTAGAAGCCACGGAGCCTACTTCCACCTCCCCAACCACGTCGTTTGCTATAAACAGTGGCCGCATAAGCGAGGTTGCTATATTTAAATCAGGCCCGAAATAAAAAACCCGGTGACGTGTGTACGGGGCGCGCCTTGATCCCGCCCCTCCTCGCGCGTTGATTGGTTGCCACCCTCGCTTGCCAACCAATCACCTCGCTTTAAACTTTGACGAAAGGGGTTGGGCTGGCGAGGGAATATTCATGCGCATTTGAATACGTCTCCTATACTGCGCACCTGCTCCTCCAGCCTCTCCCTTCACCCCGTACAGAAGCCATTTTTTTAAAGAGTAAAGGCCAAGCTGGCACTGGGCGGCACTCAGCCAGACGCGAGAGTGCCACTGACATCTCTGCAATGTGACTAACATGTGTGAAATGACAAAAATCTCCCCTTCCCCCCCTATCTTCAGTCTCTCTTCTCTCTCTTCTCTCCCTCCCTCTCTCTCTCTCTCTCTAATTCACACATACTCTCGCACCATCCCCCAACACTTGCTCTCTTTAAATATCACCTCTACCTCTCTCTCTCTCTCTCTCTCTCTCTCTCTCTCTCTCTCTCTCTCTCTCTCTTTACAACTATCGGTAGACAGCGGGACTGGGATCCAGGAGGAGGTGCGCTAGTATATGCTAAGAAACATGAACCACTGTACAGTCATTACGACTCCTAACCATACACCATCTACCAGCACAACCTCACCACACACACACATAAACACACACAAAACACACACACACACACACACACACACACAACACACACACACACACACACACACAAACACACGCACACACACACACCACACAAGGATGCAACAGAGGAAAATACAAAAAGAGAGTTGCTTTTATTTCGTGGTCACAGACCATTAATGTGAGGCACCAAACGAGGATTTTTTTTTCCTCTGCTTCATTTCCTTGATTTCTCCTCTTCATTCTTCTCTCCTTTCCTCCTTCCTTCCATCCCTCTCACTCTTTCCCTCCTCTTCTCACTCCCTCCCTTCTCATCTCCCTCCTTCCTACCCCTCCCACTCCCCTTTCCTCTCTCACTGTCTCCATCCCATCTCACCCCCTTTTATGCCCTCTCACTCTCCCTCCTACCCCTCTCATTCTCTCCTGGTCTCTACTTTCTCTCAACCTCTCCATCCCTTTATTTCCTCCTTTTCTACTCTCCTTTCCCTGCCGTGCACCCTTATCCATCTCCAATGAAAATCAAGAGGAGAACGAGCAGAGAAGAGCAAGTCTCATTCTACCTTCATTAAGAAACTGTGAGGAGAAATCTGAAAGCGCTCGACCAGTTCCTTCTGAAGACTCGGAGATACGAAGATGTATCACTTGTACCATTAAACGAATCTGACACACACAGACACGAACAACTAACGGAAGAGCAACGTGATTTATTACAGGATGAAACTCCAAGGCGAGAGGTGCAACACGAATGTGAATTTTTTTCTCTTTTGGGGGAGAGTTTTACACTGCTGATGTGAACTAGACAAGTACTATGTAAAGAACTGCTAGATAGTAGCCCCTCAGGGGTGTTCTCCATACCAGTGAGAGGATGTTTATCAAAGGAATTAGATGTGACTTCCCCCTTCCATGGATGGAAACTGATTGCCTCCCATTTTCAAGGTGTTGTATGACGTTGTCGTGTTTAGTGCTCCCCATGATTGTATTAATATTAGATATAATGAAAGGGGCTGGCTGTGGTCACTCACAATCCTGAAGTTCACAAACCTAGGTTGACCAGTTAGCCACGAACTACCCATAGAATAGTAATAGTGATTGTAGAAGTTAGGGCAGTAGTGGTGATTGTAGCAGTAGTAGTATAGTGGTGGTGGTGGTGGTGGTGGTGGTGGTGGTGGTGGTGGTGGTGATAGTAGCAGTGGTGGTGGTAGTAGTGGTGGTGGTAGTAGTGGTTGTGGTAGTAGTGGTTGTGGTGGTAGTGGTAGTAGAAGTGGTGATAGTAGTAGTGGTGATAGTAGTAGTGGTGATGAGTAATAGTGTGTTTGTAGTAGTAGTGGTAGTAGTGGTAGCAGTAATAGTGATGGTGGTAGTAGTACTGGTGGTAGTAATAATAGTAGTGGTGGTGGTGGGATAGTAGTGGTGGGGGGGTGGGGATTGGTAGTAGTGGTGGTGGTAGTAGTAGTGTAGTAGTGGTGGGAGTAGTGGTGGTGGTAGTAGTAGTGGTGGTAGTAGTAGTGGTGGTGGTGGTGGTAGTTAGTGTGGTGGTGGTGGTGGTGGTGGTAGTAGTGGTGGTGGTATAGTAGTAGTAGTGTTGGTAGTAGTAGTGGTGGTAGTGGTAGCAGTAGTGGTGGTAGTGTGTAGTATGTGGTGGTAGTGGTAGTAGTAGTGGTGGTAGTGGTAGTAGTAGTGGTGGTAGTGGAGTAGTGGTAGTAGTAGTGGTAGTAGTAGCAGTATAGTGGTAGGTAGTAATAGCAGTAGTAGTGGTAGTAGTAGTGGCAGTAGTAGAAGTGGTGGTAGTAGTAAACAGTAATAGCATTAGTAGTAGCAGTAGTAGAGGTAGTAGTAGTGGAAGTAGTAATAGTAGCAGTAGTAGTGGTAGTAGTAAAACAGTAGTAGTCAGTACATAGTAATACGTATAATAGCAGTAGTAGTGTGCAGTAGTAGTGGCAGAGTAGTAGAAGTAGTAGTAGTAGAAGTAGTAGAAGTAGTAGTAGTAGTAGTAGTAGATAGTAGAATAGAATAGTAGTAGTAGTAGTAGTAGTGGAAGTAGTAGTAGTAAGTAGTAGTGGAAGTAAATAGTAGTAGTAGTAGTAGTAGTAGTAGCAAACAGCAGTAATAGTAGTAGTAGCAGTAGTAGAGTAGTAGTAGCTGTAGTAGCAGTAGTAGTAGTAGTAGTAGTGAAGTAGTAGTAGCAGTAGTGGAAGTAATAGTAGTAGCAGTAGCAGTAGTAGTAGTAGCAGTAGTAGCAGTAGCAGCAGTAGCAGTAGTAGTAGTAGAAGCAGTAGTAGTAGTAGTAGCAGTAGTAGCAGTAGTAGCAGTAGTGAAAAGTATTAGTAGCAGTAGCAGGTAGTAGTAGTAGCTGTAGCAGCAGTTGTAGTTAGGCGTAGTAGCAATAGTAGAGCAGTAGTAACAGTAGTAGTAGTAGCAGTAGTGTAGTAGGCAGCAGTAGTAGTAGCAAATAGTAGTAGCATAGTAGTAGCAGTAGTAGCTGTAAGTAGTTGCCAGTAGTAGCAGTAGGAGCAGTAGTAGCTGTAGTAGCAGTAGTAGTAGGAGCAGTAGGAGTAGTAGCAGTAGGAACAGATAGTAGCAGTAGGAAGACACGTTAGTAGCAGTAGTAGAAGTAGGAGCAGTAGTTAGCAGTAGGAGCCAGTAGTAGCAGTAGTAGCAATAGGAGGCAGTAGGAGCAGTAGTAGCAGTAGCAGCATTAGTAGCAGCAGTAGTGAGCAGAGTAGCAGCAAGTCAGCAGCAGTAGGATGCAGTTGGAGCAGTAAGAAAGCAGTTAGTAGCAGGTTGCAGCAGTAAGTTAGAAAGTAGTAGCAGTAGGAGCAATAGGAGCAGGTAGGGAGCAGTAGTAGTAGCAGTAGTTAGTAGCAGTTAGTGCAAGTAGCAGCAGTAAGAGCATGTAGCAAGTAGTAAGCAGTTGTAGCAGTAGTAGCAGCAGGAGCAGTAGGAGCAGTAGTAGCAGTAAGTAGAGTAAGCAGCAGTAGATAGAGCAGTTAGGAGTAGTAGTGCAGTGAGCAGCCAGTAGGAAGCAGTAGTAGAGTGGCAGCAGTAGGAGTAGTAGTAGCTAGTAGTAGCGGTAGTAGCAGTAGTTGCAGTAGTAATAGCAGTAGTAGTAGAGGCAGTAGTTAGTAGTAGTAGTGGTAGCAGAGTTAGTGCAGTAGTTAGTAGCCAGCAGTTGTAGGAGCAGTAGTAGCAGTAGCCAGACAGTTAGTATATTAGTTAGTAGCAGTAAGTGCAGTAGTAGCAGTAGTAGCAGTAGTGTAGTAGTAGTAGCAGTAGTAGCAGTAGTAACAGTTGTAGCAGTAGTAGCTCCATCGTAGTAGTAGCAGCAGTAGTAGGAGCGAGTAGTAGTAGCAGTAGCAGCGTAGGAGGCAGTATAGCGCAGTAGTGTAAGTAGTAGCATTTAGTAGTAGTAGCAGTAGTAGCAGTAGTAGTAGCAGTAGGAGCAGTAGTAGCAGTAGTAGTAGTATGTAAGTAGGCAGTAGTTAACAGTAGTAGCAAGTAGTAAGTAGTAGTAGCAGTTGTATTAGTAGTTAGGTAGCAGTAGCAGGCCTAGAAGTAGTAGTAACAGAAGCTCGATCCTGTGTTATTACTATCGTATTAATTCTGCTCAAGACTTTATAAATATCTCTCACCTGTGTATTTATGCATTTCTTAGACTTCCTGTATTTTGTATGTTAAGTAAATAATCTCCATGTATCGTCAGTGTATCCTGTAAACTTAAATACCACTTTATAAAAATCATGGTATGGACGTGGACCACTTTTGAAGTCGGCAGTGTAGCAGAGAAAGTGAAAGCTGGGAAGAGAGCCTTCTGCTTTACTGAGATCACCTTTCCTCTCTTTCTTCCTCTTTTGTAATTCTCTCCTGTCTCTTACCTCCTCCCCTACGCTTCTCCAACCCATCCATCCTTCTCTGATTTTTCCCTTTCCCTCCTCTTCCTTAGTTCTCCTCCTTCCTCTCTCTCTCCACTCCTCCCCATGTCTCCCCTCTGCCTGAGGGTAATTTAGTGCGGCAGAAGGCTGGTGATAGGGGAAAGGAGAGTCCATTATGGACACTTGTACCAGGTCCGGTGCCTAGTGTAAGTGTGGCCTCGCTGGAGAAGCCAGCAAAAAGATCTTGTTTACTGTGTGTTAGATGGTCCCAGGTACACGGTGCTCTCCCACTGCCAGTGTCGCCCTCCCTCCTCTTGTTGGGACTACACACACACACACACACACACACACACACACACACACACACACACACACACACACACACACACACACACACACACACACACACAGTCTCTCGATATTTTGGTGAGAAGCGTGGGGGGGGGGGGTGACTATAATGGTACTGGTGATAGTCATTGTTGGTGGTGAAGGTGGTTGTGGCTGCTGGTGGTGGTAGTTAGCATTGTTGGTGGTGGTGGTGGCTGCTGGTGGTGGTAGTTAGCATTGATGGTGGTGGTGGTTGTGGCTGCTGGTGGTGGCAGTCAGCATTGATGGTGGCGGTGGTTGTTGCTGCTGGTGGTGGTAGTTAGCATTGATGGTGGTGGTGGTTGTGGCTGCTGGTGATGGTAGTTAGCATTGATGGTGGTGGTTGTGGCTGCTGGTGGTGGTTACATGCAGATTACCAATAGTCGCTTCGGAGGTCACCGCTCCCTCGGCCCGCTGCCAGACCAAGCCTTCTAGCATGATCGATCAGGCTGTTGGTACCCGCCCCCTGCAACCCAGAGTATGCACCACAGCCCGGCTTATCAGGAACTGATCTGAGAAACTAATCGAGGTATCTCATGAAAAATCATGGTCCCCTTTACATTTATTAAATTTACTTTCAGTGTACTTATCGCAGCTGAAAGACTATTTAAAAATACCATAAAATCAAAAGCCAAACCTGAACCAAAGTTACTCAACAGGAGCATGAAAAAACATTTTGTGAAGAGCCTAGTGATAAATGGAAAGGAGAGTAGGATGATGGAGAGAGAGAACCATGTGAAAAAGCTTAGCAAATGATTCAAAGAAGTCTTCAAAAACAGAGAGGAGAGCTTTTAGATGGCACTATAGTCAGAACTGATCAGTTGGTGCCAGGAAACATCAACACAACAAAAGAAGGGAAGAGACTCCTACAGGACCTTGGTGTAACAAAAGCAATTGGTTCTGACAACTTTTCTTGATGGGTATTCAGAAAACAAAATAAACCTCTGATACAGTAGCAAAGGTTTTTAACCTCTGCAGCCAGGGTAGCTGCCACAATACTGACTCTCCATGTACATACATATATATGCAATACAATCGCAAACAGGCGATCTTAATAATGCAAAACAAGCCACATAGTGAGGGAAATCTTTAGATCTTTCGCACTAACACACACACACACAATATATATATATATATATATATATATATATATATATATATATATATATATATATATATATATATATACATCATATATATATATCGTGCCGAATATGTAAAACTTGCAGTTTGTCAAAGGTTCTGGGAAAGATTGTGAAGAAAGATGTTGTAGCACTTGGGGAGAAGATTCTTTACAAAAACTAGCATTGAGGTAGAACAACATTTGATAAAGTGTCACATTAGAGATTAATCCAAAAAAATAGAGGACCGAGAAGTGTTAAAAGGACAGAGTTCTCCAGTGTGTCACAAACCACCTGAATGACATAAAACAGAGCGTAACAGTAAGGAATGAGACACCAGAATGGGGGAGAGAGCAACGAATCGAGTGCCACATATATTACGAACAACCAATGTTGTTCCTAAAATATGTGAATGACCTACCAAAGGGGACAGAGTCATATATATCACTGTGCTGATGGTGTAAAAGTAATGAAAATAATAAGAATAGAAGGGTCCGGTGATAAGTTAGAGGGAGACCTTGAACTGAGATTGTCGTAAACAAGTGACTTCTTGAGTTCAAACCAAACAAATGGAAGACCAAGTGTCCTGGAAAAGGTTAGGATAGACTGGAATACAGAATGAGTGGAGAGATACTGAAAATTTTTGAGAGCGAGAGGGGTCTGGGGGTAAATATTACGCTAAACATATCACCAGAAATAAACAGAAGAAAAGTAATATTTACCACATATGCAAGATTAGCAAACCTCAGAATAGTGTGCAGGAACTTGAACAAGGAATCATTCTGATTTTTTATGCATGCCGAGTACACAGCTCCAGCTTAAAGCCCACATCTGGTCTAGGCTGTGCAGAATATCGAAAAGGTCCAGGTATACATCCAAGCTAGTACCTTAACTGAGAGAAATGCAACGTCAGTAGAGGTTGAAGGCGCTGAACATAACGACCTTAACGAAGATAAGGACAAAGAGAGACATAATTACATCGAAAATTTTAAGAGGAACTAACACGCCAGACAGGGGCAGATTATTTGAATTATGAAAGCCCAAGATCAAGGGGATACAGGTGGAAGCCGAAAACACACGTGAGGATCAGTTTCAGGGTGGTTAAAAAATAGAATGACTTACGAGGCAGTGATGGAGGCAAACCTCAATACACAGCTTCAAGAGTAGATATAAGGCCCAGGACGCCTGAAATCAATGATGCAAAATAGTCTAGGAGGCGGTGCCATGTGATAAGTCTCAACTTTCGCGAGCATAACTCTGTGAGAGTGCACTCAACAGCACTAACCCATCCTCACACACACACACATGATAACGACATACAAAATACTGCGAGGAATTGACAAGGTGGACAAAGACAGGATGTTCCAGAGATGGGACACAAAAACAAGGGGTCACAATTGGAAGTTGAAGACTCAGATGAGTCAGATGTTAGGAAGTATTTCTTTAGTCACAGAATTGTCAGAAAGTGGACTAGTCTGGCAAGGGACAGTGGAGTCAGAAACCATACATAGTTTTAAGACGAAGTTTGAAAAAGCTCGTGGAGCAGGGAGAGACAGGACTTAATAACGACCAATGAAGAGGCGGGGCCAGGAGCTATGAATCGACCCCTGCAACCACAAATAGGCGAGTACACACACAGTGTACGTGGTTTTTCCATAATAAATATACTAGCTTCCTAGCTTTGTCTCTAACTTAGTATTCAAAGAGACAAACTTTTATTTGTTCCCAAAGTCGAATTACAACGAGTTAAGTTTGTGCATTATCACATAGGTGGCCAACTTGTGTTGACATTGTTCTTGTTTTGTTTGTTCTCGTTAATATGGAGCTTTGCTACAATGATAGTGCCAGGTGTAATACTGGTTCATGATGAGTTACTGTTAGTATAAATATATACGACTTACTGGAAGTATGATGATAAGTATAATGAGTAACTGGAAGTATACATCAAAATGGTATACAATACCGACAGGTTGTTAGGTAAGACACATATGTAACAGTTAGGTATATTTATTTCGAAACTTTTCTGTACTCGACTGAAGAAGCCTACTGCGTAGGCGAAACGTTTCGAAATGAAGATACCTAACTGTTGCATATGTGTCTTACCTAACAACTGGAAGTATGATGGTAAGTATAATGAGTAACTGGAAGTATGATTATAAGTATAATGAGTAACTGGAAGTATGATAAGTATAAAGAGTAACTGGAAGCATAAGTATAATGAGTAACTGGAAGCATAAGTATAATGAGTAACTGGAAGTATAAATATTAGTAACTGAAAGTATGATCATAAGTATAATGAGTAACTGGAAATATGATTATAAGTATAATGAAGAAAATATCCCAGATTCTCGCTAGTGGGTAATTAAATAACAAGATTAATAGTTATATCAATGAAGATTTTACTTGTAATATTAATTAAAATAATAATTAAATTTCTAACTATTTTTGTTAGTGCAAAATGTTAATTAGACATTAACTAATTAACACTGATATCGTGCCATTATAAGTGCTATAAAATAGAAGATTTCCTTAAACACGATCTTATTCCTCAAGTTTAAAACTGAAACTGAAAAAGTTCGTCTTTTTGTTGAAAGTAATTATTACTATTTTTTTTTCTTGCGCAAGAGAATTGGAGATGTTATCGAGATTATTTTTTTTGCATTTTAGATGATGTGTGCTAAAGGAAACCGAAAAGTAATTCCACTGTAATTAGTTTCTGGTCTTTTCTCGGCTTCCTCAACATTCATACCCTTCCATTAGGTAGAGATTGAATTCCAGCAGCCATACTGACCAGTCCTACTGGTTTGACTAGGTCTTTAAAGAACCTGTCAATACCTTTTCCTGTCTACTGACAAGAACCTCCGTTGAAACCCAGATATACGCTCTTCCACTCACCTTTTCCACTTTATATCGGTTCACTTGTACGATTGAAGTGTTTATTGATTTTTTTTTATACAGGGTTTGACAAGGTTAAGGATCCCAAGCTTTATTGACAAGCTATTTACAGGTTAAGGATTCCTAACTTTATTGGTAAGCTAAGAGCTGTTACCTACATCAGCTCATTTGAAAGCATTTTTATTGTTATGAGACATACAAGTAGGGAACAGGATGAAATTGGAGCCATCTGTGGGCCAGCATTTTCATTTGATCAGCTGACTTTATCTCGTTGACATCATAATGCTGTACGAATGTGTTCCTACTCGAGTCATCCTGGGTATATATGATCTCAGATGGAGTGATGTTCTGGAGAAGGGTACAGCCAGAGTGAAGTTGCTGCTTTCTGCCCGTCTTGTGGCATAAAAGCTTGTTTCACGCTGTCCCCGAACTGGATCTAAGTGTGGTACTTTGACAATATTGGCCTTGTACATAACAGTAAGGCCACCCACATCCCTTCTATGTTGAAGGCTCTGCTGAAATGACAGATCTATCCAGGATGGGTCCAGGCGAGAGATGAGACGTCTTGCTCTGTTCTCTACTCTGTCAAGCAGTCGCAGATGAGAGGGGGGCAGGCAAACCAAGAAAGTGGAGCATACTCAAGGTGTGTTCGTGAACTTCCTGTGATGAGGGAAAGTGTACTCACCCAGCCAAGGACAGTGGCGAAGTCTGTGACTGAGAAATGTGGTGATACCAAAAAGTTTCGCCATACGAGTGGCTTATTCAGGACTGAAGAAGATACTCGTATGGAGAAACGTTTCCTTTAATAAAGGTCCTGAATTGTACGTAAATGGCTTTTTTCACACAAAATTTGTAACAAAGTATCAAATATATTTAATAATCTTTGAGGTGATCAATAAAATATATGATCTGTTGACTACTAAAATTCACGAGTCGTATGAATCTTTAACTGAATCAAAGACTGAATTAATATAAGTTAAAATATATGCTGAAGAATTTATTCACAAAATGATTTTAAAACTGAAACGAAATAAACAGCTGAAGTATGATAGCTGCATTTAATGATACACTTTTACAAAACAGAAAAAAGTTCAGACATGTAAGAAAAATGTATTGCAGATGAATTATCAAGAAAAATGTATTCTTGGTTAAAAAAAATAATGGTTATATAGAGAGAATGGAAGATAATATCTCCATTAGGAGATGTGAGAGTTGATGCCGTAACCACCTATGAATTAAACTTTAATAACAGATAAAACAGACTGGAGGAATTGTTTAGATCTTAGCAGCAGAGAATAAAATATGAAAGAGGTGTATAAAAAGCGGCAATAATTATTTCCTTACAAAGAAAGGAGTAGATGTTGAGGAGGAGAGAGAAGAAGGAGGAGAAGGAGGAGGATGATGAGGAGGAAGAGGATACCAACAAGACATTAAAATAACGAAAAAATAACGAGACTGGACATCACTAATATTCTGGATTTTTACTTGTGTAACCACAAACACGGATTTACAAATACATAACTTCACAAACTCGCAAATGCAAAAAAGCAGTAGGGAAATAAAGTGAAGCAGAAGTGACCACGACGGCAGTGCATAAAACCAGATACTATCTGATTATTGTCTGGGCTGGAGTCAGCTGGTGGCTGTTGTTGTTGTTAGTGGTATCTTGCGGAACCACGTTATGCTGTCTGCTGACTTACGCTCTTCTTTATTTCTCCTCAAATATAAACTATTTACTCACAAATTTGGCTAAAATCAATCTCCAGCCTTACCTTAAATTGACTTTCTCTCTCTCTCTCTCTCTCTCTCTCTCTCTCTCTCTCTCTCTCTCTCGTCTAATAAGCAAAGTAAGTAAATTAGACAGAACTTCCTAAAAATTTATATTTTCGCAAGTTTTCCCAACCATTTACACGATATATAATTCTTATTTAAAATGACATTAAAATTGAACACCTTATCGGACTTTAAAAAAAAATAGTAGTTTATCTTAGCATAATCCTACTAAACTTTTATTTCACATAACTTCATTAAATATTAATTTATAGTTATGATATAGTTTTTTCCTTATTCTTAGCCTTTTCTTTGAGCTAATTCATAAAAGAAGTTTAATTCTCCATAATTCGGCAAGGCGACCGTTGCTATATATATATATATATATATATATATATATATATATATATGTGGTTGTTTAATATATTTATAGATGGGGTTGTAAGAGAAGTAAATGCGAGGGTCTTGGCAAGAGGCGTGGAGTTAAAAGATAAAGAATCACACACAAAGTGGGAGTAGTCACAGCTGCTCTTTGCCGATGACACTGTGCTCTTGGGAGATTCTGAAGAGATGTTGCAGAGATTGGTGGATGAATTTGGTAGGGTGTGCAAAAGAAGAAAATTAAAGGTGAATACAGGAAAGAGTAAGGTTATGAGGATAACAAAAAGATTAGGTGATGAAAGATTGAATATCAGATTGGAGGGAGAGAGTATGGAGGAGGTGAACGTATTCAGATATTTGGGAGTGGACGTGTCAGCGGATGGGTCTATGAAAGATGAGGTGAATCATAGAATTGATGAGGGAAAAAGAGTGAGTGGTGCACTTAGGAGTCTGTGGAGACAAAGAACTTTGTCCTTGGAGGCAAAGAGGGGAATGTATGAGAGTATAGTTTTACCAACGCTCTTATATGGGTGTGAAGCGTGGGTGATGAATGTTGCAGCGAGGAGAAGGCTGGAGGCAGTGGAGATGTCATGTCTGAGGGCAATGTGTGGTGTGAATATAATGCAGAGAATTCGTAGTTTGGAAGTTAGGAGGAGGTGCGGGATTACCAAAACTGTTGTCCAGAGGGCTGAGGAAGGGTTGTTGAGGTGGTTCGGACATGTAGAGAGAATGGAGCGAAACAGAATGACTTCAAGAGTGTATCAGTCTGTAGTGGAAGGAAGGCGGGGTAGGGGTCGGCCTAGGAAGGGTTGGAGGGAGGGGTAAAGGAGGTTTTGTGTGCGAGGGGCTTGGACTTCCAGCAGGCATGCGTGAGCGTGTTTGATAGGAGTGAATGGAGACAAATGGTTTTTAATACTTGACGTGCTGTTGGAGTGTGAGCAAAGTAACATTTATGAAGGGATTCAGGGAAACCGGCAGGCCGGACTTGAGTCCTGGAGATGGGAAGTACAGTGCCTGCACTCTGAAGGAGGGTGTTAATGTTGCAGTTTAAAAACTGTAGTGTAAAGCACCCTTCTGGCAAGACAGTGATGGAGTGAATGATGGTGAAAGTTTTTCTTTTTCGGGCCACCCTGCCTTGGTGGGAATCGGCCGGTGTGATAATAAAAAAATAATAATATATATATATATATATATATAATATATATATATATATATATATATATATATATATATATATATATATGTCGTGCCCAATATGTGAAACTGGTCAATTAGCAAGAACTCATTTAAAATTAAGTCCTTTCTGAAGTTTTCTCTTATACGTTTAAAGATATATATTTTTTCATTAATGATAATGTAAAAATTTTTAATTTTGCACCAAAAGAATCTTAGAAAACTTACCTAACCTTATTATAACAAGAGCAATTTATTTTAGCCTAACCCAACTAAATATATTTTAGATTTGTTTACAATAATTTAATACTAAACAAACACAGTGAAATATATTTTTTTCGTTAGGTTCACAATGGTTTTGGCGAAATTATTGCAAACACAAATTTTCACTTGTCCTATATGGCAAGATAAACGTTGCTATTTAAGTCAAGATCGCAAGTTCTGCCTATTCGGCACGACATTATATATATATATATATATATATATATATATATATATATATATATATATATATATATATATATATATTAGAATGTGGGGGCAGAAGTTTGTGGATATAGGAGGGTGGGTGCAGGAGGAAAGAGGAGTGATTGGTGGAATGAAGTAAAGGGTGTGATAAAAGAGAAAAAGTTAGCTTATGAGAGATATTTACAAAGCGGAAGTGTTATAAGAAGATTAGTATATATGGAGAGTAAAAGAAGGGTGAAGAGAATGGTGAGACAGTGCAAAAGAAGAGCAGATGATTGAGTGGGAGAGGTACTGTCAAGAAATTTTAATGAAAATAAGAAAATTTTTTGGAGTTAAACAAGTTAAGAAAGCCTAGGGAACAAATGGATTTGTCATTTAAAAACAGAGTAGGGGAGTTAGTAGATGGGGAGATGGAGGTTTTGGGTAGATGGCGAGAATATTTTGAGGAACTTTTAAATGTCGACGAAGAAAGGGAGGCGGTAATTTCATGCACTGGCCAGGGAGGTATACCATCTTTTAGGAGTGAAGAAGAACAGAATGTAAGTGTGGGGGAGGTGCGTGAGGCATTACGTAGAATGATAGGGGGTAAAGCAGCTGGAACTGATGGGATCATGACAGAAATGTTAAAAGCAGGGGAAGGGGCAGTGTTGGAGTGGTTGGTATTTTTGTTTAATAAATGTATGAAGGAGGGGAAGGTACCTAGGGGTTGGCGGAGAGCGTGTATAGTCCCTTTATATAAAGGGAAAGGGGACAAAAGAGATTGTAAAAATTATAGAGGAATAAGTTTACTGAGTATACCAGGAAGAGTGTACGGTAGGGTTATTGACAGAATTAGAGGTAAGACAGAATGTAGGATTGCGAATGAGCAAGGAGGCTTCAGAGTGGGTAGGGGATGTGTAGATCAAGTGTTTACATTGAAGCATATTTGTGAACAGTATTTAGATAAAGGTAGGGAGTTTTTATTGCATTTATGGATTTAGAAAAGGCATATGATAGAGTGGATAGGCGAGCAATGTGGCAGATGTTGCAAGTATATGGAATAGGTGGTAAGTTGCTAAATGCTGTAAAGAGTTTTTATGAGGATAGTGAGGCTCAGGTTAGGGTGTGTAGAAGAGAGGGAGAATACTTCCCGGTAAAAGTAGGTCTTAGACAGGGATATGTAATGTCACCATGGTTAATATATTTATAGATAGGGTTGTAAAAGAAGTAAATGCTAGGGTATTCGGGAGAGGGGTGGGATTAAATTATGGAAAATCAAATACAAAATGGGAAGTGACACATTTACTTTTTGCTGATGATACTGTGCTTATGGGAGATTCTAAAGAAAAATTGCAAAGGCTAGTGGACGAATTTGGGAGTGTGTGTAAAGGTAGAAAGTTGAAAGTGAACATAGAAAAGAGTAAGGTGATGAGAGTATCAAATGATTTAAATAAAGAAAAATTGGATATCAAATTGGGGAGGAGGGGTATGGAAGAAGTCAATGTTTTCAGATATTTGGGGGTTGACGTGTCGGCGGATGGATTTATGAAGGATGAGGTTAATCATAGAATTGATGAAGGAAAAAAGGCGAGTGGTGCGTTGAGGTATATGTGGAGGCAAAAAACGTTATCTATGGAGGCAAAGAAGGGAATGTATGAAAGTATAGTAGTACCAACACTCTTATATGGGTGTGAAGCTTGGGTTGTAAATACTGCAGCAAGGAGGCAGTGGAGATGTCCTGTCTAAGGGCAATGTGTGGTGTAAATATTATGCAGAAAATACGGTGTGTGGAAATTAGGAGAAGGTGTGGAGTTAATAAAAGTATTAGTCAGAGGGCTGAAGAGGATTTGTTTAGGTGGTTTGGTCATTTAGAGAGAATGAATCAAAGTAGAATGACATGGAGAGTGCATAAATCTGTAGGGGAAGGAAAGCGTGGTAGGGGTCGTCCTCGAAAAGGTTGGAGGGAGGGGGTAAAGGATGTTTTGTGGGCGAGGGGTTTGGACTTCCGGCAAGCGTGCGTGAGCGTGTTAGATAGGAGTGAATGGAGACAAATGGTATTAGGGACCTGACGATCTGTTGGAGTTTGAGCTGGGTAATATTTAGTGAAGGGATTCAGGGAAACCGGTTATTTTATATAACCGGACTTGAGTCCTGGAAATGGGAAGTACAATGCCTGCACTCTAAAGGAGGGGTTTGGGATATTGGCAGTTTGGATATATTGTGTATTTTTATACGTATATACTTCTAAACTGTTGTATTCTGGGCACCTCTGCAAAAACAGTGATCATGTGTGAGTGAGGTGAAAGTCTTGAATGATGATGAAGGTATTTTCTTTTTGGGAATTTTCTTTCTTTTTGGGTCACCCTGCCTCGGTGGGAGACGGCCGACTTGTTGAAAAAAAAATATATATTATTGTAACCACGAACGAGTGGTATTGAATCAATAACGACACTGCGACTAACCGAGGATTCGCACCCATGTCGTTTTGGCCCGCCTTATGATGAGCGAAAATCACACACAGGATTGCGTGGTCCCGTGGGTTAGAGCGTCATGTGTGATTTTCGCTCACCATGGGGCGGGCCAAAACGACATGGGTTCGAATCCTTGGCCTAGTCGCAGTGCTGTTATTGATTCAGTACCATTCGATCGTGGTTACAATAATATATATACTGCTCGTGGAGGCTAGTACGCCAAACGAGGAGAATGAAATTAGCTCCGCGGCACCCACACCACCGTATGCCCTCGGATCACAGTAAATCACCTAGCTCTGCTGGGTGCGAGATTCTTGAAGGACTGCGTGGTCCGGTGGGTTCGAATCCTCGGCTAGTCACAGTATTGTTATTGATTCAGTACCACTCGTCGTGGTTATCATAATATATAATATATATATTATATATATTATATATATATATATATTATATATATATATATATATATATATATATATATATGCAAAACAACCACTGTGAAGAATAGTGAAATTCCAAGCGCTTTCGTGACTTCTCACTTTATCGAGGAACTATGATATCACCTATTTACTGTGATCTTACTGCAAATATATATATATATATATATATATATATATATATTATATATATATATATATTATTATATATATATATGTATATATATATGTATATATATATATACATATCATAATATAATGCATACACAATTATAACTTCAACATTTTATTATGTCGAAACAATTTTTCTTGAAGTTTGTCATTAGCTGTACTAGTGTATGGATGGGTGGATCTCTGATATTATTTTCTCGTTGCTTCTCCAAACTTTGGCTGCCTCGCAAGGGTTAGCGAGGGAACTCCGAGGCTGATATAATGGACTTGAAAACTTCTTAACGATGTACCTCAGGATGCTTATTAAGGCAGCGGGTGATGGTGAGCAATGGGGAGGAGGAAGGGGAGTGGGAGGGGAGCAAGTTGTACGAATTGGCTAGAATGGGGAGATGCGGTGAAAAAGGAATGGCGTAATGGACAGAAATGGGAGGGGGTTATAAGTCTAATAGGTTGAGATGGCAGAGAGAGAGAGAGAGAGAGAGAGAGAGAGAGAAGAGAGAGAGAGAGAGAGAGAGAGAGAGAGAGAGAGAGAATAATTGAGGAGGAATTATAAATTAGTGTAAAACCAGAATAGACGAAAGAGAATAATTAGAGGGAAAAGGGTGGCAAAGAAAGAAAACGAGAGAAGACAAGGCGAAGAAATGAATAAGACGAGAGAAGACGTGGTGGAGGAGGCAACAAGAAGAACATAGGGGGGGGGGCGGTGAGGAGGTACAAAAACAAAATTTATGAGTGACATTGAAAGCATAACTTAAAAATGAAAGGAAAATTGTTTAGAATTTTAATATACGTGAAAAATATGGAACAAGTGAGGGATGTATTGAGGGGGTGATATGCTGAGGGAGTGAGAGAGAGAGAGAGAGAGAGAGAGAGAGAGAGAGAGAGAGAGATGCACTGAGAGATGTAAGGATAGGTTTAGCAATGTAATTTCATTGAGACGAACAATTCTAACATCTGCACCATATTTGGGATTATATCCTACCAAAGTTCCGAGAGCTTGAAGTGTATCCTTACATTGTTGGTTAATTATATTAACCACTATTAGTGTACATGGAACAGTAACATCTAGATATTTACATGACACATAATCAATAGGCCTACCACTGACCTTTAATTTTGAAGGTCCACTTTCATGGTTACCAATGTCTCTGTTAAACGCTTTGGTCTTTTGTGCAGAAATTAAAAGGCCAAGATAATCACAGGCTGTCTGTATATTATTTAGATACTTTTAGTATACACAAGAATACCATCAGCATAGCTTGCTGTGATTTTTCTGGGGGTATCTGGAAAAGATTTCAATAGGGCATTGACCAATACATTAAAAGGTGTAGGACTTAATACACCCCCTTGGGGAATGCCAAGTTGTATTCATTTCTTTAGTTTCACTATTGTATCCTTGAAACAATGCAGCTGCATATCTGTTAGCGAGACACCCAAGTATCCACTGTAAAAGCAGACCACCAATGTTTATTTTAACTAGTTAATATAAAATGACTTCTCTATTTGCAACAAAGAAAGCCTTTTTAATATTGGGAAGAGTCGTGTATGTGCTCCTTGCTTCCCCATGTACAATTAAAAATGTTGCGACACATGTGTAAATTTAAATTCTCTCCTGATATTCTATTTAGTTGACTCTAAATTCCTCCCCTCCCCCCAAAAAAAATGTGTTGTAGCTACTAGATTATCACTAAACTTCTGGACAGTCTCAGGTTCATAATCCCTGTACCAAGTGGAGGTATGTTCAGGAAAGTTAGTCTCTACCCTCGATTAACTACTAACTTTTTGTTTAGTCCTTCGCCAGATAAAGTGACATTGACTATGCACATGGTGTCTGTTATGGGTGAATGGTCAGACACCAGATCATCAACAATATCAGAATGATACTCTGTATATGACATACTGAAGCCTGTGTACCTATCAACAGTTCCTCTGTAGATGTGAGTTGGCTAATTTCTACTAATTTGGACATCATATGCTTCTAAAAGTGAAATTAGCTTTTTCCATTGGTATATGTGGCGGCTCGCCCAAATTTTTTTTGTCAGTTATCACGGTGGGCTCAGTATTACTGAAATTTGGCAGAAATGTATGGAGGTGGTTTGTAGGTAGGTACATAAGCACTGAGTACATTTAGCACAGAGCTGCCAGTATGTACTCTAATGCTATGGAACTGAAGTTTAAGTTTAACAGAGAGAAGTTATGAGTGGCGGTGATTCCTTAACATACATGACACACGCAGTTATTGTTCTCAGGGTTATAATATTTGTAACCAGTTATTGTAGAAGACGGGATCTACCATGACAATATCAAAGTAATGTCAGAAGTTATTTCAGCACTGTTACTGCAGCTCAAGAAAAGTTAGTTTCAGCACTGTTACTGCAGCTCAAGAAAAGTTAGTTTCAGCACTGTTACTGCAGCTCAAGAAAAGTTTAATTTGTCCCTGTCTACATTACTATTTTCACATCTGGTAAAGTATCCCCTTTACCCTTGTCTACATTACTGTTCTCACATCATCTTCCTCTTCCATATTCTTGGGGAGTGCTTCCTCATCAAGGGAAAGGCTCCTCTTTTATCAGGCTTCTTAGATTCAATTCAGTGGACAGTCTTTCCTCTCATCAATGCCCTTAGCCTCACATCTGATATTATTTCATTAGTCTCCTGCATTAAAGCTGTCTCCCTCTCACTCTTATTTTTGTTGTTGATGCTGCTATGCTGCTGTTGCTTCTATGTTGCTGCTGCTGTGTTGCTGCTGCCATGTTGCTGCTGTTATGTTGCTGCTGCTGTCGCTGCTGCTGCTGCTTCTGTCGCTGCTGCTGTTGCTTCTGTCGCTGCTGCAGTTGCTGCTGCTGTCGCTGCTGCTGTCGCTGCTGCTGTCGCTGCCGCTGCCGCTGCTGCTGCTGCTGCTGCTGCTGCTGCTGCTGCTGCTGTTGTTGTTGTTGTTGCTGCTGCTGCTGCTGTCACTACCGTAGCCACTGTCACTACCGTAGCCACTGCCACTACCACCGCTACCACCACCACCGCCGCCGCCGCCGCCGCCGCCGCCGCCGCCGCCGTCCCCCCCCACCCTCGACTTTCGTTCTCAGCATTTCCAGAATTACATTAATTTTCTTCAGCTATATAAACGATTCTCACTTCTCATGGATACTGTCTGTTGTTGCGTCAGTACTTAAAGGCTTTTCTTAAAAGAACATCATCTACGTATCAGAACCAACTAGCTTTATCTGGAATATCAGCAATCCATATATATAACATCCCCTGAGAAACGTATTTTCTCAATTTAAACTCGTTTACTCATTCAAGAGACGTTCTTCTGAAACTGATAAGGCGCTCTTGATCCAAAGAAGTGGATCAAAATCGAATCTAACAGTTACCCATCAGAACTTCTCTCTAAAACATATTACTCATGTTTACATCGTTCAGTCCTTCTGAGGATCAACCTTCCGCACTATTCTTGTTTACATCGTTCAGTCCTTCTGAGGATCAATCTTCCGCACTATTCTTGTTTACATTGTTCAGTCCTTCTGAGGATCAATCTTCCGCACTATTCTTGTTTACATCGTTCAGTCCTTCTGAGGATCAATCTTCCGCACTATTCTTGTTTACATCGTTCAGTCCTTCTGAGGATCAATTTCCGCACTATTCTTGTTTACATCGTTCAGTCCTTCTGAGGATCAATCTTCCGCACTATTCTTGTTTACATAGTTCAGTCCTTCTGAGGATCAATCTTCCGCACTATTCTTGTTTACATCGTTCAGTCCTTCTGAGGATCAATCTTCCGCACTATTCTTGTTTAATCGTTCAGTCCTTCTGAGGATCAATCTTCCGCACTATTTTTGTTTACATTGTTCAGTCCTTCTGAGGATCAATCTTCCGCACTATTCTTGTTTACATCGTTCAGTCCTTCTGAGGATCAATCTTCCGCACTATTTTTGTTTACATCGTTCAGTCCTTCTGAGGATCAACCTTCCGCACTATTCTTGTTTACATCGTTCAGTCCTTCTGAGGATCAATCTTCCGCACTATTCTTGTTTACATTGTTCAGTCCTTCTGAGGATCAATCTTCCGCACTATTCTTGTTTACATCGTTCAGTCCTTCTGAGGATCAATCTTCCGCACTATTCTTGTTTACATTGTTCAGTCCTTCTGAGGATCAATCTTCCGCACTATTCTTGTTTACATCGTTCAGTCCTTCTGAGGATCAACCTTCCGCACTATTCTTGTTTACATCGTTCAGTCCTTCTGAGGATCAATCTTCCGCACTATTCTTGTTTACATTGTTCAGTCCTTCTGAGGATCAATCTTCCGCACTATTCTTGTTTACATCGTTCAGTCCTTCTGAGGATCAATCTTCCGCACTATTCTTGTTTACATCGTTCAGTCCTTCTGAGGATCAACCTTCCGCACTATTCTTGTTTACATCGTTCAGTCCTTCTGAGGATCAATCTTCCGCACTATTCTTGTTTACATCGTTCAGTCCTTCTGAGGATCAATCTTCCGCACTATTCTTGTTTACATCGTTCAGTCCTTCTGAGGATCAATCTTCCTCACTATCTTTTTGGTTTCCTTTGTCTTTCAAGATAAATTACTACTGTTCTTACCTATTTCTGAACCAGTGATTGTACCTGAGTCTGTACCACTGTCTTTACAAGTGTCTGTACCTCTGTACCACTGTCTTTACAAGTGTCTGTACCTGATTCTGTACCACTGTCTTTACAAGTGTCTGTACCACTGTCTATACAAGTGTCTGTACCCGAGTCTTTACCACTGTCTATACAAGTGTCTGTACCTGTGTCTGTACCACTGTCTATGCAAGTGTCTGTACCTGTGTCTGTACCACTATCTTTACAAGTGTCTGTACCTGAGTCTGTACCACTGTCTATACAAGTGTATGTACCTGTGTCTGTACCACTGTCTTTACAAGTGTCTGTACCTGATTCTGTACCACTGTCTTTACAAGTGTCTGTACCACTGTCTATACAAGTGTCTGTACCCGAGTCTTTACCACTGTCTATACAAGTGTCTGTACCTGTGTCTGTACCACTGTCTATGCAAGTGTCTGTACCTGTGTCTGTACCACTATCTTTACAAGTGTCTGTACCTGAGTCTGTACCACTGTCTATACAAGTGTATGTACCTGTGTCTGTACCACTGTCTTTACAAGTGTCTGTACCTGAGTCTGTACCACTGTCTTTACAAGTGTCTGTACCTGAGTCTGTACCACTGTCTATACAAGTGTCTGTTCCTGTGTCTGTACCACTGTCTATACAAGTGTCTGTACCTGTCTATACCACTGTCTATACAAGTGTCTGTACCTGTGTTTCTACCACTGTCTGCACCACTGTATACCAGTGTATGCACGATCGTCTGTACAAGTGTCTGTACCAGTGTATGTACCAATCTACCAGTATCTGTACCAGTGTCTGCAACAGTGTATGTACCAGTATAAGTACCAGTGTATGTACCAGTGTCTGTACCAGTGCGAGAAGAGCGTTGCTATTTAAGCCATAATCGCAAGTTTTACCTATTCGGCACGACATTATATAATATATATATATATATATATATATATATATATATATATATATATATATATATATATATATTATATATATATATATATATATATAATATATACCGATTTGTTGTTGCAGGGGTCGATTCACAGTGTGTACGTACTCATCTAGTACTCACCTAGTGGTTGCAGAGGTCGAGTCATAGCTCCTGGCCCCGCCTCTTCACTGGCCGCTACTGGGTCACTCTCCCCGCACCATGAGCTTTATCATACCTCTGCTTTAAGCTATGAATGGATCCTGCCTCCACTACATCGCTTCCCAAACTATTCCACTTCCTGACTACTCTGTGACGTGACTGAAGAAATACTTCCTAACATCCCTGTGATTCATCTGTGTCCTCAATTTCCAGCTGTGTCCCCTTGTTGCTGTGTCCCATCTCTGGAACATTCTCTGTCCACCTTGTCAATTCCTCTCAGTATTTTATATGTCGTTATCATATCACCCCTATCTCTCCTGTCCTCCAGTGTCGTCAGGTCGATTTCTCTTAACCTCTCCTCGTAGGACATACACCTTAGCTCTGGGACTAGTCTTGTTGCAAACCTTAGCACTTTCTCTAGTTTCTTTACGCGCATGGCTAGATATGGGTTCCAAACTGGTGCTGCATACTCCAATATGGGCCTAACGTACACGGTGTACAGGGTCCTGAACGATTCCTTATCAAGACGGCGGAATGCTGTTCTTAGGTTTGCTAGGCGCCCATATGCTGCAGCAGTTATTTGGTTGATGTGAGCCTCAGGAGATGTGCCGATGTTATACTTGCCCCAGATCTTTTTCCTTGAATGAGGTTTGTAGTCTTCGGACCCCTAGACTGTACTCCGTCTGCGGTCTTCTTTGCCCTTCCCCAATCTTCATGACTTTGCACTTGGTGGGGTTGAATCAGGAGCCCATTGCTGGACCAGACCTGCAGCCTGTCCAGATCCCTTTGTAGTTCTGCCTGGTTCTCGTCCGATTGAATTTTTCTCATCACTTCACATCATCTGCAAACAGGGACACTTACGAGACTATTCATTCCGTCATGTCGTTCACAAATACCAGAACAGCACCGGTCCTAGGACTGACCCCTGTGGAACCCCACTCGTCACAGGTGCCCACTCTGACACCTCGCCGCATACAATGACTCGCTGCTGTCTTCCTGACAGGTATTCTCTGATCCATTGTAGTGCCTTCCCTGTTATCCCTGCTTGGTTCTCCAGTTTTTGTACTTATCTGTGTGGAATTGTGTCAAACGCTTCTTACAGTCCAAGAAATGAATCTACTCACCCCCCTCTCTCTCTTGTCTTACTGCTGTCACCATGTCATAGAACTCCAGTAGGTTTGTGACACAGGATTTCCTGTCCCTGAAACCGTGTTGGCTGTTAAGCTCATTTCTTTATAGGTGTTCCACCACTCTCCTCCTGATAATCTTCTCCATAACTTTGCATAATATTCATGTCAGTGACACTCGTCTATAGTTTAATGCTCCTTGTTTGTGTCTTTTTTTAAAAATTGGGACTACATTTGATGTCTTCCATACCCCAGGCAATCTCCCTGTTTCGATAGATGTCTTGAATATTGTTGTTAAGGGTACACATAGTTCCTCTGCTCTCTCTCTCAGCACCCATGGAGAGATGTTATCCGGCCTCATCGCCTTTGAGGTATCTAGCTCGCTTAGCAGCCTCTTCACTTCTTCCTCGGTTGTATGTATTGTGTCTAACACTTGGTGGTGTACCCCACCTCAGAGTCTTGCTGGAATCCCTTCTGTCTCCTTTGTGAACAATTCTTTGAATCTCATGTGTGTGTGTGTCTGTGTGTGTATGTGTGTGTGTGCGTGTGTGTGGCGTGTGTGTGTGGTGTGTGTGGTGTGTGGTGTGTGTGTGTGTGTGTGTGTGTGGTGTGTGTGTGTGTGTGTGTGTGTGTGTGTGTGTGTGTGTGTGTGTGTGTGTTTGTGTTTGTGTGTTGTGTGCGTGTGTGTGGTTGTGTGTGTGGTGTGTGTGTGTGGTGTGTGTGTGGTGTGTGTCTGTGTGTGTTTGTGTGTGTGTGTTGTGTGTGTGTGTGTGTGTGTGTGTGTGTGTGTGTGTGTGTGTGTGTGTGTGTGTGTGTGTGTGTGTGGTGTGTGTTGTGTAGTGTTGTGTGTGTGTAGTGTGTGTGTGTGTGTACTCACTTATTTGTGGTTGCAGGGTGTCAAGTCTTAGCTCCTGGCCCCAGCCTCTTCACTTGTTGCTACTGGGTCCTCTCTCTCCCTGCTCCATGAGCTTTATCAAACCTCGTCTTAAAACTATGTATGGTTCCCGCCTCCACTACGTCAGTTTCTAGGCTATTCCACTGCCTGACAACTCTATGACTGAAGAAATACTTCCTAACATCCCTTTGACTCATCTGAGTCTTCAACTTCCAATTGTGACCTCTTGTTTCTGTGTCCCCTCCCTGGAACATTCTGTCTTTGTCCACCTTGTCTATTCCGCGCAGTATTTTATATGTCGTTATCATGTCTCCCCTGGCCCTCCTGTCCTCCAGTGTCGCCAGGCCGATTTCCCTTAACCTTTCTTCATATGAGATTCCCCTTAGCTCTGGAACTAACCTTGTTGCAAACCTTTGCACTTTCTCTAATTTCTTGACGTGCTTGATCAAGTGCGGGTTCCAAACAGGTGCTGCATACTCCAGTATGGGCCTGACGTACACGGTGTACAGTGTCTTGAACGATTCCTTACTAAGGTATCGGAACGCTGTTCTCAGATTTGCCAGGCGCCCATATGCTGCAGCAGTTATCTGGTTGATGTGTGCTTCCGGAGACATGCTCGGTGTTATACTCACCCCAAGATCTTTCTCTTTGAGCGAGGTTTGCAGTCTTTGGCCACCTAGCCTATACTCCGTCTGCGGTCTTCTATGCCCTTCCCCGATCTTCATGACTTTGCATTAGGCCGGGTTAAATTCGAGAAGCCAGTTGCTGGACCAGTTGTCCAGCCTGTCCAGGTCTCTTTGAAGTCCTGCCTGATCCTCATCTGATTTAATTCTCCTCATTATCTTCACATCATCTGCGAACAGGGACACTTCTGAGTCTAACCCTTCCATCATGTTCAAAAATACCAAAAATAGCACTGGTCCTAGGACCGACCCCTGTGGGACCCCACTCGTCACAGGTGCCCACTGTGATACCTCTTCATGTACCATGACTCGTTGTTGCCTCTCTGTCAGGTATTCTCTGATCCATTGCAGTGCCCTTCCTGTTATATGCGCCTGATCCTCTAGCTTCTGCACTAATCTCTTGTGAAGAACTGTCAAAGGCCTTCTTGCAGTCCAAGAAGATGCAATCAACCCACCCTCTCTGTCGTAGGGGTTCTTAAAAGGAGATATCGAGGGTTGAAGATAGACACACTTTTTGGATGGTAACGCTATATTGTCAGACTGTGGGAGATGGAGCCCAGCCTTGCCGTGTTCTAGCCTGAATGTCTATGCGCTGACTGAGAGGGAGGCAGAGGTACAAATGTACACATGCGCATCCCGTGACGTCACACAGTCACAGGCCTAAAAGGGATCTTCTATATAAACACATGGATGGTACTATGATATGCTATACAACACATATAAGGGGATCAGCAACTATGCTGACAACTTGGTCATGTTACGTATGTCATCTCGACATACACTACTATCCTATAGGCTGAACAGGCAGGTGGTTCTGGGCTGATTCTATACAATAACAAATTCATATATAACTTAGAACTAATGGATGGTATCATAATGGATGTTAACAAAATGAGTTTTCCGTAATGGGTGTTAACATAATCACTTTTAACGTAATGCATTACAAACTATAAGAACAAATCATTGTACGATATGGATGGAATTGATCGATCGATCTGTATTCATGCACTCTACGGATTCTGAGGAAGAATAAATATATATACAAGGTGAAATTAACAGCAAAGGCATCTGGTGCGCACTCAAATCATTACTGTCAAATTCTCAGAATACGGAGAGAACGTGAATACGAAAAAAAAAAAAATCTGAAAAACTAATCAGTTAATAACAAACAGTTGACAATTTACTTCATCTCGGACATCTAGTTATACAGACTATGTACATTTAAACCCAATTCTGCGAGGGTGAGGTTTATATATGCAGAATGGTCATCATCTCTGGGAGGATCGAATTCCTCAGCAATGGCTAACACATGCCTTGACTGAGGGAGATATGAACGAGTATCTACAAAAGATGCTTGTGGGTTTCTCATTACTTGTCGAGTACGCAAGGAGTAACGACATTCAGGTTGATTATCTGACTGAGTATCTGAGGTAGAGGGTACAGAGTCAAGAGGATTTTCAGCATCTGTCACATTAGTCTGGGTAGCAATATCATCATCTCATACTAATTTCATATGATTTAAATGCGATTCCTTGTACTTACCAGTACTAATTTCTCTAACCTTATACTTATTACCAGAGATATGTTCTACAACTCGATAAGGGCCAACGAACTTTTGATCGAGCTTAGGCATTGCGAATGTTTTGTTGAAATTTGTCAGCATTACTCTCGAACCTACTTTAACTTTTGATGGCTTAGCACGGCTATTAGTTACTCTAGTAAATTCTGCTGTTGATTTATGAAGTGTTTCACGGATTCTTCTAAAAACACTTTGAGCCATGCCGGTACAAGTTGCTACGAAATCATCATGGTTGTAATTGGGTAGCACTGGTCCTAGGACCGACCCCTGTGGGACCCCGCTCGTCACAGGTGCCCACTGTGATACCTCTTCACGTACCATGACTCGTTGTTGCCTCTCTGTCAGGTATTCTCTGATCCATGCAGTGCCCTTCCTGTTATATGCGCCTGATCCTCTAGCTTCTGCACTAATCTCTGTGAAGAACTGTGTCAAAGGCCTTCTTGCAGATCCAAGAAGATGCAATCAACCCACCCTCTCTCTTGTGTCTTACTTCTGTTACTTTATCATAAAACTCCCGAAGGTTGTGACACAGGATTTGTGTGTGACTTGTGGTGTGTGTGTGTGTGTGTGTGTGTGTGTGTGTGTGTCGGTGTTGTGTGTGTGTGTGTGGTGTTTTGGTGTGTTGTGTCGTGTGTGTGTGTTGATGTGTGTGTGTACGTGTGTGTGTGTAGTGTGTAGTGTGTGTGTGTAGTGTGTAGTTGTGTAGTGTGTGTGTGTGTTAGCTGTGGGTATGTAGTGTGTGTTGTGTGTAGTGTGTGTATGTGGTGTTTGTGTGTAGTGTGTGTGTTGTGAGTGTGTTGTTGTTTGTGTTTTGAACTTTCTTTGATGTGTGGTTTTTTAAGTTCGTGAGGCAGTAGGTAAAATGAAAGGGGGTAAGGCAGCCGGGATTGATGGGATAAAGTTTAGAAATGTTAAAAGCAGGTGGGGATATAGTTTTTGGAGTGGTTGGTGCAATTATTTAATAAATGTATGGAAGAGGGTAAGGTACCTAGGGATTGGCAGAAGAGCATGCATATTTTCCTTTGTATAAAGGCAAAGGGGATAAAAGAGAGTGCAAAAATTATAGGGGGATAAGTCTGTTGAGTGTACCTGGTAAAGGGGTATGGTAGAGTTAAAATTTGAAAGAATTAAGAGTAAGACGGAGAATAGGATAGCAGATGAAAAAGGGAGGCTTTAGGAAAGGTAGGGGGTGTGTGGACCAGGTGTTTACAGTGAAACATATAAGTGAACAGTATTTAGATAAGGCTAAAGAGGTCTTTGTGGCATTTATGGATTTGGAAAAGGCGTATGACGGGGTGGATAGGGGGGCAATGTGGCAGAGTTGCAAGTGTATGGTGTAGGAGGTAGGTTACTGAAAGCAGTGAAGAGTTTTTACGAGGATAGTGAGGCTCAAGTTAGAGTATGTAGGAAAGAGGGAAATTTTTTCCCAGTAAAAGTAGGCCTTAGACAAGGGTGTGTGATGTCACCGTGGTTGTTTAATATATTTATAGATGGGGTTGTAAGAGAAGTAAATGCGAGGGTCTTGGCAAGAGGCGTGGAGTTAAAAGATAAAGAATCACACACAAAGTGGGAGTTGTCACAGCTGCTCTTTGCTGATGACACTGTGCTCTTGGGAGATTCTGAAGAGAAGTTGCAGAGATTGGTGGATGAATTTGGTAGGGTGTGCAAAAGAAGAAAATTAAAGGTGAATACAGGAAAGAGTAAGGTTATGAGATAACAAAAAGATTAGGTGATGAAAGATTGAATATCAGATTGGAGGAGAGAGTATGGAGGAGGTGAACGTATTCAGATATTTGGGAGTGGACGTGTCAGCGGATGGGTCTATGAAAGATGAGGTGAATCATAGAATTGATGAGGGAAAAAGAGTGAGTGGTGCACTTAGGAGTCTGTGGAGACAAAGAACTTTGTCCTTGGAGGCAAAGAGGGGAATGTATGAGAGTATAGTTTTACCAACGCTCTTATATGGGTGTGAAGCGTGGGTGATGAATGTTGCAGCGAGGAGAAGGCTGGAGGCAGTGGAGATGTCATGTCTGAGGGCAATGTGTGGTGTGAATATAATGCAGAGAATTCGTAGTTTGGAAGTTAGGAGGAGGTGCGGGATTACCAAAACTGTTGTCCAGAGGGCTGAGGAAGGGTTGTTGAGGTGGTTCGGACATGTAGAGAGAATGGAGCGAAACAGAATAACTTCAAGAGTGTATCAGTCTGTAGTGGAAGGAAGGCGGGGTAGGGGTCGGCCTAGGAAGGGTTGGAGGGAGGGGGTAAAGGAGGTTTTGTGTGGCGAGGGGCTTGGACTTCCAGCAGGAAATGCGTGAGCGTGTTTGATAGGAGTGAATGGAGACAAATGGTTTTTAATACTTGACGTGCTGTTGGAGTGTGAGCAAAGTAACATTTATGAAGGGATTCAGGGAAACCGGCAGGCCGGACTTGAGTTCTGGAGATGGGAAGTACAGTGCCTGCACTCTGAAGGAGGGGTGTTAATGTTGCAGTTTAAAAACTGTAGTGTAAAGCACCCTTCTGGCAAGACAGTGATGGAGTGAATGATGGTGAAAGTTTTTCTTTTTCGGGCCACCCTGCCTTGGTGGGAATCGGCCGGTGTGATAATAATAAAAAAAAAAAAAAATAATAATAATAATAATTTGAATATGCTGTTCTCTATTTACATAAAATAATAAACACAAGAGTGCAGAGTGTAACAAGCTTAGGTTTTCATCAATAAATTAACCTAAGAAACACTTAAAACACTAAACCCGTTTTTCCTCGTGAATGAGAGCTAATTAAAACCTTTAAGATTATAAGAAAAAAATACCCACTTAAAGAAGCTTTCTAAAATATAAGAAACCTGAATTAAAGATACCACAAAAAAAAAGATACGAAACTTCAAGTTAGTTTTAACTAAAGGGATATTTTTTTCTTTTTGCCAACACTCAGATGACTCGCGCAATAGATTACCTTCTGATAATGTGTTCATAAACACAGACACATATATTTTAAAAACATTAAAAATCCATGAAAATGTATATTATTCCATATATTGATGTTCACAGCTGCAGGCATTTTCTGACACATAAAATTTCGTCTTTTCCAGTTCCTCTTTTAGGCATTGTATCCTAGCTTCTGCAGTTTTGACTTGTAGCTCCCAGTTTTTGTTCTCTGCAGCCATCCTCTCCCCCATATTATTGCTATCTACTTAAACCAGTGTAGGGACCTGCCTGAGAGTAAGTCCAGTTCCTTGGATCAAGAGCCGCTCACCGTCATCAAGGCACCTTCCTCGAGGGGGATACTGATAAATCAAAGGAAGAAATCACTGGCTGAGATCCATTTCCTCCTGTTGCCACTTCTTTACATGATAATTATGACAACCATGTTGAGCTGCATACAAGAATTATGGCAACCATGTTTTGCTGGGTTCAAGTATTATGACAACCACATTGAGCCGAGAATAAGAATTATAACAACTATGTTGGGTTGACCGTGAGGATTAAGGCAACTATGTTGAGATAGGCCTAATAATAAACGCCTTGATTTCCCGTTTTTAAACCGATTTTTGTTTTGTCATCCAATTGGCAGTACAGTTAACAAGTGATGCTGAACATGACTCCATGATTATTAATGATTCATTGTCATCACTGAAGGCATCTGATTCATATAATTACTAGCAACATGCTCACTGAATTAGCCAGTTATTTACTTTATGTGCCACCTATTTATTCAAAATTCAGAAAAATTAGCGAAAAGAAATTGTGGACGTCATCTCGCAGTGAATTAGCCTAAGGAAGTACAGTATTCTGGAAGACGGATTGAACATAATTTTGGTCTGCATAAAACAGTGTAATGTAGAAAAAGTGTGTTTTTAAACGTTTCGCTTAGAACAGGCCCTTTTCAAGTTCTTTCTCATTTGTCAGCGAAACTGCAAAATAAGATTTGTTCTGTACTACTTGTCTTTGTACTCAATAACACACATTAATACAACACACACGGAGACAGAAGTTCAAGAGATTAATCGATCTGTATATTTCGACCCCATTTCTCGGAATCCTCTTCAGCAGATCTGCTGAAGAGGATCCCAGAAATGGGTTAAAATCTATAGATCAATTAACCTCCCGAGTTTGTCTCCATCTGGGTTATTAATGAGCATTGACAAGCGTTCATTACACCTTAGTTATACACCTGTCTTTGTATTCACTTGTGGACGTGTTAACGCTAGTCATCATACCTCTGGTTTCTGTAAAACGTTATAAATAATATTAGGAGAAATGTAAATATTCCGAACGTCATGGGAATATAGTTAGAGCCTGAGTAGACATATTACTGTGGTAACCTGAACGTGGATACACACATCTAAGGAGTAATTTGCAATTTGTTATAGCAGCCTTAGGCTTGTTTACAAGTGTTTTTCTGGTAACATGACAGACACATGGATGATCACTTCTTGAACATCATTACACGATTGTTCACTTACTGAGGAATATATGGATATTACAATAACGTATTTATGAAAGATTTCCACTAATGAAAATAAAACACCAGATATTTTGAGCAAGAATCCCAGACTTGGTTGTAACAGAAATATTAGAATTTAAATATAAACTAACTAGTTGGTTTAGAAAATCAGGTAAGCAAACACTAGGATATATTAGAAAACGTTTCGGTCCTGGGACCTTGATCACTTCTAACAAACAGAGGTTGAAAGACAGTATATATAGGCGGAGAGAGAGGTGGGAGTGACGCATTGTGACCTGAAGAATGTCATATTGGGATGAGGACGGGTAGACGATGAGATCATGTGACTCCTGTGTTGCTGAGTAGGTGCTGCTTTGTCTGCTTGACTATCATGTATGCTGCATAAGCATGATAGGCATATGCTGCACACCATCCCTGTGGATTCTGTCCCAATAAATATGTAGGCGAAACAGGCAGAGATCTTGCGGTCCGCCTGGCATCGAAATGCCAGTAACAGAGACGACTTAAGGTACGCCTGTCTCTCTCACAGACTCCACGGGGCATTTGATGAACTGGGATGACGCAGAACTCGTTCTCACCGAACAAGACCTTAGACGCCAAAGGTGTCTAGAAGCCTCGCTAATTGCCGTCACCGACACAATAGAACGTAACGTTGGAAACCACAAAATTTCTAAAACATTATCATACATGGTAGTAAAGCAGACAAAGCATCACCTACCCAGCAACACAGGAGTCACATGATCTCATCGTCTACCCGTCCTCATCCCAATATGACGTTCTTCAGGTCACCATGCGCCACTCACACCTCCCTCTCCGTATATATACGTCTTTCACCCTCTGTATGCTAGAAGTGATCAAGGTCCCAGGACCGAAACGTTTCCTAATAAGTATATCCTAGTGTTTGCTTACGCGTTTTTCTAAACCAACTCGTCGGTATTTATTACCAAGGTTTATACCAAAATAACTTGCATCTTTGTTAATTCTATTGGGGCCTAGTTCCTAGGTCTTTTGTGTAGTATCTACATGCCCTGACTCTGCCCTCGACAGGATGGATGCGCGGGTACACAGTAAACGAGCAACTTCGCCACTAAACCTGATATATATTTACTAACCAAATAACATTAATTTCCACGAGTATTAGGAATCACTGATGGTTCTTTCACAACTCTGGAGACGTACGCTAACCCTCGTGAGGGCTTCAGCGAGTTTCTTTTTCCAATTGTGTTTGCGTTTGAGTTTGTGCATGTGTGTGTTTAAGTTTATTCAAAAAGCGGTTGGTTTTATATTTGACAAAAAAACAACCATGTTTTTTTCATTAAACATTTGTTTATAAGTTATGTTACTGCAAACATTCTTCAGTTATTTTATGTATGTTTAATCCATGACATATCCACGTATCTATTCTGATAATTTGGTTAACTGCTTTCTTGCAATATCAGAATTGACGTGTGCGTGCGTACGTGAGTTTGTGTACGTGTGTAACAGGTGGAGGTGACACTGGTGATTGCAAAGGTAAGGGTCCCACGTGCCCTGGTGCAATAACCGTGATTTAAGAATGAAGAGAGCCACGTGCCCTGGTGCAATAACCATGATTTAAGAGTGTGGAGGGCCACGTGCCCTGGTGCAATAACTGTGATTTAAGAGTGAGGAGGGCCACGTGCCCTGGTGCAATAACCGTGATTTAAGAAGCATCAAGGAACGTGTCGTAAGGTTTAAATTACGGGCAGCTTCCAGAGCCGCTTGTCCAGCCCCCTCATTGATTACCACCAGCGGCTGCCCCTCTCTCACTCTCTCACTCTCCGCCATACACCGCTCTCCTCTGTCTTCCCTTCTCTTTTTCCATTATCAACTCTTCTACTCCTCGGCTGTGGCTGTTTTCTCTTCTAGTATTTTCTGATACCAACGTTTCTAATTCTCTCTATCTGTGACTTTCTCCTCTAGTTCTTTTCTCCAGCGACTAATGTCTCTTCTTCTAGTGTCAACTCTTCTAGCTCTCTCCTTCTGAGATTGCTTTTCCTTATTCCAGGACAACTTTAATATAAAAAGACTTTTTCAAGGACACTATTCGTTTTAGTAAGCGTTGATAGTCCTGGCCCAGTGCCTCCTATTCCAGTACTCTGTCTACTAAAATACTTTGATCCCCCACACACAGCTCAGGATATGCCTCAAACTGCACTCTGAGTGCTCATTATTTCAACGCATTTTCAATTGGGTCTGTGTTTCAAAACTGCATTCGGACACACAATTCAGTTTGTTACTTCAGGGTTACTTATTCCTTTCCGCTACTGTTTCAGCGTTCTAATTTTTTTTTCTGGAATATGCTGAATTTTGGAATGCTCTGTCAATAGACAACTTGACCCTAGGTTGCGACCCAGTCTATTTTATATTTTAAAACTGCACGTTCTAGCAAGGTGTAATTTTTTAACCTCACTGTGCGTGTGGTCGATAATATTCGTGGGTTTTGTGTTGCATGTTCTATCCTATAGATTTCTACACGTGTCTCGTAACTCTGTTTTTTTTTGCGATTTCTTTTTTTTTAGATCTGGTTTCTCGAGTCCCCTTCCTTCATCAGGCACTTTTTCTTTCTTCTTTCTTTTAGAAAGGGAAGCCTGGCACATCCCACCATTCCGGGTTACTTTTTTTTAAGTTTTCCCATTTCCTTTCCTTTATTTCTTTTTATTTTTATACGTTTTCTTGCTTAAACCGGCCTAGGGTCTTTTTTAAACATCTGTGGTTCTTTTTTTTATTTTCAATCTTGTTTTGTCTCTACCTTACTTATTATTTTATTTTCTTTTTTAATTTTGTTATTTTATTTCGTTTTTGAATTTTCGTTTTTTTGATTTGTTGTTTAAGTTTTTACATTTGAACTTTTTTTTTTAAGTTTTGTTTTTAAATTTTGTTTTGGGGTTTTTACGAGGTTTCTTTTTCCCTCGCAATTTTGGGGTTTCCTTTTCCTTTCTCCCTTTTAAAAAAGAAAATAAATTACATCAGGTTTTTTCAACCTTTATTTTTTCCCATCTTTTTTTTTAAAAAAATTTTTCTGTTGGGCCCTTGGAAACAGTTTTTTTTTAAACCTGGGCTTCTCTCTCCATTTTTCAATTTTGGCCACTTCCTTCATCTTAAATTTGGGGTTTCTATATGTAACACTTTTTGGCTTCTATTAAAACCTTGGGTTCTATTTAACACTTTTTTTTGTCAAAACATTTTGGGGCTTTTAGTCATTTGGGGGTTTTTTCTCTGTAAATTTGGGGGTTCGACCTATGCAACCCTTTGGTTTATCGAAAAATTGTACTTTACTGTAAACCTTCTTTTAAATGGAAAATTGGGCTTTTAACTGAAAAACCTGGGGCTTTATGTGCAACACTTGGTTCATGCTGCAACACTTGGGGCTTCTACTACTGTAAACTTGGGCTTCTACTATGAACACTTGGGCTTCTACTGCTGAAACACTTGCGGCTTCTTACTGTAACACTTGGGGGTTATATGCAACACTTGGGCTTTACTCGAACTTTTTGGGGTTCTATTTTTAAACCTTTGGCTTCACTGTGAATTTTTTTTTTTCCCCAAACTTGTGGCTTCTACTCTGAAACACTGTGACTTTACTGCTGCAAATTGTGTTTTCTGCTGCAACATTGTGGCTTCTATTTTTTTACTGAACATTGGTTTACTGTGCAAAATTGTGGCTTCTACTGCGCAACACTTGGGCTTTACTTCTGAAACACTTGTGGCTTCTATAGAAAACACTTTGTGGTTCTACTGCTGCAACACTTGGGCTTTATCTGAAAATTTGGGGCTTCTATGGCAACATTGTGTTTATGGAAAACCCTTTGTTTCAAACGCCCTTTGGGGGGCCTCGCTGCAAAGGGGGACCACTGGGGAAAAATTGGGTTCACTCTGTTGTGCTTTTTTATTTTTGAAATTTGTGATTCTAGTGCAACATTGGGGCTTCTACTGTCAAAACTTGGGGTTTTCATTTCGTTCTTGTTTTTAAAACGGCAACACGGGCTTTCTGCGCAACACTTGTGACTTTACTTGCAAACTTGTGGTTTTTTTCTGCTGCAACACTTGTGGCTTTTTTATGCTGCAAACTTTTTGGGGGGTTTTCCTACCTTATTTTTTTCTTTTGCAAACACGGGTTTACTGCTGCAATTTGGGCTTTACTGTGGGGGAAATTGTGGAAACCTTTCGGGGCCGGAGATTGGGGCCCGCTGAAAAAGGGCTTCTTTTTCTGAACACTTGGGGGTTTAAGCTGAAAGGGTTTTTCGAGACGGACCCTGCCCCCTTGTGTTTAAGGGCTGCGAAAAGGTTTTTTTAGGGAAAACCGGGGTTTCTACTCTGCTCACTTGGGGGTTCTCGTCAAACGGTTTCTACTGTGGTTGGCTTCTTTTAAGTTTTCCCAACATTTGGGGGGTTCTACCTGCAAACTTGGGGGTTTTTGCTGCCCGTGATTTAGGGCCCCCAATTGGGTTTTCGCTGACATTGGGGTTTTACTGGGCGTAAACACTTTATTTACGGAAAACCTGGATTTTGTGGGGTGGCTCCTGCTGCAACATTTGGTTCTCTGCTCAAACCTTGGGGGCTTCTACTCTGAACACTTTGTGTTTTTGGGTTTTCCCTTGGTTTCTCTCTGAACATTGTCTTTTGTGTTGTGCTTCTACTGCTGCAACACTTTGTTTTGGCCCCGGGGCTTTACTGCTGCAACACTTTGTGGCTTCTACTGCTGATAACCTGTGGCTTCTACTTGAACACTTGTGACTTCTATGCTGCAACACTTGGGCTTCTACTCGACATTGGGCTTCTACTGCGAAAACACTTGTGGCTTTTACTGCTGAAACATTGTGGTTTTCTACTGCTCAACATTGGTTTTTTGACACTTGTGGTTTTGCCAACTTGGGGTTTTCTATGCTGAAACATTGTTTTATGTGCCCTTTGGCTTCTCCCTGCTGAAACATTGTGTTTCTACTTCTCAACACTTGGGTTCTACGCTGCACATTTTGGGGTTCTACTGCTGCAAAACTTGTGCTTTTTTTATGCTACCTTGGGGCTTCTACTGCTGCAAACTTGTGACTTTATGCGAACACTTGGGGCTTTACTGCTGCACACTTGTTTTACTGCGCAAAACTTGTGACTTCTATGGCAACATTTTGTGTTTACTGCTGAAAACATTTGGGGCTTCTACTCTGAACACTTGGGGCTTCTACTGTGAAAACCCGGGTTTTATGTGAACTTTGGTTTCTATGTGCAACACTTGGGGTTCTACTGCTGCGCACTTGTGCTTTATGCTGCAACATTTGGGCTTTACTGCTGCAACACTTGTGGTTCTACTCTGCCAAACTTGTGACTTTACTGCTGCAACATGGCTTTACTCTGAACACTTGGGGCTTCTATGCTGCAAACGTGTTTCTACTGCTGAAACATTTGGGGCTTCTACTGCTGCACTTTGTGCTTCTTCTGAAACCGTGGTTTCTATGTTACCTTTTGTGCTCTACGCTGCACATTGGGTTCTACTCTGAACATTTGGGGTTTTCTATGCTGAACCTTGGGTTCTATCTGAAACTGGGGCTTTACTGTGAAACATTTGTGTTTTTACTGCTGCAAACCTGGGCTTCTACTCGAACATTTGGCTTTACTGCTGCAAACACTTGGGGTTTCTATTTGGGACATTGTGCTTCACTGCTGAAACACTTTTTGGTTTCTCTGAACATTTGTGGCTTCTATGGCAAACTTGTGTTTTTTCTAACACTGGGTTCAAAATTGAACATTGGGGCTTCTACTGCTGAAACACTTTACCCTTTTTTTTTCCCTCCCTTTTTTTTCTATGCTGCGCATTGTGCTTCTATGCTGCAACATTGGGGTTCTCTGAAACACTTGTGGCTTTATGCTGCCACTTGTGATTCTACTTTGAAACACTTGGGGCTTTACTGCGCCCCTTGTGGCTTCTATGCTGCAGCATTGTGCTTTACTCTGCAAAACTTGTGTTTCTACTGCTGCAGCATTGGGGGTTTACTGCGCAAACTTGTGACTTTACTTTGAAAACCTTTGGGGCTTTTACTGCTGCAGCACTTGTTTCCCCCCCCCCCCCCCCCTTTCCCCCCCCCCTTTTGATTCTATTTCTGAAAACATTTGTGGCTTTTATGCTGCACATTGTGGCTTCTCTGCTCCCAAATTGGATTTACTGTGCAACCTTGTGACTTCTACTGCTGAAAAACATTGTGACTTCTACTGCTGCAACACTTGGGCTTTACTGCGAACTTGGGGCTTCTATGCTGCAACATTTTGGATTCTACTGCTGAAACATGTGTTTCTATGTTGCAACACTTGTGCTTTACTGCTGCAATCTTGTGTTTACTCTGTAACACTTGTGATTCTCTGTGCAACACTTGGCTTCTACTCTGACACTTGTGGCTTCTACGCTGCAACACTTGTGGCTTCACTGCTAAAAACATTGTGGTTTACTCTGAACCTTGTGACTTCTACTGCTGCAACATTGGGCTTTACTCTGAAACACTTGGGGTTTTTACTGCTGCAACACTTGGGGCTTCTATGCTCCCAACACTTGGGGTTCTACTGCTGAAACATTGTGATTCTACTGCTGAAAACACTTGTGGCTTTATGCTGCAACACGTGGCTTCTACTGCTGCAACTTGTGACTTCTTGCTGAAAACTTGGGGTTCTACTGCTGCAGCACTTGTGTTCACTGCTGAAAACACTTGTGGGTTTTCTACTGCTGAAACACTTGGGGCTTTACTGCTGCAACACTTGTGACTTCTACTCTGCAACACTTTGGCTTCTACTGCTGCGCATTGTGTTCTCTGCTGCAAATTGTGACTTCTACTGTGCAAATTGTGATTCATGCTGCAACACTTGTGATTTATTTCTGCAACACTTGGGCTTCTACTGCTGCACACTTGTGGCTTTATGCTGCAACATTTGTGACTTTACTGTGAAAACACTTGTGACTTCTATGCTGCAAATTGTGACTTTACTGTGAAAAACACTTGGGGTTTACTGCTGCAACATTTGGGGCTTCTAGCTGAAACACTGTGACTTTACTGCGCAATTGGGGGCTTTACTGCTGCAACACTTGTGTTTCTGCTAAAAACACTTGTGTTCTACTTGAACCCTTGTGATTTATGCGCAACGGGCTTTACTCGGGGCCACTTGTGGCTTCTCCTTTGCAACACTTGTGGCTTCAAATGCTGAAACCCTTGGGTTCTACTTGAACACTTGTGATTCTATGCGAAACCCTTTGGGCTTCTTACTGTAACATTGTGGCTTTATGCTGAACCTTGGGCTTTATGCTGAAACATTTTTGGGCTTCTATTTGCTCAACACTTGTGATTTTACTGGGGCAACACTTGGGGCTTCTATGCTGAAAACATTGGGTTCTACTGCTGAAACATTTGGGGCTTCTACTGTGCAGCATTTGGGGCTTCTACTGTGCACATTGTGACTTTATGTCCCCAAACTTGTGACTTTACTGCTGCAAAATTGGCTTTACTCTGCAACACTTGTGGTTCTACTGTCAGCCTTGTGCTTCACTGGGCACACTTGTGACTTTACTGTGCCATTGTGACTTCTACGCGCAATTGTGACTTTATTCTGCCCACTTGTGGTTCTATGCTGCACCTTGGGCTTCTATGCTGCAACACTTGTGATTCTATGATGCAACATTGTGACTTCTACTGCTGCCCTTGTGTTCTACGCGAAAACACTTGGGGCTTCTACTGCTGCAAAACTTGTGGTTCTACTGCTGAAACACTGGACTTCTACTGCTGCAACACTGTGCTTCTCTGCTGAAAACACTTGGTTCTACTGCTGCAACACTTGTGCTTTACTCTGAAACACTTGTGACTTCACTGCTGCAACACTGGCTTTACTCGGAACCTGTGGCTTCTCTGCTGCAACCTTGGGCTTCTATGCGAAAACACTTGTGGCTTTACTCTGAAATTGTGACTTCATGCTGAACACTTGGGCTTTACTACTGTAACATGGGGCTTCTATGCTGCAAACTTGGGGTTTTACTGCGCAACACTTGTGGTTCTACTGCTGAAAACACTTGTGTTTATCTAAAACCTTTGGGGTTCTACTACCTTCACTGTGATTCTATGCTGCAACACTTGGTTCTACTCTGAACACTTGGGTTTCTACGCTGCAAAAATTGTGGTTTACCTGAAACACTGTGCTTTACGGCAACACTTGGGGTTTTTGCTGCAACATTTGGGGGCTTCTACTCTGAACACTTGGGGGCTTCTATCGACATTGTGGCTTCTTGTGCAGCACTTGTTGGCTTTACTGCTGAACACTTTTGTTTCTGCTGAACATTGTGGCTTTACGCTGCACACTTGTGACTTCTTTCTGCAAACTTGGGGCTTCTACTCTGCCACTTGTGGTTTTTACTGCTGCAGCACTTGTGCTTTATGCGCAGCTTGTGTTCTACTGCGAGCACTGTGATTCTCTGTGCAAACTTGTGATTCTACTTCTGCAACATTGTGGCTTTACGTGCAGCATTGTGCTTCTACTGCTGCAACACTTGTGACTTCTTTGTGCACACTTTGATTTACTGTGCGCATTGGATTCTATTCTGAAAACATTGGGTTCTACTGCTGCACACTTGTGGCTTCTAAACTTGGTTTTTGAAAAAATTGTGACTTTACTGCTGCACACTTGGACTTCTTGTGCAACACTTGGGGCTTCTATGCTGCAACTTGTGCTTCTACTGCTGAACATTGTGACTTTACTGCTGCAAACGTGTGATTTACTGCTGAAACACTTGTGCTTCTACTGCCTGCAAAACTTGGTTTTCTATGCTGAACCTTGTGCTTTACGTAACACTGTGACTTCTATGCTGCAAATTTGGGCTTTATCTGAAAAACTTGTGGCTTTACTGCTGCAAATTTGTGGTTTCTATCTGACACTTGTGCTTCTTGCTGCAACATTGGGCTTTATCTGAACACTTGGGGCTTCTCTGTGCAAAGGGGTTTTCTGCTGCAAACTTGGGGCCACCCCCACCCCCCCCCCCCCCCCCCCCCCCCCCCCCCTGTCCCCCCCCCCCCATTTGATTTACTGCTGAACACTTGTGGCTTTACTGCGCAGACTTGTGACTTCTATGCTGAAACACTTGTGGCTTCTACTGCTGCAACATTGTGGTTTCTGCTGAAAACTTGTGACTTCTCTGCTGAAAACACTTGTGGCTTCTCTGCTGTAAACTTGTGACTTTACTGCTGCGCATTGTGCTTCTACTGCTGCGATTGTGACTTCTCTGCTGCAAACTTGTGATTTTACTTTTCAACACTTGTGGTTTATGCTGCAGCATTGTGGCTTCTACTGCTGCACACTTGGATTTTTACTGATGCAACACTTGTGATTTATGCTGCGCATTGTGACTTCTACTGTGCAAACTTGTGGCTTCTCTGCTGCAAACTTGTGGCTTCACTGCTCAAACTTGTGACTTCTACTGCTGCAACACGTGTGACTTTACTGCTGAACACTTGTGCTTTTACTGCTGCACATTGGACTTTTCGCTGAAAACATTGTGTTCTACTGCTGCAACACGTGTGACTTCTTGCTGCAGCATTTGTGGCTTCACGCGCAACACTTGTGGCTTCTATGCTCAACATTGTGGCTTCTACTACTGTAACACTTGTGATTCTATGCTGAACACTTTGCGGCTTTATACTGAAACACTTGGGGTTCTACTGCGCAAACTGTGGTTTATGCGCAACATTGTGGTTCTACTGCTGAAACACTTGTGATTCTATGCGCAACACTTGTGGCTTCTATGCTGCAACACTTGTGGCTTTCGCGGGGCCAACACTTGTGGTTCTATGCTGCAGACTTGTGGTTCTACTGCTGAAACACTTGGATTTACTGATGAACACTTGTGATTTACTGCTGCAGCACTTGTGACTTTACTGGCAGCACTTGTGGTTCTATGCTGCAGCACTTGGGATTTCTACTGTGCGCACTTGTGACTTCTACTGCTGCAGCACTTGTGACTTCTACTGCTGCAACACTTGGATTTTATTCTGCAAACTTGGGCTTCTATGCTGCGCATTGTGTTTTTACTGCGCAGCACGGACTTCTACTGCTGCAGCACTTGTGACTTTACTGCTGCGCACTTGTGACTTCTACTGCGCAGCACTTGTGACTTCTACTGCTGAACACTTGTGATTCTACTGTGAACATTTGTGACTTTACTGCTGCAGCACTTGTATTCTACTGCTGCAACATTGGGGCTTTACTGAGCAACCTTGTGCTTCTCTGATGCAACACTTTGACTTTACTGCTGCGACTTGTGACTTCATGCTGCAAACTTGTGATTCTACTGCTGCAGCACTTGTGGTTCTATGTGCAACACTTTTGACTTCTACTGATGCAAACTTGTGACTTCTACGTGCAGAAATTGTACTTCTTGCTGCAACATTGTGGTTCTACTGCTGCAACCTTGTGGCTTCTACTGCTGAACATTGTGACTTCTACTGCGCAAACGTGTGACTTCTCTGGCAACACTTGTGATTCTCTGCTGAACATTGGACTTCTATGCTGAAACACTTGTGACTTCTACTGCTGAAAACACGTGTGACTTTATGCTGAGCCTTTGGCTTTACTGCTGCAAATTTGTGGTTTTCTATGCTGTAACATTTGTGATTTTTACTGCGCAACACTTGCGGCTTCACTACTGAAAACACTTGTGGTTTCTACTGCTGCAACACTTGGGTTCACTGGAAACCCTTGTGGCTTCTATGCTGAACACTGTGCTTCTCGCTGAACATTTTGGGGTTCTATGCTGCAAAAGTGTGACTTTACTGCTGCAAACTTGTGACTTCTATGTAAAAACCTTGTGGTTCTATGTGCAGCATTGTGGCTTCTTACGAAAACTCGTGTTTACTGCTGAACATTGGGGCCCTTCTACTGCTGAAACCCTTTGTGACTTTTCTGTTGAACACTTGTGGCTTTATGCTGAAAACACTTGTGTTTCTCTGCTGAACACTTGTGGCTTCTACTGCTGCGCATTTTTTGGTTCTACTGCGCAACACTGTGATTCTACTGCGCAAATTGGGGCTTTTTTTTTTCTGCAAACTTGTGGTTTATGTGCACCCCTTGTGGCTTTACAAATGTAATACTGGATTTACTACTGAAACACTTGGGGCATCAACTGTAGTTTTTGGGTTCCTTATTTTTCCCTATGTTATGTAAACGACATGCTCATCAGTGTAAGTGAAAACCCCCTGCTGTATCGGTGACAGTGCTTTTTTTGGCCCAGGAAAAAAACCCACAAAATATAGCAAATGTGTTGCACGGGGAAGGGAGCCCTGCAGCAAATGGTTAGTAGACAAAAAACTTGGTTGCACTCGGGAAAAAGGGAAAAGACTATTGTTTGGCGCAAAACTTTAACTGAGGGGGCAAATATTTTAAATTCCCAGTGTAAGGGGGGACCCCTCATTTTATTTCTTCAGTAAAATATTGGGAACCCCCTTTGCCCCCATGCATGTCGGAGAATGATGGGAATAGTTTAGTAAAAAAAAGGAAATGCTAGACTAAATTTCCCTCACGACAAGTAAAAAGTTATCTATGGGCTCGCAGGCCCCATGTCAGCCTTTACAATGCTTCATGGAAACCTGCCTTAAAAAAGAACTAAAAGATAGACGAAAAATACCCAGAACAAACGGTAAGATTATCCGGGGGCTGGGCCCAAGGGAAAAATGTGGGCCATGATGAATTCACAGTTGGTATGTGAATGTTAAAGACAGAGTAAAACAATAAAGTTAAATCAAGTTTAAAAAATTGCTCAAGTGTCCAGAATATTTTGGACCCAATTTTCAAGGGGGGAAAACCAAAAGCAATCATGTACTAGGGGAGAGAGACAATTTTGTAGTACCACGTCAGTGGTCGGGCTTAAAACACCTTTCATTGTCGCAAAAAAGGAAAGGAACAGACTCCCTGCACATGTCATACCCAGTCAAGCCAGTCAAGAAGAGACCCAAAAAGGTGCCTAATGAATGTACGACAGAAAGGGAGGAAAATAATTTTTCCTTTTTAGCAAGCTCAAAAATTTATAAATAATCTTTTACCTTTTCTAGTAATCTCTTATTAAAAATATTTAATAAGACATTATCTCTTTATAGTAAATAAAAAGGGTATTAAAGGACCCCTATGGTTTAAAAAATCACTTTGTTTTTTTTGGGTTACCCCAGGTTCTTACATTTGTGCATGTATGAAATTATGTAACTGTTTGTGTATACCTGAATATACGTAGTTTATTCAGGGATCGACACCATGCCTAACCCTTCTAGGGTAGGGTAGGTGCCTGAGCCCGAGCTTACAGCTCGAAACATTGTCATTCCATTAGCTCCCCTGGGGCGGGGATGGCAGACCAGAGGGGACAGTTGGTCCCAAAGATGAGGAGGGCACTTATACCTCCTCCCATGGGAGACTTAGGTCTCAGACACTCCTAAAGAGGGAGCCAAGGCCGGGCCACCACTTGGAAAAGGCCGGGCCGGGAGAATACCGGCTAATCTTTAATAATAATAAGTTTATTCAGGTATACACATTCAGGTAGTTGGGGTAAGACAGGAGCAGCTTAACAAGTAATCAGCTAACATTTGCCTGTCAGGGAGTCACTTGTCCTGTTTCCTGATACAACAACGACAACCACATCAACCACGCCGTAAAACAGCCACAACAACCATGACAATCAAAACTCCCACCACTCTTCCATTAACGTGTGTCCTGGTTGATGACTTTTCTCCTATCACAGCTAGTTTGTTGTCAGGGCGAAACCCGCTTCCTCCAACCTTTATCTTTCTCCAACCTTCATCTTCCTCCAACCTTCATTTTCCCCCAAAATTTTTCTACCTCCAACGTTTCTTCCTCAACGATTATCTGCTTTCAGCATTTTTCTTCTTTTTGAATATTTTTGTCTTTTTTTTTTAATATGGGAAAGACTGGACTGGTCTAATTGATTGATTTTCTTGAATTTTCTTTAGACCTTCCATTTTTACCTTGTCGATGCTGTGAGTGCGTGCGTGCGTATGTGCGGTGTGGGTGAACTCACCTATTTGTACTCACCTATTTGTGGTTGCAGGAGTCGAGTCACAGCTCCTGGCCCTGCCTCTTCACGGTCGCTACTAGGTCCTCTCTCTCCCTGCTCCATGAACTTCATCAAACCTCTTCTTAAAACTATGTATGGTTCCTGCCTCCACTACGTCACTTGCCAGACTATTCAACTTCCTAACAGCTTTATGACTAAAGAAATACTTCCTAACATCTCTCTGACTCATCCGAGTCTTCAGCTTCCAATTGTGACCTCTTGTTTCTGTGTTCCATTTCTGGAACATCCTGTCTCTGTCCATTTTGTCAATTCCTCGCAGTATTTTGTATGTCGTTATCATATCTTCCCTAACCTTCCTGTCCTCCAGTGTCGTCAGGCTGGTTTCCATTAACCTTTCTTCGTAGGACATTCCCTGTACCTCTGGGAATGTCCTACGAAAACCTTTACGCTTTCTCTAATTTCTTGACGTGCTTGGCTAGGTGTGGGTTCCAAACTGGTGCTGCATACTCCAGTATGGGCCTGACGTAGACGGTGTACAGTGTCTTGAACGATTCCTTACTGAGGTATCGGAACGTTATTCTCAGGTTTGTAGACAAATGGTTCAGAGAACCGACAAATTGATAAATTAGACACATGTGCAACAATTGGGTATCTTCACTGAGGAAACGTTTCGCCACACAGTGGTTTCATCAGTCCACAAAGGAGAATGATGAAGAACAGGAGAAGTTTGAGGTAATCAGTCCCTCAGTCTTGAGTCGATGTAATCTGTCCATCAGTCTTGAAAAGAATACAGTAAATGTGCGAAGAAGTGGCTTATATACTGCAGACAGGTGAGGTGAAGCAGTCGTAGGTGGTATCACACCTGACAAATCCAAATGTGGAAATAGGTCATGCCTAAAGGTTAGGCAAGTGAATAGTTCTCTGTCAGATACAGCAACATCTTGGGATCTTAATACAGGGAGTTCTTCACTTGCCTACCTACGACATGCTTACCACCTACGACTGCTGCACCTCTCCTGCCTACAGTATATAAGCCACTTCGCACATATGCTGTATTCTTTTCAAGACTGATGGATTGATTACATCGACTCAAGGTTGAGAGACTGATTACCTCAAACTCCTCCTGTTCTTCATCATTCTCCTTTGTGGACTGATGAAGCCACTATGTGGCGAAACGTTACCTCAGTATAGTTACCCAAGTGTTGCATATGTGTCTAATTTTATCATTCTCAGGTTTGCCAGGAGCCCATATGCTGCAGCAGTGTGCGCGCGCGCGTGTGTGTGTGTGTGTGTACTCACCTACTTGTACTCACCTAGTTGAGGTTGCAGGGAACGAGTCCAAGCTCCTGGCCCTGCCTCTTCACTGGTCGCTACTAGGTCACTCCCCCTGAACCGTGAGCTTTATCATACCTCTGCTTAAAGCTATGTATGGATCCTGCCTCCACTACATCGCTTCCCAAACTATTCCACTTCCTGACTACTCTGTGGCTGAAGAAATACGTCCTAACATCCCTGTGATTCATCTGTGTCTTCAACTTCCAACTGTGTCCCCTTGTTGCTGTGTCCCATCTCTGGAACATCCTGTCTTTGTTCACCTTGTCAATTCCTCTCAGTATTTTGTATGTCGTTATCATGTCCCCCCTATCTCTCCTGTCCTCCAGTGTCGTCAGGTTGATTTCCCTTAACCTCTCCTCATAGGACATACCTCTTAGCTCTGGAACTAGTCTTGTTGCAAACCTTTGCACTTTCTCCAGTTTCTTTACGTGCTTGGCTAGGCGTGGGTTCCAAACTGGTGCCGCATGCTCCAATATGGGCCTTACGTACACGGTGTACAGGGTCCTGAACGATTCCTTATTAAGATGTCGGAATGCTGTTCTGAGGTTTGCTAGGCGCCCATATGGTACAGCAGTTATTTGGTTGATGTGCGCTTCAGGAGATGTGCCTGGTGTTATACTCATCCCAAGATCTTTTTCCTTGAGTGAGGTTTGTAGTCTCTGTCCCCTTAGACTGTACTCCGTCTGCGGTCTTCTTTGCCCATCCCCAATCTTCATGGCTTTGCGCTTGGTGGGATTGAACTCCAGGAGCCAATTGCTGGACCAGGTCTACAGCCTGTCCAGATCCCTTTGTAGTTCTGCCTGGTCTTCGATCGAACGAATTCTTCACATCAACTTCACGTCATCTGCATCTGTGTGTGTGTGTGTGTGTGTGTGTGTGTGTGTGTGTGTGTGTGTGTGTGTGTGTGTGTGTGTGTGTGTGTGTGTGTGTGTTGGATCATTGCCTAACTGATCCAACACACACAGTTCAGCGTACGATTCACATCCTGGCTGATCATGAATTAACTTGAGGAACTTGTCAAGTTCCTTCTTGAACACAGCCAGGAGACTCTTGGCAATTCCTCTTATCCTTGATGGGAGGCTGTGAAGAAGTTTTTGGGCCTTACATTTGCTGTGTTATATTTTAGTGTACATATTCCACTAAGTGTACAGCAAAAGTCCAGCCTATAAAGAACAGGTGACTTAAACGAGACCATCATAGCCTTAGTCTCTCTTGTTCTGAAGCTTCTCATTATCCATCCAAACATGACATTTTTTGGATCTTTGAAAGAGATCCTCTGACATTGTAACTTCTAAGTCCCTCAAGTTAGTATTTTTTTCTTTGAGTGATTGTAGTTAGTTTTATGCTTACTTCTATATTTTTATTTCATCAATATTTCCATAACAATAATAGAACTCTGTCTTCATAGAACATCATATTTTCTGTGGCTTACTGGAAGACTCCGTTGTTAATTCATCCTCTGATTAACTTCGTTTACTATTATTCTTTGCATTTTCACAGAAAGTTAAAAATCGTTCTGCCCACTTATCCAGTTACTCCTCTTCCTGTTTACTATTACACCATGCTCGTATTTGTCGAAGGCTTTGGCGAAATCTGTACACACTACATCTGAATTTTTGTCTATCATTCCAGTACATCCAAGACTTTGTCATAATGGTCCAGTAGTTGCGAGAGACAGGAGTGACCGGCGTTAAATCTATCTTACTCTGGTTGATTGCAGTTTTTAATCATATGTTGGTTAGTCGTCAGATATTTTAAAATATGGGACGCCATGCTATCAGTCTATATGAGAAGATTGAGAGTCACCATAATTTTTACAATTGTCTTTACCAAATTAAAACTTCTACCCATTTCCGATGCTTATGTTTAAACTCATTATACACCCATACCGCATCCTTGGCAAATGAAAACAGATTTTTATAGCAAGCTTCATAATAGGTCCCAGTGGAACGGGCGCTGAGGTTATTATAACTGACCTGTTACTGTGGTAAATAAGGGATGTTTATCATGAAGAATTGAGACACTATGCTAACTACATGGGAATCTATATTATTGAAGAAACGTTGTCGCCAACAGTGGTCTTTCATCATGAAGCCACTGTGTGGCGAAACGTTTCTTCATATAAGATTCCCATGTGTTGCATAAGTGTCTCAATTCTTCAACTTGTCGGTTTTCAAAACCATTCATCAGAACTGTTTACATGTTTATATCTGGTCACAAATGTAATGGGTTATTTATACTGTAACTTAATAATGAAACTTCCGAGAACTTCAAGCTTAGTATTCTTGTATACACAAATAACCCGAGCATAGAAAAACGAAACGTATGGCGACTTTTCTACCCGACCTGGCGTTTTTATTCTTTATGCTCTTTGGTCTCTCTAGTCTTCTTTTGAAAGGTTTGAATTAGATTTGGCCTCGGAGTCTTAATTAACTGTTTGTCAATGAAAAAATACGAATATTAAGTTTCCCATATGATGATCTGTGAATCCCTCTTCTGATTCCCTTCAAGTCATCATTTTGAACTGCATTGTCAACTTAAGCCGCACTCTGTATGATTCCACTTGCGAGCACTGGAATCAGCTCACTCGTCAGCTCTCCAACACCACCACCATCTCACTCGTCACCTCCCCAACACCTCCACCATCTCACTCGTCACCTCCCCAACACCTGGTGGCCTGGTGGTTAACGCTCTCGCTTCACACGGTGAGGGCCTGGGTTCGATTCCCAGCCAGAGTAGAAACATTGGACGTGTTTCTTTCCACCTGTTGTCTATGTTCCCCATCAGTAAAATGGGTACCTGGGTGTTAGTCGACTGGTGTGGGTCGCATCCTGGGACACTGACCTAAGGAGGCCTGGTCACAGACCGGGCCGCGGGGGCGTTGACCCCCGGAACTCTCTCCAGAAACTCTCCAGATAAACACCTCCACCATCTCACTCGTCAGCTCCCCATAACACCTCCATCATCTCACTCGTCCGCTCCCCAACACCTCCACCATCTCACTCGTCAGCTCCCCTACACCTCCACCATCTCACTCGTCAGCTTCCCAACACCTACACCATCTCACTCGTCCGCTCCCCAACACCTCCACCATCTCACTCGTCCGCTCCCCAACACCTCCACCATCTCACTCGTCCGCTCCCCAACACCTCCACCATCTCACTCGTCCGTTCCCCAACACCTCCATCATCTCACTCGTCCGCTCCCCAACACTCCACCATCTCACTCGTCAGCTCCCCACCACCTCCACATCTCACTCGTCCGCTCCCAACACCTCCACCATCTCACTCGTCCGCTCCCCAACACCTCCACCATCTCACTCGTCGCTCCCAACACCTCCACCATCTCACTCGTCCGCTCCCCAACACCTCCACCACTCACTCGTCCGCTCCCCAACACCTCCACCATCTCACTCGTCAGCTCCCCAACACCTCCACCATCTCACTCGTCCGCTCCCCAACACCTCCACCATCTCACTCGTCAGCTCCCCACCACCTCCACCATCTCACTCGTCCGTCCCCAACACTCCACCATCTCACTCGTCCGCTCCCCAACACCTCCACCATCTCACTCGTCCGCTCCCCAACACCTCCACCATCTCACATCGTCCGCTCCCCAACTCCACACTCACCGTCTCCCCCACTCGTTCACCGCCCTCCCAACACCTCCACCATCTCACTCGTCCGTTCCCCAACACCTCCACCAGCTCACTCGTCCGCTCCCCAACACCTCCACCATCTCACTCGTCAGCTCCCCAACACCTCCACCATCTCACTCGTCCGCTCCCCAACACCTCCACCATCTCACTCGTCAGCTCCCCAACACCATCCACCTCTCACTCGTCCGCTCCCCAACACCTCCACCATCTCACTCGTCAGCACCCCACCACCTCCACCATCTCACTCGTCCGCTTCCCCAACACCTCCACCATCTCACCGTCATCACGCCCCCACACTCCACCACTCACTCGTCCGCTCCCCAACACCTCCACCAGCTCACTCGTCCGCTCCCCAACACCTCCACCATCTCACTCGTCCGCTCCCCAACACCTCCACCAGCTCACTCGTCAGCTCCCCAACACCTCCACCATCTCACTCGTCCGCTCCCAACACCTCCACCATCTCACTCGTCAGCTCCCCAACAACTCCACCATCTCACTCGTCGCTCCCCCAACACCTCCACCATCTCACTCGTCAGCTCCCCAACACCTCCACCCCTCATCGTCCACTCCCCAACACCACCACCAGCTCACTCGTCCGCTCCCCACCACCTCCACCATCTCACTCGTCCGCTTCCCCAAACACCTCCACCATCTCACTCGTCCGCTCCCCAACACCTCCACCAGCTCACTCGTCCGCTCCCCAACACCTCCACCAGCTCACTCGTCCGCTCCCCAACACCTCCACCATCTCACTCGTCCGCTCCCCAACACCTCCACCATCTCACTCGTCCGCTCCCCAACACCTCCACCATCTCACTCGTCAGCTCCCCAACACCTCCACCATCTCACTCGTCCGCTCCCAACACCTCCACCATCCACTCGTCGCTCCCCAACACCTCCACCATCTCACTCGTCAGCTCCCCAACACCTCCACCAGCTCACTGTCCGCTCCCAACACCTCCACCATCTCAATCATCCGCTCCCCAACACCTCCACCATCTCACTCGTCAGCTCCCCAACACCTCCACCATCTCACTCGTCAGCTCCCCAACACCTCCACCATCTCACTCGTCAGCTCCCCAACACCTCCACCATCTCACTCGTCAGCTTCCCCAACACCTCCACCATCTCACTCGTCCAGCTCCCCAAACACCTACCACCATCTCACTCGTCAGCTCCCCAACACCTCCACCATCTCACTCGTCCGCTCCCCAACACCTCCACCATCTCACTCGTCCGCTCCCCAACACCTCCACCAGCTCACTCGTCCGCTCCCCAACACCTCCACATCTCACTCGTCAGCTCCCAACACCTCCACCATCTCACTCGTCAGCTCCCCCAACACCTCCACCATCTCACTCGTCACCTCCCCAACACCTCCACCATCTCACTCGTCACCTCCCCAACACCTGGTGGCCTGGTGGTTAACACGCTCATCGCATTCCACTGGTGGGCCTGGTTCGAATCCCACCAGAGTCAAAACATTGGACGTGTTCCTGTCCACCTTTGTCTATGTTCCCCAACACGCAAACATCACTCTCGGTCCCCACCTGGGTGTTCGACTGGTGTGGGTCGCACCTGCGACACTGTCGACCTAAGGAGGCCCTGTGTCCACAGACCGGTCCGCGGCGCTTGACCCCCCGGAACTCTCTCCCAAAACTCTCCAATAGAACACCTCCACCATCTCACTCGTCAGCTCCCCAACACCTCCATCATCTCACTCGTCGCTCCCCAACACCTCCACCATCTCACTCGTCCGCTCCCCTAACACCTCCACCATCTCACTCGTCAGCTTCCCCAACACCTCACCATTCCTCCACTCATCTTGTCCGCTCCCCAACACCCTCACCATCTCACTCGTCCGCTCCCCAACACCTCCACCATCTCACTCGTCCGCTCCCCAACACCCCCCATCCATCCTCACTCTTCGTCCGCTCCCCAACACCTCCACCAGCTCACTCGTCCGGCTCCCAACACCTCCACCATCTCACTCGTCCAGCTCCCAACCACCTCCACCATCTCACTCGTCCGCTTCCCCAACACCTCCACCATCTCACTCGTCCGCTCCCCAACACACTCCAGCCAATCCTCACATCTCGTCGCTCCCCAACACCTCCACCATCTCACTCGTCCGCTCCCCAACACCTCCACCATCTCACTCGTCCGCTCCCCAACACCTCCACCATCTCACTCGTCCGCTCCCCAACACCTCCACATCTCACTCGTCCGTCCCCAACACCTCCACCATCTCACATCTCCGCTCCCCAACACCTCCACCATCTCACTCGTCCGCTCCCCAACACCTCCACCATCTCACTCGTCCGCTTCCCCAACACCTCCACCATCTCACTCGTCAGCTCCCACCACCTCCACCATCTCACTCGTCCGTCCCCAACACTCCACCATCTCACTCGTCCGCTCCCCCAACACCTCCACCACCTCACTCGTCCGCTCCCCAACACCTCCATCATCTCACTCGTCCGCTCCCCAACACCTCCACCACTCACTCGTCCGCTCCCCAACACCTCCACCATCTCACTCGTCCGCTTCCCCAACACCTCCACCAGCTCAACTCGTCCGCTCCCCAACACCTCCACCATCTCACTCGTCAGCTCCCTAACACCTCCACCATCTCACTCGTCCGCTCCCCAAACGCCTCCACCATCTCACTCGTCACTCCCCAACCCACCACCATCTCACTCGTCCGCTCCCCAACACCTCCACCATCTCACTCGTCAGCCACCCCACCACCTCCACCAGCTCACTCGTCTCCGCTCCCCAAACACCTCCACCATCTCACTCGTCCAGTCACCCAACCACCTCCACCAGCTCTCATCGTCCGCTCCCCAACACCTCCACCACTCACTCGTCCGCTCCCCAACACCTCCACCATCTCACTCGTCGCTCCCCAACACCTCCACATCTCACTCGTCAGCTCCCCAACACCTCCACCATCTCACTCGTCCGCTCCCCAACACCTCCACCATCTCACTCGTCAGCTCCCCAACACCTCCACCAGCTCACTCGTCCGCTCCCCAACACCTCCACCATCTCACTCGTCAGCTCCCCAACACCTCCACACTCACTCGTCGCTCCCCAACACCTCCACCACTCACTCGTCCGCTCCCCACCACCTCCATCCATCTCACTCGTCCGCTCCCCAACACCTCCACCATCTCACTCGTCCGCTCCCCAACACCTCCACCATCTCACTCGTCCGCTCCCCAACACCTCCACCAGCTCACTCGTCCGCTCCCAACACCTCCACCATCTCACTCGTCCGCTCCCCAACACCTCCACCATCTCACTCGTCCGCTCCCCAACACCTCCACCATCTCACTCGTCAGCTCCCCAACACCTCCACCATCTCACTCGTCCGCTCCCCAACACCTCCACCATCTCACTCGTCCGTTCCCCAACACCTCCACCATCTCACTCGTCCGCTCCCCAACACCTCCACCACTCACTCGTCCGCTCCCAACACCTCCACCATCTCACTCGTCAGCTCCCCAACACCTCCACCATCTCACTCGTCAGCTCCCCAACACCTCCACCTCTCACTCGTCAGCTCCCCAACACCTTCCACCATCTCACTCGTCAGCTCCCCAACACCTCCACCATCTCACTCGTCAGCTCCCCAACACCTCCACCATCTCACTCGTCAGCTCCCCAACACCTCCACCATCTCACTCGTCAGCTCCCCAACACACCCTCCACCATCTCACTCGTCAGCTCCCCAAACACCTCCACCATCTCCTCGTCAGCTCCCCAACACCTCCACCATCTCACTCGTCAGCTCCCCAACACCTCCACCATCTCACTCGTCAGCTCCCCAACACTCCACCATCTCACTCGTCAGCTCCCAACACCTCCACCATCTCACTCGTCAGCCCCCAACACCTCCACCATCTCACTCGTCAGCTCCCCAACACCTCCACCATCTTCATCCACTGTAGAAAAATCAGTATCTTTATTTGCCCCTCAAGCTCCCGAACTTAATTGAGTGACCACGAGGGAGATGAAACATTCTGGTTTTCAAACTCCCCCATTTTTACATTCCCCTCACCTTCTCTTGTAGCCCCTTTCACATGCATCATCTCAGTCACTTCCATCGCAGATCAGCCCTTGTAGTATTAGCGCTCTTTTTGTTCCAAAATCAGGTCCACTCTTACACTTCCTTTCCTCATATTTTCTATGGCAATCCGTGCTCCTGCGTCCAACCTTCATCACCATCTCCCACTCCTCCATCCTTCATTACCGCTGCGTCCCCCTCATACCACTCCTATTCCCTCGTCAGTCATCCTATGCTTCCTCTCCTTTTCCCAACAGCTCATTCATCTTCATCTCTCCCACACTCCCCATCTCACCTTTCGTCCCGACCTCCACATTCACCGTATGTCTCTACCACCTCTCACTCGTCTTCCCCTTAACAACTCTCTCTCCGTTCCCACACCTCCACCTCTCACTCGTCCGTCCCAAACTCCACCATTCCTGACCGCTCCCCAACACCTCCCATTTCACTGGTCGCTCCCAACACTCACCCTCTCAACTGTCGCTCCCCAACACCTCCACATCTCACTGTAGCTCCCATTTACCTCCCTACTCACTCGTCAGCTCCCCAACGCTCCACCCCTCTCACTCGTCCGTTCCCCAAAACCCCCCTTTCATTGTCCGTTCCCCAACACCCCCGTATGTCTTGTCGCTCCCAACACCTCCGTCTCTCATAGTCGCTCCCCTACCCCCACCATCTAAATGTCCCCTCCCCAATCCTCCCCCATTATCGTCCCCTCCCCAATACCTCCACCATCTCACTCGTCGCTCCTAAACCTCCCTTCATCTCCGCTCCCAACACCTCCACCATCTTCTCGTCAAACCCAAAAACCCTCCACCTCTCATCGTCGCTCCCCAAAAACCCCCCCACCATCTCACTCGTCAGCCCCCAACACCCCCCCATTTACTGTCAGCTCCGCAACACTACCCCATTCACTGTCGCTCCCCCAACACCTCCACCATCTCACTAGTCCGCTCCCCAACCCCCACCATCTATCGTCCCCTCCAACACCTCCACTATCTCACTCGTCCCCTCCCAACACCCCCCACCCTCTCATCGTCCGTTCCCAACACCTCCACCATCTCATCGCCGCTCCCCAAAACCTCCACCATCTCACTCGTCCCTCCCCATCACCTCACCATTCAAACTCCTCCCCAAAAACCCCCACCATCCACTCGTCCGCCCCAACACCCCACCTTTTCATCGTCCCGTCCCCAAACCCCTCCCCCATTCATCGTCCGCTCCCCCAAACCTCACCATCTCCTCGTCCCCTCCCCCCCACCTCCACCTCTCACCGTCCCCTCCCCAACACCTCCCATCTCCCCGTCCGCTCCCCAAACACCCACCACTCCTCGTCCGCCCCAAAACCCCCCACCAATCTCACCGTCCCCTCCCCAACACCTCCCCCAGCTCATCGTCGCTCCCCCAAAACCTCCAATTTATCGTCGTCCCCACCACCTCCCCATCTCACTGTCGTCCCCAACACCCCCACCATTCCTCGTCCCTCCCCCAAAACCCCCCATCTCCTCGTCCGCTCCCCCAAAACCTCCCTCCCCTCGTCCGCCCCCCAAAAACCCCCCCCATCTCACCGCCGCCCCCAAACCCCCCCGCTCACTCGTCCCCTCCCAACACCTCCCCATCTCACTCGTCCGCTCCCCCAAAACCTCCCCCTCTAAAACGTCCCCCCCCAACACCCTTTAACCCTCTCCTCCCTCGCTCCCCAAAACACTTCCCATCTCACTTGTAGCTCCCCAAAAACCTCCACCATCTCACTCGTCGCTCCCCAAAAACCCCCACCATCTCATCGTCACTCCCCCAAAACCCCCACCCTCTCACTGTCGCTCCCCCCCACTCCACCCTCTCACTCGTCGCTCCCCAACCCTCACCCCGTCACTGCCCCTCCCCCAAAACCTCCACCAGCTCACTCGTCCGCTCACCAAAACACCCCCCCGCTCACCGTCCCCCCCCCAACACGTCCCCCATTTATCGTCAGCTCCCCCAAAACACCCCATTCACTCGTCACTCCCCAAAACCTCCCCATCTCACTCGTAGCTCCCAAAACTTCCACCAAATTACTGTCAGTCCCCAAAACCACACCATCCACTCGTCAGTCCCAACACCCCCACCCTCTCCTCGTCAGCTCCCCAACCTCCCAATTCACTCGTCAGCTCCCCCCACCTCCCCCATCTCACCCTCCCCCCCAAAACCTCCACCGCTCACGTCCGCTCCCCAAACCTCCCCAGCTCACTGTCGCTCCCCAAAAACCTCCCCAGCTCACTCGTCCGCTCCCCAACACCTCCCCTCTCACCGTCGCTCCCCAACACCCCCCCCATTCACTCGTCCGTCCCAACACCTCACCATCTATCGTCCGCTCCCCAACACCTCCACCTTCCTCGTCGCCCCCCAACACCTCCACCAGCCATCGTCCGCTCCCAACACCTCCCCCTCTCACTCGCCGCTCCCCAACACCCCCACCTTCACTCGTCCCCTCCCCAAAAACCTTAACCATCTCATCGCGTCCCCAACACTTCCCCCATCTCCTTGTCAGCTCCCCAACACCTCCCCTTCACTCGTCAGCTCCCCAACACCCCCACCCTCTCATCGTCGTCCCAAAAACCTCCACCCTCTCACTCGTCAAAATCCCCCAAAACCTCCCCATCTCATCGTCCCCTCCCCAACACCTCCCCAGCTCATCGTCCGTCCCCCAAAAACCTCCACCAGCTCACTGTCCGCTACCCAAAAAACCCCCACCCGTCACTGTCCCTCCCCCAAAAGTTTCCCCACTTTTGTCGCCCCCAACACCCCACCATCTCACTCGTCAGCTCCCCCCCAAAACCCCCACCCTCTCACTCGTCAGCTCCCCAACCTTCCACCATCTCATCGTCGCTCCCCCCCCTCCACCCTTCATCGTCCTCCCCAAAAACCTCCACCCTCTCACTCGTCGCTCCCCAACACCTCCCCCATTCATCGTCGCTCCCCAAAACCCCCCCATCTCACTCGTCCCCTCCCCAACACCCCCACCAGTCACTCGTCCGCTCCCAACACCTCCCATCACCCTCCCCTCCCCAACACCTCCACCGCTACTCGGCCGCTCCCCCAAAAACGTCCACCATCTTACTCGTAGCTCCCAAAACCACCACCATCCACTGTCAGTCCCCAAAAAAAATCCACCATCTCATGTCAGCTCCCCAAACCCCCCCATCCACTCGTCGCTCCCCCCACCAACCATTTTCATCGTCGCTCCAAACCTCCACCATTCACTCGTCCGCTCCCCAACCCTCCCAGTCATGTCCCCTCCCCCAAAACCTCCCCCAGCTCACTCGTCCCCTCCCCAAAAACCTCCCCCGCCACTCGTCCCCTCCCCAAAAACCTCCACCCGCTCATCGTCAGTCCCAACACCCCAGATCCACTCGTCAGTCCCCCAAAACCTCCAGCTCTCACCGTCCGCTCCCCAAAACCCCCACAGCTCACTTCCCCCTCCCAACACCTCCCCCTTCCTCGTCCCTCCCAACACTCCACCTCTCATCGTCCCCTCCCCCCACTCCCCATCCATCGTCCGCTCCCCAACACTCCCCCCAGCTCACTCGTCCCCTCCCCAACACCCCCACCGTCATCGTCCGTCCCCAACCCTCCACCAGTCACTCGTCCGCTCCCCAACCCTCCACCACTCCTCGTCAGTCCCCAACACCCCCACCCTTCATCGTCAGCTCCCCACCCCACCATCTCACTCGTCCGCTCCCCAAAACCCCCCCACCTCTACTCGTCCGCTCCCCCAAAACCCCCCCCCTCTCACTGTCCCTCCCAACACCTCCACCATCTCATGTCCGCTCCCCAAAAACCTCCCCCAGCTCACTCTTCCCCCCAAAATCCCCCCAGCTCCTGTCCCCCCCAACACCTCCACCATCTCACTCGTCGCCCCAACACCTCCCCACTCACTTCAGTCCCCCCAAACCCCCACCATCTCATCGTCAGTCCCCCCACCTCCCCCATCTACTCGTCCCCTCCCAACCCCTCACCATTCACTCGTCCGTCCCAACACCCCCCCCCCCCCCCCCCCATCTCACTCGTCCGCTCCCCAAAAACCCCCACCATCTCACTCGTCCCCTCCCAAAACCCCCACCCTTCATCGTCCGTCCCCCAAAACCCCCACCATTCACTCGTCCGCTCCCCAACACCTCCACCATCTCACTCGTCAGCTCCCCAACACCTCCACCATCTCACTCGTCAGCTCCCCAACACCTCCACCATCTCACTCGTCAGCTCCCCAACACCTCCACCATCTCACTCGTCCGCTCCCCAACACCTCCACCATCTCACTCGTCCGCTCCCCAACACCTCCACCTAATCCCACTGTAGAAAAATCAGTAGTCTTTATTTTGCCCTCTCTATGCCCGAACTTTAATTGAAGTGACACGAGGGAGATGAAACAGTCTGGGGTTTTAACTCCCCCTATTTTTACATTCCCCTTCAACCTTTCTCTTGTTGCCCCTTTCAATGCATCTTCTCAGGTCACTTTCTCGCTGTATAGCCCTTGTGGTTTAGCGCTTCTTTTTGATTATAATAATCAGGTCACTCTTACACTCCTTTCTCTATTATTTTCTATGGCAATCCGTGCTTCTCCTGCGTCACCTTCATCACCATCTCCTCCTCATCCCCTTCATTACCGCTGCGTCGCCCCCTTCATCACCAGCTCCTATTCCCTCCGTCAGTCATCCTATGCTCTCTCTCTTTCCCAGCTGCTTCATTCAGTCTTCTATCTCTCCCTTCATTCCATCTCACCCTTTCGTCGCCGATGCTTTTAATTCACTTATTTCTCTACCTGTCTTCGCTCTTCTTCCTCCCTTAATTAACCTCTTCTTCCTTTTACTTGCTCATTGTCTTCCTTCTTATTAGATTTATAATTACATTCTTTATACATAGACAAAGAGAAAATATTTGTGTTTCTGCCTCACGTGTGTGTTGCTACTACACGTGTGTGTTTCTACTAGACGTGTGTGTTTCTACTAGACGTGTGTGTTTCTACTAGACGTGTGTGTTTCTACTAGACGTGTGTGTTTCTACTAGACGTGTGTGTTGCAACTACACGTGTGTGTTGCAACTACACGTGTATGTTTCTACTAGACGTGTGTGTTTCTACTAGACGTGTGTGTTGCAACTACACGTGTGTGTTGCAACTACACGTGTATGTTTCTACTAGACGTGTGTGTTTCTACTAGACGTGTGTGTTGCAACTACACGTGTATGTTTCTACTACACATGCGTGTTTCTACTAGACGTGTGTGTTTCTACTAGACGTGTGTGTTTCTACTACACATGCGTGTTTCTACTAGACGTGTGTGTTTCTACTAGACGTGTGTGTTTCTACTAGACGTGTGTGTTTCTACTAGACGTGTGTGTTTCTACTACACATGCGTGTTTCTACTAGACGTGTGTGTTTCTACTAGACGTGTGTGTTTCTACTACACATGCGTGTTTCTACTAGACGTGTGTGTTTCTACTAGACGTGTGTGTTTCTACTAGACGTGTGTGTTTCTACTAGACGTGTGTGTTTCTACTAGACGTGTGTGTTTCTACTAGACGTGTGTGTTTCTACTAGACGTTGTGTGTTTCTACTACACATGCGGGGTTCTACAGACGGTGTGTTTCTACTACCATCGTGTTTTACTAGACGTGGTGTTTCACTACACATGCTGTTTCTACTAACTTGTGTTTTCACAGACTTGTGTTTCTACTAGACGGTGTTTCTACTAGACGGGGGGTTTTCTACTAGACGGTTTTTTTCTACACCATACAGACCAGGGGGCGACCAATAACTTACAACATTTCCTTGTTTCTTTAAATATTGAGTTTTTAAACAAAAATAAAAAGGAACCCGCTAAACTCGGTGGCCACACGCATCGAGAATTGGAATCGGGAAGGGGTTTTTTTTCCCGTCCCTTTGGGGTTTACCTTATCGATTCCGGGCCCCTCACCCCCCCCGGGGCCCGCCCCAACCGGGTCTCCTTTTGCTAGCGCGGATCGACCAGGCTTAGTGACCGCCGCCTCTTTTCTCGGGCAAAACTCCATTTCGGGTTTTGTATCCTTCGCCATCATCTTTAATTCCCTTCTTCTGGGGTTTTTAATTTAGAGATGAACCGGGAAACTATGCAATTGGCACAAGCCTTTTTGGGGACGACTTGGACCATTAACCAAGGGTCCAAATGGGACCAAAACGTTTCTTCTCCTAGGTGGGGGGTTATTATGAATTATGAAATGTAAAATAGTCATTTAACCCTTACAGAGTCCCCCAAATTCCATTTTCAAGGGGGGGCGAAACCTTTGAGGAAGCTTTTAAAACAAACATTTAGACACCCAGGGAAAACCCAAGGGGTTTAAAGTTACGAGTTTTTTGAGGCAAGGGGGGAGGGGCAGGCCTTATACCTTTTCGCACCACTACGACGGGGGTAAGAGGTGTACCCGGGTTGATACACCTCTTTTCACCAGCCAAAAAACACTACCAAGAGCCAGAGGCCCTACCCGAGTTCAGATTTTAAAAAGGAACACACAATAAAACCGGGACATAGAGAAACGAGTTTATAAACTTTTTGTCCATTTGGGAAACTGACTAACAGAAACTCATTACCCGTTTTTTCTCACTGCGGTTTATGTATTGGGTCACGGATTGTTCCCCTTTTTTCCAAAAGGGGAAAAAATGTTTAAAGGCAAAAGGCGGGGAAAGCCTACCCGTCCAAAATGGGGGAACCCTTTTAATCCTTGACAATCCGGGTAAATTTTCTTGACAATAAAGATGACTTTTGAAAATTCAGTTTTAAGGGCAAGTGTCTACCCCGGGTTCATTTTTTTGCCGGGTGTCAAGGCTTCGCTGAACGCGGGTTCCAACTAAAATGGAAATTGGGAAAACCTCTAACTGATACCCAAAAAACGTTTTAAAAAACACACGAAGGCAAACCCCTAGGACATATTTTTTAAAAAAAAGTTTCGATCCAAACCTTGTTTCGTTTTTTTTAGGGTTTTTGTCAGTTCTTTTAGATCAAAATGGGGAAATTAAAATTTAAATCCAGTTATTACACGATGCCCTCGGATAAAAATTGGACCCCGTGAAAATAATTAGTTTATTTTTGTTCGGTTACTGAAAATCCTGTGAATAATTCCTTAAATTTTTTATAGTATTTTAGCAAGAGAGAGAATTTTGTTTGGATTTTCTCTTTTTGCCCCCAAACACTTACATTGTTATATTGATCACAAAATTTAAGAAACGGGCCCTCCAAACTCTCTACCCTTTTTTTTTCCCTTTCATCCTTCCGTCCCTTTTTCCTTTACTCATTGTCTCGTCATCTATAACTTCCCCAAAAACGAAATTTTATCTTTTCCTCTTCTCCATCCTCTTCAACTTACTATTCTTTCCTACACCTTTCCTCTCTCCCTCTTCCCCCTCCCTCTCCTTCCCTCTTCCCCCCCCCTCCCCCCCTCTGAACGACAAAGGGTAATTTTCCCAGGGGGGGTGGTGCCAATCCACCCCCGTACATGACCCCCAGCCACCCGTGGTGCCACCATGTTAAACTTTAAAGAATTTACTTTTTAATTCTAAGGGGTTTTAAATGGCCTTTCAAGTCTGGGTGCCCAAATTCGCTTTTTTCTCCGATTTAAAAAGGGGGACAAGCCACCAACTCAAAAAAAACCCACACAGCTTAGGGTTTGATATGTAATTTATTTTAATTTCCTGGATAAATGGTTAGAAATGATTAACAGGTAAATGAAGCTGAATATAACTATATGTAAACTCTTGTTTATATATACTGATAACTATATAAATGTATACTTACATGTAACCACAGGTAAACTCTTGTCAACACAGCTGCTGCCTTCTACTAAAACGAGGTTCTGATGTGTTATGAAATTTTTATCTTTTTTTAATGTTAGAATGTAGCTAATTTGAAAATAATCTTTAGAGTTCGAGGAAGAATATTCATTTAGTTAATTCTCGTTTAGATGGTAGTTGTGAGGGTAGAGCTTTGAGGTCACACGTGGGTGCCATGATGCAGGTTGCTAGCATAGCTAATACTCAGAATGGCTCGGGGCATCGGCAATTTATCCTCATAGGCCTATGAATGGAGTGCAGTAGGCGGGAAAAATTGTTAAAGGCACTGAAGATATGAAATCTGCCTCCGATGCTCAAAATTCCTCACAAACTCACCTTCCTCACTCCTCTCTCTGTATGAGACACACTGATATATACCTCTGATATACCTTTGATGAGATTCGAGAGTTTTCTACTCCCGGAGCTCGGCCATGGGCCAGGCTCGTCTGGTTTTTCGCTGGTCAACTCAGCTGTTGCTGCTGGTGGCCGCCCGTTGCCTCACATATCCATCACGGCCTGGTTGGTCTGGTCACGAGTTAAGAGGCTGCCTGGAGGTCACGGAGGTCAGGTCACAGTAATCAGTTTGCTATTGTCATTTTTATGTAATTTTAAAGTGTCAGGTTCCGGATCATGATGAAGAAAGTATTATGTAGTGTATCACACATGTGTCCTTGTGTCATCCAGTCTGTATGTGTTCTTGCATTCGTGTTATCGTGTATCCTCCATGATACATTCATCATGTATTCATGATATATTCTTCATGATGCAGTTTCCAGGATATATCCTCCGTGATATATTCTCCATGATACACCCTCCATGCTGCATTCTCCATGCTGCATTCTCCATGTTGCATCCATGATACATTCTCCATGCTGCATTCTCCATGTTGCATCCATGATACATTCTCCACGATACTCTCTCCATGCTGCATTCTCCATGTTGCATTCTCCATGTTGCATCCATGATACATTCTCCATGATACTCTCTCCATGCTGCATTCTCCATGTAACCATGTATTCTCCATGATACATTCTAATTAGTGCATCCATGACAGATTCTCCAAGATGCTCCGTGATGCATTCTCCATCATACATTCTTCTCCATCATACATTCTTCTCCATCATACATTCTTCTCCATCATACATTCTTCTCCATCATACATTCTTCTCCATCATACATTCTTCTCCATCATACATTCTTCTCCATCATACATTCTTCTCCATCATACATTCATACCGACATTTTCATTTTTAAAATTATAATGACTGTGTTTGATATAAAAGGTAATGTTTATTTCTCAACTGGTATTAAGACAAGAAGGTTTAATATTAAATAATTTAATTTCTCAGAGATGATAATGTTATTATTTATTACGTGTTGTGTTGTGTTAGTTACTGGTCGTTAGAGGTACTTGTCGATTGTGTGTGTGGTGTGTGTGTGTGTGTGTGTGTGTGTGTGTGTGTGTGTGTGTGTGTGTGTAACTCTCACAATCGTGAGGTGGATTGTTAATGTTGATATTTTTAAGTATACATGCAATATTAATATCTTCAAAAGCATCGGTTGGTATCGGCTGTTTTATAACCGATACCGATACCATAAAAATAGTTAATACCCGCTGATACCGATATTTTGGCACATTCTTACAGACAACCCATTTTGTTTTGACCTATGATAATTTATTCTGTTTATTAGACATACAGCAAATGTAATCGATAAATTAATTTGTAATTTACCAGATCAATGTAACTGACCGGCCGCCTGCTGAAAGTACACAGTGGAACAGTACTGTGTGTACCACTCTGTGGCGGCCTAGCACTGTTACTGTTCAGTAATGTACTCACTTAACTGTACTCAATTGTGGCTGAAAGGGTCGAGACTCAGCTCCTGGCCTCACCTCTTCACTGAACGCTACTAGGTCTTATCTCTCCCTGCTCCATGAGCTTTATCATATCTCGTCTTAAAGCTGTGTAAGGTTCCTGCCTCCACTACATCACTCGCCAGACTGTTCCCCTTCCTGACCACTCTATGACTGAATAAATACTTCCTAACATCCCTGTGGCTCATCTGAGTTTTCAACTTACAAGAGTGACCCTTTGTTTGTGTCCCCTCTCTGGAACATCTTGTCTCTGTTCACCTTGTCTATTCCACGCAGTATTTTGCATGTCGTTATCATGTCTTCCCTGACCCTCCTGTCCTCCAGTGTCGTCAGGCTGATGTGTGTATGTGTGTGTGTGTGTGTGTGTGTGTGTGTGTGTGTGTGTGTGTGTGTGTGTGTGTGTGTGTGTGTGTGTGTGTGTGTGTGTGTGTGTTTTAATTCACGGTAACCTAGCATAACCTTGATCAACACACATTTGTGCCGAGGCTTAGATTAGAAAAAAAATGGAACTGTGATGTGTGCGAACACGCCCATCCAATTCGGAGGACAGACTGCACTCCATATATGCTAGACAGCTTTTGATCCCAAAATGTAGTATTCACACAATGTTTTCCTGTCATACTTCTTCACACAGGATGGGTGTCGCACGTCAGGTAAGGAAATCTGTCAGACTAAGCTGCTGTCAGACTTCAGAAGGTGTCATGAGAATATCGTTAAGAATTGTACAATGGGATCAGTTGCATTTGCAGGCGATGTGGCTCAGTTATGTGGGCCTGTTGGGTTTATGTGTGTGTCAGGTGTGCGGCTGTGTGACTCACATGTGTGTGGTTCGGATGTGTGGCTCCCGTTTTATTTATGGTGATACACAGCCGTGTCAACAGCGTGTTGTTACCTTTGTCGCGCCTTGCTGGTGATGGATTTGGCAATATTGTCTATACTCACCGAACTGTGGTTGCAAGGGTCGATTCATAGCTCCTGGTCCCGCATCTTCACAGGTCTATACTAGGTCACTCCCTCCTTTCTCTGTGAGCTTTATCATACCATTTCTTAAACCTATGTATGGATCCTGCCTCTATCACCACCCTTTCCAGACTATTCCACTTGCTGACAACTCTGTGACTGAAGAAATACTTCCTAACATCCCCGTGACTCATCTGAGTCTTCAACTTCCAATTGTACTCTCTCTCTCTCGCGCGCGCGCGCGTGTGTGTGTGTGTGATATATATATAATATATATATATATATATATATATATATATTATATATATATATATATATATTATATATATATATATATATATATATATATATATTATTATGTGAGGGGTAGCTGTACTATTTCTCATTAATTCACTTAAATAAATTTTAATATATATGTTCATGTTACAATTTCCTACAGAAACATATATATTTTTTTAAGGAATTTTGAAAAAAATTGGTATCGGAGACGAAGTGACAGCTTTAGTCCATGGAAATTTTATGAGAATGTCAGTGTCCTCCGCTGCCATCCAGGATGTTGTTGTCTTATACACAAATAACCCGCACGTAGGAGAGAGAAGCTTACAACGATGTCTCGGTCCGACTTGGACCATTTACAAAGTCACACTAACAGAAAAGAGTGAGGGAGCCATTATATATAAGCGAGGGGGGACAGGGAGGGACAGAGAGAGGAAGATAAAGGAGTGGCAGTGGTAAAGCTGGGAGTAGTAGTAGTAATAGAAGCAGTAGTGGTAGTAGAAAGTATGTCTACTACTACTACCAGTACCAGCCATACCAATACCACCACTTCTTTATCTTCCTCTCTTGGTTCCGTCCCAGTCCTCCCTCGCCTATATATAATGGCTTCATCACTCTTTTGTGTTAGTGTGACTTTGTAAGTGATCCAAGTCGGACCGAAACGTCTCTCTCCTGTGTGCGGGTTACTTGCGTATTGTTCCAGTTACGGCATTGTGTTCTCTAGTCTTATCATGATCCCGGTGATCACTAGCCTTACTGCTAGGACAAATGTTTTCTGATGTGGGCCTTAGATATATGACTAACTGAAGCTTTTGGTTACACGACAAAGACCATCCGCTGGCTTACCCTTCCACCCCGTGATGGAAGGCTGGAAGGCAAAGTGCAGATATGAAGGGTAATTGAGATACTTAGTAATAAAGTCTAGCTTTACTCTATGACAACGCTGTCTGTTAGTTGATTTTTTTGTTTTTTAAAGCCTCAAAAAAAAATGGAATATGCGTAACATTTGGTTACCCTTATCGCTGAATCGTTTTACCAACGCAGAAGGATTCTTCAGTCAAACACAGAGGTGATTACAATACTGGAGACATTACTGTAGAAGTGGAGAGATAATTAAAAGGTGCTCAGTCCTTCAGCCTTGATAGGTGTTCAGTCCCTTAGCCTCCCTACTTCTTCCACTGCCTCCTGTATTGAAATCACTTCTGTATTCGACTGAAGAAGCCTGCTGCCCAGGCTACTTCAGTCGAATACAACATTTCGGCGATGAAGATACCCAAGTGTTGCAGATGAGTCTTATTCATCAACTTTTCGGTGCTGTATACCATTAAAGATATGATCTGTATCACGTCTCCTTGATAAGGCTGTCCCTGACTGTCCCTGAGGGAATGCTGGTTTTAACAGAGGCTTTCCCTAATTATCTCTATGACCCGGCAGGTGACGGTGAAACGAGTGTTGAGAAACAGCACTGAGAGACGTCGTCTGGGTGTAGCTGGCTGGGTGGATTATTCATCTCGTCTCCCAGACGAACGTAATGATGAAATATTAATGAATTACACAGCATAACGCAACAGTAATTTGTGATGAGTTGTACGAGTGTCATGTTGATAAGTTTATCAGCATCGGAGGCTGGGGAGTATTTATAACCTCTCCCTGGAACCACCACGAGCCACGTAGGGGGTATTTATAACCTCTCCCTGGAACCACCACGAGCCACGTAGGGGGGTATTTATAACCTCTCCCTGGAACCACCACGAGCCACGTAGGGGAGTATTTATAACCTCTCCCTGGAACCACCACGAGCCATGTAGGGGAGTATTTATAACCTCTCCCTGGAACCACCACGAGCCACGTAGGGGAGTATTTATAACCTCTCCCTGGAACCACCACGAGCCATGTAGGGGAGTATTTATAACCTCTCCTGGAACCACCACGAGCCACGTAGGGGAGTATTTAAACCTCTCCCTGGAACCACCACAAGCCACGTAGGGGAGTATTTATAACCTCTCCTGGAACCCACGAGCCACGTAGGGGAGTATTTATAACCTCTCCCTGGAACCACCAAGAGCCACGTAGGGGAGTATTTATAACCTCTCCCTGGAACCACCACGAGCCACGTAGGGGAGTATTTATAACCTCTCCCTGGAACCACCAAGAGCCACGTAGGGGAGTATTTATAACCTCTCCCTGGAACCACCAAGAGCCAGGTAGGGGAGTATTTATAACCCTTCACTGGAACCACCATGAGCCGCGTAGGGAAGTATTTATAACCTCTCCCTGAAACCACCACGAGTCATGTAGGGGAGTATTTATAACCTCTCCCTGGAAACACCACGAGCCACGTAGGGGAGTATTTATAACCTCTCCCTGGAACCACCACAAGCCACGTAGGGGAGTATTTATAACCTCTCCTTGGAACCACCAAGAGCAACGTAGGGGAGTATTTATAACCTCTCCCTGGAACCACCACGAGCCATGTAGGGGAGTATTTATAACCTCTCCCTGGAACTACCACGAGCCACGTAGGGGAATATTTATAACCTCTCCCTGGAACCACCACGAGCCACGTAGGGGAGTATTTATAACCTCTCCCTGGAACCACCACGAGCCATGTAGGGGAGTATTTATAACCTCTCCCTGGAACCACCACGAGCCACGTAGGGGAGTATTTATAACCTCTCCCTGGAACCACCACAAGCCACGTAGGGGAGTATTTATAACCTCCCTTGGAACACCAAGAGCAACGTAGGGAGTATTATAACCTCTCCCTGGAACCACCACGAGCCATGTAGGGGAGTATTTATAATCTCTCCCTGGAACCACCACGAGCCACGTAGGGGAGTATTCATAATCTTCCACTGGAACCACCACGAACCAAGTAGGGGAGTATTTATATCCCTCCACTGGAACCACCACGAGCCACGTAGGGGAGTATTTGTAACCTCTCCCTTGAACCACACGAGCCACGTAGGGGAGTATTATAACCTCTCCCTGGAATCACCAAGAGCCATGTAGGGGAGTATTTATAACCTCTCCCTGGAACCACCACGAGCAACGTAGGGGAGTATTTATAACCTCTCCCTGGAACCACCAAGAGCCACGTAGGGGAGTATTTATAACCTCTCCCTGGAACCACCACGAGCCACGTAGGGAAGTATTTATAACCTCTCCCTGGAACCACCACGAGCCACGTAGGGAAGTATTTATAACCTCTCCCTGGAACCACCACGAGCCACGTAGGGGAGTATTCATAACCTTGCACTGGAACCACCACGAGCAACGTAGGGGAGTATTTATAACCTCTCTCTGGAACCACCAAGAGCCACGTACTGGTTCGTCAACTCTTGTTACTGAACAATAAATATTCATCAGGTATGGCCAAAACTCAACATGTAAGAGTTTCAGCCCAAATTTCAATGAAAGGGGGACCTATTTTTTATACAGTACAGAATGCGCTTACCGCTTCCCCCCCAAAAAAATCAGTCTTTTCAATGGAATATATAGACAGCATAATAACGTCTGTGACATGCAAAGGGGAATCTTATTAATGAAAATAAGGTACAAGACGTATTAATTTGCTTTCCACAGAAAAGACAAATTGCAGTTACGAATCCAGATGTACTCTTGTTAACCCTTATGGAGCCTAGTTCCTCAGCGTTACTTGATCCATGTGCTCTTGCGTTACCTTCCACAGGATAGATATCGGGTCCACAATAAAACAGTCGCTTGCGATGAAATTTTTAAATATAATTTGACGCTTTATTCGCCTTAAATATTTCTTAAGGATAATGAAAACTGGACGTAATGTCGAAAGCCTCTTTGGAAAAAACATTCCAGAAAATGTTTAAAATTGAATTTCAGTGTACAAGTTAATGCTTCTACCAACCTAACATCCCCCCCCCCCGCCGTTACTTCCTCATTTATGACAGCTTCTTCATATAAATCAACCCTTACCCCTCTCGTTGCCATATATTATGCTTATCTATAACACTCGAGTATCTGCTAAAGAGGACCTCATTTGGAGACCGAAATGTACACTGTTTCTGTCTCTATATAGGAACAGATTTCCCGTATTTCATATTTTTATATATATATATTATATAATATTATATATATATATAATATATATATTATATATATAATTATTATATATATATATATATATATACTGTACCACACACACAGGCGGGGCCAGGAGCTGAGTCTCGACCCCTGCAGCCACAATTAGGTGAGTACACCACACCCCACACACACACACACACACACACACACACACAAAGGAAAGGTGTATATAAAAATACATAATATCAAATGACAAAAAAATCTAAGTAGTAAATACCTTAGCGTGGCAGAGGGAAGGTGGGTAGGGGAAGGGAGGGAGGGAAGGAAGGGTAGGGGAAGGGAGGGAGGGAAGGAAGGGTAGGGGAGGGTGGGTGGGAATGACACTAGGGGGAGGGGGAGGCACCCTTGGCACTCTCCCAGACGCCAGAGGTACTAGCGAATTTAAGGTGCCTACACCCGGCTTTACCTGTTGAAGAAGTGAGAGCATGAGAGAATGAAGACTGACAGAGAGGAAGGGAGGGAGAGGAAGTAAAGTTGGAAGGGAATAAGCAAGAAGTATTAATACGCGTAAATCGTAGTTATAAAGTCTTCATGCATTGGGACACACACACACACCACACACACACACACACACACACACACACACACACACACACACACACACACATACACACACACACACACACACACACACACACACACACACACACACATAAGGAATCGTTCAGGACCCTGTACACCGTATACGTTAGACCCATATTGGAGTATGCGGCACCAGTTTGGAACCCACACCTAGCCAAGCACGTAAAGAAACTAGAGAAAGTGCAAAGGTTTGCAACAAGACTAGTCCCAGAGCTAAGAGGTATGTCCTACGAGGAGAGGTTAAGGGAAATCAACCTGACGACACTGGAGGACAGGAGAGATAGGGGGGACATGATAACGACATACAAAATACTGAGAGGAATTGACAAGGTGGACAAAGACAGGATGTTCCAGAGATTGGACACAGTAACAAGGGGACACAGTTGGAAGCTGAAGACACAGATGAATCACAGGGATGTTAGGAAGTATTTCTTCAGCCACAGAGTAGTCAGTAAGTGGAATAGTTTGGGAAGCGATGTAGTGGAGGCAGGATCCATACATAGCTTTAAGCAGAGGTATGATAAAGCTCACGGCTCAGGGAGAGTGACCTAGTAGCGATCAGTGAAGAGGCGGGGCCAGGAGCTCGGACTCGACCCCCGCAACCTCAACTAGGTGAGTACAACTAGGTGAGTGAGTACACACACACAAGTGTAGCTAACTGCCGACCTGATGCCCTAAACCACTCGGCTACAGATGCCTCATAACGTAGCCTGCTAAACTGCAAGTCATCTCTTCCTACCGCCTGGTACACCAGCGATGCTGTACTCAGTGCCCCGAGCTGGCTGCGGTATTTCTTTGCATATACGTTAGTTTGTTTCTGCGAGGGGCACTTATATAGCATCGTCGTTGAGGCCAGAACATACAGGAGGAGAATGACAGCATGAGACCATGCCTGAGGCTCACTGGTGAGCCCAGGGCTAGGAGAAACATGGCTTGCAGTCCATTATGCCATCATTAATTGTAAAGGAATCTAATTTATATAACCCTGAATTAATATTCATATTAAAATCAATATTTTATGAAACTTATGCCAATTATAAGTCTGTTAACCATGGACTTACTTGATACAACTTTCTCAGTCTTTCGAAAATCAATTGGGAGGTTAAAACCTCTCACATGAATAGAACATTAAACTCTAGTCCAGTTCTAATGCTTTATTCATGTTATTGTAATCTTAGTTCGAGGCTTTTTACAATCTGACCATCATAAACTTCATTGTATTTTTACAACCATCAACATTTTAAGTGGAATTCGTAATCAATTTTTTTTAATGTATCAGTATTTTTAAATACAACTTTGATTTTAAAATTCATGAGTAGAGAAAGTATATTACGAAAATTTTCATGGTAAGGGAGAACCAATATATTCTTGGTTGAACATGTTTATCTGCCCTTTTGCGAATTGTAAAAAAAAAAAAAATTTGTCAGTTTTTAAATATTTATAAATTATGTTTCTTGGGTATTTTAGATAATTTTCTATCTCATAACTTTTCAAAATTTCTTCATTTATGAATTCTCAAAAACATGGATAAGAATACAGAAAGTTTGTTTTCATTCTTAATGTTAGAAATGTTGCCAACTTGGCTCAACATATCTACTAACCATTTGGATCATTTGTAAAAAACTGATAATATGGAGCTAATTATGGGTCTGGCTGGATTACCTGGTTTACATGTTTCAATTAATCCATACATGTTGAGCCCAGTTGTTGGCAAAGTTTCTAACTTTGGTGCTAAAAGTAATACTGATTTAGTTGATAAAATTTAGAACTAACTGATTTAAATAACAATATGGTTAGTTTTGACGCTCTGTTTTGTGTAGACCTTTCCAAAAATTTATTGCCACGAGATTGCTTAAAAGATGCGTTTTTGTTTGGTATCACAATTTCAGGTAACACAGAGTAACTTAAATGGTTATTTGTTATAGATTCACGTATATAAACAGGCACGTGATGGTGACATTGGTGATTCTTCTTCTTCTTCTTGATTTGCCGGTACTTCCGGCCCGGGTCTCTCCAGATGGTGACCCGGCGGACATTGGTGATGGTGAGAGTGGCGATGATGGTGATTTCAGCCCTGGTGATCATAAATATATATATATATATATACACACACTGCTACTAGCCAAGGACTCGAACCCATGTTTTGGTTAGCCTCATGGTGATCGAAAACCACATAATGCTCTAACTCACAGGATCACCAAATCCTACAATAATCACGCACCTAGCAGAGCTAGGTGTTTTGCCGTAATCCGAGAACATACGTTGGTGTGGGTGCCTCTGAGCTAATTTCATTCTACTCGCCGTTTGGTGTACTAGCCTCAACAAGCAGAATTTTATATTAGTGTAGTAATGAACAAGTAGTATTGATCAATAACAACACTGTTACTAGCTAAGGATTCTTGTAGGGTTTGGTGGTCCTCTGGGTTAGAGCGTCATGTGGTTTTCGCTCATTATGAGGCGGGACAAAACAACATGGGTTCGAGACCTTGGCTAGCCGTAGTGTTGTTACTGATCAATACCACTTGTTCGTAGCTACAATAATATAAAATATTGCTTGTTAAGGCTAGTACACCAAACGGGGAGTAGAATGATATTAGCTAAGAGGCACCCACACCACCGTATGTCCTCAGATCAGGGTAAAACACCTAGCTCTGCTGGGTGCGTGATTTTTGTAGTATTTGGTGGTCTGTGGGTTAGAGCGTCACGTGGTTTTCGCTATGAGGCGAGCCAAAACAACATGGGCTCGAGTCCTTGGCTAGTCGCAGTGTTGTTAATGATCAATTATATATCTATCTATATCTATCTATATTATATATATATATATATATATATATATATATATATATATATATATATTTATGTGTGTGTGTGTGTGTGTGTGTGTGTGTGTGTGTGTGTGTGTGTGTTTGTAGTGCTGAATAGGTAAAAGTTGCAATTTTGGCTTATATAACAAAGCTCTTCTTGCCAAATAAGGCAAGAGGAAATTTGTGTATGCAATAGTTTCGCAAAACACATTCTAAACCTAACGAAAAAAAATATATTTCATTGTGCTTGTTTATTATTAAATTATTGTAAACTTATCTAAAATATATGTAAATGGATTAAGTTAAATTAAATTGCGCTTGTTATAATAAAGTTACGTAAGTTTTCTAAGGTTCTTTTGTTACAAAACTATTAATTTTTACATGAACATAAATAAAAAATATATCTTTAAACGTATAAGAGAAAATTTTAGAAAGGACTTAATTTTAAGCGAGTTCTTGCTAACTGACCAGTTTTCCCTATTCGGCACGACAAACACACACACACACACACACACACACACAACCACTCATATAAATAATGTATCTTAAATACGTAAGCACACTTACTAAAAGATGTTTGTGTGTATATTTTGTTAGCATCAGGGGAAAGTCACCGTCCAGGAGATGCTGGAGGTCACTTTATCCACGGAATAGGATCTACTAGTCTAGTTGGACCAAACCTGATTACCTCCCATTCCCGACGAGCAGCATGACCCTTACAGGTTTAGCGCTTCCTTACGACTATAATAAACCAAGAAGGATAAGACCTTTACATAAACAAAACACGAAATAAAACAATATATATATATATTTGTCACAAAAAACGCGATTCTAAAAGCTTAGAGATCTCCAGATATACTAGAAAGGACTGCCCTTCTAGCATCCAGCCTGTTACTGGTTTTTCGTAACAATTAGTCAGTATCCTTGTCCAATTATCCATTAGAATTCAGTATGATTCAATAGTGCTTCAGGATTACAACTGGTACGCTACTAACTAGAGAAATTAAAATTTAATAAATTTATTAAGTCTAGAGGTATATTATCAAATTAAATTAAATTAAATTAATCACAGTAATCAAAATAATATCACTTCTCTCGAGTACAATATTATTGTGCTGAAAGCACATATCGCATTTATAATTCTTAAGTACCGTCTGGTACATTAACATTTAATAAGATATTACAAATATGTACAAGTAATTTTGTGTGTATGTGTGTAAGTGCTCTAAGTAGTTCACTATGTCTCAAGACTCGACTAGACTTAAACAAGTGACTAACAAAGTCCTCAAATAAACTAATTTCTTGACCAACTGGCTATCAGAACAGTCTGCTTGAACAATAAAAGAATGCTAAGCCCAATATCAATATAACAAGCAACTGCGACACAATCAGGATCAAGGAGATAATATAACGACACTAAGTAGGGACCATCTGCAGATCCTCCACAAAAGTCACACATCTCCCATACTACTGAATCTAAGTTCAGCATAAGAAAATTCCCGACTGTGACAATACACAGATACCAGTACAAGTTAGGTCAGAAGCTACAGCACAGGACCTGAGTTGCTCAGAGTGTCTATGCGACACACAACCTCAGTACAACGTCGAAAATCACTAAGTCTATACAATGTTCTGTGAACAGAGTTCTACAGAACTAACAAAGCTACAGAGACGATCCTCCAACAAGGGCCAATAAGGGAGATTTAGGCTCTTGTCAGGGATACGTCCAACCACCCAGCGAGTCTAGAACAGACTGAATACTTCAGGCGAGGTGAGGACACCCCCCCCTCGATCACGTGATAGCTCCGTGGACAGCTGCAGCTCGGAAACAGAAGCCGGCAGTCTAACAAGCCACAAGCGATAATTACAGTAGTTAGACAATCAAGACTTGAACTGAGCACATAATATGTAACATCCTACCTAACAACATAACTACGTCAAATAATATTATAAAGCAATATATTCACGATTTAGCTATTATCGCAAATATAAGCAGAATAAAATTATATGAAAAGATAATAATTATATATATACATAATAATCATTGCAACCCATTCAAGGGTTGCAACACCCCCCCCAACACGACAGACGGTCGCACTAGGAGTTGCATTAATGTCTTTCACATTACTGATTACTCAGGTTACATTACTAACAATATAATATAAACATTAATCAGAGTCACTCTTGTGCCAAGCACTTCTATAATTTCACAGCGTCTATACAATAAGATATGCCCCTAGTACTAGGGCAGTACACAGTATCGTATCTCCGCATACTCGTGGTTATGTACATCAGTGTAGAGACAGGATAGCGTACACAAGCCTGACACGATGAGGCTCGATCATAATAGAGGAGAATGCATTCCACTCTTAAGTAGTGGTTATGGAATGCTATGCAGTATGGACATCTGAGTATGAAACAGCTTAAGGTGTGTAGCGAGGGGGGGGTCTGCGGCAGGACAGTGTTCCGTCACACAGTACATCGCCCACACAACACTACCCCTCAACACTCAGCTTCTGTCTCCTCCTCACATACATCATCACTACTGTGAATATATAAATAGATTAATTAGACATGAGTATATATAGTTAATATGGGCTGGAGGGATTGAGTTACTCTACTGAATTTGACGTAGCAAGTAACAAAAGGTATTTGGGCATAAAATTATGTTAATTTAATGTAACTGATAATTATTAAGGACGTGACAGAGCGTCAGCAATTACATTACAATGATCAATTATGTGTTTTATACTAATAGAATAAGGTTGGATTCTGAGGGCCCACCTCATGATCCTAGCATTCTTACTCTTCATAGTGTTAATATAAGTGAGTGGATTGTGGTCTGAAAAAAACGTTAATTTTAAATGGGGAAGTGCCCAAATACACGTCAAAATGTTCCAAGGACACCAAAAGAGCTAGAGCCTCTTTCTCAATAGTGGCATAATTTTTCTGGTGTCGTTTAAGTTTAGATGAATAGTAACATATAGGATGGAGAATGTCAGTGGATGTTGACTGTTGGAGTAGCACAGCACCCACTGCATAGCCACTCGCATCTATATGTAAAAAGAAGGGAAGATTGAAATTAGGACTCTTCAACACTGGAGCAGAGGAAAGCAGATGCTTCAACCTTTTGAACAAATCTGAACAATCACTAGTCCAGATGAACTGAACTTTGCTACTAATGAACACAGTGAGAGGTGTAGGTGGAGGTGTGTGTGCTGGCTTGCTGACTTGCTGACTTGACACACGTGGCAACGTCGCACATGATCAGCTACTGTTTCCTTCATTTTAGGCCAAGTAAAATGTTTTGCCAGTTTACCGAGTGTCTTCTTTACACCCAAATGTCCTCCAATGGGACTATTGTGAGCAAAATCAATGGCTTGTTCACGAAATGTAACTGGTAACACTACGAGATGCTTGACTGTGGTGGAAACACTATCAGCTGACAACTTACATGTATTTTTCTCCATCAGTACACCATTACTATAATAGTAACAATTATCGACATCCTTTGCTTCACTCTCAGTAACTGCTATATCTCTCAGTCTTTCCAGTGACTGATCAACAAACTGATCCTTGATTAAATCATCATGAGTTAGAAATTTAACGTCAGTAGTGTCCTGACTAGGTTGATGACCGGGGGGAGTTGGTTAATGATCCTGGATGCAGAGCGTCACTAAACAACATATTCAAGCCCAAATCATTGTCATCCACTAACTCAACAGGAGACAAGGATGGTTGCTGAATCTTTGACATAGCTCTAGTAATTGCGCTGAGAGGAAATAAAATAGGCTTCTCTCTACAAGCTTCAATGGCATAATTATCATCAGTGGTATTATCAATCACAAGTGGTTCTTTACATATACCAGCATGAAGGATATCGTTCCCTATCAACAAGTCCACTGACCTGATGGGAAATACACCACTGGATATACCCACTGAAATATAACCAGTATAATAACTTGTTTCAATGTAAACTTTATGAAGAGGTACTTTTATAACAGCCCCTCCATAGGCTTCTAACAATACATCTATCTTGGTATAGGTATCATCAGTTATGGTCAGTACATCTTTTCTTAATAAGGTGAGATAACTGCCAGTGTCTGTGAAAGTAATTATCTCAGTTAGATGTGATTCGTCAAATCCTACTTTACCTCTCAAAAAGTAAGGACTCATCGCTGAACGAATCTTTTCATTAGATACACTCTTTGACGCTAGTCATCTATCCTGAGTAACATTATCTGAAACAGTAGGATCAGAGGTATTACTAGGATTTTGGTGCCTTTGTTGCTTGGAAGAGGATACGACTTGTGTGGGGGCGCCAGCCGCATGACTGTTTCTCGTATCTCTTTCTAACTTATAGCAATATTCTCTAGCATGTCATTTTCTGTTACAATAGGTACATTTTACTTTCTTCTTCTCGATATCAGATTTCTGTCTAACCACAGAGACAGATTCAGGATTGTAAGTTTTCCTGGTAAAGGTACGAGAAGTTAGAGTAGCAGGTACATCAGGCCGGCAATGAGCAGCTGATTTAGGTTGCCAACTTCTAGGACAATCTTTAGTTACCTTGTTTCTGTGTGTTTTAGTACGTACAAGTTTTTGAGAAATCTCATAATTGTCTGCTAATGCTGCAGTTTCCAGAATATCCGAGGTAGTATGATCGATCAGATATTCTTGTATGTCCGCAGACATACAGTTGTTAAACTCTTCGTGTAGTAACAACTGAACAAGGCTGTCGTAGTTGTTACATTTGGCAGACCTACACCATCTCTCAAATGCAACTTTTTTCTCCCGAGCAAACTCTACACAAGTTTGATCTTGTCGTCGTTGTAACGTACAAAATGCGCGTTGATAGCTTACAGGCAACAAGTTATATGTCTCTAGAATAGTTTGTTTGACAGCGTCATAACTAATGTACTTGGCAAATGGTAAAGCAGCAGTACAAGTTTGAGCTCTTCCTGTCAAAGCTGTGTGCAACAAGGTAGCCCAGTGTTTACGTGGCCAGTTCATAGCACTTGCCTGGTTCTCAAACACATCAAAATAGGTGTCTAAGTCACTTCCAAAAAACTTAGGAACCATGGATGCAGCTTTCTGCACATTAAATGTGTCCTGTGATCTATCAGTCTGTTGTCTTCCAAGACGAACATTTTCTCTCTGGAAATCTTCGTTCAATTTCCTGAGTGCCTCTATTTGTGCAGTCTGCAACATAATGAGGCGTTCAAACCTCTCAAACTGTTCCTGAGAGATAGGACCAGTGGGTAATGGAGGAGTAGGAAAATTAACGACGGTCCTTAGGTCGGACACTTCGTCCAGCCGTCTCTAGAGAGTCTAGATCTGGTCTAGGATAAGTAGATACAGGTGTAGCATGCACTGTACTAGTATGTGGCTGAGTCATCCTACCAGCTATACTCTGTACTATTGTGTCAGCGAGGGAAGCAGTGAGCGAGAACTGAGCTACACAAGGCTCAGACACTAGGCTCACTTCTGCCTTAGTTGCTCTTTCTTCTAAGTAATCAAATAGAGTCATACTTCCTAATTGTGACACTAGGCTTTCTGAATCTGAATCATAATCAGACATCTCTGTATGAGCAGGAAACAATATATCTTTAATTAACGCTCTGACAGTTTCTGTGGTGTAATTCCTGTTATACGTCACACCGAGATATTTGGCTACTTGCCAACACGTCTGAAGTTTTAATGTACTTAACTCAAAGTCAGAGTATCAATTATTTGTTTCACTTTGGCATACATCACGAAAATAAGTGTACTACGAGAGAGTGATTATGGGAAACTATAATCCTAATAGGAATTTTCATGTTGGATATCTTAGAGCTAGAGCTCATCAACAGTATTTCCATCTCCTTGGATCAAGTGACTCAGTCAGGTACATACATCCACCTGGTATGTTGTACAAGACTAAACTCAAAGTCTTCAGATTAGGAAAATACTCAAAGTGTTTGATCATAGAGTTACTAGTATGTCAAACTGGACAACTTCTCCAACACCTTGAATCAAGAGCCTCCCGGACAGGCCCCCATTTGTTACAAAAAACGCGATTCTAAAAGCTAAGAGATCTCCAGTGAATACTAGAAAGGACTGCCCTTCTAGCATCCAGCCTGTTACTGGGTTTTCGTAACAATTAGTCAGTATCCTTGTCCAATTATCCATTAGAATTCAGTATGATTCAATAGTGCTTCAGGATTACAACTGGTAGGCTACTAACTAGAGAAATTAAAATTTAATAAATTTATTAAGTCTAGAGGTATATTATCAAATTAAATTAAATTAACCACAGTAATCAAAATAATATCACTTCTCTCAAGTACAATATTATTGTGCTGAAAGCACATATCGCATTTATAATTCTTAAGTACCGTCTGGTACATTAACATTTAATAAGATATTACAAATATGTACAAGTAATTTTGTGTGTATGTAAGTGCTCTAAGTAGTTCGCTATGTCTCAAGACTCGACTAGACTTAAACAAGTGACTGACAAAGTCCTCAAACTAATTTCTTGACCAACTGGCTATCAGAACAGTCTGCTTGAACAATAAAAGAAGGCTAAGCCCAATAGCAATATAACAAGCAACTGTGACACAATCAGGATCATGGAGATAATATAACGACACTAAGTAGGGACCATCTGCAGATCCTCCACAAAAGTCACACATCTCCCATACTACTGAATCTAAGTTCAGCATAAGAAAATTCCCGACTGTGACAATACACAGATACCAGTACAAGTTAGGTCAGAAGCTACAGCTCAAGACCTGAGTTGCTCAGAGTGTCTATGCGACACACAACCTCAGTACAACGTCGAAAATCACTAAGTCTATACAATGTTCTGTGAACAGAGTTCTACAGAACTAACAAAGCTACAGAGACAATCCTCCAACAAGGGCCAATAAGGGAGATTTAGGCTCTTGTCAGGGATACGTCCAACCACCCAGCGAGTCTAGAACAGGCGAGGTGAGGACACCCCCCCTCGATCACGTGATAGCTCTGTGGACAGCTGCAGCTCGGAAACAGAAGCCGGCAGTCTAACGAGCCACAAGCGATAATTACAGTAGTTAGACAATCAAGACTTGAACTGAGCACATAATATGTAACATCCTACCTAACAACATAACTACGTCAAATAATATTATAAAGCAATATATTCATGATTTAGCTATTATCGCAAATATAAGCAGTATAAAATTATATGAAAAGATAATAATTATATATATACATAATAATCATTGCAACCCATTCAGGGGTTGCAACATTATATATATATATATATATATATATATATATATATATATATATATATATATATATATATATATATATATATATATATATATAATATGTCGTGCCGAATATGCAAAACTGGTCAATTAGTAAGAACTCATTTAAAATTAAGTCCTTTCTAATAAATTTTCTTATACGTTTAGAGATATTTTTTTTCATTAATGTTAATGTAAAAATTTATAATTTTGCATCAAAAGAATCTTAGAAAACTTACCTAACCTTATTATAACAAGAACAATTTATTTTAGCCTAACCCAACTAAATATATTTTAGATTTGTTTACAGTAATTTAATACTAAACAAACACAGTGAAATATATTTTTTTTCGTTAGGTTCAGAATGATTTTGGCGAAATTATTGCATACACAAATTTTCGCTTCTCCTATATGGCAAGATGAACGTTGCTATTTAAGCCAAAATCGCAAGTTCTGCCTATTCAGCACGACATATATATATATAATAACAACAGCAACAAGATCCAACTCCAACTATCTAAATTCTCTAACAAAAAGCAACATCCATACCTAGGCGAGGGAAGTACCACAACTACCTCCACCAACCAGCACTGTCACCTCAACCACAAATTGCCCTTACCATTGTTTCCATCACCAATAAAACCAACAGTACCACAGAATAACCACTACTGTCAATCACCTGCATGACCATTGTACCATTATCACAATCAAGAGCAGTCCTAACTCAAACGACAATAGCAACAACTAGAAAGTAACGACAAATCAACAAATCTGATAAACGACACACGGTAACTCCAACAAAAACAACCGAGAGAAATTTACTTAAAAGAATCCAAATCAGTGTCTTGCAAGGATCAAGTATGTTTAAGGCATATTCCCCAATGAAAAAAGAACAGTAGTAAACTGGAGAGAGGAAGATGCTCCCTTTACAGAAGACGACCAAGAATCACTGAGCTCCCCAAGAGCGTTAGATTATCTGATATACGGAAGGAAGCGCTAACTAGGGAACTGGAAAGTATCGAACTTAAGTTAAAGGACTCATGAGAGACAGAGAGAGCTAATAGCAATTAGTGAATTTGAAAAAAATTCGAAATATTTCTTTTCATATGCTAAAAACAAGGCAAGTACCACATCTAGTATCGGGCCCTTACTCAGACAAGATGGGACTTACACAGATGGCAACAAAGAAATGAGTGAGATATTGTAATCCCAGTACGACTCTGTTTAGCAAGCCACTGATCAGTCTAAAGATCGACAATCCAAATTATTTTTTCATGAATGAGCCTCAAAACGCCATCAGTGTATGCCAGATTTCCGACATTACCCTAACTCCAATAGATTTTGAGAAAGCCATTGACAACATGCCCATGCACTCAGCCCCAGGCCCAGACTCGTGGAACTCTGTGTTCATTAAGAACTGCAAGAACCCCCTTTCGCGTGGCGTAAGTATACTATGAAGAAGGAGCTTAGACATGGGTGAAATTCCATAGTCACGAAAAACAGAGGATATAGCCCCACTCCATAAAGAAGGTGGCAGCAAAGCATTAGCTAAGAACTGTAGACCAATAGCTCAAACGTCCACATCATAAAAATCTTCGAAAAAGTGCTAAGAAGCGCGATTGCAAGCCACTTGTTTTCCCAAAAACTGCACAATCCAGGGCAACATGGGTTCAGAACAGGTCGCTCCTGCCTCTCGCAACTACTGGATCACTATGGTCTTGTACGCACCGGAAGAAAAGCAGATGCAGATGTAATATACACAGACTTTGCAAAAACCTTTGACAAGTGCGACCATGGTGTAATAGCGCACAAGATACGTGCTAAAGGAATAACTGACAGGATCTTCAACTTTCTAACTAACCGAACACAAAGAGTAGTGGTCAACAGAGTTAAGTCGGAAGTTGCCATAATGAAAAGCTCTGTTCCACAAGGCACAGTACTCGTCCCCATCCTGTTCCTCATTCTCATATCAAACACAGACAGAAATGTAATCCACAGTACCGTGTCATCCTTTGCAGACGATACTAAGATCTGCATGAGAGTGTCATATATTGAGGACGCGGTTAACCTCCAAGGAGATATAAACTAAGTTTTCCAATGGGCAACGGAAAACAATATGAGGTTCAATAAAGTCAAATTCCAGGTACTCCGTTATGAAAACCTGGAGGAGATAATTAGAACTGAGTATACTACACACTCTGATCATACAATAGAGCGGAAAAAAAAATGTGAGAGACCTGGGAGTGGTAATGTCTGAGGATCTCACTCTCAAGAATCACAACAGTGACATGATCACGATTGCAAAGATGGATGGATAATGAGAACGTTCGAAAAAGAGATGCCAAGCCAGTGATGATCCTTTTCATATCACTTGTTCTCTCTAGGATGGAATATTGCTGTACATTAACATCTCCGTTCAAAGCAGGTGAAACTGTAGATCTAGAGAGTGTACAGAGATCCTTTACTGCACGTATAAGTTTTACCAAACACCTCAACTACTGGGAACACTTGAAAACACTTGACTTATAGTACTCGCTGGCACTCAGGCGAGAGATATATCATAATCTACACTTGGGAAATCCTAGAAGCACTGGTTCCGAGTCTTTACACAGAAATCACTCCCTACGAAAGTAAAAGACTGGGCAGACTGTGCAAAATACCACCAATGAAAAGTAAGGACGCCATTGGTACACTGTTCAACAGCCTCCCACCAGCCATAAGGGGAATTACCAATAGGCCCCTGGCTGCCTTCAAGAGGGAGCTGAACAGATACTTAAAGTCGGTGCCGGATCACCCGGGCTGTGGCTAGCACGTAGGACTACGTGCGGCCAGCAGTAACAGCCTGGTTGATCAAGCCCTGATCTACAGGGAGGCCTGGTCGTGGACCGGGCCGCGGGGGCGTTGATCCCCGGAATAACCTTCAGGTAGACTCGAGGAAGGAAAACTAATGTGAAAAAAAGTCTTTGTGCCCAGCCAGCACCATTATCAAGATTGAGAAAGAGCACCAGCAGATTGTTTAACGAGTTGGAGGCAACAAATCCCCAGATTAGACTAAGTAAACACGACTCGTTAAGTAAGATAGGTAGTTAATCCCTCAGCTGAGGCAACAGCAACACCTCCTCCACTTCCTCCATCACTTAATCACTCCCTCAGCCTCTCTCTCTTCCTCTCTTCTCCCTCAGCCTCTCTCTCTCTGTCTCTCTCTCTCTGTTCCTCCCTCCTACCCACTTGCCCCCCTATCTTATTGCTTTTTTTCCACTACCTCCAATCCTTCTTTTAGTTTTTTCTTCCCCTCCTCCCGTCCGCCCTTTCCTCACCTTTCCCTTCATACTCATTTAACACGTTCTTTCCTCCTGTCCTTCAGTTATATCTTTCCTCTTCTACATCTCGTTCTTCTATTGTCCTTCCCTATTACATATTTTCTCATCTTTAAGTGTTAGTACCACCACACCACACACACAACACACACACACACAACAAACACACACACACACACAACCACACACACAGACACACACACACACACACACACACACACACACACACACATCCAAAATAGACGAGTGCTCATCCCCAACAAAGACAAACAGATCACAAACAAGTCAAACACACATTCATTTCTCTGTCTTACGCCCCAAGGTAGTGCCTGGATGCTGGCAAAGGGCTTTTGATTTTAGGAAGTGGAGTTTCTCCTTTTCACATCAAATAGGATTAGTTTCCATTCACCATCTGCGGATTTTTTATTTTTTTTAATGGTTCATTTACTCCTTTTATGGTATGTTCCGGAAGGAATTTTCTGATCAATCAGCTTATGATGGGGGGAAGGCACCGGCAATAACAGCCCGGTTGATCTGAGGGGGCAGGAGGGGTTTTCGAAAGAGGTCTTGCATACTGACTCTGAGAGCAGCAAAACACTGGAGACTGGTCAAAGATATGTCACAGCCTTGTTTTGTGTTGGCCTCTTTTTTTTTTCTTTTGTCATGTTTTTTCAATAATTTTTAAAGGAGTGGATGGGTAAGCCAGCGGAAGGCTCATGTCAGTGACTAAAAATGCTCCTGCTACTGGGCGTCAGGAAACACTTATCCTGTTTCCTGACAAACCTTACCTAATCTAACCTAACTTAACCTAACCTTATGTAACCTAACCTTACCTAACCTAACCTAACCTTACCTAACCTAACCTAACCTAATCTAACCTAACTTAACTTTACCTAACCTACCCTCACCTAACCTTACCTAATCTAGCCTCCAAACAGTAATAGTAACTCCAGCTCAACTCTAAGTTCCATACCTCTAATATCTAGTAAACATACAGTGGAATGTTTAACAATATCCTCATCACTGTGCCGAGTATTCCAGTTCAGGTTGATACATTCCATTCCAGCGATAATACCGACAAGTACATGAGCAAGACACATGTGCAGCAGTAGTTACGTATCATTATTCCGAAACGTTCCGCCTACACAGCAGGCTTCTTCAATCAAATACTGACCTTTAGTATATAAGGCAGCTGCACACCGCTGCATTTAAGCTTATTCACTTCAAGAAGAATTCATCACCATTCCGTTCTTCTTCTTGTGTATCTTACTAAAGATTGTTACGTATTATATATTCAACCTTTCTCCCCTTGAGCTGAATTATTGAACTTTTGTGAAATTACTGTGACATGATCTATACAACATCTGCTCCACACAACACCTGCTCCACACAACATCTGCTCCACACATCTGCTCCACACAACACCTCCACACAACACCTGCTCCACACAACACCTGCTCCACACACAACACCTGCTCCACACAACATCTACCCAACACAGCACCTGTTCTTACACTCCTCTAGCACCTCCCTCACACCCTTCCCGTCACCCCTTCTCCGCCATCCTTACCCCATCAACCTCTCCCCTTCACCCTCTTACCCCTTCCCCATCACCCCCTCCTCGTCACCCCCTCCCCAACACCCGCTCCACCTCCATCATTATGTTTCACCACAACAACTGACAACACTTGACAACCTTAAATCACAACCCTGATTCTCACATTCTCTCTCCTCTCTCTTCTCTCTCTTCTCTCTCTCTCTCTCTCTCCTACTGTTTCATAAGACAGGTAAGAACAAAAGAACGACTGATCAAAGGAAGAACACAATAGGAACAATGCAAATTTTGGCGAATAAAAATCAATGCAAGTACATTGTATTTAATGCAAGTGCATTGTATTTAATCAGTGGCTAAACCCGTGAGGGTTCATCGCAAATTTTTATAATTATATTATTATTATTATATTATTATTATTTTCATTAGAATAAATCACAGAAGGAAGACATGAGAGAGAGACAAGAAGAGACGTTGAGATAGAGTTGATGGGAGACGTGCAGAAACGGAAATAAAGTACGAAGATAATTGACAGAATTAGTTAACAGACGTGTAATGATTGAAAGATGGTTGATGTGAGGGAGAATGGGACAGCAAGAGAAAGAATGAGATAACAGAAGTGAGAGAGAATGAGATAGCAGGAATGAGAGAGAATGAAATAGAAGAAGAATGAGAGAGAATGAGATAGCAGGAGTGAAAGAGAATGGCATAACAGGAGGAGAAATAAAGCACTACACTAAAACAACAGAAGACATGTAGTAACGCAATTAGACAATATATGGAGTTTTGGTGAGACGCTAACAGTAACACTGTTTTGGTGCGACACAAATAGTAACACTGTCTTGGTGCGACGCAAATAGTAACACTGTCTTGGTAGGAACTAGAGATGTATCGGATGCGGAAATTTAGAAATTCGTGGATGCGGATGTACATGAGGATGTCTTGCTTATTTTGTGGATACAGATGCATATACGGATATCTGTTTACAGTAAAATGCGGATGTAAGAAATTGTGCGGATGTTCCGCGGATGCGGGTATCCATCTCTAACGCTAACAGTAAGTCTGTGTCTTCGTGGGACGTAAACAGTAACACTGTGACATGGTGGTCGCAAACAGTAACACTGTCTTGGTGGGATGCAAACAGTAACAGTATTTTGGTAGAACGCAAACAGTAACATTGTCTTTGTGGACGCAGACAGTAACACTGTCTTGGTGGGACGGCAAACAGTAGTGTATAGCAGTAAACAATACACCACAACACCCCAACATACAACACACACACACACACACACACACACACACACACACACACACACTAAAAAAAAAAAAAGGGCAAGCAATAGCTGGGTCTCCGTTAAAACTGCACGTTTTGCTCTGACAAAGCTCCCGACGTTTCACACTTACAAAGCTTTACAACTTTCTCCCTTGAAAAGCTCTACATGTTTTTCACTGATAAAGCACTACACATTTCGCTCTACACGTTTCACCCAGAGCTTTACACGGATCGAAACGTTGTCCCAAAGTGTGTCAATGATGGGTCTACCAAAGCCTCACGTCTACCAGGGTTCGAAGCACCGTAATCAGAATTGAAGCAACTTAACCACTGACTTCAGCCACTCAGGTCATTACTCATGAGTACTGTTTTACCTCTGTCCCTTCAGGAGCACACACTCAGAGTCCCTTCAGGAGCACACACTCAGAGTCCCTTCAGGAGCACACACTCAGATAATAAGGAAACACTCGGATCACATCACAAGGACAGTCACTTTACAAGGACATAAGGACTTCCCACCCAGGGTGAGGGACCTCCCACTTCCCACCCAGGGTGAGGGACCTCCCACTTCCCACCCAGGGTGAGGGACCTCCCACTTCCCACCCAGGGTGAGGAATCTCCCACTTTCCACCCAGAGTGAGGAACCTCCCACTTCCCACCCAGGGTGAGGGACCTCCCACTTCCCACCCAGGGTGAGGAATCTCCCACTTTCCACCCAGAGTGAGGAACCTCCCACTTCCCACCCAGGGTGAGGGATCTCCCACTTCCCACCCATGGTGAGGGACCTCCCACTTCCCACCCAGGGTGATGAACCTCCCACTTTCCACCCAGGGTGAGGGACCTCCCACTTCCCACCCATGGTGAGGGACCTCCCACATCCCACCCATGGTGAGGGATCTCCCACTTCCCACCCAGGGTGAGGAACCTCCCACTTCCCACCCAGGGTGAGGAACCTCCCACTTCCCACCCAGGGTGAGGGACCTCCCACTTCCCACCCAGGGTGAGGAACCTCCCAGGGGGGGTGAGGGACCAACCAGAGATCACTCAGATCACAAAGACTCACCCAGATCACAGGCCACAATCCCTGACAGACACTCATCTCTAAGAGTGCAAAAAAAACTAACCTACTTGTATATTCCAGAGTTAATCGCCCCCGCGACGCAGTCTCAGACCAGCAACGAGGGTCACTAGTATCTGGATTAACAAACAGTACCTGACAACATAAATCCTGACATATTTCCATGAATCGAATGGGCAGAAATTATTTAAAATTTCCTAATAGAATCTCATTTTGAGGTGACTTAAATCCAGCATTAGTTATTTTAGAAAACGTTTTAATAATATAAAACACAAAGCGAGAGTTGCTTATTTCATAATATAACGAAAATAGACGAGGAAAGAAACAAAACAATAATCATAAGTTAAACAAGTAGTAAGTTTAATGCAAAGTTTTTAAATGCTTTGTAACAAATTTTTCACAAAGATATTGACTGCAGGAAGCCAGGAAATATGGCGGAGAGCAAGAAAAATGTGTCTGGTGTAGAGAAGTGTGAGGGAGCAGCGAGCGACGTAAGGAAACTGACCAACAAATGTCTCCTTAAGTCGCTACCAACTTAAAGAGTAAAGAACGTAAAGAGTTTTCTTTACGTAAGGTCAGTCGCTCTGATTGGTCCGCCCTGCTCTCAGACTTTCTTCTGACCCTTTAAACTAACATTATATATATATATATATATATATATATATATATATATATATATATATATATATATATATATATATATAATATATATATATATATATATATATATATATATATATATATATATATATATATATATATATATATATATATATATATATATATATATATGGGGAAGCTGTGATTTCATGTATAGTGCAAGAAGGAATAACACCTTGTAGGAGTGAGAAAAAACCAGTTTTGGGTGTGGTGGAAGTTCGTGAGACAGTGGGTAGAATGAAAGGGGGTAAAGCAGCTGGGATTGATGGAATAAAGATAAAAATCTTAAAGGCAGGTGGAAATATAGTTTTGGAGTGGTTGGTGCTTTTATTTAATAACTGTATGGAAGAGGGTAAGATACCTAGGGATTGGCAGAGAGCATGCCTAGTTTCTTTGTATAAAGGTGAAAGGGACAAAAGAATGTAAAAATTATAAAGGAATAAGTCTGTTGAGTATACCTGGTAAAGTGTATGGGAGAGTTATTATTGAAAGAATTAGAGTAAGACGGAGAGTAGGATAGCAGATGAACAAGGAGGCTTTAGGAAGGGTAGGGGGTGTGTAGACCAAGTGTTTGCAGTGAAACATATAAGTGAACAGTATTTAGATAAGGATAAAGAGGTTTTTGTGGCTTTTATGGATTTGGAAAAGGCGTATGACGGGGGGATATGGGTGCAATGTGGCAGATGTTGCAAATGTATGGAATAGGAGGTAGGCTACTGAAAGCAGTGAAAAGTTTTTACCAGGATAGTGAGGCTCAAGTTAGAGTATGTAGGAGAGAGGGAGATTATTTCCCAGTAAAAGAAGACCTTAGACAGGGATATATGATGTCACCATGGTTGCCCAATAGATTTATAGATAAGGTTGTAAAGAAATGAATGTTCGGGTGTTGGCAAGAGGTTTGGGATTAAAGATAAATAAACAAATACAAAGTGGGAGTTGTCACAGTTGCTCTTTGCTGATGAAACTGCGCTTCTGGGAGATTCTGAAGAGATTTGCAGAGGTTAGTGGATAAGTTTGGTAGGGTATGTCAAAGAAGAAAATTGAAAGTGAATATAGGAAAGAGTAAGGTGATGAGGATAACAATATACAATGGTTTCGAGTGTGTAAAAATTTGTAGTGGAGGGAAGCCGTAGTAGAGGTCGGCCTAGGAAAGGTTGGAGGGAGGGGATAAAGGAGGTTTTGTGTGCGAGGGGATTGGACTTCCAGCAACCATGCCTGAATGTGTTAGGAGCGAATTGAGACAAATGGTTTTTAGAGCTTGACGTGCTGTTGGAGTGTGGGCAGGGTAATGTTTATGAAGATATTCAGGGAAACTGGCAGGTCAGATTTGAGTCCTGGAGATGGAAAGAACAGTTCCTGCACTCTGAAGGAGGGGTGTTAATGCTGCAGTTTCATAACTGTACTGTAAGTGCGCCTCTGACAAGAGAGTGATGGAGTGAATGATGGCGAAAGTTTTTCTTTTTCGGGCCACCTTTTTGGTGGGAAACTGGCAATGTGTTTAATATATATATATATATATATATAATATATATAATATATATATATATATATATATATATGTGTGTGTAATAGTAACATTAGTAAGTAAAAATTGATTAATTATTAACGAAGATTACTACGATACCTACAGAAATTATTTCAATAAGTTTATAATTCAGCTTCTATATAAAAATTAAGGTGCAAGAGGGTGTTGTTGAGCCTGGGATCCCCCCCCCCGCACACGCACACGCACACACACACACACACACGCACACACACTCACACATACACACACACATACACACACACACACACACACACACACACACACACACACACACACACACACACACACACACACAGTTGAAGGAGCAAGAAGGTGTAGTCATGTCTGGGATCCACACATACAGCTTCTCAGGGAGGATAACCTGCCAGGCTGTTGGTGGTGGGATGTGGTCAGTGTCTTGAAATCCTTGTGAGAGCGCGGACAGTCCTTCCCACCTGACTGCTTCAAGACAATAACACTCATGACTGGGTGTCTCACTGCACCAGTCTAACCTGTTACAGCTTCTCTCCAGTCTACCTCTCCAGTGTATCTGTACAGTCTTCATATCCTGGTGAGTATTATTTTTTCTGTTGGGGAAACGGCTAAACCCGTAGGGATCATCCAACGCCACAAGGAATGAGATGCATTACGTTTCGATCCAAGGAAGGGGAGAGCACCTCTAAATGCCTGGATAAAGAACACTTTACCATTATCACAATTAACGTCACGTAACTCTGCCTCGCTGTCAGTAGTTATTCTCCCCTTTAGCAACATATAGTTTCAACAAGTTGCCTAACTTATCCCAAGTTAATGGTTGGAGAAAACGTAAAGGAATATCAAATATTCGGACAACTTGAACCTGATACTGACATCTGAGACGATGACTTCACCCTCAAGGGAGGTTCCTTGATGCCAGTGACGAGCTCTTGATGCCAGGAACTAGAGGTGTCCTCTCCTTCGTTGGATCGAACCTGATTGTCCTCCATTCTTCCTCCCCAAACTCAGTTTAAATATTTGCCAAACACTCTGAGGGATGACACATCATTAAGGAGAGAAATGTTTAGGCCTATAGAGGCCATACAGCCCCTGGGGAAATGAGCGGTAAGCGGGTTTGATTCAAGGAAAGAGATCAAGAACTATTCACCATCGTCGTGTTTTTGCTTCTGAAAGGAAGTAAACAGAGAAGCGAACTTTAAGTTCGGTGGTTTATTGTCCAAGTCACATCTCTAAACACCAAGAAGATATAAATTTACCTTTCTGACGCTTCCACACCAGAGAAAACGTGGGTGAAACGTTGCAAAATAAACGCGTTTTTCCCCTACTGATAATGTATACTAGAATTATAGTTGGTAATGTTGTTGTACCAAGAGCTGGTATTAACCTCGTAAGTTATCCCAGAAGTGAAACCTTTAAAAAGTTGCCTGAAATTTTCTTTTCCATTTTTCCCCTCCTCCAACTTTTCGATATTTCACTCGAAATTAACCGCCTTCAAATTTTCAACACCTGTGTACAGTAACGGAGACCCAATTATTGGAGTAATTGGCGGAGAGTGAAATTCAGATTTATACGAGCATATATATATATATATATATATATATAATTATATATATATATATATATATATATATATATATATATATATTATATATATAATATATATATATATAATATATATATATTATTGTGACTGCGAACGAGTGGTATTGATTAATAACAACACTGCACTAGCCAAAGACTCGAACCCATGCTGCTTTGGCCTGCCTCATGGTGGGCGAAAACACATGACGCCCTAATCCACTGAACCATACAATCCTTAAGAGTAGGGCATCCAGCGGAACTGGATGTTGTACTCCCTACCCAAGGACACACGATGGTGTTGATGACTCTAGGCTAATTTCATTCTAGTCCCTGTTTGGTGTACTAGTTCAACGAGCAGTATTTTATATTATTGTGACCACGAACGAGTCGCTATGTGACCCCTACTGTTTTAGCACTTTCCTCTGATTAAAATATAACAATTGTGAACAGCATCACCGTTCCATGAATGTTGCGCCGTATGAAGTGCATGGAAAGATTCGTGGGTTTAGACTGTGTGGCACAAATTTTGTTGGATTCTGTGTAATAACTGGGAAATGGTCGGCTTCAAACTTTTAGTGCTGAGGTGTTTTCCTCAAGGGAAACAATCCCCCGATGTTTGGTTATGTGCCAGTTAATTAATCAAATTGAGTTCTGGGAAATAATTGGAGAATGTTTCTACCGAACAGAAATAAGTCAGTTTTTCACTTTATGTGGTTATCGGTCGATCCTACTTACAGAAAAGTTTGGATTGATTTTGGCCTGTGCAGGTAAATTTTTTTTCTGAGGGGGGGGGATGGAAATTGTAAATGTTAAAAATGAAATGCAAATATTTATTACTGTTACGAAGTACACAGACAAATCTGCTTTTTCATGACAATTTCTGAGTGTCGAGTCTGACTAACTTTACTCCTTAAAAGCTGATTACTTGATGGAGCAACATCCGAGCAGCCTCGAGCTTACTGTGCTTGTGTATTTTAGAATTTTGATCACTTTAGTCCCTCTGAACGGTGTGAATTAGATATAATCAGTGAATGTTCATATTCACCAGTTTTACTGAAGTAATTTGGATATCAGCTTCCACACAGCTTCCATATAATGACAGCTGAATGCATCTTTTGATTCATTTAAAATCTTCACCTGCGTCGCACTCTGCACTATTTCAACCGCGGACATTCAGACACAGAAAGTACAGAATACGGGGATACCTTTCTCGGATCACGCTGCGACCGCAATACATGTAGCGTATGGGAAGAGCTAGAGGCTTTGACCTCCCCGAATGGTGTAATAGGAACGAATGTGCAGAAATTCCACACGCTGCCCCACAATCACTTATTGTAACAACGTTTCGCTCTGTGTAGAGCTTTATCAAATCATTACGTAATTAAACTTTGTTGTAAGTGATCAATTATTGCATTAAAACTTGTTCTGCAATACAAGTATCTTTCAACTACTATGTTGTGTTGACACTGTGGCTGGCCTGCAGTGCTGACACCTTGGCTGGCTTACAGTGTTGATACCATGGCTCGTTTGCAGTGTTGACACCATGGCTGGCCTGCAGTGCTGACACCTTGGCTGGCTTACAGTGTTGATACCATGGCTCGTTTGCAGTGTTGACACCATGGCTGGCCTGCAGTGCTGACACCTTGGCTGGCTTACAGTGTTGATACCATGGCTGGTTTGCAGTGTTGACACCATGGCTGGCCTGCAGTGTTGACACCATGGCTGGCCTGCAGTGTATTGACACCGTGGCTGGCCTGCAGTGTTGACATAGTGGCTGACCTGCAGTGCTGACACCATGGCTGGCCTGTAGTGTTGACACCGTGGCTGGCCGGCAGTGTTGACACCATGGCTGGTGTGCAGTGTTGACACAATGGCTGGCCTGCAGTGTTGACACCATGGCTGGCCTGCAGTGTGTTGACACCGTGGCTGGCCTGCAGTGTTGACATCGCGGCTGACCTGCAGTGCTGACACCATGGCTGGCCTGTAGTGATGACACCGTGGCTGGCCTGCAGTGTTGACACCATGGCTGGCCTGCAGTGTTAACACAATAACTGGCCTGCAGTTTGTTGACACCGTGACTGGCCTGCAGTGTTGACACCATGGCTGGTGTGCAGTGTTGACACCGTGGCTGGCCTGCAGTGTTGACACCGTGGCTGGCCTGCAGTGTTGACACCATGGCTGGCCTGCAGTGTTAACACAATGGCTGGCCTGCAGTGTGTTGTCACCGTGGCTGGCCTGCAGTGCTGACATCGTGGCTGGCCTGCAGTGTTAACACCATGACTGGCCTGCAGTGTTAACACCATGACTGGCCTGCAGTGTTAACACCATGACTGGCCTGCAGTGTTAACACCATGACTGGCCTGCAGTGTTAACACCATGGCTGGCCTGCAGTGTTAACACCATGGCTGGCCTGCAGTGTTAACACCATGGCTGGCCTGCAGTGTTAACACCAAGACTGGCCTGCAGTGTTAACACCATGGCTGGCCTGCAGTGTTAACACCATGGCTGGCCTGCAGTGTTAACACCATGGCTGGCCTGCAGTGTTAACACCATGGCTGGCCTGCAGTGTTAACACCATGGCTGGTCTGCAGTGTTAACACCATGGCTGGCCTGCAGTGTTAACACCATGGCTGGTCTGCAGTGTTAACACCATGGCTGGCCTGCTGTGTTAACACCATGGCTGACCTGCAGTGTTAACACCATGGCTGGTCTGCAGTGTTAACACCATGGCTGGCCTGCAGTGTTAACACCATGGCTGGCCTGCAGTGTTAACACCATGGCTGGTCTGCAGTGTTAACACCATGGCTGGCCTGCAGTGTTAACACCATGGCTGGCCTGTGTTAACACCATGGCTGGCCTGCAGTGTTAACACCATGGCTGGTCTGCAGTGTTAACACCATGGCTGGGTTGCAGTGTTAACACCATGGCTGGCCTGCAGTGTTAACACCATGGCTGGCCTGCAGTGTTAACACCATGGCTGGTCTGCAGTGTTAACACCATGGCTGGCCTGCAGTGTTAACACCATGGCTGGCCTGCAGTGTTAACACCATGGCTGGCCTGCAGTGTTAACACCATGGCTGGTCTGCAGTGTTAACACCATGGCTGGCCTGCAGTGTTAACACCATGGCTGGCCTGCAGTGTTAACACCATGGCTGGCCTGCAGTGTTAACACCATGGCTGGTCTGCAGTGTTAACACCATGGCTGGCCTGCAGTGTTAACACCATGGCTGGCCTGCAGTGTTAACACCATGGCTGGCCTGCAGTGTTAGCACCATGGCTGGTCTGCAGTGTTAACACCATGGCTGGCCTGCAGTGTTAACACCATGGCTGGTCTGCAGTGTTAACACCATGGCTGGCCTGCAGTGTTAACACCATGGCTGGCCTGCAGTGTTAACACCATGGCTGGTCTGCAGTGTTAACACCATGGCTGGCCTGCAGTGTTAACACCATGGCTGGCCTGCAGTGTTAACACCATGGCTGGTCTGCAGTGTTAACACCATGGCTGGCCTGCAGTGTTAACACCATGGCTGGTCTGCAGTGTTAACACCATGGCTGGCCTGCAGTGTTAACACCATGGCTGGCCTGCAGTGTTAACACCATGGCTGGCCTGCAGTGTTAACACCATGGCTGGCCTGCAGTGTTAACACCATGGCTGGCCTGCAGTGTTAGCACCATGGCTGGTCTGCAGTGTTAACACCATGGCTGGCCTGCAGTGTTAACACCATGGCTGGTCTGCAGTGTTAACACCATGGCTGGCCTGCAGTGTTAACACCATGGCTGGCCTGCAGTGTTAACACCATGGCTGGTCTGCAGTGTTAACACCATGGCTGGCCTGCAGTGTTAACACCATGGCTGGCCTGCAGTGTTAACACCATGGCTGGTCTGCAGTGTTAACACCATGGCTGGCCTGCAGTGTTAACACCATGGCTGGCCTGTGTTAACACCATGGCTGGCCTGCAGTGTTAACACCATGGCTGGTCTGCAGTGTTAACACCATGGCTGGGTTGCAGTGTTAACACCATGGCTGGCCTGCAGTGTTAACACCATGGCTGGCCTGCAGTGTTAACACCATGGCTGGTCTGCAGTGTTAACACCATGGCTGGCCTGCAGTGTTAACACCATGGCTGGCCTGCAGTGTTAACACCATGGCTGGTCTGCAGTGTTAACACCATGGCTGGCCTGCAGTGTTAACACCATGGCTGGCCTGCAGTGTTAACACCATGGCTGGTCTGCAGTGTTAACACCATGGCTGGCCTGCAGTGTTAACACCATGGCTGGTCTGCAGTGTTAACACCATGGCTGGTCTGCAGTGTTAACACCATGGCTGGCCTGCAGTGTTAACACCATGGCTGGCCTGTGTTAACACCATGGCTGGCCTGCAGTGTTAACACCATGGCTGGTCTGCAGTGTTGACACAATGGCTGGCCTGCAGTGTTGACACCATGGCTGGCCTGCAGTGTGTTGACACCGTGGCTGGCCTGCAGTGTTGACATCGTGGCTGACCTGCAGTGCTGACACCATGGCTGGCCTGTAGTGATGACACCGTGGCTGGCCTGCAGTGTTGACACCATGGCTGGCCTGCAGTGTTAACACAATAACTGGCCTGCAGTTTGTTGACACCGTGACTGGCCTGCAGTGTTGACACCATGGCTGGTGTGCAGTGTTGACACCGTGCTGGCCTGCAGTGTTGACACCGTGGCTGGCCTGCAGTGTTGACACCATGGCTGGCCTGCAGTGTTAACACCATGGCTGGCCTGCAGTGTGTTGTCACCGTGGCTGGCCTGCAGTGCTGACATCGTGGCTGGCCTGCAGTGTTAACACC
>NC_069400.1:74994964-75014964 GCF_026875155.1 Cherax quadricarinatus | reverse complement strand
ACTCTATCTGAACCGTGAGCTTTATCATACCTCTGCTTAAAGCTATGTATGGATCCTGCCTCCACTACATCGCTTCCCAAACTATTCCACTTACTGACTACTCTGTGGCTAAAGAAATACTTCCTAACATCCCTGTGATTCATCTGTGTCTTCAACTTCCAACTGTGTCCCCTTGTTACTGTGTCCAATCTCTGGAATATCCTGTCTTTGTCCACCTTGTCAATTCCTCTCAGTATTTTGTATGTCGTTATCATGTCCCCCCTATCTCTCCTGTCCTCCAGTGTCGTCAGGTTGATTTCCCTTAACCTCTCCTCGTAGGACATACCTCTTAGCTCTGGGACTAGTCTTGTTGAAAACCTTTGCACTTTCTCTAGTTTCTTTACGTGCTTGGCTAGGTGTGCTTTCCAAACTGGTGCCGCATACCCCAAATAGGGGCCTAAAAGTACACGGGTACAGGGCCCTGAATGATTCCTTATAAGATGTGGGAAATGCGTTCTGGGGTTTTTGCTAGGCCCCCATATGCTGCGCAGTTATTTGGTTGATGTGGTTTTGGGAAGTCCTGGTGTTATACTCCCCCCAAAGATCTTTTCCTTGAGTGAGGTTTGTGTCTCTGGCCCCTAGACTGTACTCCGTCTGGGGTTTCTTTTTCCCCCCTTTCCCCCCAATCTCATGACTTTGCCTTGGTGGGTTGAACTCCGGAGCCCAATTTTGGGGCCGGTTGCAGTGTCAGATCCCCTTTTTAGTTTGCCTGGTCTTCGATCGAGGAATTCTTTCATCACTCACTATCGCAAAAAAGGACACCTCAGAGGGCTATTCCTTCCCTCTGTCGTTCCAATAAAGAAACAGCACGGGGCTAGGATGACCCCCGTGGGACCCGCTGGTCACAGGGGCCCCCTTGAAACCCCGCCCCTTTCCAGACCCCTGCTTCTTCCTGAAAATATTCCCTGTCCATTGGTCCTTCCCGTTTCCTGCTTGGGCCTCCGTTTTTGCACCCAAATTTTTGTGTGGGGAAAGTGTCAAACGCCTTTTTGCAGTCCAGATATGACACCCCTCCTCTCTTCTTTCTTACTGCTGTCACCATGTCTAGAATCCGTAGGTTTTTTGAAAGGATTTCCCGTCCCTGAAACCATGTTGGTGGTTTATGGATCATTTTTCTAGGTGTTCCCCAATCTTTCCTGATAATTTCTCCCTGATTTTGCTACTATACATGTCAGTGACATGGTCTGTAGTTTAATGCTTCATGTTTTTTCCCCTTTTTTTTAAAGTTTGGGACTAAATTTGTGTCTTCCATCCCTCAGGAAATTTCCCCTTTTTCCCGATAGATTTTTGAATATTGTTTTTAGGGTTCCCTTTAGCACCTTGCCCCCCTTTTCTAATACCCTTTGGGGGATGTTTTCCCCCTTGCCTTTGAGGTTTTTCTAGCTCACTGGGGAACCCTTTTCCCAATTCTTCCCCCGGGGTTTTTTGTGCACGTGTCCCGCACAGGGGGTTTTTGCCCCACCCTCTCCATTTTTTGGGGAGCCCCTTCTGTCGCCTCTGTGAACCCTTCTTTAAAACTTTTGTTGATTTCCTCACATACTTCCCGGTCTTTTTCTTGTTGTCTCTCCTCCTTCCTTTTTAGCCTGTTTCCCTGGCCCTTACTTTTGGGTTTTCCCTTCCTGATGGGGGCTGTAAAAACAGTTTGGGGTTTAGATTTGGTTTTGCTGCTAGGGTCATTTTCATTTTGTTTTGGGGCCCCCCCTTTCTTATCTGTGCTTATTGGGGTTTCGGGCTTAGGGACTGCCTCCCCTTATTTCCTGGGTCCTTTGCCTTCTTTTATTTTTTTCCTTTCCCCTTGCCCAACTTGGTTTTTCCCTCCTGCACCTTTGGGGTAAACCATGGGCTCACCTGGCTTTTTCATTATTCCTGTTCCCTTGGGTACAAATTTCTCCTCAGCCCCCTTGCTTTTTTTTGTAAAAATTTTCCAATCATTCATTAACTGGTTTCCCTGCAGTTCTCTGTCCCACTAAACCCCCTTTTCAGGAATTTCCTCTTTCCTGTTTTGGCCCCTTTCTTGTATTTTTGGCTTATTGTCCGGGCCTTCCTGCTTCCCCCCTCCACTTGTAGCTTTCTGTGTATTCGAAGTTTTAAAACCACGGGGTCAGGGCCCCAAAGGGGTTTCTTTCATGTGTGATGCCCTCGATATATGCACTACTAAAGGGTAAATTTCAAAGGTTTTAGCCTTGTTTGGGGTTTCATCCCCCTTCTTCTTCTCTTGTAGTGTCCCTTACGTGTTGGTACATGAATTTTTCCAGTACCACCCCCATTTTCTTGCCCTCCAGGGTATCTTGGCCCCCATGGGGTTTTCCCAATTTTCCCCCAAAAATCGTTCTCCTTGGGGGTTTTAAAGTCACCCTTGAAAAGGGAGCTTTCCCCTGCATGCTTGAGCTTTTGGCCCTTCCCAAGTTTTGTCAACCATCGCTCTATTGTCTCGTGTATTTCCCTTTGGCCCCCTCCCGTTTGGGGGGTGGGTTTTCTTCCCCTGTTATTCCCAAATTGGGCCTCCAAAATTTAAGGGTTTCCCCGCTTTGTAACCCTTTTTTCTCCGCTTCCCCTTTCCCCTCCCAGTCATCAAATTTCCAGCGATTTTTGTTTCGGGCAATGCCCCCCCCCAACCCCCCCTGTTCCCTCTGTCTTTCCTCGGGTTTTGGGTACCCCTTTGGGAAAAGGGAATGGCATCTGTTATCATACCTAAAAATTTTTTGGTTTCTGTGAGGCTATGAGGGTGGGGGTGATGCCTTTTTGGGACTTTTTCCCCTGCCCTCCCCCCAAACTTATTTGCTTTAAATCAGCGTTTGTGTCCCATCCCTTTCCCGGCCCCCCCCCCTTTCCACCTTTTTTTTTTTGTGGGGCGGGGGGGGGGGAGCCCTGGCGGTACTCTGGGATTTTTATAGCTCGGTTTTTGGGTGGGGGCTTTTGGGGTATGGATTTTAGGGGTGTTTTGGGGATGGTGTGATAGGTTGTATGGTTCTGAGAATTGTGTGTGTTGGTTCCCCTTGTTTGTTCTGTTTGCTCTGATTTCCTTGCGGGTTTCCCATCCGGGGTTTTTTTTCCCAAGCTTCTTTCGTTTTTTTTTGCCCTTTCCCTCAGGGGCTGTCGTTTGATTTTGTTCCGTCTCTGTCTAGGAACCCCTTTTATTTCCCGAGTATTTAATCGTGGTTTTCTTGGAGGACCCTGTTGCACTTTTTCCCATCCGGGAAAGGAATCAGCTTGTTTTGGGTGGGTTTTTCCCCCCCTTCGAGTACCCCCTTTTTCTCTGAAAATTTACAATCTCGCCCCCTTTCTCTTAAATATTTCCGTGGGGGGAAAATTTTTCTAAATTTCCCCTTTATTTTTTCCCTGCCCCTTTTTCAGTGTGTGCCCTTTCCTTTTCCTGAACCCCATGGTTTAAACATAAATTTTGCCCTTTCCTCCCCATTGCCTCCCCTTTCTTTGTTCTGGTTTCCTCCCTGTATGTGGACAGTTTTTTCCCTTGAATTTTTCCAGTGGTTTCTTGATAGCATGGTTGTCCTCAGCATTCGACCATCACCCCCCCCGCCCTGAAACCCCAGTGTTTTTTCCCTTTTCCACCCCTTTTGGCTCTTTTTGGCGGGGTTGTTATACCTTTAGATAATTCATAATTTTCCTGTTTCATTTTTCCCCAGCTTTATGCTTTTGCCCTTCTCGGGTTCACTGCCCCTGTAACTCGTTTCGGGCCTATTTATCTAAAATTCCCTAGGCCCCTTTATTTTGGTACTGCAGTTTGACTTGTGCCCCCAATTTTTGTCCCCTTTTCCCCAAACCCTTTTTTTTTCCCCAATTTTCACAGAAAAGTTTTCTCCTTTTTTCAGAAAGTTCCTGTTTTTTCCCTTTTTTCCCATCCTTTTCCACTGCTCCTCCGTCCCCCTTCCCACCAAAAACCATTCTCATTGATCTTTGGTTCCTGCAATTTTCCCCCCCTTATTTTTTTTTTTGGAGAGAAAAGAGAAAAGGGGAAAAAGGTAAAAGGGAGAGAGGGGGGGAAAAGAGTGGGGGAAGGAAAGGGGGGAGGTGTAGGGGGGAAAGAGAAAAGGGGGAAAGGGGAAAAGGAGGGGGGAGAGTGAAAAGGGGAAAAAATGGGGAAGAGATGGAGAGAGAGAGAGAAAAAGGGAAAAAAGGAAAAGAGAGAGGGGGATAGTGAAAAGGAAAAAGGGGGGAGAGGGTGAGGTGAGAGAGAGGGGGGGGGGGAGAGAGTAAAGGGGAAGGGTGGGAAAGGGGGGAGATTGAAAAGGGAAAAAGGGGGAAAGGGAGGGGAAGAAGGAAAGGGAAGGTTGTGTTTTTTGTGTTTGGGGTGTGTGTGTGGTGTGTGTGTGTGTGTATGTTGTGTTTGTATGTTTTGTGTGTGTATGTGTGTGTATGTTTTGTGAAAGTTTTGGTGTGTGGTTGGTGTGTGTTTTTGTGTGAAATTTTGGGTGTTTTGTGTGTGTATGTGTATAAAATAATAAAATATATAAAATTTATATATAAAATATATATTATATATATATATATATATATTATATATATATTTATTAGTTCCAGAATTTAGGAGAAAAAACTCAAGGAACGGAAAAATTGTTTGGGAACCTGACGGCATTAAAGAAAAGGGGAAAAAAACTTGGGGAGCCTAAAAACTAAAAAATGTTTTATGGACTTTGTTTTTTTTTAGAAAGGATATAATGTTCAGGGAAGGAAACAGGTACAAAAAGAACACATTTGGATACTGAAGATACAGAAAAAATTTTTTGAATGACAAGGGGTATTCTCTTCTCTTTTTTGTCTTTGGGTTTTATGAGGGGAAAAGTTAAAGGGGGAAAAAATTAAACTTTTATAGGACTAGGATGGTTTCCATGGAAAACCCATCCATTAAAGCAACTTTCTAGTAAACACATATTGGGAAAACGGGGAACCCGGGAATAAAAAGCTTCCCTGCCCGGTTTACACACTATCGTGTTTTAATCCCTGGACGGGACTAGATGGAAATGGAAAGGAAAAAAACTGAGGGGGGTTTTGTAAAAAAGTTTTAGGCACCGGTAAGAAGAAAAATTTCAGTTGAAGTAGGAAGGAGCCCCCTCCCCTCGGGGTTTAACTTTTTAAAGGGAATTTTCTCCACCCCTTTTCCGTAGTGGGCCCAAAACTAAAGGTTTGGCCTTTCTCATTCCCCCGCAATAACATTAGCCCCTCACTCTTTCCTTTAACCTACACCCCCCCCTGAAACAAGAAGGGCCAAACCCAGCCCTAGTCAGAGTACTCATGCCCATGTGAAAAAAAGGGGGACTAGATAACAATAACCCGAAATGGAAAGGGGAAAGAAAACTCAGTCTTGAGTACAAATGTAGGTGGGGTTATCCCAAAAAAGAGTTTTCGAACTAAAAAAAAAAACCAAATAACTCCAAACATCATACCTATCCCCAAAAACCCAAAAAAATTTAAATTTATAAAATGATGGGGTTATTCCCCGCAGGATATCAAGTAATAAAGGGGCCAGGAAAAAAACAGGGAAAACAGGAAGTCGAAATTCCCCCAGTGCCTTATTTTAAAAAGGCTTCTTTTACCCAACAGAAATAATTGAAAGGGGCCCCCCCCCCCTTCCCCAGGCCCCCCCCCCAATTTCTCCCCCAAAAAACCCTTTAAACAAAAAAAAAAAAAAAAAAGTTTTAGTCTTCCCCATCACTTCAGGGAAAATGACGACATTTAAACGCCCGGGTTTTTTTCTTTTCCCCAAAAACAAGTTGCCCAAAACTATACTCCCTTTTCTTTCCCTTTAAAGACCATGGATTGGTGTTGTGAAAAAATAAAACCTCAAAAACGTAACAGACACTGCAGATTTTAAAAATTTGACCCGCTGTAAGACTTTTTCAGGGATTTTTAGTTTAAGGGGGGTTTGTTTAAAGTTGCCCCAAAAGAGCTCCCGGAAATAAAAAGTTTGGGAAGAGGAGGCGATTTTCAACAAAAACAAGCGTCATTTTTTGCTATCCTTATAAATTAGGGAAATAAAAGCGAGGGCCCTTTCACCTGTGTTTTCTATTTAAAAAAATTCACTTTCGCTTGGGAAACCCGCCATGTTTGTTTTCTTACAAAAAAAGGGGGAAAAAAAAATGTGTGTTTCCCCCAATGGAAATGAAACTTTATTAAAAAAGTTTCGTAGGGACCTTTTTTCCCTGTAATGACAGTATGTCAGATTACTGGGGAAGATTTTCAGGGTACGAGGCCAAAAGGCGAGGGGCTTTCATGAAGGTTAAAGGCAAAACCCTAGAAGGGTTTTTAAAAAACCTTTGGGCTAACAGGGATGTTGGGAAATTTCCTTTCAGTTCAGGGTGGTAAATAAGTGAATGAGCTAGATTGTTGGTGAGGAAAAAGTGGTAGAGAAACGATTTAAAGCCGGGGAAAATCATGAACCAAAAATTCCGGCTATTGCTGTTTGGGGATTCAGGGGGAAAAGGCCCAAAAACTCGACCCTAACCCAAAAAATTTTCCAGACCACAAAAAACACACCCACACACACCCCACACAAAACCCCACACACCCCACACACACACCACACACACACACCCCCACACACGCACACGGGACAACGCACACGACACGCAAAGTTTGGAAAAAGCACTTGATCAAACACGTCAAGAAAAATTTGAGAAAAATGCAAGGGTTTGCGACCGGGGTTTGTTCCAGAAACTAAGGGGGGAAAGTATTTGAAGAAAGGTTAAGGGAAAAACGGCCTCCCAATGGGGGGACAGGAGGGGCAGGGGGGGGACATGAAATGACATAAATACTGCGCGGAATAGACAAAAAGGGGGACAAGGACAGGATTTTTCCCGGGGAGGGGACACAGAAAAAATGAGGGAAAACTAAATTTGGGAAATTGAAGGGGCTTTAGATGAGTCAAAAGGGGTGTTTTTGGAAGTATTTTTCAGTACAGAGTTTTCAAAGGGAGTGGGGAAAATCCCAGAAATTTTTTGTAGTGGAGGGGGGGAACCAAAACATCGTTTTTTAAAACGGGTTTGAAAAAAGGGTCATGGGGGGGGGTTGGGGGGGGAGAGGGGAACCCGTAGCAAACCCGTGAAAAGGAGGGGCCCGGAGTAGGACTCGACCTCCCGCAACCCCAAAAGGTGAGTACAAAAAAGGTGGTACACACACACACACACACACCACACACACACAAAACAACACCCAAACACACACCCACCCCACCAAAAACCCCCCCCCCCCCCCCCGGTTTACGTGGAGAGAGGAACATGAAGGGCAAGGGCGAAAAGAAGCCAAACTACGAGGGGGGAATAACGGGGGATGAAGAAATTTTTGAAGGGGGGTTTAGTGGGACAGAGAAAACTTACAGGGGAAACGTAAACGAGGATGGAATATGGCAAAATATGCAAAGGAAATGATGAAAAGGTTTTTTATCCCAAAGGGGAGAGAAAAAAACGAGGGAAAACCGGATTCCCCCTTTTCCCCCAAAAAAATTTTGGAACCCAAAAAAAAAAATTTTAAAAGAATGGGGCCCAAAAATCCCCCCCCCTCGCCCCCCCGGGAATAAAGGGGAGCAGTTGTAGAGGCCCGAAATTAAATGCACAAAAAAGGGAGGCCAACCCACCCAAAACGAAAAAAGAATTTGTAGCGAAAACCAAATTGACCCGAAGCTTTTGCACAAAGTTTCCCCCGCCCCCTCAGGAGGGAAAAAAAACAATTTTAAAAGGGCCAGGTAATTTTGGGAGGAAGGAAGGAAAAGGGGGATACAAGAAAGGGCCCCAAAGTAGTGAGGAGCTCAAATGAAAATTCAGGGGGAAGTCACCCAAAACCTTGGGCCCCCAATTTTGGGTAAATGTGTATGTATTTTTGTAGAGGACAAATTGTTTTTTAAACCCTTTAAAGTTTACGGGTGGTTTTAAAAAAATTTTGTGCTAAAATTTTTAAGATTAGGAAATTTTGGAAACCCCCCCCACAAATTTTTAAAAACGATTTTTTTGAGGGTTTATCCAGGGGAATCTCTGATTGGCAGGAAATAAAAGAAATTTGTAAGAGGAGACAGTTTATAAAAAGTAGTTTAAAAAAGGGAAACCCTTTAGGATGGAGGTTTTTTATTGATTTAAATGGAGCTAAAAATCCCGTCCTTTGGTCTACCTGATTGCTTCCTAATTCCAGTTTTTAGCTCTTCCCTGAATATATCGGGTTTTTATTATCAGAAAGGGGTTTCCCCCAGCATCTTTACTAACCTTTTTTAATTACAAACGGGCTGTCACGAAAACTGAGGGAAGAATTTTAAGAAAAGGCGAAATAAAAAAAGTCTTTTGCGTATCCCGTGTTTGCAGGAGATGTGCAAGTAACTTTCATTTTCTGCCAGAGAGAATATATATTAAAACTAAATCCTTGTAGACGACAAACAGTGGACAAGAGGGGAAAAAATTTTTTGCAGACTTTGATTTACACTAAGCAAAAAAGCAAGAAATGAGAAAAATGGATGCTTTCCCTTACAAAGATTGCAGACGAATATACATTTTCATTTCATGAATCCAGCAGCCAGGGGTTATTGAGGACTCATATCATGACCTCCTTTGGGGGGATCTTGTGTTATCACAGCCACACTGTCAATGTCACAATGAAATCTTTATGAAACTCCTTTACAGCAAAATAAAAAAAATCATTCTAAGATTAAACTTTTGTAAGTGATATTGCTGACGAAAATATTAGCAAAAAAAAACTCGCCTTTTTTTAAAATCAAAAAAAACCCCAAGAGTAGATGAAATAGGGAAATGTTTTGCAGGTGTGTGGGTGTTTTTTTTTTATCTTTTTTTTTTTTTTTTTTTTTTTTTTAATATTTTTTTTTATATTTATTTAGGGGCCGCTTTTTTTTAAAATTTTTTGGGGTTTTAAATACTTATATTATTCCGAAAATTTCCGCCGGGGTTTTTTTGTTGGGGTTTCAATTTTTAAAGGTTTTTCCGGGGGCCAAGGGGAAAAAAAAATTTTTTTTAAAAATTTAAAATTTTTTTAATTTTTAATTTTTTTTTTATTTTTCCAAAAAAAAAGGGTTTGGGGTTAAATTTTAAATTAATTCCTTTTTTTAAATATTTTTTTAATTTTTGAATTTTTTTCTTTAAAAATTTTTAATTTTTTTTAATTTTTAAAGGAAAAAAAATTTCCTTTTAAACCTATAAAGAGAAAAAAGGAAAGGGAATTTAAAAAGGTTCTTGGTTATTTGAAAAACCAAGTTTTCCCTTTTTTTTTTTTTTTTTTTTGAATTTATCCCTTAAAAATTCCCCGGCTTTCCCGGTTAAAAAAATTCACGTCCCCTTTTAAAGGGTATTTTTAAATTTTTTTGTGGCCAAAAATTTTTAAATTTTTTTTAAAACCCCTTTGGAAAAAAAACCTTTTTTCATAACCCCCCCCCCATGAAAAATTTTAAGGTTTTTTAAAAAATTTTGCTTTTGCCAATTTTAAGGCCCCTTAAACCCCCGTGCAAATAAATTGTAAATTTCCCGTTGGGGGACCATCCCATATTTCTTTGAAAGGGACACACCCCCCCAACCCCCCTTTAAAATTTTTGGGGTTTTGGGGAAAAAGGAAAAAACTGGATTTTGGGTTTTAAAAGGGTGGGTTTTTCCCCCACCCCAGTGGAGAAATAATTTTTAAAAGCTGTTTTTTTCGGGGAATTTTTTAATTTTCAGCATGGTGAAAAGCAATTTCCCCTTGGCTTTCGCCAAAATTTTGCCTTCCCTTATTCTTAAAGGGAAAACGGGGCCTACAAAACTTTAAGGAGTTTTTTAAAGGGGGTTAGCCCCTCGCTTTTTTAGTAGTTAACTCGTTTTAAAAGGCCGGCCCCTTGTTGGAAAAATGGGCCCTTTTAACCCCCTTTTTGAAAAAAGGGTTTTTTGGGTTTTTGTTAAGTTATAATAACCCCCCCCTGCCCTTGGGAATTTTTTGCCCCCCTTAAAGGGTTTTTGCCGGGCGGGCGGCCCTTTATTTTTTACCTTTATACCCCCCGGGCCAAAACAAAATTAACAGTTTTTAAGTTTTGAGGGGCGAAAACTTTGGTGTTTGGGGTTTCTCCCCCTTTTTGGCCCCAAAGGTTAAAAAGTCATTATAAACCCCGGGTTTTGTTCCAATTAATATTTGGGGGTTTTTTTGGGTTCCTCCCAATTTTTGGTTGAAAAATTTTGGGTTTTTTTGCCCCCGGGCGGGGGAAAATTTAGCAATTTATTTGTCCTTTTTTTGGGGGGGTTAAATCATCGAATAATGTTTGGTGGAGAGGAAAAACGGGGTTTAATTTTTTAAGCCAAAGGTTTTGTTGCAGATAAAACGGTTTTGCTTTTCCAAGGAAACCCCGCCAAAAATTTTTTTAAAATTGTTGGGTTGTTTTGCGGCTGTGCCAAAAGCCTGGAGGGGGAAGGGGGAGTAATTCCAATCGGGAAAAGCTGTTTTGGGGTTTAAAAGGGGCCCCGGGGTTTTTGAAATTTTTTCCCCGCACCTGGAACTTGGGGGAAATTGTTAAGCAGTCGAACAGATGCAAATATAACACTTGTAGTAGCAGTGTTGACCATCCCATCATCTCTAAAGAACAGACACTGGGCTACACTTTACATACTGGAGTAGAAGCGAGATGAAGCAGCTGGCAGTAGCCTCATAGGTGAGCGTGGCCCATTAGTGGAAGTAGGTCATTCTAAACAGCTGTTTTTGCAAAGGAGAAGGTGTGTAATACCGACAAGTTGATGAATAAGCACCTGTGCAGCACTTGGAATCTTTACTGCCGAAACGTTTCGCCGGTACAGTATTCTTCAGTCGAATACAGGCCAATACAACACTGGAGGCAGTAGTTTTGAGGTGATCAGCCCCTCAGCTTTGGTAGTTGGAGTTAATCTCTGTTGTACAGACGAAACCCAAGTGTTGAACATGTCTTATTTACCACCTTGTAATTAATGTATACCATCAATAGTTTGGTTACTGTCTAGAGTATAACTACATCCCCACCTGCTTGAATTAAGAACCCAACTTAACAGAATTTTTCGCACGAGGACGGAAAATCGAGCCTTCACTTCTTACACTATATGACCCACTCGGGTCATTCATACTTACACAGATAATAATGTATCGATGGAGTGCGTAAAACTTGATGTTTGAATTTCCTGCCTCCATTATTTGCCAAGGTAAATGTGCATGATAAACTCGGTTTTGCTGTCGGGAATTGAATATTGATTTTGTTTGTTCGCGTCCATTATTTAGGTGAAAATTGTTGTTGTGGTTGTGCTGGTCTGGCAACACTTCAGCAAGTGTGTAGTGTGTGCGTTTATTGGGGGACGTAAATCATCGAAATGACTGTTGTGGTGGTAGATGAAAAAGGGTCTATTGGTAACGCAGCCTGTGTCCCCGCACGCATGAACACGAGTGAATGCATGCACACGCACCCACCCGCAAGCACAAATCTTTACAAGCACTCGTACGCAAGTATCCGTAGCGGCATGTGCGAACCTGGAGAAGGGGAGATCACTATCAAGTCGGGATTAATGCATTCTGATGCGGGTCTTATGCCCCGCTTATTGAAGTTTTTGATCACAGCACTGGAGCTAAATATGACCAACTAACTTATATCAGAAGATATTAACATTAATCAAGAACCTTTACATATTGTATGTTAAACTGGTTTTGGAATATGCAGAACCAACATGGAGCCTCTAAATTCTAAGGAACAAAAGCTAGGAAGGCAGACTGACGAACTAGACGTCACGACACAAGCAGAACGTTGGTAGTCGAGATCAACCAGGATGTGATGAATATGTGGGTCGGCCGACCAGCAGCAGCAACAACCTGGTTGACCAGGCAAACACCAGACGAGCCTGGCCTTTGGCCCGGCTCTGGAAGTAGAAAAACTCTCTGAACGCATCAAAGGTAGGCTATTCATAACAAGTAGGAAGAGAAAGTTAAGTCACAGATGAGACCGAACATCCAGGTAACTCAGAGAGACTCAAGGAAATTTGTTTTTACATCGTGGGTGAAGAAGTGTCCTGGGATAGACTAGAGAGAGACAGCACAGCAGAAGAATGAAGAATTCACGGCTTTAAAATTAGTAAAACATATCTAGAAAAAAGACAGCCAATATAAAGTCAAGGGAAAAACCCAAGCGCTTAAAGCTCAGAAGCCTCCGCACTGAAGTTGCTAAATTCACGCGTGTACACCCACCCACACACACACACACACACACACACATACACATACACACACATACACACACCAGAGGCATTAATCACGGCAAAAGAGTATGGGACGTCAGCTATTAGATGAGCCCACCACAACGGAAGCAATGGAGATTAACAACATATATTTCTGAGCACTGGTCGTAGGGTCAGAGAATATTCTCAACAACCCGGCAAACACAGGACGTACACCAGAAAACTAAAAAAGACGTTGAAATGATGTTTCTGTTCAAGCAGCGGGATAGACCAGGAGAAACTGAACTACTGACCAGTATCTTTGAACGCATTTTGTCCAAATTTATTTAATCTGTCGGGAAGAATACTTTGAAGCACTTAACAAGGGGACATAAAATCAGCATTGGTTCATGGATGGGAGGTTTTATAAATCTGCTAGAATTCTACCGAAGAATCCCATAAACAAAATAATATTGACATGCATGAATATTCGTAGACTGCAAGAAAACTCATGGCAGTCATTCACCAGAGAAAGATCCAGACACTATATGAGAGGAGATAACAAGATGGGTAAAGTAACAAGGGGGTTACTGACGGATACACTCAAGAAGGGCTTTAGTAGTTTACACAATTGGTTGCTTAGGTTTAATCCAAACAAATTCAAGGTAATGTAAATCAGAGACGATAAGGGAAGCCTCAAGGTGTAGAGATTGGGCAAGATGTCTTATAATACTTAATGAGGAAAACAAATCAACATTGTATACGAGACTGGCGTACCTTAGAATACCTCTTTGAGGACTTAAAGGTGTTAGATTAGTTATAGGGTATTGGGGACCTGATAAATCTTGTTTACAAGACTAAGAAAGTTCTTAAGAGTGCAGTCAAACTGGTCCAGAAATTTAGGGGAAACAAAAATATTGGAGCATAGCGTTCTTGAAGACAAGGGGAATGGAGGAGACATGATTACAAAGTATAAGATACTTAGAGAAACACAGATATACAATGATCGCAGACAGGTCTTCAGTCTTGTTGGGGGGTGGGGTCAAAGGGCAGTGGAATGAACTGAAGAAAAAAGACTTTCCTCTGGCCCCCGGAGGGTCAATAACCACTAAGACTCTTAGGTCTTTTCCCAAGATGCAACCCACATCAACTTATTTCCAGTATGGTTCTTAAGTCTTCCTCTAGGATGCGACCCGAAACGGTAAACTAAGACAACACAAGTTCAAAGACTATTGTTATAATATTCATGCGAAAGCGCTAAACACACAAGGGTCCTATGTCATCATATATGATCTAAAGTGGAGAATAGCTTCAATTCCTTGTATCAAGATCTCTTTACCAGCATCAAGATATTTGTCTCGAGAGATCACTTTGAAGAGTAGGTGTAAAAAACGATCAAGAGGTTTGTTGATCTGTTGCATTTACTTTACTGTTGTTTTTGTTGATTGTCCTTTTTTGTATCTTTTGTTAATTGCTTGTTTACGCTTTTACTGTTTCGTGTTTTTCTTTTTTTTGGGGGGGGGGGAGGGGGGGAGGTCTGAAGACAAGCTGGGACAACGTTACTCTGTGCAGAGCATTTATTCAGCTATGACTTGATCAACCTCAACCTCTGAAGCTTGTGTTTTTGTCTTCGTGCTTGTCGGCAATGCAGTTCATACACGTGTTTTCTTGCGCCGGAAACCCGAGGCTGCGCGGTGGTCCGGAGAACAGATTCTCTCACACGTGTCTCTATCGGACGGGAGCCAGGAGATGATGGATTCTGAAAGTGAGAAATCTTCCCTCCTTCTCTTACTCTTTCTCCCTTCACTCCTTCTACCCTCTCCTCTCCTCCTCTCCTTTCCTCTCACCCCTTCTCTCTCCTCAACTCGTTGGTGGGAAGCCGAGGAACGGTTCCCACTTGTTATTAGGTTTGGGTAACGCGAGCGGAGATATATATCAACTCTAATATACTGTCCATGGCTAGAAGAAATCAAACAAACAAGCAAACAGCAGGCAAGTAGGTACGCTGACAAATTGGCTGTCAGGCAAGCAGGCTTACAGGCAGCTGGACAAGAAAGTAAGCAGACTGATATGGTGGCAGGTTATCAGGCAACTTGTGAGGCAAAATGGTAGGCTGGCAGGATAGGCAGCAGGTAGGATGGAAGGCAAACGGCTGGCAGCCATGATGACAAGGTGACTGACTGATAGACACTCAGGCTCTAAGGCCACAAGGTTGATAGACTAGTTAGCAATAGCAACATAACAGCAGCAACAAAAGAAGAAGAAGAAGAAGAAGAAGAAGAAGAAGCAGCATCAGCATCATCATCATCAATAAGTTCACAAGGAAAAGACTAGAGTCAAAAGCATTTATGTATAAATAAATAATGAGAGAAACGGTGTTACGAGACTAACTGTAAATAAAATTAAAGGAAGCAAACTACGAAAATTTTTAAGTAATGTAACCAGGAAGAGTAACGAAATTACAACGAAAACATTCAACCGGGCAATATTATTTCAGTAGTAATATAGCAACAATATTACTGTAGTAATAATATAGCAGTAATACTACTGTAGTAGTAATATAGCAGCGGTTATAGGAAGTGCCGAGGATACCCGCACGAGTGTGCCTTTCCTAAGCCTGCCAGCCTGTGTACTTGAAGGAAATTAAAATTCCAGGAATTCTCTGTTCCTACATTATAGGAGGGCTGCAGCTGGATGATGCAGCTAGAGATACGGCGCGTGACCTTCCTGAAGGAAAGACAGGGTCTGTTGATGGAGGGGGCTGGCTGGTCTGGTGAGACCTACTTTATAGTGTATCCACTTCCAAAATTAGTAATGAAGAGATTTGAAAAGAAGTATATTCGGATTATTAGCCACCCAGAGAGCTGGTAACGGAAGGTATGGAGCCAAATGTCGGGCGTATTTTCACAGGACGCGACCCACAACAGTCGGCTAACACGCTGGTACCTACTTGCTGCTAGGTGAACAGGAGCAACAGGTGTAATGAAACGTGCCCAACGTTTTTGCTTGTGCTAGAATCGAACCTAGGTCCTTCAGATGCGAAAAAATGTACTAGCTTTTAAGCCACGAGACTTACGTTAACCGCAGTGGATCGTTCACGGTAAGAGCGACCATCTTACACTTCTGTTATTAGTTGCTTCTGTTACCTTGAAATGTTAGTTATACCTTAGAACATTACGAATTTCCACGGGATTTTCTTTATATGACAAAGTGTGAGGGAAAAGTTCAGTAGATAGGAGTATATAATAACAATAGTTTCATTGCCGGCTACTTGTTAAGGTAGGGTAAGTCAAGCTCCCGCTATTCCCGCCTTCTTTCCCCCACCCCAAAAGTGATAGTTTGACTGCCGGCTGCTTGTTAAGGTAGGGTCAGTCTAGCTCCCGCTATCCCTTCCCCTCCTTCTTCCCCCCCCCCCCAAAGGTGACGTGTGGGGCTCTGGTCAAACAGTAAATCACTCGACTCACAGCCCCCTCAAGGAAGGTTCCTTGATGTTGGTGAGGGGCTCTTGATTTAGGGAATTGGATCTGTGCTCCAGTTCCCCAAATTAAGCCTGAATGCCTTCCACATCCCCCCCCCCCAGGCGCTGTATAATCCTCCGGGTTTAGCGCTTCCCCCTTGATTGTAATAATAATCGACTCACAGCTCCCAACACTACTCTTGGATGACAGAGAGGGTCACCTGCCAATCAACGAGTAAAATTGAAGGAGACGGACTAACGTCCTGGAGACGTCCCATATTGGATTTACTTGCCTGTGCACTTGTATAAAGAATCAGGACATAACCCCTCATCATTACAGCGGTCAAGAACCTGATCTCCTGTCATCGGGAAAGATTACTTACGGCCACTAGAACGAGCCGGTGGGTTGTCACCAACACCTGCGACCCCCCCCCCCCACATCATCAGCAACGGCTACTATTGCAACAACACGCAGTGTCACCAACACCAGACACCCAAGTTTTTAGCATTGAATTCAGATATCATTTATATTTTTAATTTTTCATTTTCTTTCATGTAGGATCAGTATTTCATATTTAAGTGTTTTATATTTCATATTTCCTAAATAATAAAGTGTTTATATTTGTCAGTTTTTGTTCTTTTTCTATTCATTAATTTTCCTGAGGAGGAGCCAGCCTGAGTAATACTGACTGAAGTTGTTACAGGGCTGAGTAAGCCTTCACACAAAGTGTTCAGTGACAAGTGTTGAACAGTGAGAAGTGTTGAACAGTTCTCTACCAAGCAATGACGAGGAACCTCGAACCTGAATACTAGTAAAGTATAAGTCAGCAGAAGCAGCACAAGTACGAGTCAGCAGAAGCAGCACAAGTACGAGTCAGCAGAAGCAGCAACACTTGTAAAAGTCTGTAACGAGACTAGTTCCAGAGCAAAGGATAATAAGGTAGAAGGAGAAACTAAACTTAACCTGATGATTTAAGATGATAGAAGACCCAGACAAAGCATGATAATGATATACAAATACTCATAACATCATGAAAGGATAAACAAAAATAGAATGAGAGGTGTATAACGAGGTCACAGCTAAAATTTAAAAATACAGGTGAGTCACAGGGATGCCAGAAAGCATTTCTTCAGCCTTAGGAAATGACTTAGAGGAAAAGTTAATGAAAAAAGATTCCCAACATAGTTTTAGTAAGAGGTCTGACAGGGTCTAGAAGGCTAGGGAGGGAAGGAATCGAGACTCGACCTTTGGAACTAAAATAGACGATCACAAAATGGCAGGTACCCACACACTAACTCAACAGGTAGTAGGTTGGTAGGCAACTTCACAGGAGGTGCCACCGTCCTGTCAAACGAGAGTGAAATGGAAGCCTCTTGTACTCTGGCAGGTCTGTTGAAGTTTCTTTTCCGTCAAGAACACGCAAGATGATTGGTCAATTTTACAGGCAACTACTTACATTCAGAAGTCATTTGACTTCATGTTTCTTAACAGTTTTTTATTCTTTTCCAAGACAAGGAGGTGATGATCCTCTGATCAATTAACTGACAGAGATATAATACACAGATGTATTATAAGAGCATATGGCACAGTTTCTAACCTTTGACACTACACACCCAGGTACACGGGCAGAAAGAACAGTAAAAAATTACGCCCGTATCTAGAAAAAGCGAGTACGAAGGTACTGAATAAGATACGACAGAAAGAAGAATACTTACAAGAAAATAGAGTACCCACATTAAAGTACCATGAATTAACAAAGCTGCATTTACACAAAGAGAGAGAAAAGCAAGAAACAAGGTGTTTATGGATCAACAGACAATGTAAGGAAAGGCCCAGTACAATCCCAATGCCATAAAACATAGCAGCAAGCAGAAGGCATGAGAATGATAACACTAAGACCAGGAGGAATGTTGAGAGTCAATACACAGAACGACACATTGTTGGAGCAAAAGCAACGTTGGATTAAACTTTCCACCCCCCCAATACAGAAAAAAAAAGAAGAACTAGGAAGTACCAGAGGAAAAAAACGCACTGCACAGAGAGAATTTACTCTCCGACTGAATCTTTAAAACCACACTCGATACCGGTGGGAGGAATGTTCCCCCTTTTCAAACATAGCTAAAAAATTAAATCAAATAAATGAAAACGGGGAAATTAGAGTCTTCGTAAAGAGGGGTAATGTTTCCTCACTTTAAACAAAAAAAGGGGCCAACAAATTAACCCCTGAAGCGTTAAGGAGAGGGAGAGAGGGAGGATTAGCAGAGTTCTTCAAACAAACAGCATTTTTTATCACTTTCAGCAATGGGTATCCAAGCTCATGAAACGAGGCAAGAAAAGAAGACTGGGGTCGACTGAATATTACTCGATTTTAAGGAAATCCCCCAAAAAAAATGATGCAAGCAGTATCGAAAGCACGGAGCAGGGGCACAGGCGAAAGAACAGACAGACACAGACAGACAGCACACACAAAGACAGAACACAGACACACGGGCACACCACCCACACAGACCCCACAGACACACAGACACACACAGACACCCAGACACCCCACACACACCACACCACACACACACACAACACACCACACACACACAGACACACACAACCCCAGACACAGAACACACACCCACAGACACCACACACACACACAACACACACACACACACCCGACACAACACAGAACCCCGAGGTATACATAGCTTTAGAAGGGTAGTAAAGCTCACGGAGCGGGAAGAGTGCCGGGGAGCGGCCAGGTGAAAAAGCGGGGCCAGGAGCTGTGAATCGACCCCCAAACCCCAACTAGGTGAGTACACAAATACCAAACTTAAAAAACAAAAACGTCGCGCCAAAAAAAATCACACACACAACACACACAACAACACACAACACACAAACACACATGCAATGAGACTTTTCATAGCTTATTAAAACACACCACACACCACATACTACAATGAAATTTCATAGCTTATTAAACAAAACCCACACACACACCCACGAACACACGAACACACACACACACACGAACCACACACCACACAAACACCCAAAACACACACGCCCCAACACACACAAACACACCACGAATACACAGAACACAAACCACACAAAACAAAACCCAAAAACACACACACACAAAAAACATTCTCACATATACAATACACACAAAACGGGCCCAGTGTTAAGGGGACATGTGCCTAGGACAAAAGGTACTAACAACACACACACAGACACACACACACACAAGACCACACAGACCACACACCCACACACACACCAGACACACCCCCACACACTACACACAAAAACCCAAAACCCCACACACAGGAGGGTCGGGGAGACATGAAACACATATAAAATAGCTGGAAAAGAAAAGGGTGGAAAGGACGGGATGTTCCAGGGGGGGACACAGAAACAAGAGGCCAAAATTTGGAAGTTGAAGACACAATGAGTCAGAGAAAGTGGGAAATATTTTTTGTCATAGAGTTGTAAGGCAGTGGAATAGACTAGAAAATGAGTATGGAGGCAGAACCATCAAGTTTTAAGACGAGGTTTGATAAAGCCATGGAGCGGGGGGAGAGAGGCCTAGTAGCAAAAAGGGGAAGAGGCGGGGAGGAGTAGGACTCGACCCCCGCAACCCCAAATAGGTGAGTACACACCCACACACAACCACACACAACACACACACACACACACACACACACACAAAAAAGAGAGGAAATTTAAAAGGGGGACAAAGACAGGGGTTCAGAGATTGGGGCACAGTAAAAAGGGGACCAGTTGGAAGCTGAAACACAGATGAATCCAGGATGTTACCTGGGGTTTACCTGGGGAAAAGGTTTCGGGGGGAACGCCCCCGCGGCCCGGGCGTGACAGGGCCCCCTGGTGGATCAGCCCCTGACAAACCGGCTTTTTCTCGGCTGAAGCAAAACCAACGTCGGCCCAGCCCCCGGCGATCAGGAAAATGTTTAGGTGATTTTCCAGTGCCCTGAGACTGCCAGGGCGTTTTAATCCCCCTTATGTAGCTGGGAGGCAGTTGAAAAAGTCTCGGGGCCCCGGGCACTTATTGTATGGTCTCTTAAAGTGTGTGACACCCCTGCTTTTCATTGGGGGATGGGGCATCGTCTGCCAATCTTTGCTTTTGTAGTGATGATTTTCGTGGCAAATTCGGTATATCCCCTTAGGATTTTCCGGGTGTATATAATCATGTATCCTCCCCCTGCTTTCCGGGGAATACAGGTTTAGAAACCCAAGCGCCCCCAGAAATTGAGGTTTTTTTTATCTCCGTTATGCGGGCCGGAAAGTTTCTCTGTACTTTTTTCTAGGTGGGGCAATTTCCCCTCCCTTGAAAGGTGCTGTTTAAGTGAGC
>NC_069400.1:74984964-74992464 GCF_026875155.1 Cherax quadricarinatus | reverse complement strand
TAGCTTATGTTGGCTACCAGGGTAGCTTATTTGACTACCAGGTAGCTTATTTTTGGCTACCAGGTAGCTTATGTTGGCTACCGGGGTAGCTTATGTTGGCTACCAGGGTAGCTTATGTTGGCTACCAGGGTAGCTTATGTTGGCTACCAGGGTAGCTTATGTTGGCTACCAGGGTAGCTTATGTTGACTACCAGGGTAGCTTATGTTGGCTACCAAGTACTTATGTTGACTACCGGGGTAGCTTATTTGGCTACCAGGTAGCTTATGTACTACCAGGGTAGCTTATTTTGGGCTACCGGGGTAGCTTATGTTGGCTACCAGGGTAGCTTATTTTGGGCTACCAGGGTACTTATGTTGACTACCAGGAAGCTTATGTTGGCTACCAGGGTAGCTTATTTTTGGCTAACAGGGTAGCTTATGTTGGCTACCAGGGTAGCTTATGTTGACTACCAGGGTAGCTTATGTTGGCTACCAGGGTAGCTTATGTTGGCTACCAGGGTAGCTTATGTTGGCTACCAGGGTAGCTTATGTTGGCTACCAGGGTACTATGTTGACTACCAGGGTAGCTTATGTTGGCTACCAGGGTAGCTTATGTTTGGCTACCAGGTAGCTTATGTTGCTACCGGGGTAGCTTATGTTGGCTACCAGGTACTTATGTTGGCTACCAGGGTAGCTTATGTTGGCTACCAGGGTAGCTTATGTGGCTACCAGGTAGCTATTTTGACTACCAGGGTAGCTTATGTTGGCTACCAGGGTAGCTTATGTTGGCTACCAGGGTAGCTTATGTTGGCTACCAGGGTAGCTTATGTTGACTACCAGGGTAGCTTATGTTGGCTACCAGGGTAGCTTATGTTGGCTACCAGGGTAGCTTATGTTGGCTACCAGGGTAGCTTATGTTTGGCTACAAGGTTAGCTTATGTTACTACCAGGGTACTTATGTTGGCTACCGGGGTACTTTTTTGGCTACCGGGGTAGCTTATGTTGGCTACCAGGGTAGCTTATGTTGGCTACCAGGGTAGCTTATGTTGGCTACCAGGGTAGCTTATGTTGGCTACCAGGGTAGCTTATGTTACTACCAGGGTAGCTTTTGGCTACCAGAGTACTTATGTTGACTACCAGGGTAGCTTATGTTGGCTACCAGGGTAGCTTATGTTGACTACAAGGGTAGCTTATGTTGGCTACCAGGGTAGCTTATGTTGGCTACCAGGGTAGCTTATGTTGGCTACCAGGGTAGCTTATGTTGACTACCAGGGAAGCTTATGTTGGCTACCAGGGTAGCTTATGTTGACTACCAGGGAAGCTTATGTTGGCTACCAGGGTAGCTTATGTTGGCTAACAGGGTAGCTTATGTGGCTACCAGGTAGCTTATTTTGGGCTACCAGGTAGCTTATGTTGACTACCGGGGTAGCTTAGGGTTGGCTACCGGGGTAGCTTATGTTGGCTACCAGGTAGCTTATGTTTGGCTACCAGGGTAGCTTATGTTGACTACCGGGGTAGCTTTTTGTTGACTACCCGGTAGTTTAAATGTTGGGCTACCAGGGTAGCTTATGTTGGCTACCAGGGTAGCTTATTTGGCTACCGGGGTAGCTTATGTTGACTACCAGGTAGCTTATGTTGGCTACCAGGGTACTTATTTGGCTACCAGGGTAGCTTTTTTTTTGGGCTACAGGGTAGCTTATTTTGCTACCAGGGTAGCTTATGTTGACTACCGGGGTAGCTTATGTTTGGCTACCCAGGGTAGCTTATGTTGGCTACCAGGGTAGCTTATGTTGGCTACCAGGGTAGCTTATGTTGGCTACCAGGGTAGCTTATGTTGGCTACCAGGGTAGCTTATGTTGGCTACCAGGTAGCTTATGTTGGCTACCAGGGTAGCTTATTTGACTACCGGGGTAGCTTATGTTGACTACCGGGGTTTTGCTTATGTTGGCTACCAGGGTAGCTTATGTTGGCTACCAGGGTAAGCTTATGTTGGCTACCAGGGTAGCTTATGTTGGCTACCAGGGTAGCTTATGTTGGCTACAAGGGTAGCTTATGTTGACTACCAGGGTAGCTTATGTTGACTACCAGGGTAGCTTATGTTGACTACCAGGGTAGCTTATGTTGGCTACCAGGGTAGCTTATGTTGGCTACCAGGGTAGCTTATGTTGGCTAGCTGGGTAGCTTATGTTGGCTACCAGGGTAGCTTATGTTGGCTACAAGGGTAGCTTATGTTGACTACCAGGGTAGTTTATGTTGACTACCAGGGTAGCTTATGTTGGCTACCAGGGTAGCTTATGTTGGCTACCAGGATAGCTTATGTTGGCTACCAGGGTAGCTTATGTTAGTTACTAGGGTAGCTTATGTTGGCTACCAGGGTAGCTTATGTTGGCTACCAGGGTAGCTTATGTTGGCTACCAGGATAGCTTATGTTGGCTACCAGGGTAGCTTATGTTGGCTACCAGGGTAGCTTATGTTGGCTACCAGGGTAGCTTATGTTGGCTACCAGGGTAGTTTAAATTTTAGTTACTGGGGTAGCTTATGTTGGCTACCAGGTAGCTTATGTTGGCTACCGGGGTAGCTTATGTTGCTACCAGGATAGCTTAGTTGGCTACCAGGGTAGCTTATTTTTGGCTACCAGGGTAGCTTAGTTGGCTACCAGGTAGTTTAAATGTTGGCTACCAGGGTAGCTTATGTTGACTACCAGGGTAGCTTATGTTGACTACCAGGGTAGCTTATGTTGGCTACCAGGGTAGCTTATGTTGACTACCAGGGTAGCTTATGTTGGCTACCAGGGTAGCTTATGTTGGCTACCAGGGTAGCTTATGTTGGCTACCAGGGTAGCTTATGTTAGTTACTAGGGTAGCTTATGTTGGCTACCAGGGTAGCTTATGTTGGCTACCAGGTAGCTTATTTTTGGTTTACCGGGGTAGCCTATGTTGGCTACCGGGGTAACTTATGTTTGCTACCAGGGTAGCTTATGTTGGCTACCAGGGTAGCTTATGTTGGCTACCAGGGTAGCTTATGTTGACTACCAGGGTAGCTTATGTTGACTACCAGGGTAGCTTATGTTGGCTACCAGGGTAGCTTATGTTGACTACCAGGGTAGCTTATGTTGGCTACCAGGGTAGCTTATGTTGGCTACCAGGGTAGCTTATGTTGGCTACCAGGGTAGCTTATGTTGACTACCAGGGTAGCTTATGTTGACTACCAGGGTAGCTTATGTTGACTACCAGGGTAGCTTATGTTGACTACCAGGGTAGCTTATGTTGACTACCAGGGTAGCTTATGTTGGCTACCAGGGTAGCTTATGTTGGCTACCAGGGTAGCTTATTTTGGCTACCAGGGTAGCTTATGTTGGCTACCAGGGTAGCTTATGTTGGCTACCAGGGTAGCTTATGTTGGCTCCCAGGTACTTTTTGTTGCTACCGGGGTAGCTTATTTTTAGTTACCATGGTACTTATGTTAGTACCAGGGTTTATTTTATGTTAGTTACCATGGTACAATGTTAGTTACAATAGTAACTTATGTTATTACCATGGTAACTTAGTTATTTTACCATGGTAGGTAATGTTGGGTTACCATGGTAGCTAATGTTAGTTACAATAGTAACTTATGTTACTTACCATGGTAACTTATGTTAGTTACCATGGTAGCTAATGTTAGTTACCATGGTAGCTAATGTTAGTTACCATGGTAGCTAATGTTAGTTACCATGGTAACTAATGTTAGTTACCATGGTAGCTTATGTTAGTTACCATGGTAGCTTATGTTAGTTACCATGGTAGCTTATGTTAGTTACCATGGTAACTTATGTTGTTACCAGGGTAGCTAATGTTAGTTACCATGGTATCTTATGTTAGTTACCATGTACTAATGTTAGTTACCATGGTAACTTATGTTAGTTACCATGGTACTAATGTTAGTTACCATGGTAACTTATGTTATTACCATGGTAACTTATTTTAGTTCCCAAATGGTAACTTATGTTATTTTACCATTGTAACTTATGTTAGTTACCATGGTAACTTATGTTAGTTACCATGGTAACTTATGTTAGTTACCATGGTAACTTATGTTAGTTACCATGGTAACTTATGTTATTACCAAAGGAACTTATGTTAGTTACCATGGTAACTTATGTTAGTTACCATGGTAACTTATGTAAGTTACCATGGTAACATGTTAGTTACCATGGTAACATGTTAGTTACCATTGTAACATGTTACTTACCATGGTAACATGTTAGTTACCACGGTAACATGTTAGTTACCATGGTAACATGTTAGTTACCATGGTAACTTAAGCTGAGTAAACCTTTAGCTTGCTATATATTTACGTTTTTACGACGTCAAGGAGCCAACACAAGAGAGCAGTGTACAGAGCACCGTGTACAGAGCACAGTGTACAGAGCACAGTGTACAGAGCACAGTGTACAGAGCACAGTGTACAAAGCACAGTGTGCAGAGCATAGTGTACAAGTGTAAAAGAGCATGTGTAAGAGCACTGTGTAGAGAGCACAGGGGTACAAGCGCAGTCTAACAGAGCACAGTCTACAGAGCACAGTCTACAGAGCACAGTCTACAGAGCACAGTCTACAGAGCACAGTCTACAGAGCACAGTCTACCGAGCACAGTCTACAGAGTACAGTCTACAGAGCAGAGTCTAGAGAGCACAGTCTACATAGCACAGTGTACAGATCACAGTGTACAAAGCACAGTGTACAAAGCCAGTGTACAAAGCACAGTGTACAAAGCTCAGTGTACAGAGCACAGTGTGCAGAGCATAGTATACAGAGCATACTGAACAGAGCACAGTCTACAGAGCAGTGTACAGAGCACAGTGTACATAGCACAGTGTACATAGCACATTTACCCGCACAGTGTACATACAATTTGACACCGCCAGTTACACCGCACGTGTACACACGTGTACACCGCAGTGTACACAGCACGGTACCCGCACGTTACCCGCCGGTCACACAGTGTACACCGCACAGTGTACACCGCACAGTGTACACCGCACAGTGTACACCGCACAGTGTACACCGCACAGTGTACACAGCACAGTGTACACCGCACAGTGTACACCGCACAGTGTACACCGCACAGGTACACAGCCAGGTACACCGCCATGTACACCGCACAGTGTACACCGCACATGTAACAGACGTGACCCCGCACAGTGTACACCGCACAGTGTACACGCACATGTACACACCCACAGTGTACACCCACAGTGACCCCGCACGTGACACAGCACAGTGTACCCCGACAGTGTACACCCGCACAGTGTACAAACATGTAACCGCACAGTGTAAAGCACAGTGTACCCCGCACAGTGTACACCGCACAGTGTACACCGCACGTTACCCCCCCGCCCGTGTAAACCGCACAGTGTACACAGCACGGGTTACACCGCACATGTACACCCACAGTGTAACACCCAAGTGTACACCGCACAGTGTACACCGCACAGTGTACACCGCACAGTGTACACAGCACAGTGTACACCGCACAGTGTACACCGCACAGTGTACACCGCACAGTGTCACAGCCCCGTGTAAAAACCGCACGTGTACACGCACAGTGTACACCGCACAGTGTACACTGCACGTGTACACAGCACAGTGTACACGCCGTGTACACCGCACAGGTAAACCGCCAGTGTACACCGCACGTGACACGCACAGTGTACACAGCCAGTGTACCCCCGCCAGTGTAACCGCCAGTGTACCCCGCACAGTGTACCCCGCCAGTGAAACCCCGCACGTGTACACCGCACGTGTACAATACAGTGTCCCGCACAGTGTACACAGCACAGTGTACACCGCACAGTGTACACCGCACAGTGTACACCGCACAGTGTACACCGCACAGTGTACACAGCACAGTGTACACCGCACAGTTACACGCACAGTGTCACCGCACAGTGTACCGCACGTGTAACCGCACGTGTACACAGCACAGTTAAAAAGCACAGTTTTCACCGACAGTGTACACAGACAGTGAAAACCCGCACAGTGTACACCGCCCAGGTACACCGCACAGTGTACACCACAGTTCACCGCACAGTGTCACCGCACAGTGTAACAGCACAGTGTACCCGCACAGTGTACACCCACTTTGCTCACTCCCCAGGGGAAACAATAACTTCAAAGAAAAGAGCAAACTTTTCGTTATGAGATATCTTTTCCATCTCAATGTTTTTTTTGCCTAAGTCTTTTATATCACGTATAAAAATGTTTGTTTTTAGTCTATATTTTTCCATGTTACTGTCCATCTCAGCCTCGCAAATTCTCTGTCGATTTCCCAATTATGGTTTTCAACAAATTTATCGATTTGTTGTATTTAGGTTAGATTAGATTTTCGTCTCTCAATAACAATTAAATAATTGTTATCATTTCACAACTTCAATAAATGAGCTTATATACAAATCAGGTTAGCAAAGCCATACTGAATGCTGCTCTCTGGAGGTGTGCTAATCTCTCTTCATAAATTTTTTCTCTAATGGAGGAAATTATGGAAGCGGGAGAAGAGAAAGCAGCCTTTCGGAGTGCAGTAGATTTTAAACAGTTAGCTTATCACTGTTAGCGGCTCACTGAACAGTCACACACCTGACTGTCTTACCAATAGAGACATACTATTGAGAGGATGCCTTGTAGTGGTTTACCTGTAGAGGGTCTGAGACCAGAGCTCGGTTTGAGACCAGGGCTCGGTCTGAGACTAGGGCTCGGTCTGAGACCAGGGCTCGGTCTGAGACCAGGCCTCGGTGTGAGACCAGGGCTCGGTCTGAGACCAGGGCTCGGTCTGAGACCAGGCCTCGGCCTGGTGCATCCAGTTTTTTTTGCATGCAATATCTTACATATTTTTAAATTTCATTTATGTTTCTCACTTGCATTTCCTCGTTCATTGTACTCTGACACGTTTGTAAATTATGACTGCCTTTCTTCGGGGCTGCTGTTCAAGGATTTTAAATATTCACAAATGTTGTTAATGGTTTTTTTCGTTTTCAAGTGGTGGTGGTAAGTTCAGGTGCATCTCCTCTGTTCAACAGGCAATAAATATTATAAACAGAAAACTGCCGTAAAAGAAAAATGCTAAATATTTGATGGGGTGTTGCAGCGAGCAGCCATCACCGTCCGAAGACCAGAGCCACAGTCTTAGTGACTGTCACTGCTGAAAGACCAGAGCCACAGTCGTAGTGACTGTCACTGCTGAAAGACCAGAGCCACAGTCTTAGTGACTGTCACTACTGAAAGACCAGAGCCACAGTCTTAGTGACTGTCACTGCTGAAAAGACCAGAGCCACAGTCTTAGTGACTGTCACTGCTGAAAAGACCAGAGCCACAGTCTTAGTGACTGTCACTGCTGAAAAGACCAGAGCCACAGTCTTAGTGACTGTCACTGCTGAAAAGACCAGAGCCACAGTCTTAGTGACTGTCACTGCTGAAAAGACCAGAGCCACAGTCTTAGTGACTGTCACTGCTGAAAAGACCAGAGCCACAGTCTTAGTGACTGTCAC
>NC_069400.1:74882464-74979964 GCF_026875155.1 Cherax quadricarinatus | reverse complement strand
GTGTATAAAAGTGAAAGTGTAAACAAATCCTGATTCACCTATATTTACCTCGCACAAAAGAATCTACATGAAAATAAATTATAATGATTCAATAAGTGTTAGTTGCAAAGTTGCCCGATAACTTATAACAGAAAATCACATTATAGATCAACTTTAATCTATGCGCCGGTAACAGACCGGTGAAGTTTGATCGCTACGCACCGTCGGGAAATTAACCCTGGAGAGAAACCCTTAACTTACCCTCTAGGCAGTTCCATAGCCGATCAGCCTTCAACTGTCTATTAGGAGGCCATCAGAGTCGGTCTTAGCCCTGACCAGGTGTGGTGCAGGTGGACTAGACTAGAGGGCAGTTGTGTGGCCACGACTGCGCGTCCGGGCCATCTCAGCATCGGTGAGTGTTCACGGTCATGTTTTCGTGGGTAATTTAGTGCCGCGGGAAGTGGTAAGCGGTGTTTATAAATAATCTTCCCCCCTTTGATTTTTATTTCCCTTCTTCCTGCTGTTATTTGCTCTTCCTGTGCTTTACGGTTAATAACAGTCATTGTATTTCCTCAGATAAGTTTTTTGTTGAAAAGTTACTACTGCGGTGTTTAATGTTAATGTCATACTATGAGCAACGAATGTATGTCTCTGGAGGCAGTTGCAAACCGTAGCTATATTTTACAATTTACAGGAAGGTGTTGCTTGTGCTGTTGTGCCAGGCTTAAAGCATATCGTCTGAAAGTCTAATATTAACGCTGAAAGTCACTTGCGCTCTCGCCATAAAATTTTGATTCTTAAAATAAGGTATATGTGTACAGAGAGAGACGCCTCTCAGTGAATATACAATGAAGATACACACACACCTCGATGTACATAGCACGGTTCATTTGAATCAGCATCTCTTAAAATATGTACTTGCATGTTGGTCGACTGTCATGGGTGTTATTCTTGGGAAGTTACAGGTTTTAAATTATATACATATACATATATATATATATATATATATATATATATATATAATATATATATATATATATATATATATATATATATATAATTATCTTTATGCAGAAGCGCGAAACCCTTAAGGGAAGCTAATCAGGATTAATCTAAGGAAAGACAGGATAGCTCAAAATCCTTCGATCGAGAGCTCTTCATTAGCATCACGACATATAATAATAATAATAATAATAATAATAATAATAAATAATAATAATAATAATGGAAATGTAATAAAAGATAAATTATTTGCGTAATTATTGAATTAATTCATAATGAAAAACAAACTCGCTAAAAATATACCATTTGTTTCTGTAACCGGACTAAGAAGGAAGAAAAATCGAGAATAAATCACAGCTAATAAAACCCGCAGAAAAAGATATCTTTTATTTATATAATATTTCCTCTATGACTTTAATAAAAAAAACTTCAAGAACATCAGATATTCTTTGCATTTATTGTTTACATGTTTTAAAAGAATTTTGTGATCGATTGAAACTTTGTTTAATTACAAACTGGTTTTCGTGTACGTATATTGAGTTGCTTGGCGTGCTTAAGTGTAAGTGATTTCCTTTTTCATAAGTTTTAAAGGTTGTTAATTCAAGTCGTTTAGGAACTCTGTCGTTAAGTATTCAGTAATTGTGTTACGGATGAAAAGCGTACTGTCGACAAGCTTGAAGACAAGAAGTAAACTGCATGGGCAAGCTTTTCACTAAGACAACGTTTCGCTCTTTCTAGAGCTTTATCAAACGTGGCCCAGAAAAATCTTTTCCTGCATCTTTTTCCTCTGTCATCCTCCACTTATGCTTTGTTTGCGGTGACGATACGAAGAATGATCAGTGATAAAAATTAGGTGTGGGGAGGGGGATTAGGAGAAGCATAAGGAATAGCGTGAGAACGAGGATTTAGGAGGTCCTAGACGATTAAATTCATTCCATGAAATTGCAACGCGAAGTATACTGCTGCAGAAGACACGGATATTATTCTCGATCGGGGAAATACTGGAGGAGGCCTTGCCAGGGAGCGAGCAACGGGAGCGATGACCCGCGGAACAGGTAGTCGAGGGGTAGGTAATTCCTCTGTTGATTTATGCTGGTGGTAGAGACCCAGGAGACCTCCATCAACTGTACGAGTGTGACTGACATGTTTAATTATGCTGCAGGATTATTTACGTTGTTGTTCAAATAGCTACACCCAGTTATTATTATTATTGTTATTATTATTATTAATAGCAGTAATAATTTTGCTATATATATATATTATATATATTACCACGAGTGTTAAGGCTGGTAAATAATGCAAAATTTCTGCTGCTGGAACTAGGAATATTTCCGCCATTATAGATGCAGCTTCGTAATTAGGTATACCTCTCTAGAGGTTTTCTGAACCAATCACATAACAGGATACCTACAATGATTATCCGAGTTTTTTTTTTTTTTCTACTTTCGTAGTTGGTTTCGGTGTGGCAACTTGACGTCTTCACATCGACGTTCAAGTTTAAACGTTAGAATCGCTTAAACATAACTAGACAATGTTATTGTGACTTCCTATTTTGCAGCCAATTTCTTGAGGTGTTGTACTGATGTAGCTGGAGCACTAACACACTAGCCTATATACACACTACACACTACGACTGTTCTCTGACCCAACAAGGTATACCTCTGTCTGAAAACGAAACTGGTTGTACTGCTTACGCCTGCTGGGAGACATTTTTGTTTTAATGTTGAAGGTATCTCATAAATGCTCTGTTATGTTGGGTTTTTATTTTTTTTTTAAATAGGTACGAACAATATTTGAAATAAATCATAAAAATCGATATTTTTTTTCAACGAATTTCCGTATTATTTCCTAACTTGTTTGTAGTGTTACTTGACTGTTATCTTAAGTTTGTCATTACAAATTTTCTCTAAAACAAATACACATTTGCTTATTGAGGTATATATTCTGTATAGGTATATTGTCTTGCACAGTTCTGCTCAATCTGCCAAAACTAACAAATGCAGTAATGCAAAATTTTAGCTAATTTGTGTGTGTATCTCTGGCCGGTATATCACAAATGCTTCGACAGATTGTTTACAAACTTTCCACCATCGACCGCATATACTTACATATTTTTTTATTAATTTCTTTGATCTGTGAAGTGTACTTAATATATTTTATTTTAATAAATTATTTTTAACCTTTGAAAACCATTAAAAAAAATCTTTAAGAAAAAAGAAAACTCTAAAGTATTATTTCATACTTCCTGAAGATAATACCAAATGTATTAAAAAATTCTTACACCCCAAGAATTTTAGAAAATTAAGAATTCAGGAATTTCAAGCTTAAAATAATTTAAAGCTGAGATGACACGACACATCCCAAGACCAAATGAGATAACATCCACTAGATAACATCCACGAGATAACATCCACGAGATAACATCCACGAGATTCATCAGCATCAGCCAACATCATGGATGCAAAACTAACACTAGCCCTTTCCCCGACCCCTGATTGGTTGGTAATTCGTCAGGAAACGGGACAAGTGTTTCTTAACTATCGTCTTAGTGATATGATGATTCCCATGCTGGAGCTTCTGGTCATCTGACCGAGGCCTTCAGCTGGCTTACCGGTCCACCCCTTTAACAATTATGGATGTGATTATAACCTAAGTGACCTTCCGACCCCTGAAAATCATTAACAGTATCTATAACTGAAATATTCGTGTGGCCTTGTTATATTATCATCCTTATGATAAAAGGTCAAGCTTTTAGTGAAATTATTAATACTAAATTACTTCACAACGTCTAGTCTGGTGATGTGTGACAGGGATGAGTTGCTCTTGAGGAAGCTAAGCTCCGGGCCCAGCTAGTGATGTGCCCAGCTGTGGATAAAGGACTTTAACTCCAGATTTAACGCCTGATGTATCGACCTCAAACTTTATTTCTGTCGGTACGGTTGACGTCCAGCTCCCAGGTCTCTTGAGGTTGTTGAATTAAAGCTCTGGGCTTCAGTGTCTTATCCGATTTTAAATAAGTGTTTAACAAGGATGATATGCAGCTCCTGGTCCTCTAGAAGGTGTGTGCCTTCACCTCAAGGAATGCACGGAGGCTGGGAACCACAACTGCGCTTGCTGTGACTGGTTAATATTACCATAACTACGCCTGCTGTTCCAGTTGGACACTAATTTGCTGCAGCAACTCGTTGCTGTTGGAACAGTTGCTGCTGTTTTTGCTGCTACTGTTTTTGGATATAACAGCTGTTGCTGCTGTTGCTACTGTTGTTGCTACCGTTGTTGGATATGACATAGCTGTTGCTGCTGGATATTACTGCTATTTTAGCTGTTGTTACTGCCGGTGTCATACCTTGGTGTTCAGTCTCTAGTGTTAATTTCCTGGCGTTCAAGCCCTGGTGTTCAGTCTCTGATGTTCAATCCCTGGTGTTCAATCCCTGGTGTTCAATCCCTGGTGTTCAATCCCCGGTGTTCAATCCCCGGTGTTCAATCCCCGGTGGTCAATCCTCGGTGGTCTATCCCTGGTGCTCAATCACTGGTGCTCAATCCCTGGTGCTCAATCCCTGGTGTTCAAGCCCTGGTGCTCAAGCCCTGGTGCTCAAGCCCTGGTGTTCAAGCCCTGGTGCTCAAGCCCTGGTGCTCAACCCCTGGTGCTCAACCCCTGGTGCTCAACCCCTGGTGTTCAAGCCCTGGTGCTCAATCACTGGCGTTCAATCCCTGGTGCTCAATCCCTAGTGTTCAATCCCTGGTGCTCAATCCCTGGTGTTCAATCCCTGGTGACCAATCCCTGGTGACCAATCCCTGGTGCTCAATCCCTGGTGCTCAATCCCTGGTGTTCAATCCCTGGTGCTCAATCCTTGGTGCTCAATCCCTGGTGATCAATCCCTGGTGATCAATCCCTGGTGTTCAATCCCTGGTGTTCAATCCCAGGTGTTCAATCCCTGGTGCTCAATCCCTGATGTTCAGTCCCTGGTGATCAATCCCTGATGATCAATCCCTGGTGCTCAAACCCTGGTGTTCAATCCCTGGTGTTCAATCCCTGGTGTTCAATCCCTGGTGCTCAATCTTTGGTGCTCAATCCCTAGTGTTCAATCTCTAGTGTTCAATCCCTGGTGGTCAATCTTTGGTGCTAAATCCCTGGTGCTCAATACCTGGTGCTCAGTCCCTGGTGCTCAATCCCTGGTGTTCAATCCCTGGTGCTCAATCCCTGGTGCTCAATCCCTGGTGCTCAATCCCTGGTGCTCAATCCCTGGTGCTCAATCCCTGGTGATCAATCCTTGGTGATCAATCCTTGGTGTTCAGTCCCTGGTGTTCAACCCCTGGTGTTCAACCCCTGGTGTTCAACCCCCTGGTGTTCAATCCCTGGTGATTAATCCCTGGTGTTCAATCCCTGGTGTTCAATCCCTGGTGTTCAATCCCTGGTGGTCAATCTTTGGTGCTAAATCCCTGGTGCTCAATACCTGGTGCTCAGTCCCTGGTGCTTAATCCCTGGTGCTCAATCCCTGGTGTTCAATCCCTGGTGCTCAATCCCTGGTGCTCAATCCCTGGTGCTCAATCCCTGGTGCTCAATCCCTGGTGCTCAATCCCTGGTGATCAATCCTTGGTGTTCAGTCTCTGGTGTTCAATCCCTGGTGTTCAACCCCTGGTGTTCAACCCCTGGTGTTCAATCCCTGGTGATCAATCCCTGGTGTTCAATCCCTGGTGTTCAATCCCTGGTGTTCAATCCCTGGTGCTCAATCCCTGGTGCTTAATCCCTGGTGCTCAATCCCTGGTGTTCAATCCCTGGTGCTCAATCCCTGGTGTTCAATCCCTGGGGTTCAATCTCTGGTGTTCAATCCCTGGTGTTCAGCCCCTGGTGATCAGTCCCTGGTGATCAATCCCTGGTGATAAATCCCTGGTGATCAATCCCTGGTGTTCAATCCCTGGTGTTCAATCCCTGGTGTTCAATCCCTGGTGATCAGTCCCTGGTGTTCAGTCCCTGGTGTTCAGTCCCCTGGTTCATCCTGTTTCAGTCCCTGGTGTTCAGTCCCTGGTGTTCAATCCCTGGTGTTCAATCCCTGGTGTTCAATCCCTGGTGTTCAATCCCTGGTGTTCAGTCCCTGGTGCTCAATCCCTGGTGCTCAATCCCTGATGTTCAATCCCTGGTGCTCATTCCCTAGTGTTCAATTCCTGGTGCTCAATCCCTGGTGTTCAATCCCTGGTGCTCAATCCCTGGTGTTCAATCCCTGGTGCTCAATCCCTGGTACTCAATCCCTGGTGTTCAATCCCTGGTGTTCAAATTCTGTTCATTCATCGGTGTTCGTGATCAGAATTTTGTTTTTAATATTATTATAATTTTCACTGGTAGGGTCTAAACCCGTAGGGGTCGGAGCCCACCTGAGAAAACGGAGATAATGAGGTTTGATCCGAGGAAGACGATGATCGTCTTTATTACTGGTTCTTTCCCTCTCTCCCTCTCCCTCCTCTTTCTCCCTCCTCTTTCTCCCTCCCTCTTGTCTCCCTCCTCTTTCTCCCCTCCCTCTTCTCTCCCTCACCTCCCTCCCTCCTCTCTTCCTCTCCCTCCCTCCTCTCTTTCCTCTCCCCTCCCTCCTCCCCTTTCCCCCATTCTCTCTCTCTACGTCCTCTCTCCCCCTTTACACCCTCTCCCTCTCTCATCCTCTCTCTCTCAATTTCTTCTCTCTCCTCTTCCTCTGTCTCTGTCTCTCTCTCTCTCTGATATTGTTCAATAAATTCCATCACAACATAATTGGCTCAGCTAGCAGCGGAGGCGGTGCCACCGGAAACGAAACTTAGTGTCCGGTGGTTCTAACTGTCACTGAGTAGCGGTACTGAGCACTGGCACTGACACCGAACAATGGCACCGAACACTGGCACAGAGCACTGGCACTGAACACTGGCACTGAACACCGGAAAACTTGAAGAAATATAAGTTACATCGGAGCACAAGACGCATTTTAACCTAACATCTGAACGATGACCTAATGAGAAAGACCTAGAGTGATAATGTCAGATTATCTCACCTTCAGGGTTCACAACAGTGCCACTGGATTAGTGGGTCTGATGCAGTGCTCCTTCCTTCTTAAGTAGATGTGACTTGAACCTGACTAGCTTAGGCCAGTAGGTAACTTGGACCTGGATAATGAGAACCTTCAAAACAAGGAATGCCAACCCAGTGATGATCCTCTTTAAATCACTTGTTCTCTCAAGGCTAGAACATAGCTGTACAACAATACATCCTCGTCTGTCTACAAGATGGAACTGGAACGGTTCCTGAAGTCAGTTCCTGACCAGCAGGGTTGTGGCTCATATGCTGGACTAGGTGCTGCCAGTAGTAACAGCCTGGTTGATGAAGCTCTGATCCACCAGGAGGCCTGGTCTTGGACCTGCCCGAGGGGGCGTTGACCCCCGGAACACAAAGGGAATGAGTACTTACCTGGGGGTGGGGTGATTGAGAGGGGAGGAGGCAGTCACTACTGGGCTTAGTGTGGTGTCGCCTGATGAGTCACCTGGTGTGTCACCTGATGGGTCACTGGGCGGGTCACCGGGTGAGTCACTTGGTAAGTCACTTGGATCACTTGTTGGGTCACCTGATGGGCCACCTGATGGGTCACTTGTTGGGTACCTGGTGTGTCACTTGGTTACCTGATGGGTCACCTGGTTGGTCACCTGGTGGTTCGCCTAATGGGTCATCTGGTGGGTCACCTGGGGGGTCACTGGTTTATCACCTGATGGGTCACCTGGTTGGTCACTTGTTAGGTCGCCTGGGGGATCAACTGATGGGTCACCTAGTTGGTCACCTAGTGGGGTCACCTGGCGTAACCTGGTGGGTCACCTGGGTAACGTATTGGATCAAATCACCTGGTGGATCACCTTGGTCATCTAGTGGGGTCACTTGGTGATTCTGCTGGTGGGTCACTTGGGTCACCTGATGGATCACCTAGATCACTGGTGGGTCATCTGGGTTACCTGTTGGGTCACGTGATTCACTCCACCTGGTGGAATACCTGGTGGGTCACCTGGTGATTCACTTGGGTCACGTAGTGGATCATTGTGGGTCGCTTGGATCATTTAGGTCACCTGGTGGGTCACCTGGTGAGTCACTTGGGTTACTGGATCTGGTGGATCACCTGAGTCAATTGCTGGGTCACTCGGTTGGTCACCTGGGTCACTTAATGAATCTGGTGGACACCTAAATCATTTAGGTCACTTGGGTCATATGGTGGGTCACTTGGTGGATCACTTGGTGAGTCATCTGGTGAGTCATTTGGTGGGTGACCTGGTCATTTAGCGGGTCACCTGGTGGGTCCCTTGTTCGATCACCTGGTGGGTCCCTTGTTGGATCACCTGGTGGGTCATCTCGGGATCACTGGGTCATCTGGTGGGCCAACTGGGTCATCTGGGTTGGTTGGTGGGTCACCTGGTGGGTTACCTGGTGGATCACCTGGTGGGTTACCTGGTAGGTTACCTGTTGGGTTACCTGGTAGGTTACCTGTTGGGTTACCTGGTAGATCACCTGGTGGAACATTTGGTGGGTTACCTGGTGGGTCACCTGGTAGGTTACTTGGTGGGTTACCTGGTGTATCACCTGGTGGGTTACCTGGTGAATCATGTGGTGGGTTACGTGGTGGATCACCCGCTAGGTTACCTGTTGGGTTAACTGGTGAATCGCCTGGTAAATAACCTGGTGGGTTACCTGATGGATCACCTGGTAGGTTACCTGATGGGTTACCTGGTGGATCACCTGCTAGGTTACCTGTTGGGTTAACTGGTGAATCGCCTGGTGGATAACCAGGTGGGTTACCTGATGGATCACCTGGTAGGTTACCTGATGGGTTACCTGGTGGATCACCTGGTGGGTTACCTGGTGGGTTACCTGGTGGATCACCTGGTGGGCTACCTGGTAGATCACCCGGTGGGTTACCTGGTGGATCACCTGGAAGGTTACCTGGTGAATCACCTGGAAGGTTACCTGGTGAATCACCTGGTGGGTTACCTGGTAGATCACCTGGTGGGTTACCTGACGTATCACCTGGTGGGTTACCTGGTGAATCATGTGGTGGGTTACGTGGTGGATCACCCGCTAGGTTACCTGTTGGGTTACCTGGTGAATCGCCTGGTGGATAACCTGGTGGGTTACCTGATGGATCACCTGGTTTGTTACCTGATGGGTTACCTGGTGGATCACCTGGTGGGTTACCTGATGGATCACCTGCTAGGTTACCTGTTGGGTTAACTGGTGAATCGCCTGGTGGATAACCTGGTGGGTTACCTGATGGATCACCTGGTAGGTTACCTAAGGGGTTACCTGGTGGATCACCTGGTGGATAACCTGTTGGTTTACCTGGTAGATCATCTGGTGAGTTACCTGGTAGATCACCTTGTGGGTCACCTGGTAGATTACCTGTTGGGTTACCTGGTGAATCACCTGGTGGGTTACCTGGTGGGTTTTCTGGTAGGTTACCTGTTGGGTTACTTAGTGGATCACCTGGTTAGTTACCTGGTGAATCACTTGGTGGGTTTTCTGGTAGGTTATCTGTTGGGTTACCAGGTTACCTGGTGGATCACCTGGTGGGTTACCTGGTGTATTAACTGGTGGGTTACCTGGTGGATCACCTGGTAGGCTACCTGGTGAATCACCTGGTGGGTTACCTGGTAGATCACCTGGTAGGTTACCTGGTGAATCACCTAATGGGTTACCTGGTGGATCACCTGGTAGGTTACCTGGTAGATCACCTGGTAGATCACCTGGTGGGTTACCTGGTAGATCACCTGGCGGGTTATTTGGTAGACCACCTGGTAGATCACCTGGTGGATCACCTGGTGGGTTACCTGGTGGATCACCTGGTGAGATTCCTGGTATATCACCTAATGGGTCGCCAGGTGGATCACCTGTTGGGTTACCTGGTGGATCACTTGTTGGGTTACCTGGTGGATCACCTGATGGATCACCTGGTGGATAACCTGGTTTACCTGGTAGATCATCTGGTGAGTTACCTGGTCGATCACCTTGTGGGTCACCTGGTAGATTACCTGTTGGGTTACCTGGTGGATCACCTGGTGGGTTACCTGGTAGGTTACCTGTTGGGTTACTTTGTGAATCACCTGGTAAGTTACCTGGTGAATCACCTGGTGGGTTTTCTGGTGGGTTACCTGGTGTATTACCTGGTGGGTTCCTAGTGGATCACCTGGTAGGTTACCTGGTGAATCACCTGGTGGGTTACCTGGTGGGTTACCTGGTAGATCATCTGGTGGGTTTACCTGGTAGATCACCTGGTGGATCACCTGGAGAGATTCCTGGTATATCACCTAATGGGTCGCCAGGTGGATCACCTGTTGGGTTACCTGGTGGATGACTTGTTGGGTTACCTGGTAGATCACTTGGTGGGTTACTTGGTGGGTTACCTGTTGGATCATATGGTAAATCACCTGGTGAGTTATCTGGTAGGTTACCTGTTGGGTTACCTCGTGGATCACTTGGTGTGTTACGTGGTTTATCACCTGATGGGTCACCTGGTGGGTTACCTATTGGGTTGCCTGGTGGATCATCTGGTGGATCACCTGGTGGATCACCTGGTGGGTGGTGGATCACCTGGTGGGTCACGTGCTAGGTTACCTGGTGGATCACCAGGTTGGTTACGTGGTGGATCACCTGGTAGATTACCTGTTGGGTTACCTGGTGGATCACTTGGTTACCTGGTGGATCACCTGGTTGGTTACCTGGTGGGACACTTGGTATGTTACCTGTTGGATTACCTGGTGCATCACCTGGTGGATGACGTGGTGGATCACCTGGTGGATCCCTTGGTGGGTTACCTGGTGGATCACCTGGTTGGTTACCTGGTGGGACATTTGGTAAGTTACCTGTTGGGCTACTTGGTGGATTACCAGGTGGGTGACCTGGTGGATTACCAGGTGGGTGACCTGGTGGATTACCAGGTGGGTGACCTGGTGGGTCACTTGGTGGATCCTTTGGTGGGTCACCTGGTGGATCACCTGGTTGGTCACCTGGTGGATCACCTGGTTGGTCACCTGGTGGATCACATGCTGGGTTACCTGGTGGATCACTTGATGAGTCACTTAGAGATAAACCTGGTGGGTTGTGACCCACCAGGTTGTGACCCACCAGGTTGGTCATCTGCACCACCATGATTACCATTATCTTCTCTCTCTTATTAACTCACTCACTCACTCCCCTCACTCCCTCCCCCCCCTCTCCCTCCCTCCCCCTCCCTCCCTCCCTCCACCTCCCCCCTCCCCCCCCTCCCCCTCCCTCCCTCCCTCCCCTTCCTCCCTCCCTCCCTCCTGCTTCTCACTTTACTCTTCCTACTTCCTGTTTTTCCCTCCACAATTCTTCTCCCTCCCTCCCTACTTTTTGTTCTTGCTTTTTCACTCCTTCCTCTCTTCTGCTTCTCCTTATTCATTCCTCGTCCTCCTCGCTCCCTCCTGATCCCCTTTCCTCGGTCCTCTCTCCTTCCTTCAGCTTTCATTTTCCCTTCTGTGCCTATTTTTCCTCTTCCTATTATTTGTTCTATTGATACCTAAATTTAGAATATTCATAATCTGTTCTTCCTAATAATCATTCTTTCCTCTTTATTCTTTCCTTTTACTCATTTTCTCCTAATATTCTCTCTTCCTACTCTTTATCTCCTCATTCTCCCTTTTCATTCATTTTCTCCTAATAAGTCTCTCTTACTCATTCCCCTTGTTCCTTCTCTCCTCCTACGCATTCTTTCCCATTCATATTCCATTATTAATTCATTCATACTAATAATCTCCTACTCTTTCTCTCCCATTCGTTGTCTCCTCCTACTCATTATCTTCCACTCATTACCTTCTACTCTTCACAGGTAATCCAGTAAACAGTAGGACAAATGGATTTTTTGTCAACTCTGGCTACATCAGCAGTGTGCTGCTACCCTATTCCCGACGATAGTTACTCAGTGGGACCTGAATTTAATTACCTCAGCTTGGTGGACTAGCTGGGTGGACTAGCTGGGTGAAGCAAGAGATAAATGCTTGCTGTATATTTCAATGACGGAACTTATACGCGTCATCAGAGCGACCAGAGATTGTTTTCTAATTAAATCCTGGTTTTACCCAAATAACAGAGGTAACCATGACGTGATACAGTATTTTTTTTAATAAGGTGGCAGTCAATAAAGGGATGTTGGCGAGGCTTTTCGTTACTCGAGATTAAAAAACACGTACGAAATGATTTTGTAGAAATCTAAGCCATTGAAAACAAAAAAATCCCTCTTCAAACTATAACCAGGAGGCTAATGAACTTTTCATTGTCGAAATTTTGTAAATATGTATCAACAAAGAAGCAGTACGTATTAGTTAGCGACTTCGATTTGGCAAACGTAAACCGAGGCACTTTATCAGGACCAGGAGGCCACCAGGCTCGTCAATGTGCTTGAGGAAAGTTCCTTTTTTAGCTCACTTCGGCTACTCGGGGTAACAGTATTTTGTATTGATTAACAGACTGTGACCTTAGCTAGTAATACGAGGTATTGATTAACAGACTGTGACCTTAGCTAGTAATACGAGGTAGTGTAGAAGTTCGGAAACTGAGATCACAGCATCGTTCGATCTAAAATGAACGCCAGCCTTTCAAATCTATAATAACGCTTTGATGATTCACAATAACAGAGCTGCTAACGCTGATAAGATCAGCCGAGTTTTCGGTAACGAAAAGTGGATCGAATAAGTAAATAAAGATGTCGAGGAAATGTGAAGAAATTAAAAAAATGTAAATATCGAGAAGGATAACATATCAAGGATAAAACGTGAAAAGGACTAAATAAAGAAGGACTGAATGAGGAAACTACTGGTAGGGATCACAGGTGACAAAAACGTAATGTATGTAAGAAGTTTTAAGTGACTAGTGACCTCGAAAACCATGTTAACTTTATGGGGACACATAGAGAAGGCAAGAGACATACATTCAGAAATGTTAAAGAAGAATTTAAAAGATTAATCGCACTAAATGTCAACGGTAATCCCTAAAATATCCTTAAATGCGTAAGGGAGGGGAATGGGAAGGTAGAGGGGAATGGGGAAGGGGAGAGGGAGAGGGGGGGATAGGGGAGAGGAAAATGTTTTGGAATAAACTGACAAACAGGAGAAGGAAAGGGCCTTAGAATAATTATAAGGAGCGACCTCAACAGCACTAGACAATGTTGATGAGACACCTGTACAACGTTTGGGTATCTTTATTCTGACAACGTTTCGCCAGCCAGTGGCTTCTTCAGTCTAGTGCACTGGACTGAAGAAGCTGCTGGCTGGCGAAACATTTCAAAATTAAGATACCCAAATGTTGCACAAGTATCTCATTTATCAACTTCTCCTTTTTTAAACCATTCATTCACAGTACTAGACACATGTATCAGTGAGCAGCAAAATGAGCATAACTAGCAACTTCGAGTATACATTACCCATACCATAAAGACTTTCCATGAAGAACGTCTTATACTGTGTGTTGATATGTCGTCCAGTTTTGGTCTCCAAAAGGCGAAGATGTGTTGGAGAGGGCACAAAGAAGAGCCACCAAGCTTGAACCATCGAAAACAAAATATACGAAGAACTCAAAGCACTCAATCCCTCTTCTCTGTCTCTTACAAAATGAAGATTGTGAGATCTGTACTCAGACTTCAAGGATACTGTATGGCTTTCACATACTCAGAGAGGAGGAACTATTTGAAGTAGTGGAATGAATCTGAGAGGCAGATGATGCAATACGAACATATGCAAAGCCTGGGAAAACTTCAGTCATTCAAGAACCAGCTGGATGAACCCTTAGCATCTGTAGGAGTCAACTGGGTACCACGCTGGGGCAATCTGAAGTCAATGGCTTCCTGATGTTTGTTCGCGGCAGCTGCATCACGACGATCAGTTGACAACAAGGCAATCAGGTTGTATAAGTAGGCGACTGTATTGGTCACAGCAGAACTAGTAATCAGAAACAGAACCGCTGGTATATAGAGTGGCAGCAAGGTAACACTAGTCAAGATACCAACAGTAGTTGTAGCCATTCCATTCAATCCACTTGCAACTCTCCTGTAAATTCCACGTCATTTTTTCAACTATGTCATTAACTCATTTTCCCTTCATACTCTTTGTCCCTCATACTTATTATTTTCTCCTCAATTCTCCCTGCCCATTCTCCACTCCCGATCATACATCCTACTTATCATACTCGCATCCTACTCATCATTCTTCCCCCCTACTCATTTTCTCCTACTTATCATTATTCCCTCCTACTTCCCTCCTACTCATTCTTCACTCATACTCATTCTTTCCTGCTACTCATTATCATACGTCCTTTTTCACCCATCTTCGTTTTCTTTAAGGTTTTTCTCTCCACGTTCATCTCTAAGAATCAATAACGTCCGGTAAGTGAATCACTTGGACAAATTATTGTATTTAGAGGGAAGAGCTAAACAAGCAGGGTTCAAACAGTGCTCTGGAAAGCGAAGACAATCAGGTTCCGTGGGAGGGAGAACAGGACCAATTGCTTGGATCAAGAGCACCTTACCAGCATCAAAGAACCTTCCTCAAGGGGTAATGTTTCGCTTTAAATCTAAGCAAATGATGCTGTGTCAGACAAAGAGATGTTAAGGACTGATAATTATTGGTCTCTGGTTCGGAGGGTCGTCGTCCCAGCGGCTCGATCTCAGACCCAAAGAACTGTCAAAACACACAGGAAAAACGGACACATTACCAAAACAAGGTTCTTCTTGGTGACCAAGTTAACGTTATCTTGATCCAGTGTGCATCCTGCCTGTGTTTTGCAACTTGTCGGTATGTCATGCATCTCATGCTCAAGCACACGAAAGTCAAGTTATCCTTGGGTTATCCTAGGTTCTCTACACATATGCTGCTATGTATGATAATTCTATGTAACTGTATTTGTGTATACCTGAATAAACTTACTTACTTAAGTGTATACTGACTGGGAAGACCAGTCTGATAAATTTATCTGCCTTAAATACTCACAAAAATACCAATAACCTTGCTAGAGAACAAGAGTTCAAGAGTCTTACGCTTAACAATCGTACTTAAAGACAGTCGTAACAGGCTGTATGGATCAAACTTCCAACCTCTTTGTTAAACAGTTTCTGGGAATAAATTTGACAAGGAAATGAATTCCACTTTCGGAAGACGTAATTGGCTGTTGGTTAGTGGGCGAGGCTTTCCTTTATTGCAACGTATCAGACACTACGAGACGTGTTGCAATAAACCCTTCTTCCGTTTTTGTCGTTATATCGACTCCAGGTGGTACTGAGAGGCACGTATTCCTTATTGCGTATTTCTGGCTCACGCAAATTTAAAAATATTTTTTGGTTTCAGTTTTTTTTTATGTTATGATACGTGGGTTAATGTTGGGATTAGTCTATGGCTGAAGATATGGGGGTAACGAACGTTAGTTTTATCATTGCTAGTTTTAAAAAAAGTTTACCACAATTCCACTATAAGCTTTGCAGTTTGACACACAAGGTTAAAACGAGGACAAATATATTGTCCGTAATACGCTATAAGGAACGACGCCTACAATTATTCCTGAATAGCACTGCGGAAAATAGCCTCAGTTAAGCTTCATTTGCCTCTGCTAAACTGCTAGTTGTAACGAGTTAGTGAGCCTTAACTGGACATCTGCATCCGTGCCATTAACTATGTGCATGTTAAATCGCCAGTATTCTGTAAAACTTTTTTGGGAGGCTTGTATAATACAAGAACTTTTCATTATTAAATTCATTACTGTATTTTAATGCGGCTACTTAGTACGATATTGTTTGTATATCTTATTCATGATCTACAGATTTAATGCCCAAATTTATTGGAACTAAGACGCAATATTCACGCAAGCACGCACGCACGCACGCACGCACACACACACACACACACACACACACACACACACACACACACACACACACACACACAGGTTTCCCACTCTGAGGCAATCAGGATAAAACAAAAATGGGTTGCCAGAGAGCAACAAGAAAAACCAAGGGACAGGAGGAGGAAGCTGCAAAGGAAGATTGGGCAGCAGAGCTCATAGAAAGGGAACATGAATGGGAAAGGAAACTAGAAGAACTTAACATGAGAATGGAAGAGAGGATAGTAATGGAAAGCAGGAAGTGGGAGGTGCAAGTCAAAGCAGCAGAGGCCAGGATACAGAGTTTAGAAGAGGAACTAAAAAGTCTGAAACAGCCTAAAGAACTAAAGAACATTTTGGGATTGACAACAGAGACTGCTACCTCAGTCACAAATAAGGGGACTGTAGGGAAAGAAGGAGCAAATCTGCATGTAGAAGCTCTATCAGTGGAGACTGTAGTAAATGAAAGAGCTAAGCTATATGTGGAGGCCCTAACAGACCACAGCAGAGCCCAGGGAAAGCCGAGAAGGGAAAATGACAGGCCACTGAGCCCAAGTACAGTAGCTAGTGACACTGAAGAAAGGAAAGCTGCAATGGAGGAAATCAAATTGAATGAGGGGATACACAGGGATATGCAGTGGGAGAATGAAAGGGTGAGGTCAGTCTTTGTGTATGGGCTACAGGAAGTTGAAGGGGAAACATATGAAGCAAGAAAACAAGGGAAAAAAAAAAGCAATTGAAAGCATCATGAAAGTAATAGGAGAAGACGACATGACCCAGCTGGAAAATTTTTGGAGAATAGGGGGGTTTGTGAAAAAAAGAACCCGGCCAGTGAAAGTGACCTTCAAGGCAGAATTGACTCGGAACAGGATACTGCAGGAGAAAGCACGATTAAGGGACATGCCGGCATACAGGAAGGTGTATCTCGACTGCGACAGAACACAAGAAGAAAGGCAGAAACTGAGAGAGATGGTACAAAGGCGAAAGGAGGAAAGAGAGGGGATGGAGAAGACAGACAGGAGATCCCAGACACAGGAAGAAGATCAAATACAATCTCCCTCACAGCTTCCTATAGAAGCCTCCAAACCAGGTCAACCCCAGTGCAGCCAAACACTCTAAACCAAAACACCCATGCCACATCCAATGCCCCCACCCACTACATTACAAACTCCACCCCCACAGCAACCACCCATAGTTCCTTATCAGGTCTCCCACTTCCCCAACCCCAATACACCTCCCAGACCACAGTCTTAGAAAAGAACATAAGAACATAAGAATGTAGGAACACTGCAGAAGGCCTACTGGCCCATACGAGGCAGGTCCTTATCAAAACGACATCTACCTAAAGCTACTCAAGAAATAACTCCCGTACCCCTTGACACCAATCAAACCCAGCCCCTCCCACTCATATATTTGTCCAGTCTCTTCTTAAAGCTACCCAAGGTCCTAGCCTCTATCACCCCACTGGGAAGACTGTTCCACGCATCTACAACTCTGTTAGAAAACCAGTACTTACCTATGTCCTTTCTAAATCTAAATTTATCCAACTTAAGTCCATTATTCCTGGTTCTTACCTGGTTCGACACCCTCAGTACTTTATTAATGTTGAAGGTGTGGTATACAAATGCAGATGGAATAACAAATAAGTATGAGGAGTGGCACAAAAGAATCAAGGAGACATCCCCAGACATAATAGCACTCACAGAAACAAAACTCACCAGAATAATAACAGATTCAATCTTTCCACCCGGATATCAAATCCTCAGGAAAGACAGAGGGAGGAGAGGGGGGGAGGAGGAGTTGCACTGCTTATTAAAAACCAGTGGGGTTTTGAGAAAATGGAAGGAATGGATGGCACGGGTGAAAGGGACTACTTAGTAGGAACAATCCAGTCTGAGGGACATAAGGTGATAATTGCAGTAATGTACAACCCACCACAGAACTGCAGGAGACCAAGAGAAGAATACGATGAGAGCAACAGAGCCATGGTCGACACACTAGCCGAGGTGGCCAGGAGAGCACACATGGGGGGAGCAAAGTTACTAGTTATGGGTGATTTCAATCACAAGGAGATTGACTGGGAAAACCTGGAGCCCGATGGGGGTCCCGAAACATGGAGAGCCAAGATGATGGATGTAGTACTGGAAAACCTCATGCATCAACATGTTAAGAGACACTACCAGAGAGAGAGGAGAAGATGAACCAGCAAGACTGGACCTTGTATTCACCTTGAGTAGTTCAGACATCGAGGATATCTTGTATGAAAGGCCCCTGGGAGCTAGTGATCATGTGGTTCTGTGCTTCGACTACATAGTTGAGCTCCAAGTGGAGAGAGTAGCAGGAATAGGGTGGGAAAAACCAAACTACAAAAGGGGGAACTACTCAGGCATGAGGAACTTCCTTCAAAACATTCAGTGGGAGAGGGAACTGACAGGAAAACCAGTACAAGAAATGATGGACTATGTGGCAACAAAATGCAAGGAGGCCGAGGAGAGGTTTGTTCCCAAGGGAAACAGAAATAATGGGAAGAACAGAACGAGTCCTTGGTTCACCCAAAGGTGTAGGGAGACAAAAACTAGGTGTACTAGAGAATGGAAAAGGTACAGAAGACAGAGAACTCAGGAAAATAAAGAGATTAGCCGAAGAGCCAGAAACGAATATGCACAGATAAGAAGGAAGACTCAGCGACAATATTAAAATGACATAGCATCGAAAGTCAAGACTGACCCGAAGCTGTTGTACAGCCACATTAGGAGGAAAACAACAGTCAAGGACCAGGTAATCAGACTGAGGAAGGGTGATGGGGAATTCACAAGAAACGACCGAGAGGTATGTGAGGAGCTCAACACGAGATTTAAAGAAGTATTTACAGTGGAAACCAGTAGGACTCCAGGAAATCAGAACAGGGGGATACACCAGCAAGTGCTGGATGAGGTGCATATAACCAAGGAGGAAGTGAAGAAGCTGCTATGAGAACTTGACACCTCAAAGGCGGTGGGACGAGACAACATCTCTCCGTGGGTCCTTAAAGAGGGAGCAGAGATATTGTGTGTGCCATTAACAAAGATCTTCAACACATCATTTGAAACTGGGCAACTCCCTGAGGACTGGAAGATGGCAAATGTAGTCCCAATTTTTAAAAAGGGAGACAGACATGAGGCACTAAACTACAGACCTGTATCACTAACGTGTATAGTATGCAAGGTCATGGAGAAGATCATCAGGAGGAGAGTGGTGGTGCACCTGGAAAGAAACAAGTGTATAATTGACAACCAGCACGGTTTCAGGGAAGGAAAATCCTGTGTCACAAACCTACTAGAGTTTTATGACAAGGTGACAGAAGTAAGACAAGAGCGAGAGGGGTGGATCGACTGCATTTTTTTGGACTGCAAGAAGGCCTTCGACACAGTCCCACACAAGAGGTTACTGCAAAAGCTAGAGGATCAGGCACACATAACAGGAAAGGCACTGCAATGAATCAGAGAATACCTGACAGGGAGGCAACAACGAGTCATGGTACGTGACGAGGTGTCAGAGTGGCGCTTGTGACAAGCGGGGTTCCACAGGGGTCAGTCCTAGGACCTGTGCTGTTCTTGGTATATGTGAACGACATAACGGAAGGGATAGACTCAGAAGTGTCCCTGTTTGTAGATGATGTGAAGTTAATGAGAAGAATCAAATCGGATGAGGATCAGGCAGGACTACAAAGAAACCTGGACAGGCTACAAGCCTGGTCCAGCAACTGGCTCCTTGAGTTTAAAACTGCCAAATGCAAAGTCATGAAGATTGGGGAAGGGCAAAGAAAACCGCAGACACAATATAGTTTAGATGGCCAAAGACTGCAAACCTCACTCAAGGAAAAAGATCTGGGGGTGAGTATAACACCGAGCATATCTCCTGAGGCGCACATCAATCAGATAACTGCTGCTAGCATACGGACGCCTGGCAAAACCTACGGATAGCGTTCCGATACCTCAGTAAGGATTCGTTCAAGACTCTGTATACCATTTACGTCAGGCCCATACTGGAGTATGCAGCACCAGTTTGGAATCCACACCTAGTCAAGCACGTCAAGAAATTAGAGAAAGTTCAAAGGTTTGCAACAAGGCTAGTCCCAGAGCTACGGGGATTGTCCTACGAAGAAAGGTTGAGGGAAATCGGCCTGACGACACTGGAGGACAGGAGGGTCAGGGGACACATGATAACGACATATAAAATACTGCGCGGAATAGACAAGGTGGACAAAGACGGGATGTTCCAGAGAGGGGACATTGACACAAGAGGTCACAATTGGAAGTTGAATACTCAGATGAATCAAAGGGATGTTAGGAAGTATTTCTTCAATCATAGAGTAGTCAGACCGTGGAATAGCCTAGAAAGTGACGTAGTGGAAGCGGGAACCATACATAGTTTTAAGGCGAGGTATGATAAAGCTCATGGGGCAGGGAGAGAGAGGACCTAGTAGCAATCAGCGAAGAGGCGGGGCCAGGAGCTATGAATCGACCCCTGCAACCACAAATAGGTGAGTACAAATAGGTGAGTACACACACACACACAGTAGGACCCTGATGGGTCAACAAGGGCGGGGTGAGAGGATCATCCATCATTGTATGCGTAAGAGAGGCGGACATAAAGCATATGTGAACGTTCACTGAAAACAACTATAACTTCTATAACAGATAAATTAGACACATGTGCAACTCTTGGGTATCTTTATTGAGGAAACGTGTCGCCACACAGTGGCTTCATCAGTCCATACAAAGGAGAAACGCGAAGAACAGGAGGAGAATGAGGTAATCAGTCTCTCAACCTTGAGTCGATGTGGTCAGTCCATCAATGTTGAATAGAATACAGCATATGAGCGGAGAAGTAGCTTATATACCGTAGGCAGGAGAGGTGCAGCAGTCGTAGGTGGTGTCACATTTGTTCAATGTGGAAGTAGCTCGTGACCAAGGGTTAGGCAAGCGAAGAATTCTCCGCACATATGCTGTATTCTATTCAAGACTGATGGACTGACCACATCGACTCAAGGTTGAGGGACTGATTACTCATTCCCCCCTTCGTTCTACTGAACCATTTCACTTTCTTTCATCCTTCAAAATCAACGTGCGGTTCCTGAATTTCACTCCATATTATTTTACCCACTAAAGATGTCGTTCTGGCGTACTGTGTCAAGTATAGAAGGCACTGTGTCAAGTATAGAAGGCACTGTGTCAAGTATAGAAGGCACTGTGTCAAGTTCAAAAAGCACTGTGTTAAGTTGAGAAGGCACTGTGTCAAGTATAGAAGGCATTGTGTCAAGTATAGAAGGCACTGTGTCAAGTATAGAAGGCATTGTGTCAAGTATAGAAGGCACTGTGTCAAATATAGAAGGCACTGCGTCAAGTATAGAAGCATTGTGTCAAGTATAGAAGGCACTGTGTCAAGTATAGAAGGCACTGTCAAGTATAGAAGGCATTGTGTCAAGTATAGAAGGCACTGTGTCAAGTATAGAAGGCAACTGATGTCAAGTTCGAAGGCTAATCATGTGTCAAGTATAGTTAGGCCCTGTGATCAATATGAAGGCCACTTGTGCAATAAAAGCCTTGTCAAGATAGCCAAGGCACTGTGTCAATATAAGTTGTTGCCTATTTCTAAGTTAGAAGGCCCTAATTTAGTCCATTATAGAAGGCACTCTGCGCAAGTTCAGTAAAAGCACTGTGTCAAGTATAGAAGGCACTGTGTCAAGTTCAGAAAGCACTGTGTTGAGAAGGCACTGTGTCAAGTATAGAAGGCACTCTGTCAAGTTCAGAAGGCACTATGTCAAGTATAGTAGGCACTGTGTCAAGTTCAGAAAGCAATGTGTCAAGTATAGAAAGCATTGTGTCAAGTATAGAAGGCACTGTGTCAAGTATAGAAAGCATTGTGTCAAGTATAGAAGGCACTGTGTCAAGTATAGAAGGCACTGTGTCAAGTTCAGAAAGCACTGTGTCAAGTATAGTAGGCACTGTGTCAAGTATAGAAGGCACTGTGTCAAGTTCAGAAAGCACTGTGTTGAGAAGGCACTGTGCAATATAAAGGCACTCTGGTCAAGTTCAGAAGGCACAGCAGTATAGTAGCAAGTTCAGTCAGAAGGCACTGTGTCAAGTTCAGAAGGCACTGTGTCAAGTTCAGAAGGCACTGTGTCAAGTTGAGAAGGCACTGTGTCAAGTTCAGAAGGCACTGTGTCAAGTTAGAAGGCACTGTGTCAAGTTCAGAAGGCACTGTGTCAAGTATAGAAGGCACTGTGTCAAGTTCAGAAGGCACTGTGTCAAGTTAGAAGGCACTGTGTCAAGTTCAGAAGGCACTGTGTCAAGTTGAGAAGGCACTGTGTCAAGTATAGAAGGCATTGTGTCAAGTTTAGAAGGCACTGTGTCAAGTTCAGAAGGCACTGTGTTAAGACACCACGTGGTTCTGTTGCTTTGAGAGCTACAAAGGCCGAGTAACCTTGAGAAAGTATTAAGCTCTCCCGAAGAACAAAAAAAAAAAAATGCATCTTAAATGTACATTCACAGTGCAGAAAGACCAAGGTGGTGCTCTACGAAGCTCGCTCACTCTCTCTCTCCCACTCCTACTTTAATCCCCATTTCTTCCAAACCTCTGGTGAAAATTTAAAGATATATCTGAGGAGGAGTACAGCTACACTTTTGTCATTTGAAAACATTATGAGAAATATAATTCAGCACCGAACACCGTGGGAGAAGTGGATTATCAATCTAGCAACTGCTTCTTCAGTAGAGATGCGAAGTTCAAGGCAGGTTGTTGTATCCTGATTACTTAGGATACGAGTATGTACATTCCTGATGTCACTGTGCCCAGTTGTGGTTTCACTTACAACCGTTGTCACGGGGCCCCTCTCTTTTTTTCTTTTTTTTTTCGTCGATAAAACAATTACTGGCAACCAACTGTAGCATATTTTTGTGTTGGAAGACCAGAACTTCTCCATTTGACTCTTCATCAGTTCAATTGGATCATCAATCTTTCGTCCTTCTCTTTCTCTCTCTTTAAGGGGCTGTACAATGTAGCTGTCGAAAACTAAATCTACTTTGTCTACTCTTTGGTAATGTGTTGCGGTGCCCCAAACTTTGTCAAAAGCGTTTTTAAATATTTTCATATCTTTTGTTCTAAGCTGTCGAACTTGTGACATAAAATCTTCAATAGCTAAAGTTTTCATTACGTTACGTTGTTAAAGGGAGTAATCCAATGTCTTCAGTTTCTTCTTAGTGGGTAAGTCGATGGCGTCAAACAGCATATGTGATGGTAACAGATTATACCTTAAAATATCCTTCATTCTTTCTTTCTCTTTATGTCAGCTTCTTTCAGCAACAACATTATCTTGTTTTTAGTAACTTATCGAAGACTAATTTTTGAATAGGTATTACTGTTTTTTTCTCCATTGATGGAAGTTTATACTTTGTAATCACGTCCGAAATCTCTTTTCTTCACAAATTGCGCCTCTCAAATGTTATGTAACCAGGTCTTCATTACCTCTATAAAAGGCAACATCTTTTAAAGAAATTTGTTTAATCTTTAGGATTTTCTTTTTCTATTTTCATGTTTTGTGGTACAGTATGTCAGCACCAAGTATCTGACCATCTGATTCCAGATCTGCTACGCCCGTGTTATGTCATCTTGAAAATAAAGATCCGCCTGTAAACAATTATTTGCCGTATCTGATTTACTTATTGGGAACTTCTCCAGAAGACTGTTATGACTTGTCTATAGATTACTCATCTTATATGCGTTGATAGAATAACTGAAGACGGACATGTCCTTGGTGGAACTCCTGATCTCATTTCACGAAATGATTCACCGATTTCTTTGGTTACATAAATCTGAAGAGAATTTTTGCCCATCTCAGAGTCCATACCCTCTTCCCCAACACTAACAGCAACACAGCACTTATCCTCTCTCTTTACCCTGACTCATCTTCATGTAACAATACACACATCACTCAAAGCCTTACCTTCCCCATTCCTGACAGATGAACAACAGAAACACTGGGCAACACAAGCAAAATCAAGTGAAAGCAAAGAAAGCTCAGAGTGCGATATACAATTGCAGATTATTGAGTGTGATTAATCAGAAGAATGGAGAACAGTGATAACCCCAGACATCATAGCTATTAAAGAGATAAAGCTAAGATAACAGATGTCATATTAGGCAGAGTTATTAGAGATAAACATAAACAAGTCAGATGACTACATAATGAGCAAAATAAAGACTGGGGGACCCAAAGAATTTGAAGCAGTGATTTACAACCCACCACCAAACAGCAGGAAACTGAGACAAGCATTTGAAGACAACAAAGCAATGACTGACACCATAATAGAGGTATCAAATACTCATAGGGATTAAGCAAGGTTAATCGTGACAGGTGATGGCTATTTATAAGCTCCCTGAAAAAAATGCAATAAAATTTTTGGTCAAACTGAAAAAAGGTTTCAACTGAGGTTACAACATATACATGGCATTAAAAGCGGAGAAGAGTCCTGTGCTCTGTTTATTCATGCGACCCAGTGGAATTTTAAAAAGCCGAGAATGTAGTATCAAACAGGTCCATGGTTGTGTGAGAGTCGAAACAAGATTTATCAAAAAATAGTACCGATTTCAATATGAATATGAGATTAATTTATAATTAATAGAATTTATGAGGAATTTAAGCTATGCCTGACATGTTAATCATAAATTTTACTTGACACGTGACCTGACCAAATCTTCACTACATTGTGTTGGGTCATCATGTGTGAGGTCATATGTAAGGTGATATCTTAGCCTGCAAGTCTTCTGTTGTCCTATTATTTTTAATGATCCTTGATGTGAGAAATCACGAAAGCTATTGGAATTTCACTATTTTCTGACAGTGGTTATTTTGCATATATATATTTTTTAACAAACCGGCCGTCTTCCCGAGGTAGGGTGACCAGAAAATAAGAAATACTTTTACCATTATTCACTGCATCACTGTCTTGCCAGAAAGGTGCCGATACTACAGTTCAAAACTGCAGATATTCCCACCCTTCCTTCAGAGTGCAGGCACTGTACTTCCCTCCTCCACGACTCAAGTCTGTCTAGCCCTTTCCACTGAATTCATTCATTCATGTTACCTTGCTCACACTCCAACAGCACGTTAATTCATAAAAAGAACTTGCCTCCACTCCTATTTAACATGCTCACACATGCTTTCTGGATGTCTAAGACCCCTCACACACACAAAACCTCCTTTACCCCTTCCCTCCAGCCATTCCTAGGATAGCCCATACCCCGCCTTCCCTCAACTAAGGATTTATACGCCTTCCAAGTCATCCAGTTTTGTTCCATCCTCTCTAAATGTCCGACCCACCTCAGCACCCCCTCTTCATTACTCTGGATAATACTTTAAGTATCCCAGCACCTCCATCTAATATCCAAGTTACTAATTCTCTGCATAATATTCACAACATGCACTGCTCTCAGACACGGCATCTCCACTCCTCCTTGCTGAAACATTCACAACCCATACTTCACACCCATATAAGAGCATTGGTACCTCTTACATTCCCCGTTTTGCTTCCTTGGATAACGTTGTGTGTCTCCAGAGATTCCCCAGTGCGCCACTCTTTTCCCCTTGTGATATTCGAAGGTTATTATTCAAATAAAAGAATTAAGGGTTAGACGGAGAGCAGGAGATTCTAAAGAGAAGTTACAAATGTTGGTAGTCGAATTTAGGAGAGTATGTAAAACAAGGAAATTAAAAATGAACACTGGAAAGAGCAAGGTGAAGGTAACAAAAAAGTTAGGTAATTAAAGATTGGATACCAGATTAGAGAGATTATGGAGTAGTGAATGTGTTAAGAAATATGGGAGTGAACTTATCAGCAAATGGGTCTATGTAAGACGAGGTAAACCATAAAACTGACGAGGTGAGAAAAGTGGTGGACTGAGGACTCTGTGGAGACAAAGAACCTTACCCACTGAAGCAAAAAGAAAAACACATGAAAGAATACAAGTACCAACAGTTTTGTGGATGTGAAACATGAGCTGTGAATACTGCAACAAGGAGGAGGCTGGAGGCAGTGGAGATGTTATTTCGGAGCTTGGATATTAGAAGGAAGAGTGGGGTTACTAAAAGTTTTATCCAGAATGTTGAGCAGGGGGTTGAGGTGGTTGGGACATTTAGAGAAAATGGAACGAAGCTGGATGATGTGGAGGGATGGCAGGGGTAGGGGTCATCTTAGGGAAGGCTGGAGGAGGTAAACGAGATTTTGTGTGCTAGATTAAACATTGCTCAAATTTGTGCGAGTGTGGCAAACAGGAATGGTAGCAAGTGGATTTTATGACTTGACGGGCTGTTGGAGTGTAAAGTAACTTTTATGAAAAGATTCAGGAAAACCGGTTAGCCGGACTTGAGCCGTAGAGGCGGAGATATTTACAGTTTTGAACTGTAGTATCAGCGCCTTTCTGGCAAGACAGTGATGGAGTGTGATGGTGAAAGTGTTTCTTTCTCGGGTCACCCTGCCTCTGTGGGAGACGGCCGATATATATATATATATATATATATATATATAATATATATATATATATATATATATTATATATAATATATATATATATATATATATATATCGTGCCTAATAGGTAAAACTTGCGATTTTGGCTCAAATAGCAACGCTCTTCTTGCTGAATAAGACAAGCAAAAATTTGTGTATGCAATAATTTCGCAAAAATAATTATGAAAATAACGAAAAATATATACTTCATTTTGTTTATTATTAAATTATTGTAAACTAGCTAAAACATATTTAGTTGAATTATGCTAAATTAAATTGCGCTTGTTATAATAAGCTTAGGTAAGTTTTCTAAGGTTCTTTTGGTACAATATTATTAATTTTTATATTAACATAGATGAAAAAATATATATCTAAACGTGTAAGAGAAAATTTTAGAAAGGACTTAATTTTAAATGAAGTCTTGCTAATTCACCAATTTTACCTATATGGCACGATATATATATATATATATAATATATATATATATATATATATATATATATATATATATAATATATATATAACATGGATCGGTTTACACTGTGCTTGAGTGTGCCTTTCTGGAGAGTACATACGCTCAATGTAAGTGTAGAGATCCCTGCTAGAAAACTTGGCAACAGACAGCATATAACTCTGTATCGAAGAGTCTAACAACATACATAGTCTTCACTACTAAGTGGACGTGCTGCTCAGTGTGTGTGTGTGTGTGTGTGTGTGTGTGTGTGTGTGTGTGTGTGTGTGTGTGTGTGTGTGTGTGTGTGTGTGTGTGTGTTCCTTTGCCAAGGTATGCAGTGCCAGACGATCTCTTAATTAACAGCTGGAGAAGTTTAAGTCTGAAGCAAGAGAGCACTAACCTCTGTGAGAGAGTGCGTCTTCAGACACATCCTGAAGGAGGGACACACTAAAGTCTTTGAGGGTTCCTGGACACTCGTAACTGTTTGTCTTGGGCACTCACAATCGTGGGACCTTGACACTCACAATCGTGGGACCTTGACACTCACAATCGTGGGACCTTGACACTCACAATCGTGGGACCTTGACACTCACAACAGTGGGACCTTGACACTCACAATAGTGGGACCTTGACACTTACAATCGTGGGACCTTGACACTCACAATAGTGGGACCTTGACACTCACAATAGTGGGACCTTGACACTCACAATCGTGGGACCTTGACACTTACAATCGTGGGACTTGACACTCACATCGTGGACCTTGCACTCTAAAATCGTGGACTTGACACTCACATAGTGGGACCTTGGCTCCAATGTGGACCTTGACACTTAAATCGTGGGCTCGCACTCACAATCGTGGGTTCTCGAACCGCAATCGTGGTATCGACATTTACAAGTAGTGAGTCCTAGACATCACAATACGTGGTCCGAATTTACAATCGTGTGTCTAGATACTCACAACTGGGTCCGACTAACTCGCTCGTGGGATCCTCGGCATCGCAATCGTGGGTCCTAGACACCTGAAATCGTGGGCCTAGACACTCACAATCGTGGTCTGAGGACTCACAATGGGGTTCTAGACACTCGAATCGTGGTCCTAGCACTCGCATCGTGGGCTAGCTCACTAATCGTGAGTCTAGAATCACGATTGTAGGTCCAAGACACATCGTGGATCCTGATACTCACAATCGTGGGTCCAACTCTGCGGTCCTAGCACAATCGTCGGTCCTTGACACTCACAATCGTGCGGCCTAACACTCACAATCGTGGGTATAGACACGTCGTGGGTTACACTTACAATCGTGGGTTTGACACACACAATCGTGGGTCCTTACGACTCAATCGTGGGTCCTGACACAATCGGTCACACACTGACATCGTGGGTTCTAGACACTCACAATCGTGGTTCTAGACACTCACAATAGTGGTACCTAGACACTCATAATCGTGGGTCCTGAACACAATCGTGGGTCCTAGACACTGACAATCGTGGGCGCTAGACACTCACAATCGTGGGTCCTAGACACTCACAATCGTGGGTCCTAGACACTCACAATCGTGGGTCCTAGACACTCACAATCGTGGGTCCTAGACACTCACAAACGTGGGTCCTCGATACTCACAATCGTGGGTCCTAGACACTCACAATCGTGGGTCCTAGATACTCACAATCGTGGGTCCTAGACACTCACAATCGGGGGTCCTAGACACTCACAATCGTGGGACCTAGACACTCACAATCGTGGGTCCTAGACATCATAGGTTCTGGTCATCCATAATAATTGCTCTCTAAAACAAATCCACAGACAAATATTTACATTATGCACCATAATTATGTTCCAATGAGACACAACAGGCGGACCTGGTATGGTGATACTGTCAAGTTGTAAGTGAAAGACACATATGCATCAATCAAGCCATTTATTAAGGAAAAGTATCGTTATGAGTGGCTTGTTTAGTGATTTCAATAAGACTGAATAAGCCATTCATGAGAAACTCTTCCTTCGTTAATGTTTCATCAGTGGATCTGTCTTTTTACCAACACGTTTAATACAATACAAACGCTCATTGTGGGTTCCGGACACTCATCAAAATTAATATTGTTTTTAATTTAGCTGCTTTATCAATATGAGATTTATCGGCCTATTTTTGTTTTCGTAGGGTCTGGGCACCATGCCTTCTGTGCCCAATAGATTATCCAGGCCTACAAAGGTTAAAACTTTCTGGGAGGACGAGAATTTTGGCACACTTCGTTGGTTAAAATTTATCTGAAGGAGGGGCGAAACGTTTGACATGTCCTGAAGATCACAGCATTTTAAGTGAGGTATAGTAAGGCAGGTATAAATACCGATCTTTATAAATTATATTAATAAACGATAAAACTCACATAGTACAAACACATTAATCTGTTGTATATACGAGGTATACAATTCACGGCACGGGTGGGGATTGAACTTGCGGCGAGTTAGCAATCGTGTCATTACGAGTTCATAAGTCGAAAAGGTATACAATATCGAAATGATGATGGATTAGATGTATGTGCAACATGTGAGTATATCTGTAGACAGTGGAAAAACAAGGTAATCAGTCCCTCAGCCTGGGAGCAGATGATGAGGACCACCGTAGTCTTGAGGGACTGACTACCTCGTCACCCGCTGTCTTCAGTATCTTTTTTCACAGTCTTCAGATTATCTCCACGTATTATATAAAGTCACTGGATGGCGAAACGTCTGGATGGCGAAACGTCTACAAGATAAAGCTGCAGATGTTGCACATGTGTCTAACTCATCACACTGTATGTGAACTTACCTGACCGCTGCACCAAGTGGACAAAGTTACCTGCAAATAGAAAAAAAAAGTTATTTGGTATCCCAAAATATTACAATATTCCACTTAATCCCAAGTGAAAATATTTAATGATGAAGTAATGGGAATATATTCAGAGATGAAAGGTCAGTAGCCAGACGGGAGAAGAAACAAGTGAGACTTGACTGTATCTCCAAATGAGTCTCTCTTCTGCAGAAAGGATCTCAATTTTCAATCGAAATATACAGAAAAATCGATCACACTTTTTTTTCCCTGTTTCCATGTCGGGATCAAACTTTTTCTGGCAGTTGTTCATACATTTTGTTGCAATGGACACCTGTAATTAACTTTATTAGGAAATGCAGTGCATGTAATATGCTAAAAACGTAGAATTAAAAAATATGTAACGGTAAGCTTATTATATTCAGATTATTTTAGTTTTAAATACATAATAAAATTGACTGAAGACCACTCACGTTAACTTCTATAGAATGTAGCCTTCATTTTTATTTAACACATCGGCCGTTTCCCACCAGGCAGGGTGGCCCGAAAAAGAAAAACTTTCACCATCATTCACTCCATCACTGATTGGCAGAGGTGAGTTTACACTACAGTTATAAAACTGAACATTAACACCCCTCCTTCAGAGCGCAGACTCTGTATTTCCCATCTCCAGGACTCAAGTCCCATTTCAGGACTGCTGGTTTCCCTGAATCCCTTCATAAATATTACCCTGCTCACACTCCAACAGCACGTCAAGTCCTAAAAGCCATTTGTCTCCAGTCGTTCTTATCTAACATGGTCACACATACTTGCTGGAAGCCCAAGCCCTTCACACACAAAACCTCCTTTACCTCCTCCCTCCAACCTTTCCAAGGCCGACCTCTACCCCGCCTTCCCCTCCACTACAGATTTATACACTCTCGAAGTCATTGTATTTTGTTCCACCCTCTCTACATGTCCGAACCATCTCAACAACCCCTCCTCAGCCCTCTGGATAATAGCTTTGCTAATCACACACCTACTCCTAATTTCCAAACTACGAATTCTCTGCACATTACCTTTACCCTCACATTACCCTCAGACACGACATCTCCACCGCCTCCAGCTTTCTTGTTGCAAAATTCATCACCCATGCTTCACACCCATATAAGAGCGTTGGTATAACTATACTCTCATACATTTTCCTCTTTGCTTTCATGGCCAAAGTTGTCTCCACAGACTCCTCAGTCCACCACTCATCTCTTTCTTCCCTGGTCAGTTCTATGATTCACCTCATCTTTCATAGACCCATGTGCTGACACGTCCACTCATAAATATCTGAATATATTCACCTCCTCCATACTCTCTCCCTCCAACCTGATATTCAGTCTTTCGTTGCCTATTTTTTTATCATCACCTTACTCATTCCTATATTCATATTCAATTTCCTTCTTTTACACACCCTACCAAACTCATCCACCAACCTCTGCAACTTTTCTTCAGAATCTCCCAATGGCACAGTGACATCAGCAAAGAGCAACTGTGACAATTCCCACTTTGTGTTAGATTCTTTATCTTTTAACCCCAAACCTCTTACCAACACCCGACTTATATTAATAATTAGCAAAAATTATGGTAAAATGATGAAAAAAGCATAAAAACACTATTGTCATGGGCGCTTCCGGTGAGATTTTCTCATAATAGCTATGCTTGTTAGCACAAACTTTGTATAGTTATCCCATTAATGTTACGTGAAGTTTGGTTGATTAGATCATTGTTAACTCCGGGTTAGCACACACACAAATATCCCGCAAACAGGAGAAACAAACTTATAACGATGTTTCGGTCAAACTTGGACCATTAACTAGTAGGACCGAAACGTCGTCATAAGTCTGCTTGTATGTGCGGGTTATTCGTATATTGTTCCAGTCACGATATTGTGCTTTCTTATTCTTCCTGGTTAGCATTATGATAAGTAAACATTGTTCAACATTGACTTATATTGGTATGTTGAACTTGGTACGCGCGCACACATACACACACATTATATATATATATATATATATATATATATATATATATATATATATATATATAATACAGAATCTTGATAACTTTCGTGTCTAAAAGGAGTTGAATGTCGTGTTAACAATTATAATTCTTACGCAGAAAATTCATTCTCTCTCAAATTTCAGTAAGAGAAATCCTTAAATAATTTCTCATTAGACAGACGTCAAGAGATGGCCTCATCTGACAGGTCACACCAGTTAGAGGAAAACAAACAGTGGCTGGCAAGAATTTCAAAGAGTGTCCATGGGATGGCGTTGTTGGCACTAGAGGGTGTTACTGGCCAGTAGGAGGCGAGGCGGGTTGTTGGCATGGTGATGCAATCATGACATCACAGGTGTTAACTGATTCACGATGAAGAAGTAAAGATATTCGGTTTATAAACACAAAATATTAGGTTTATAAACAACTTCCAGATGAATTTTAGTAGATTTCAAGGACTGAAACTGCTTAAACTCTGAACATCTTGTTTAGTATACTCTTAGATCATCCATTGAAGTAATTTAACATGGGAAAGCAAGCAGCTGTGATGGATATGTGGGGCAGCGGACCAGCAACAGCCTCTTTCAACCATACAAGCACCAGACGAGCCTAGCCCATGGCCCAGCTCCGGAAATAGAAAAACTTTCGGTACTCATCAAAGGTATATTAAAGGTGAAGGTATATCATACGGCTAGATATCATAGTGAAAGATTTTATATGATGTTTACTGCGTGAGACTAACTAGGAGAGATTTCCGTAAGTAACACACTATAAGCACTGGAAGAGATTCGTCTAATATAGCATAACATTGCTGAATATTTAATATAGCCGACGCACAGTGGTGAAAAACGACGTTATAAGGAGTCCTAGCTTTATATTCCCACTGCTACCACAAGATATTTGTGCAGTACTGCACTTCCCACCTCCAGGGGTTAAGTCCGGCTTGTTGGTCTCCCTGATTCCCATCATAAATGTTACTTTGCTCACACTCCAATAGCACGTCAAGTCATAAAAACCATTTGTCTCCACTCGCTGTTATATATCACGCTCACGCACACTTGGTGGAAGTTCAGGCCCCTCACATACAAAACCTCCTTTACCCCTGTACCTCCAGTCTTTCCTAGGCCGACCCTACTCCGCCTTCCTTCCACTACAGACTTGTACACTCTTCAAGTCATTCAGTTTCGTTCCACCCTCTCTAAATGTCCGAACTACCTCACCAACCCTTCCTCAGTCTTTTGGATAATGTTTTTAGAAACCCTGCACCTCCTTCTAATTTCCATACATTATAGTCACATCGCACATTGCCTTCAGACACATCTGCACTGCCTCCATCCTTCTCCTTGTTGCAACATTCACCACCAGTGCTTCACACCCATATTAGAACATGGGTATAAATATACTCTCATACATTCCTCTCTGTGGTTCCATGGATAACGTTCTTTGTCTCCACACACTCCTCAGTGAATCACTCGCCTTTTTTCCACCTCATCACTTCTATGTTTCACTACGTCTTTCATAGACCTATCGGCTGACAAGTCCACGAGTTACAGCCCTGTGTGTGTATGTGTGTACGGTGTCCCGTGGTCTGGTGGGAAAAGCTTTCGCTTCACACGGTGAGGGTCCAGGTTAGATTCCCGGCGAATTGGTGGAAACATCGGACGTGTTTCCTTACACTGGTTGTCTATGTTCACCAATCAGTAAAATTGATACCTGGGTGTTAGTCGACTAGTGTGGGTCGCATCCTGGGACAAAACTGACCTAATTTACCCGAAATGTTCTGCGTAACAAGCGGCTTTCTCTATGTCATTGATGTCAGCTAGGACTGTATACCTTGTACATGTACTTGTAGTAAATAAAGATATTATATTTATTATTATTGTGTTTGTGTATATCTGAGGGGGGGGAGGGAGAGAGAGAAAGAGAAACACACATTCCGGGAGGTACTACCCTCCTGTGGTAATAGGATGGTAGACAGCACCCATTCCGGGAGAGACTATTCTCCTGTGGTAGTAGGCTGGTAGAAAAACAACCATCCCAGGAGGGACTACCATCCTGTGGTAGTAGGTTGGAGTACAGCAACCATCCCCAAAGATACTACCCTTCCTGTGGTAATAAGCTGGTAGACAGCAACCATCGTTGGAGGTACTACCTGGTAGACAGCAACCATCGTTGGAGGTACTACCCACCTAATGTGTACTGTTGTTTTCCAGAAAGTTCACATGTCTCTACAGTGACTTTCCAGCCACAGAATTATGTTACGTTATGAATAAGAATATTTGTTAGTCAACAAATCTCAGTATTCTCCCTCTCTTCTCAAATACTTAGTGTATATTCACTTGATCATCGAAACTGTAAATACACTAAGTGTACTGTGGGGAACATATGGTACATATACAGTATATAAGATTCTAAGGACCTCAATATAACCACCGTAAGTATTTTTTCCAAGATAAATACAACTCTTTGAAAGAGCTGTCAACGCCTTGGCCTACGAGAGCGCGCTTGGAACAGCAATAGCGACCGTCAAACACACTAAGGTGGACACATGGACCTCCTAAAATCAAAGCCAAGTCCCAGTTACAATGCTAGGCAGTGGAATTACATCTTCCACGACTGTGACAGTGAACTGATACCCAACAATGCAGAATTACCCAATCATGCTCTGGTTGGAAAGGTATCACGACAAGAAAATCCTGCAACCACCCACAAGACAAATGGTCGATACAGAATATCCTTGCAAGGTAGAACTTGGAAGAACACCAGTACACTCTTCGACTCACCACCAGAGATGTGTAAGAACATAACCATACAAGAACACTTAGAAGCAGAAAAAAGAATCAGCCAGCCAACCAACCAGCAGCACCTAAGCACTGAGCCAGTGTCAACATAAAAGAGAAGAAGGTAGCCCTTCACCCTAAATAATTTCCCAAAAAATATCTGAGAACCAGGCATGGGTGAACAATAATCACAAAAGCTTCATTCACTCATCAGTGAGGAGGTCACGCCCCATACTGCAAACAACCAATAGGAAAACAATGTGGAAAAATCCTAAAACAAAGATGGCATCAGTGTGCCAGGCCATTTTTCATGTTATCGCCTTCCTCAACAAAAATAATCTATAGTCATAGATCGGGCCGCGAGGGGCGTTGACCCCCCCGAACACTCTCCGAGTAGACTCCAGGTAAACGCACAAACACTATTATCATGAATATTATTTCTGTAATTCCTGCTTTGACATTTTAGCACATTTTTTCTATATTTTTTTTAATATTTTACATATTTTTAAAAAATCACATGAAAAATCCATAAAAATATTGTACGTCAGCATGTCTTAAACACATCAATAAACCTTACAATTTTAATTAAAATATTATACCATATATTTGTATTTAACCATAAACATTATACACTGAACATTATGACCAACACAGACATCAAACACTAAACATCGTGACCAACACAGACATCAAACACTAAACATCGTGACCAACACAAATGACCCCTGCGCCACTAGGACATACGCCCCTTTTGACTCAAGGTACGGGGGCGAAAGGGGAGAGGCGCTTACGTCCGTCTTACCCGGAGGCCGCCGTGTCGTAAATCTTGGTATAACTGCACAATTTTTCCTCCTTTAGGGACGTAACCCTCGAGGATTACGTCAGTAGAGAGGGAGATGACCCTCGTCCTGACCTGACCTGTCAGAACTTAGCATCAGTGTTGTAACTATTTCGCCATCACTAGTGTTATAACTATCTGGCCATAACTTGTGTTATAACTATCTGTCCATCACTAGTGTCATAACTATCTGGCCATCACTAGTGTCATAACTATCTGGCCATCACTAGTGTTATAGCTATCTGGCCATCACTAGTGTCATAACTATCTGGCCATCACTAGTGTCATAACTATCTGGCCATCACTAGTGTTATAACTATCTGGCCATCACTAGTGCTATAACTATCTGGCCATCACTAGTGCTATAACTATCTGGCCATCACTAGTGTCATAACTATCTCGCCAGCACTAGTGTTATAACTATCTGGCCATCACTAGTGTCACAGCATGCCATCATCACCAGTGTCATAACATGCTATCATCACTAGTGTCATAACTTGCCATCACTAGTGTCGTAACATGCCATCATCACCAGTGTCATAACATGCCATCATCACCAGTGTCATAACTTGCCATCACTAGTGTCGTAACATGCCATCATCACTAGTGTCATAACATGCTATCATCACTAGTGTCATAATATGTCATTATCACTAGTGTCATAACATGCCATCATCACTAGTGTCATAACATGCCATCATCACTAGTGTCATAACATGCCTCCATCACCATGTGTCATACATGCACATACGTTCATACCATGCCATCACACTAGTGTATAATATGCCATTCACTAGTGTATAACTATGCCATCATCACAGTGTCATAACTGCATCATCGACCAGTCATAATGCATTATCACTATGTCTAACTGCCATCACTAGTGTCAAACATGCCATCATCACAGTGTCATAACATGCCATCATCACCAGTGTCATAACTTGCCATCACTAGTGTCATAACATGCCATCATCACTAGTGTCATAATATGCCATTATCACTAGTGTCATAACATGCCATCATCACCAGTGTCATAACATGCCATTATCACTAGTGTCATAACATGCCATCATCACTAGTGTCATAACATGCCATCATCACTAGTGTCATAATATGCCATTATCACTAGTGTCATAACATGCCATCATCACCAGTGTCATAACATGCCATCATCACCAGTGTCATAACATGCCATCATCACCAGTGTCATAACATGCCATTATCACTAGTGTCATAACATGCCATCATCACTAGTGTCATAATATGCCTTATCACAGTGTCATAACATGCCATCATCACCAGTGTCATAACATGCCATTATCACTAGTGTCATAACATGCCATCATCACTAGTGTCATAACATGCCATCATCACCAGTGTCATAACATGCCACCATCACTAGTGTCATAAGATGCCATTATCACTAGTGTCATAACATGCCATCATCACTAGTGTCATAACTATCACGCCATCATTAGTGTCATAACATGCCATCATCACTAGTGTCATAACATGCCATCACTAGTATCATAACATGCCATCATCACTAGTGTCACAACATGCCATCACTAGAGATATGACTGTGTCAATGTCATAACTATCTCTGGCGTCATGGGGGGTTCCTCGCTGGAGGGTAGAAGGGTGTATTGTGAGATATCCTGGGATAGCAAACCAGGGATACCTCCCTGGATACTTCCGATACGGCAGCAGTAACGGTATATAATACCAATAAATTGATGAATAAAACATGTGCGTAACACCTGGGTACAGGCGGGCCCCGCTTATACAGCGGGTTAGGTTCTGGGCTACCGCTGTAAAGCGAATCATATTTTTTTTTTTCACTATCGGATGCATATAAAAGTTGGTAACATATTTACACTTTCATGCATTAGGCCTAAAAAATGCATATACAGTACATACATTACGTACCTTAAAAAATATCTTCCTTAGTTTATAGCGAGTGGTCAATGTATTTATTGCAGGAAATCTGAATTATCTGAATAAATAAAGAATGGTTATAATTGAAAACGGCTGTATTTGTGAAACGCTGTAAAGCGGGGCCTGTCTGCAATTTGGCTTTATCAGTGCAACAGAAGAAGACGAGGCAATCAGTCTCTCAGTCTAGATGAAGGTAAAGAAATTGGTGACAGTATTAGACGAGGCAATCAGTCCCTCAATCTAGACTTGATGAATCTACATTTTCATCAAGGCTGAGGGACTGATTACCTAGTTTCTGTCAACAGTTTCAACAACTACGAATAACCTCTGTCTTGAATTGACAAAGCCACTGGTGGGCGAAACGTCTTGATAATAACGCAGGGTGTTGCACATGTGTCTTATTCATCACTTCCAACGTGATGTTAGGTTGCTGGTTCACTTCTCTCAGCTACTGATGCATCACATAAGTCTCCGTAAATATAAGAATGAGTGGATGTTGGCTTGACTTAGAAAGTGAACGTAAGTAATTGCTGGAATCAACAGTTTTAATGTACCATCACCAATTGTCATCATCTGACTTCACCTCTACCAGTAGCTGCTACCACCACCACCACGTGCTACTAGTAGCTAACACCACCACCACCTGCTACTAGTAGCTGCTACTATTACCACCTGCTACTAGTAGCTGCTACCACCTGCTACTAGTAGCTGCTACTACCACCACCTGCTACTAGTAGCTGCTACCACCACCACCACCACCCACCTGCTACTAGTAGCTGCTACCACCACTACCACCACCACTTGCTACTAGTAGCTACCACCACCACCTGCAACTAGTAGCTGCTACCATCACCACCTGCAACTAGTAGCTGCTACCACCACCACCTGCAACTAGTAGCTGCTACCACCACCATCACCTGCTACTAGTAGCTACCACCACTACCTGCCACTAGTATCTGCTACCAGCACCACCTGCCACTAGTAGCTGCCACCACCACTATCACCTGCTACTAGTAGCTGCTACCACCACCACCTGCCACTAGTAGCTGCCACCACAACCATCACCTGCTACTAGTAGCTGCCACCACCACCATCACCTACTACTAGTAGCTGCCACCACCACCATCACCTGCTACTAGTAGCTGCTACCACAACCTCCACTACCTGCCACTAGTAGCTGCTACCACCACCACCTGCCACTAGTAGCTGCCACCACCACCATCACCTGCTACTAGTAGCTAACACTGCCACCTGCCACTAGTAGCTGCCACCACCACCATCACCTGCTACTAGTAGCTGCTACCACCACGACCACTGCCTGCCACTAGTAGCTGCTACCACCACCACCTGCCACTAGTAGCTACCACCACCACCACCTGCCACTAGTAGCTGCTACCACCACCACCTGCCACTAGTAGCTGCTACCACCACCACCTGCCACTAGTAACTGCCACCACCACCTGCCACAAGTAGCTGCTACCACCACCTGCCACTAACACTTGCTACCATCATTATCACCTACCACTAACAGGTGTTATTAATTTCATCTGCCACAACCACCTTCATTCCATCATCACCACCACCACTAGCTGTCACCATGACCATCTACCACCACCACTAGCTGTCACCATGATCATCTACCACCACCACTAGCTGTCACCATGATCATATACCACCACCACTAGCTGTCACCATGACCATCTACCACCACCACTAGCTGTCACCATGATCATCTACCACCACCACTAGCTGTCACCATGATCATCTACCACCACCACTAGCTGTCACCATGACCATCTACCACCACCATTAGCTGTCACCATGATCATCTACCACCACCACTGTCACCATGACCATCTACCACCACCACTGTCACCATGACTATCTACCACCACCACTGTCACCATGACCATCTACTACCACTACTAGCTGTCACCATGATCATCTACCACCACCACTAGCTGTCACCATGATCATCTACCACAACCACTGTCACCATGATCATCTACCACCACCACTAGCTGTCACCATGATCATCTACCACCACCACTAGCTGTCACCATGATCATCTACCACCACCACTGTCACCATGACCATCTACCACCATCACTAGCTGTCACCATGACCATCTACCACCACCACTGTCACCATGATCACCTACCACAACCACTAACTGTTACCATGATCATGTACCACCACCACTGGCTGTCACCATGATCACCTACCACCACCACTGTCACCATGACCATCTAACACCACCACTAGCTGTCACCATGACCATCTACCACCACTACGATCATCTAACACCACCACTAGCTGTCATCATGATCATCTACCACCACAACTGTCACCATGACCATCTACCACCACCACTAGCTGTCACCATGACCATATACCACCACCACTAGCTGTCACCATGATCATCTACCACCACTAGCTGTCACCATGACCATCTACCACCACCACTACCACCACCACGATCATCTACCACCACCACTGTCACCATGATCATCTACCACCTCCACCACCACTGTCACCATAACCATCTACCACCACCACTGTCACCATAATCATCTACCACCGCCACTAGCTGTTACCATGATCTACCACCACCACTAGCTGTCACCATGACCATCTACCACAACCACTAGCTGTCACCATGATCATCTACCACTGTCACCATGATCATCTACCACTACCACGATCATCTACCACCACCACTGTCACCATGATCATCTACCACTACCACGATCATCAACCACCACCACTGTCACCATGATCATCTACCACCGTACCACCACCACCACTGTCACCATGACCATCTACCACCACCACTGTCACCATAATCATCTACCACCGCCACTAGCTGTCACCATGATCTACCACCACCACTAGCTGTCACCATGACCATCTACCACCACTGCTAGCTGCCACCATGATCTACCACCACCACTAGCTGTCATCAACCACCACCACCACTAGCTGTCTCTATGATCATCTACCATCACCACTTGCTGTCACCATGACCATCTACCACCACCACTAGCTGTCACCATAATCATCTACCACCACCACCACTAGCTGTCACCATCATCTACCACCACCACTAGCTGTCACCATGATCATCTACCACCACCACTGTCACCATGATCATCTACCACCACTGTCACCATGATCATCTACCACCACCACCACTGTCACCATGACCATCTACCACCACCACTAGCTGTCACCATAATCATCTACCACCACCACTAGCTGTCACCATGATCATCTACCACCACGACTAGCTGTCACCATGATCATTTACCACCACCACTAGCTGTCACCATGACCATCTACCACCACCACTAGCTGTCACCATGATCATCTACCACCACTACTAGCTGTCATTACCTACCAACATCACCACTACGTGCCACAATCACTACCTACCACCACCACTAGCTTCCACAATCACTATCTACCACCGCTACTAGCTGCCACTATCATCACCTACCACCACCACTAGCTATCATTATCACCTACCACCACCACTAGTTGCCATCACCTACTTTCACCACTAGCTGCCACTATCACCACCTACCACCACCACTAGCTGTCAATATCACCTATCACCACCACCATCACTAGCTGCCATGATCACCTACCAATATCACTACGAGCTGCCACCATCATCACGTACTACCACCACCACCACCACTGGCTGCCACCATCGCAACCTACCACCACCACTAGCTACCATCATCACCTCCTACCCCTACTAGCTGCCATAATGATACCTACTCCCACCAGCCGCCACTGCCATCACCTACCATCACCAACCACCACCCAACAGCAACCACCACCCAACAGCAACCACCACCCAACAGCAACCACCAACCAACAGCAATCACCAACCAACTGCAACCACCACCCATCTGCAACCACCACCCAACCGCAACCACCAACCAACAGCAACCACCAACCAACAGCAACCACCAACCAACAGCAACCACCAACAGCAATCACCAACCAACAGCAACCACCACCCAACAGCATCCACCACCCAACAGCTACCACCAACCAACAGCAACCACCACCCAACAGCAACCACCACCCAACAGCATCCACTACCCAATACCAACCACCAACCAACAGCAACCACTACCCAACAACAACCTCCAACCAACAGCAACCACCACCCATGAGCAACCACCAACCAAGAGCAACCACCTACCAACAGCATCCACTACCCAACAGCAACCACCACCCAACAGCAACCACCACCCAACAGCAACCACCACCCAACAGCAACCACCACCCAACAGCAACCAACACCCAACAGCAACCACCACCCAATAAACAGCAACCACCAACCAACAGCAACCACCAGCGAGTCATGTACAACATTCATGGTGGGTCGAGGGGGCCCGAGCGGCGGTGGTGGGCGGTGTCTTCCCTCACTAAAAGTCAGTGGTGGTGGTGCCACCCACAGGCACTAACTTAAGCAGCGCTGCAAGGGCGGGGTGCCATCTAAACTCCTGCAATATTCCTCAGAGCGGTGGGTTGTTGGGGGGATGACTGGCGGAGGGGGGGGTAGAGGGTGAGTAATATCACTCGCGGGTATAGAAGACCATTAATATTCGGAGAATATTAGCTAGATAATGGTGTATATTCAGTATATCAGTGTTTACACACTAATAAGTGTATGTCTTTCGGCGTATATGCACTAAGAGATGCAAGTTTCCGCGTATACACACTAGAGGGGGTATGCCTCTCAGTGTATATACAGTGATAACTATGCATCCCTTGTGTATATACACTAAGAGGTATATGTCTCTCAGTATATATACATTTGAACCTTAGTTGACTGTTATTTTAGGGATTAAATTATTCTTGTTCCTCGTTTAGTCGATAGGATTTAAACCCATTTAAACACCCAATTAAGCAGTTAGTTTTATATTTTACACTTACCTAGGGTGTTATCCAGCCTTCAGATGGATACCAGTGATCGTGGCTTAGATCACAACACTGTGGCTGGAAAAACCTAACTTAGTACTGGTACACAACAGACCGAAAGGTCAAGTTTCCTCTCCACACTGCTCGTTCATGAGGTATCAGTCTGTTACATTTAAACTACTGCACTAAGGCTATCGCTGCTGTATTTTTCCTGTGCACCACAAATCAATAGAATTTCAGCCATTAATAATATAAAAAATAATCTCTCATTGTATGTACATAAATCAGTACCAACAGTGTGACTAGCCAAGGACTCGAACCCATGCTGCTTTGGTCCGCTTCATGGTGAGCGAAAACCCACAGGACCACGCATCCCTACAAAGAATGACGCACCCAGCCAAGCTAGGTGTTCTACCGTCATCCGAGGACATACTAGTCTCATTCTACTCCCCCTTTGGAGTACTAGCCCAACGAGCAGTATTTTATATTATTGTAACCACGAACGAGTGGTATTGATCAATAACAGCACTGCAACTAGCCAAGCACTCGAACCCATACTGCTTTGGCCCGCCTTAGGAATTCTCCCCAGCAGTGTGTTGGAGTCTACAGAATTGGTTGAAATGGCTACAACTTCTAGATATCAGAATATCACATCATTATTCGATACGTACTGCACAGGAGTCGAACGCGATTTTCAGCCACGTTAGAGCTTGCAATAACCCGGCCAACTGATCAGAAGGAAGAGTCACTGTCCCTTGTTCCTCTTGGCTTGAACTGAATATTGTAGAATCGACAATTAATAACCAACATAAGCGTACATTACACAATAACAGTGGCAGGTTGCTCAAATTAGATTCGTTTATAGTCGAGGCAATAGTACAAAGCCAAAAATCAGGCTCTGTTATAGAAAGATATGTCCTTTTGGGGGCAATTCATTGCCCAAGGCCTGTGTAAGTGACCTGTTTGCAAATTTTGTTAAATATCTTACCAGCAAAATTAAAGAATCAAGATGCACGTAATCTGTGACGACTTCCATGAGTACAGTATCAAAAAAGCTGCAACACTGGTTTCTTAAAGAGCATCAACTGCATTTGGATTCTCGTCTTTCACCTCAGCAGGTTGTGTTGTCACAATAAATGTAACAGTTATCTGATATAGTATGTGACGAATTCCTAAATACAACAGAGCAGTCAAACATCCCTGGCAGCCTATAGCTTACTGAGAATCACCTATATTTATAGATAAATAAGAACATAAGAAAGAAGGAACACTGCAACGGGCCTACTGATCCATAAGGAGCAGGTTCATTTCCCCTCCTCCCCCCCCCCCCGAATTAGCCCAATGACCCACCCAGTCTGGTCACCTCCACTCAAGGAAGGAGCACGGCACCAGACCCAGCAGCACAAGCTAGTCAGGTCCAACTCACACCCACCCACACCCACTCATGTATTTATCTAACCTATTTTTAAAACTACACAACGTTTAAGCCTCAATAACTGTACTCGGGAGTTTGTTCCACTCATACACAACTCTATTACCAAACCAGTGCTTTCCTATATCCTTCCTGAATCTGAATTTTTCCAACTTGAAACCATTGTTGCGAGTCCTGTCTTGGCTGGAAATTTTCAGCACGCTATTTACATCTCCTTTATTTATTCCTGTTTTCCATTTATACACCTCGATCATATCCTCCCTAATTCCATGCCTTTCGAGAGAGTGCAGATTCAGGGCCTCAGTCTATCCTCATAGGGAAGATTTCTGATACATGGGATCATCTTTGTCATCCTCCTCTGTACGTTTTCCAGAGCATTTATATCCATTCTGTAATACGGTGACCAGAACTGAGCAGCATAGTCTAAATGAGGCCTAACCAAGGATATATAGAGTTGAAGACCAACCTGAGGACTTCTATTATTTATACTTCTAGATATGAAGCCAAGGATTCTGTTAGCTTTATTGCGAACACTAATGCACTGTTGTCTTGGTTTTAGATTACTGCTAACCAGAACTCCTAAATCCTTTTCACAATCAGTAGCATGCAGTAGGTTATTTAACCAAGGGCATGATTTAAAGACTATATACGAGAAAGTTGATATAATCATTCTTCACCAAGTGATATGACTGACAGTGATGACATTGATGTCTTCGTGTCATTAGTGTATTACTATACCGAGAGACAGCTGACCACAACAGTTTTGATAAAGTCCAGTAAATATAGGTACCACATTTGCTAAACACAGGCATATTGATGAATATGACACATGTGCAGCAGTCTGGTATAATTATTCACGAGACATGTCGCTTGCCTAGCAGACTTCTTCAGTCAAAATTACAGAGATAACAACAGAACTAGTGATGTAGGTATGATGTGATCAGTCCCTCAGGCTTCAGAGGTTTGAGATGGCTAGTATTACAGCCTTGTTGTGTGTTCATCTTCCTATCAATCGATGAATGTGAGGCAGAAGCATGAGAAAACAACCTTTGTACTGCCTAAAGTGAGGTGTGATCTTCCATTCCTATATTCTTTCTTCCACTAATTGGCTCTACCTCTTGTGATGCCATCCCTACTTCCACGCCTCTCTTTCAGCAGAATACAAGGCTTCATTCTCATTCATCGATACTCTTGAGCTGAACTTATACAAAGACTGAGGGGCTGACCACCTCATACCTGTATCTCCAATGTTTCTTTGTATTCTGACTGAAGATCCATGCTGAGAAGGAGAAGCGTCTCGTCAATAGATATACCATTTTACAGGCAAATTGCTTTAGAACTACTGACAGCTCATGCGCTCACTGCTTGTGATACTAAGACATGTTATTGTGGGTTAGGTAAAACTAAGGCTTTTGATGACACGAGACATGACAGATATTATTTGCGAATAACGGACCTCGAAATCTACATCCAGCGATATTTGGGAGGTGGGAAAGGAATGGGTCTTTCTAAGACTGCAGTGCTCCTTCACCTCATTATGTTCGGGTTGAACTGCCAGAGGTCCTGAGAGAGATGTACTGAATACAGTTTCCCTCCACCGTCTGTGTTCTCCCTCCCTCCCTCTGGTTAATTGACAGTACTAGAAGGGAAACTAGCCTCGATTTATCAAGAATTCCATGCTCCTTGAGAGTCGATTTCTGAGTCTCTCAGTGTATTCTTCTCATATCTGTGATCAACCTGTTTGTAAATCTCTGGTCGATTTCCTTTTTCTCTAAGTACTTGATCAGGCAGAGGTTCCACACCTGGGCCAGATTCTCGATGATGATCTTTAGTTGAGTGCGTTATCGTACCGGAGTTTTCTGCCACCTATATTTACTTCCACTTGTATCTGCTGCGACCTGTGAAGAATTAGACATATGTGCAATATCTGGGTATCTTCGTTTGTAGACGTTTTGCCATCCAGTGGCTTTGTGAATACAAAGTCATCTGACGCCTGTGCTTCAGATTCTTCAAGACTACGGTGCACTTCAACTCCAAAGTTGAGGGACTGATTACCTCGTCTTAGGTATATAGTTCTACAGTCTACCAATTATGTCCTTAAATTTGTATTGATAAAGCCATTGGACAGCGAAACGTCTGAGAATAAAGATTCCAAGATGCTGAACAAATGTCTAATTCTGTATCTTATTGGTACTGTACACCATTCATGTCAAATCCCACCTGTGTTTATTCGCTGTTTTTATTGACATGGGTGTTTAATGCTACATATGTTTCGGGCGTTTGCTGCTGCTCGTGTTTAATACCCCGGGTGTTTGCCGTCACGGGTGTTAGCTACCACTGGTGTTTAATACCCCTGGTGTTTGCCGCGCGAGTGCTGGAGCAGACATTATCGGCGCTAACCACAGTGGTGCAGCATAAACACCAGCTTGGTAATGACCCGCTATGAATATAAATGAGACGGCAGCGACAATATTTTTAATATTAGTGTCGCCCATAGCATGTGGTGGCCCCGGGTGGCTATGGTTCGTGCTAGCCTCGCCGACGACGATGCTGGTTACCTGTAATTGGCTAGTTAGATGTGACACGTTAATTGAGGCACTGCTGCTGTGCTTACCTACGGCTGAGCACAGGGTTGTTAGGAGGGGGGGGGGGTTGTGACCTTGTTAGAGAACGTGTTAAGGACTTTGTTCGTGAATGTGTTAGGAACCTTGATACAAGACATGTTAGGGACCTTGATACAAGACATGTTAGGGACCTTGATACAAGGCATGTTAGGGACCTTGATACAAGACATGTTAGGGACCTTGATACAAGGCATGTTAACGGAGGACCAGATTGGATATACAAGACATGTTAGGGACCTTGATACAAGACATGTTAGGGACCTTGATACAAGACATGTTAGGGACCTTGTTAGAGAACGTGCTAGTTTGACAGCTTTATGCACGCTATACCCATATTTTGTACGATACAAATAACCACACATGTTTAGCTAACTTTAGAGTTAGATAACTATACATATCTCACTAATGTTAGGTAACAACACAAGTAACAATGTAGGAAATTAGGGGCAACATGATATATATATAATATATATATATATATATATATATATATATATATATATATATATATATATATAATATAATGTGTGTGTGTGTGTGTGTGTGTGGCAAAATGTTAAAAAGAAAAATCTAAAGTGAGAACAATTTGGAAGTGTATCTCTCCCTCTCCCCCTCTCTCTCTCCCCCCCCTCCTCTCCTCTCTCTCTCTCTTCTCTCTCTCTCTCTCTCTCCTCTCTCTCTCTCTCTCTCAGAGGACAGAGGATCGAGCCTGCACCACTCCTTTCACTGACTGATCCATACGGGTATAGCCCTTCACATTATGAGATTATAATATACACAGCTGTTATTTGGATAATTACAGTCAGAACTCTGCAGTTTTTTCAACTTCACTTGTATTTAATAATTCATAATTTTCTGCTCTATTCTTGACACAGTTTTTCTTTGTATTTTTTTATATATTTTAATTTAATTTAAATCTTTCTGTCTCACATTATATATCATTATCATAATTTCGTCCATAATCTTTTCTAATCTCATTGCTTTTCCCCTCCTCTCTTATTCTTTCTCCTCCTCTCTTATTCTTCCCCCTCCTCTCTCATTCTTCCCCCTCCTCTCTTATTGTTCCCCCCTCCTCCCTCATTCTTCCCCCTCCTCTCTTATTCTTCCCCTTATTCTCTTATTGTTCCCCCTCCTCCCTCATTCTTCCCCCTCTTCCCTTATTCTTCCCCCTCCTCTTATTTTTCCCCCTCCTCCCTCATTCTTCCCCCTCCTCCCTTATTCTTCCCCCTCCTCTCTTATTTTCCCCCTCCTCCCTCATTCTTCCCCCTCCTCTCTTATTCTTCCCCTCTCTCTTATTTTCCCCTCCTCCTCATTCTTCCCCCTCCTCCCTCATTCTTCCCCCTCTCTTTATTCTTCCCCCTCCTCTCTTATTGTTCCCCCTCCTCCCTCATTCTTCCCCCTCCTCCCTTATTCTTCCCCCTCCTCTCTTATTCTTCCCCCTCTCTCTTATTCTTCCCTCCCTTATTCTTCCCCTCCTCTCTTATTCTTCCCATTCCTCTCTTATTCTTCCCCCTCCTCTCTTATTCTTCCCCTCCTATCTTATTCTTCCCCCTCCTATCTTATTCTTCCCCCTCATCTTTTATTCTTCCCCTCCTCTTTTATTCTTCCCACTCCTCTCTTATTCTTCCCACTTCCTCTTTTATTCTTCCCACTCCTCTTTATTCTTCCCACTCCTCTTTTATTCTTCCACCCTCTTTTATTCTTCCCACTCCTCTTTTATTCTTCCCACTCCTCTTTTATTCTTCCCACTCCTCTTTTATTCTTCCCACTCCTCTTTTATTCTTCCCACTCCTCTTTTATTCTTCCCACTCCTCTTTATTCTTCCCACTCCTTTTATTCTTCCCACTCCTCTTTTATTCTTCCCACTCCTTTTTTATTCTTCCCCCTCCTCTTGTATTGTTCCCCCTCCTCTCTTATTCTTCCCTCTCCTCCCCCATTCTTCCCCCTCCTCTCTTATTCTCCTCCTCTCTTATTCTTCCCCTCCTCTCTTATTCTTTCCCCTCCTCTCTTATTCTTCCCTCTCCTCTCTTATTCTTCCCCCTCCTCTCTTATTCTTTCCCCTCCTCTCTTATTCTTCCCTCTCCTCTCTTATTCTTCCCCCTCCTCTCTTATTCTTCCTCTCTTTTTCTTGTGGATTAGTTATAAAGTGTTCCAGCGAAGGTGTTGTGGATTTGTTGTAAAGTGTTCCAACCACTCCATTATGGGATTCCTATGAATTGTTCAAGTTACAGTGCAGAGGGTTCTTCGTGAAGTGTTCCGGCCACGGTGTCGAGGGTTCTTCGTGAAGTGTTCCGGCCACGGTGTCGAGGGTTCTTCGTGAAGTGTTCCGGCCACGGTGTTGAGGTTTCTTCGTGAAGTGTTCCGGCCACGGTGTCGAGGGTTCTTCGTGAAGTGTTCCGGCCACGGTGTTGAGGGTTCTTCGTGAAGTGTTCCGGCCACGGTGTTGAGGTTTCTTCGTGAAGTGTTCCGGCCACGGTGTCGAGGGTTCTTCGTGAAGTGTTCCGGCCACGGTGTTGAGGGTTCTTCGTGAAGTGTTCCGGCCACGGTGTTGAGGTTTCTTCGTGAAGTGTTCCGGCCACGGTGTCGAGGGTTCTTCGTGAAGTGTTCCGGCCACGGTGTCGAGGGTTCTTCGTGAAGTGTTCCGGCCACGGTGTCGAGGGTTCTTCGTGAAGTGTTCCGGCCACGGTGTCGAGGGTTCTTCGTGAAGTGTTCCGGCCACGGTGTTGAGGGTTCTTCGTGAAGTGTTCCGGCCACGGTGTTGAGGGTTCTTCGTTAAGTGTTCCGGCCACGGTGTCGAGGGTTCTTCGTGAAGTGTTCCGGCCACGGTGTCGAGGGTTCTTCGTGAAGTGTTCCGGCCACGGTGTTGAGGGTTCTTCGTGAAGTGTTCCGGCCAGGTGTTGAGGGTTTCTATGTTCCGCACGGTGTGAGGTCTCGTGAGTTTCCGGCCACGGTGTCGAGGGTTCTTCGTGAAGTGTTCCGGCCACGGTGTCGAGGGTTCTTCGTGAAGTGTTCCGGCCACGGTGTCGAGGGTTCTTCGTGAAGTGTTCCGGCCACGGTGTCGAGGGTTCTTCGTGAAGTATTCCGGCCACGGTGTTGTGACTTGATTCTCCAGTAATAATCAAGACGGAAAAAGAATTTTAGTTACTCATGGCAGTATATATCTGTTTATAATATTACCGAGACCCATTATTATACTGTAAATCTAACCTGTGTCTGTTGAAAGCCTCACAAGTCTGATTAAGCCACTTAATGTAGTCATGGAATATGATAGAATGTAATCTCTGCTCCTTAAACCGGTTTCAAGCTTGTGTGTAACTGCCACTGTTAAATCCTATTAGATACGTTGAGAGGTGACAGTAATTCCATACTTGAAGAGGAAAGGGATGCTTGTGCAGCGAAATAATCAACTACTTAACCTGTTATGCAATTTTCACGTCAGATCAAAATGTGAAAGAAACATCAACAAAATTAACCTTTTTATTACAGGCAATTTCGCCTTGATAAAGTTACATCAACAGACGCATGTTTTCTATAATTGAAAAATAGCAAAATTCTGTACGTCTTCAAATGTTCATCAGTTCTTTTGAAAATGTAAATCGATTAATGCTTGATGAGTAGGCCATGAAAACTGGCCATTTATTTTTTAAGCGATTGGAGACATGCACTGGTAAGCCAGCAGATACCTAACCAGAGGTATATAGCACTGGTAAGCCAGCAGATACCTAACCAGAGGTATATAGCACTGGTAAGCCAGCAGATACCTAACCGGAGGTATATAGCACTGGTAAGCCAGCAGATACCTAACCAGAAGTATATAGCACTGGTAAGCCAGCAGATACCTAACCAGAGGTATATAGCACTGGTAAGCCAGCAGATACCTAACCAGAGGTATATAGCACTGGTAAGCCAGCATATACCTAACCAGAGGTATATAGCACTGGTAAGCCAGCATATAACTAACCAGAGGTATATAGCACTGGTAAGCCAGCATATAACTAACCAGAGGTATATAGCACTGGTAAGCCAGCAGATACTAACCAGAGGTATATAGCACTGGTAAGCCAGCAATACCTAACCAGAGGTATATAGCACTGGTAAGCCAGCAGATACCTAACCAGAGGTATATAGCACTGGTAAGCCAGCAGATACCTAACCAGAGGTATATAGCACTGGTAAGCCAGCAGATACCTAACCAGAGGTATATAGCACTGGTAAGCCAGCATATAACTAACCAGAGGTATATAGCACTGGTAAGCCAGCATATAACTAACCAGAGGTATATAGCACTGGTAAGCCAGCAGATACCTAACCAGAGGTATATAGCACTGGTAAGCCAGCAGATACCTAACCAGAGGTATATAGCACTGGTAAGCCAGCATAACTAACCAGAGGTATATAGCACTGGTAAGCCAGCATATAACTAACCAGAGGTATATAGCACTGGTAAGCCAGCAGATACCTAACCAGAGGTATATAGCACTGGTAAGCCAGCAGATACCTAACCAGAGGTATATAGCACAGGTAAGCCAGCATATAACTAACCAGAGGTATATAGCACTGGTAAGCCAGCATACACCTAACCAGAGGTATATAGCACTGGTAAGCCAGCATATAACTAACCAGAGGTATATAGCACTGGTAAGCCAGCAGAAACCTAACCAGAGGTATATAGCACTGGTAAGCCAGTAATACCTAACCAGAGTACATAGCACTGGTAAGCCAGCATAACTAACCAGAGTATATAGCACTGGTAAGCCAGCAGATACCTAACCAGAGGTATATAGCACTGGTAAGCCAGCAGATACCTAACCAGAGGTATATAGCACTGGTAAGCCAGCAGATACCTAACCAGATGTATATAGCACTGGTAAGCCAGCATACACCTAACCAGAGATATATAGCACTGGTAAGCCAGCATACACCTAACCAGATGTATATAGCACTGGTAAGCCAGCAGATACCTAACCAGAGGTATATAGCACTGGTAAGCCAGCATGATACCTAACCAGAAGTATATAGCACTGGTAAGCCAGCAGATACCTAACCAGAGGTATATAGCACTGGTAAGCCAGCAGATACCTAACCAGAGGTATATAGCACTGGTAAGCCAGCAGATACCTAACCAGAGGTATATAGCACTGGTAAGCCAGCAGATACCTAACCAGAGGTATATAGCGATGGTAAGCCAGCATATACCTAACCAGGGGTATATAGCACTGGTAAGCCAGCAGATACCTAACCAGAGGTATATATCAATGGTAAGCCAGCATATACCTAACCAGGGGTATATAGCACTGGTAAGCTAGCAGATACCTAACCAGAGGTATATAGCACTGGTAAGCCAGCAGATATCTAACCAGGGGTATATAGCACTGGTAAGCCAGCAGATATCTAACCAGGGGTATATAGCACTGGTAAGCCAGCAGATATCTAACCAGGGGTATATAGCACTGGTAAGCCAGCAGATACCTAACCAGGGGTATATAACACTTGTAAGCCAGCAGATACCTAACCAGAATTATATAGCACTGGTAAGCCAGCATATACATAACCAGAGGTATATAGCACTGGCAAGCCAGAATATACCTAACCAGAGGTATATATCACTGGTAAGCCAGCAGATACCTTACCAGAGGTATATATCACAGGTAAGCCAGCGGATACCTAACCAGAGGTATATAGCACTGGTAAGCCAGCGGATACCTAACCAGAGGTATATATCACAGGTAAGCCAGCAGATACCTAACCAGGGGTATATATCACAGGTAAGCCAGCATATACATAACCAGAGGTATATAGCACTGGTAAGCCAGCAGATACCTAACCAGAGGTATATAGCACTGGTAAGCCAGCAGATACCTAAGCAGAGGTATATAGCACTGGTAAGCCAGCAGATACCTAACCAGAGGTATATAGCACTGGTAAGCCAGCAGATACCTAACCAGAGGTATATAGCACTGGTAAGCCAGCAGATACCTAACCAGAAATATATAGCACTGGTAAGCCAGCGGATACCTAACCTGAGGTATATAGCACTGGTAAGCCAGCATACACCTAACCAGAGGTATATAGCACTGGTAAGCCAGCATATAACTAACCAGAGGTATATATCACAGGTAAGCCAGCAGATACCTAACCAGGGGTATATATCACAGGTAAGCCAGCAGATACCTAACCAGGGGTATATAGCACTGGTAAGCCAGCATACACCTAACCAGAGGTATATAGCACTGGTAAGCCAGCATATAACTAACCAGAGGTATATAGCACTGGTAAGCCAGCAGATACCTAACCAGGGGTATATATCACAGGTAAGCCAGCAGATACCTAACCAGGGGTATATATCACAGGTAAGCCAGCAGATACCTAACCAGGGGTATATAGCACTGGTAAGCCAGCATACACCTAACCAGAGGTATATAGCACTGGTAAGCCAGCATATAACTAACCAGAGGTATATAGCACTGGTAAGCCAGCAGATACCTAACCAGGGGCATATATCACAGGTAAGCCAGCAGATACCTAACCAGGGGTATATATCACAGGTAAGCCAGCAGATACCTAACCAGGGGTATATATCACAGGTAAGCCAGCATATAACTAACCAGAGGTATATAGCGCTGGTAAGCCAGCATATAACTAACCAGAGGTATATAGCACTGGTAAACCAGCAGATACCTAACCAGGGTTATATATCACAGGTAAGCCAGCAGATACCTAACCAGGGGTATATAGCACCAGTAAGCCAACAGATACTTAACCACGGGTACACCAGTAAAATATTAGTTCCCCCAAGGCGCAACTCATTAAAGTTGCTCAATTCCTGGATACAGTTGTAGGTGAATTCCCTGCAAGTGCGATCACCAAACAATAACACTGCACACCGCACCGCGCCAGGGTCACGTAACCAAAGGGTTGATGCTTCCACCATCATATTATTAACTTTAATAATTTTGTACCACAAGAATCTTAGAAAATTTACCTACCTTTATTATAGCAAGCGCAATTTAATTTGGCCTAATCCAGCTAAATATATTTTGCATAAGTTTGCAATAATTTAATAATAAACAAACACAACGAAATATATTTTTTTTATTTAGGTTCAGAATGGTTTTTGCAAAATTATTGCATACACAAATTTTAGCTTGCCTTATTCGGCAAGAAGAGAGTTGCTATTTAAGCCAAAATCGCAAGGCTTACCTACTCGGCACGATATATATATATATATATATATATATATATATATATATATATGTCGTGCCGAATCGGCAGAACTTGCGATCTTGGCTTAAATAGCAACGTTCATCTTGCCATATAGGACAAACGAAAATTTGTGTATGCAATAATTTCGACAAAATCATTCTGAACCTAACGAAAAAAATATATTTCACTGTGTTTGTTTAGTATTAAATTATTGTAAACAAATCTAAAATATATTTAGTTAGGTTACGCTAAAATAAATTGTTCTTGTTATAATAAGGTTAGGTAAGTTTTCTAAGATTCTTTTGGTGCAAAATTAAATTTTTTACATTAACATTAATTAAAAAAATTATCTTTAAACGTATAAGAGAAATTTCAGAAAGGACTTAATTTTAAATGAGTTCTTGCTAATTGACCAGTTTTACATATTCGGCACGACATATATATTATATATATATAATATATATATATATATATATATATATATATATAGTCGTGCCGAATAGCATAGAACTTGCGATCTTGCTTAAATAGCAACGCTCATCTTGCCATATACGACAAGCGAAAATTTGTGTATGCAATAATTTCGCCAAAATCATTCTGAACCTAACGAAAAAAAATATATTTCACTGTTTGTTAAGAATTAAATTATTGTAAACAAATCTAAAATATATTTAGTTAGGTTTGACTAAAATAAATTGTTCTTGTTATAATAAGGTTAGGTAAGTTTTCTAAGATTCTTTTGGAGCAAAATTCAAATTTTTTACATTAACATTAATGAAAAAAAATTATCTTTAAACGTATAAGAGACAATTTTAGAAAGGACTTAATTTTAAATGAGTTCTTGCTAATTGACCATTTTTACATATTCGGCACGACATATATATATATATATATATATATATATATATATATATATATATATATATATATTATATATATATATATATATATATATATATATATATATATATATATGATAACCAACAGCCCCTCCCAGAAGACAGAGCTGACAGCTACCCTGACTTCACCTCTATAGAGGACCTAAAATCTGCAATCAAATTAAATCCACCAGGACGCTGACACACATCCCCAAAGCAGCTCTCCCTCAAGCTGCTAGCAAATTCGCTGACCTTTTGAAGAAAGTCAAGGATGCTCCTGCAAACAACGGATCCTGGCACAACCTATTGCTATTTGGCAATGCCTTTTTGGCTGTCCCACCAAGGAGGGATGAGTCACTAGCAACATCTGTTATTAGGGCAATAAATGCATTCCCTAGAGTTGACAACCTCGTCCGTCTCCCCACTAGGGCGACAAACACCCGCCGGGCAAATGCCAACAACAGAACACCTGACGCCTCAAAAATCAGAGCCCAGATTAGCAAAAAAATAGAAGATGGTAATAACTATTGGAGAACTGAGGCTTATAACCAGTGAGGATACCATCGCTCCCAAGGACGTCAGTGCGGCGCAAGCTCTGGAGGACAAACATCCACCCAGGGCTCTCAGTACCAACATTGACCTCCCTGACATTGCAGCAGGTGAAGAACATTTAACCTTACAGGACGCTGATGCGTATAAAGCTGCTGTCATTTCCACAGGGCTCAGCAGGAGGTTTCACCGGTTTAACACCACAACACTTAAGAAAATGCTCAATCTAGCACTTGGTGATGTTTCAGAGAGGTTGCTATCAGAACTCACCAAATTTTCCAATGTGTGCCTGGCTGGCTGTGTCCCGGAGGCCATTAGACCCCTTTTCTTCGGTGCCTCACTGTGTGCCCTTCGAAAAAAGGACGGAGGAATCAGGCCCATTGTAGTGGGCAACACCCGTCGGCGCCTAGTCGCCAAGGCTGCAGTAAGAATGGTGAGTCAAGAGGCTGCTGCAATGTTGAAACCAACTCAGCTCGGTTTTAGTGTTCAACAAGGCTGTGAAGCAGTTGCCCCTGCAGCACGAGTATACATCAACAACATGTCCAATGAAAAAGCCTTGATCAAATTGGACTTTGTCAATGCTTTCAACTTAGAAGGGATGCTGCTCTCCGAGCAGTTTCTAGAAACTTCCCTTCCCTCTATTCCTTCATAGATTCATGTTATAGTGTGACTTTTATACTGTTTGGGGACCATGAAATTGACTCGTGTGAGGATGTGCAACAGGGGGACCTCCTCTTCCCTTTCTATTCTGTTTGTCATCAAGGAAGTCACAGAAGCACTCTCCAGTGAGCTCAATATCTGGTTCTTGGATGATGGTGCCCTAGCTGACACTACAGAATCTCTCCTAGAGGACATCAGGAAAATTAAAGACATGGGAATGAGCCTGGGCCTATCTTTACACCCCACCAAATGTGAAATAGTTTACCAATCGACAGATGATCCAGAATATTAGTGTTGTTTTACCAGGAGCACGAGCCATTGATCCAGCCAACAGCACTCTCCTTGGTGCTCCTCTTGGGTCCAATGTCATCGATCTGATCCTAGAAAAAAAAAAATAGGTCTCAGGACGATGGAAGGCAGGATGAAAGACATCGATATACATGATGCCTTCTACCGCCTCGCCAGGTAATTGGCACCGTTAAGCCAATGAATGTTTAGGCACAGGAAATACAACACTGGTAATCCGGCTGTTGCTGAACAATTGTGCTTGTGTATATCACAAGTAAGCCAACGCATGTTTAACAACAGGTACAAGCACCAGTAAACCTTCACAAGCCTATCCACAGCAATATAGCATTGGTAAGCCAGCGGAAGTCTAGCCACAGGAATTTAACACTGGTAAGCCAGTGGATACTAACCAAGGGACTATAACATTATTTAGTCAGTAGAAGCCTAACCACAAGAATATACTGCCGGGAAGCCAAGGTATGTTTAATACAGTATGACCAGTGACTGCGCAGACACAGACACAGACACACACACACACACACACACACACACACACACACACACACACACACACACACACACACACACACTTCGGGTTTAATTTGTTGATTTTAGCTGCAATTGATGAACTGATGAATTTTATTTATTTTTGTTTGGAAACTCATAAGTTCAATTGGTTTAAAATATATCTTAGCGTAACCATAAACGTCTTCCACGACAAACACAAAAGCAAACATAGCAAACATAAGAGAAGGAATATATAAAGACATTAGCAACAGTTAGAGCAGAGAGGTGGAGAGGAAAGAACAGGAAGTTAAGAAGGGAGAGGAGACATGGGGAAAGGGAGAGAAAGGAGCGAAGAAGAGTAGTAGGCGTGAAATATATGCGTGCGTGGTTACTTAGTGATCCCTGAGGAACAGAAGTAAACATTGTGGAGGTCTGTGGTGTAGGCAGCTGTCGCCACCATCTTCCTGCTAGACTAACTGCCTCCTAGCATTACCATACCGATGCCTCTGCTGCGGTTCCTCCAGCCTCTCAAGTAATCACCTACAAATCTCCAGTCATTGTACTAACTGATATTTTAAGCAGATTAGCTTTCAGTTGGGAACCCGAGGGAATAGATACGTTACTCTAACAACCTGTGAATGATTTTAAGCAATCTTTGCAAGCAAATTTCTTAAGATCTGTTAACCAAGAAAATTCATCAGTGTAATATCTCTTATATTTATGGTAATGATCTACAAGTAACTTGCGCCTGCTCTGAGGAGTTCTTAAACAAATTAGCGTTCAAGATGTACTGAGGCAGGAAGAACGTGGAATGGTTCAGGGAATGGGTACGGGGGGAAAAAGTTTGTAAATAGCGAGCTGGAAGGTAAACGAATATTTTGTTTTACAGCCTCCAGAAAATGTAAATATGCAATTACAGGAAAAACACTTAAAATTTATAAATAACTGCTTATTATTATTATTCTCTACCCAAAATGCAATTTAAATCAGTTCTAAGATAAACTGGAGAACAGCTTGGTTAAGCGTATCTGTTGACTCTGGCATTTCCATCGTTTCTGTTGCTACTGTTAGTGGATTACTGTTAATGGTGTCAACCTTACAATTCATTGTTCTTGACGATATTATTTTTGTCTATGCTGGTTTCAGATGTTTAGTATACCTGTGTCTGGGAGATGTTTAGTATACCTGTGTCTGGGAGATGTTTAGTATACCTGTGTCTGGGAGATGTTTAGTATACCTGTGTCTGGGAGATGTTTAGTATACCTGTGTCTGGGAGATGTTTAGTATACCTGTGTCTGGGAGATGTTTAGTATACCTGTGTCTGGGAGATGTTTAGTATACCTGTGTCTGGGAGATGTTTAGTATACCTGTGTCTGGGAGATGTTTAGTATACCTGTGTCTGGGAGATGTTTAGTATACCTGTGTCTGGGAGATGTTTAGTATACCTGTGTCTGGGAGATGTTTAGTATACCTGTGTCTGGGAGATGTTTAGTATACCTGTGTCTGGGAGATGTTTAGTATACCTGTGTCTGGGAGATGTTTAGTATACCTGTGTCTGGGAGATGTTTAGTATACCTGTGTCTGGGAGATGTTTAGTATACCTGTGTCTGGGAGATGTTTGTATACTGTGTCTGGGAGATGTTTAGTAATACCTGATGTCTGGGAGATGTTTAGTATACCTGTGTCTGGGAGATGTTAGTATACCTGTGTTGGAGATGTTTAGTATACCTGTGTCTGGGAATGTTTAGTATACCTGTGTCTGGGAGTGTTTACTATACCTGTGTCTGGGAGATGTTTAGTATACCTGTGTCTGGGAGATGTTTAGTATACCTGTGTCTGGGAGATGTTTAGTATACCTGTGTCTGGAGATGTTTAGTATACCTGTGTCTGGGAGATGTTTAGTATACCTGTGTCTGGGAGATGTTTAGTATACCTGTGTCTGGGAGATGTTTAGTATACCTGTGTCTGGGAGATGTTTAGTATACCTGTGTCTGGGAGATGTTTAGTATACCTGTGTCTGGGAGATGTTTAGTATACCTGTGTCTGGGAGATGTTTAGTATACCTGTGTCTGGGAGATGTTTTGGGTACGGTATACTTGAGTTGGATTATTATTATAATCAAAAAGAAGCGCTAAGCCACAAGGGCTATACACCTCTTGCGTTGGAGAGATGTTTTAGGTGTGAGTTACTGGCGCTGGAAAGATGTTCTGGATGTGGCTTAACCCTGAAGAGATGTTTTGGGCGTGTTTTAACCAAGGATAGATATTCTGGGTGTTTTAACCTTGGATAGATGTTTTGGGTGTACTTTAACTCTGTAGAGATGTTTTGGTGTCTACCAGTGTTGCAGAGGTGTCTTGGGTTTAGTTTACTTGTGTGGGGAACAGAAAGCAAGGCACTAAGTGGTCACCAGTCCAGTTAGTAGCTAGACCCAACAGAGTGACCCGTCACATCAACAATGTTATCCTACCATCACTGTTTTTCTCCTGTTAAAACAGTGTTCCACTTAATTTTCTTGGCTGATGTCTTTCTCTTGCTGTAATGGCTGCTGTCACTGCTGCTCCCACAGCTGCTCATAAAGTGGCTGCTACAGAGGCTGCTTCTGCTGCTAGAGTGGCTGCTTCTGCTGCTACACGGGTGCTTCTACTGCTAGAGGGGCTGCTTCTGCTGCTACAGAGGCTGCTTCTGCTGCTACAGAGGCTGCTTCTGCTGCTACAGAGGCTGCTTCTGCTGCTACAGAGGCTGCTTCTGCTGCTACAGAGGCTGCTTCTGCTGCTACAGAGGCTGCTTCTGTTGCTGGAGTGGCTGCTACTGCTACAGTGGCTGCTTCTGCTTCTAGAGTGGCTGCTACTGCTGCTTGAGAAGCTCCTACTCCTGCTTGAGCGGCTGCTACTCCTGCTTGAATGGTTGCTACTCCTGCTACAGAGGCTGCTTCTGCTGCTGGAGTGGCTGCTACTGCTGCTATAGTGGCTGCTTCTGCTGCTATAGTGGGTGCTACTGCTGCTATAGTGGGTGCTACTGCTGCTATAGTGGCTGTTGCTGCTGCTATAGTGACTGTTGCTGCTGCTAGAGTGGCTGCTACTGCTGCTATAGTGGCTGTTACTGATGCTACAGAGGCTGCTTCTGCTGCTATAGTGGCTGTTACTGCTGCTAGAGTGGCTGCTACTGCTGCTAAAGTGGCTGTTAATGCTGCTATAGTGGCTGTTACTGATGCTACAGAGGCTGCTTCTGCTGCTATAGTGGCTGTTACTGCTGCTAGAGTGGCTGCTACTGCTGCTATAGTGGCTGCTACTGCTGCTATAGTGGCTGTTAATGCTGCTATAGTGGCTGTTACTGATGCTACAGAGGCTGCTTCTGCTGCTATAGTGGCTGTTACTGCTGCTAGAGTGGCTGCTACTGCTGCTATAGTGGCTGTTAATGCTGCTATAGTGGCTGTTACTGATGCTACAGAGGCTGCTTCTGCTGCTATAGTGGCTGTTACTGCTGCTATAGTGGCTGTTACTGCTGCTTTAGTGGCTGTTACTGATGCTACAGAGGCTCCTTCTGCTGCTATAGTGGCTGTTACTGCTGCTATAGTGGCTGTTACTGCTGCTATAGTGGCTGTTACTGCTGCTATAGTGGCTGTTACTGCTGCTTTAGTGGCTGTTACTGATGCTACAGAGGCTCCTTCTGCTGCTATAGTGGCTGCTACTGCTGCTATAGTGGCTGTTACTGCTGCTATAGTGGCTGCTACTGCTGCTATAGTGGCTGTTTCTGCTGCTATAGTGGCTGTTTCTGCTGCTATAGTGGCTGCTACTGCTGCTATAGTGGCTGTTACTGCTGCTATAGTGGCTGCTACTGCTGCTATAGTGGCTGTTACTGCTGCTAGAGTGGCTGCTTCTGCTGCTATAGTGGCTGTTACTGCTGCTATAGTGGCTGCTACAGCTGCTATAGTGGCTGTTACTGATGCTACAGAGGCTGCTTCTGCTGCTATAGTGGCTGCTACTGCTGCTATAGTGGCTGTTTCTGCTGCTATAGTGGCTGTTTCTGCTGCTATAGTGGCTGCTACTGCTGCTATAGTGGCTGTTAATGATGTTACAGAGGCTGCTTCTGCTGCTATAGTGGCTGCTACTGCTGCTATAGTGGCTGTTACTGCTGCTAGAGTGGCTGCTACTGCTGCTATAGTGGCTGTTACTGCTGCTATAGTGGCTGTTACTGCTACTACAGAGGCTGCTTCTGCTGCTATAGTGGCTGTTACTGCTACTACAGAGGCTGCTTCTGCTGCTATAGTGGCTGTTACTGCTGCTATAGTGGCTGTTACTGCTGCTACAGAGGCTGCTTCTGCTGCTATAGTGGATGTTACTGCTGCTATAGTGGCTGTTACTGCTGCTATAGTGGCTGTTACTGCTGCTATAGTGGCTGTTACGGCTGCTATAGTGGCTGTTACTGCTGCTACAGAGGCTGCTTCTGCTGCTATAGTGGATGTTACTGATGCTATAGTGGCTGCTACTGCTGCTATAGCAGCAGCTACTGCTGCTAGAGTGGCTGTTACTGCTGCTATAGTGACTGCTACTGCTGCTATAGTGGCTGTTACTGCTGCTATAGTGGCTGTAACTGCTGCTATAGTGGCTGTTACTGCTGCTAGAGTGGCTGTTACTGCTGCTATAGTGGCTGCTACTGCTGCTATAGTGGCTGTTACTGATGCTATAGTGGCTGCTACTGCTGCTATAGTGGCTGCTACTGCTGCTATAGTGACTGCTACTGCTGCTATGGTGGCTGTTACTGCTGCTATAGTGGCTGTTACTGCTGCTAGAGTGGCTGTTACTGCTGCTATAGTGGATGCTACTGCTGCTATAGTGGCTGTTACTGCTGCTAGAGTGGCTGTTACTGCTGCTAGAGTGGCTGCTACTGCTGCTATAGTGGCTGCTACTGCTGCTATAGTGGCTGTTACTGATGCTATAGTGGCTGTTACTGCTGCTAGAGTGGCTGTTACTGCTGCTAGAGTGGCTGCTACTGCTGCTATAGTGGCTGCTACTGCTGCTATAGTGGCTGCTACTGCTGCTATAGTGGCTGTTACTGATGCTATAGTGGCTGTTACTGCTGCTAGAGTGGCTGTTACTGCTGCTATAGTGGATGCTACTGCTGCTATAGTGGCTGTTACTGCTGCTAGAGTGGCTGTTACTTCTGCTAGAGTGGTTGCTACTGCTGCTAGAGTGGCTGTTACTGATGCTATAGTGGCTGCTACTGCTGCTATAGTGGCTGTTACTGCTGCTAGAGTGGCTGTTACTGCTGCTATAGTGGCTGTTACTGCTGCTATAGTGGCTGTTACTGCTGCTATAGTGGCTGTTACTGCTGCTATAGTGGCTGCTACTGCTGCTATAGTGGCTGCTACTGCTGCTATAGTGGCTGTTACTGCTGCTATAGTGGCTGTTACTGCTGCTATAGTGGCTGTTACTGCTGCTATAGTGGCTGTTACTGATGCTATAGTGGCTGCTACTGCTGCTATAGTGGCTGTTACTGCTGCTACAGAGGCTGCTTCTGCTGCTGTAGTGGCTGTTACTGCTGCTATAGTGGCTGTTACTGATGCTACAGAGGCTGCTTCTGCTGCTATAGTGGCTGTTACTGCTGCTATAGTGGCTGCTACTGCTGCTATAGTGGCTGTTACTGCTGCTAGAGTGGCTGCTACTGCTGCTATAGTGGTTGTTAATGCTGCTATAGCGGCTGTTACTGATGCTACAGCGGCTCCTTCTGCTGCTATAGTGGCTGTTACTGCTGCTATAGTGGCTGTTACTGATGCTACAGAGGCTCCTTCTGCTGCTATAGTGGCTGTTACTGCTGCTATAGTGGCTGTTACTGCTGCTATAGTGGCTGTTACTGCTGCTATAGTGGCTGCTACTGCTGCTATAGTGGCTGTTACTGCTGCTAGAGTGGCTGCTTCTGCTGCTATAGTGGCTGTTACTGCTGCTATAGTGGCTGTTACTGCTGCTATAGTGGCTGCTACTGCTGCTATAGTGGCTGATACTGCTGCTAGAGTGGCTCCTTCTGCTGCTATAGTGGCTGCTACTGCTGCTATAGTGGCTGTTACTGCTGCTATAGTGGCTGCTACTGCTGCTATAGTGGCTGTTACTGCTGCTAGAGTGGCTGCTTCTGCTGCTATAGTGGCTGTTACTGCTGCTATAGTGGCTGCTACTGCTGCTATAGTGGCTGTTACTGCTGCTATAGTGGCTGTAACTGCTGCTATAGTGGCTGTTACTGCTGCTATAGTGGCTGTTACTGCTGCTATAGTGGCTGCTACTGCTGCTATAGTGGCTGTTACTGATGCTACAGAGGCTGCTTCTGCTGCTATAGTGGCTGCTACTGCTGCTATAGTGGCTGTTTCTGCTGCTATAGTGGCTGCTACTGCTGCTATAGTGGCTGTTAATGATGCTATAGTGGCTGCTACTGCTGCTATAGTGGCTGTTTCTGCTGCTATAGTGGCTGCTACTGCTGCTATAGTGGCTGTTAATGATGCTATAGTGGCTGCTACTGCTGCTATAGTGGCTGCTACTGCTGCTATAGTGACTGCTACTGCTGCTATATTGGCTGTTACTGCTGCTAGAGTGGCTGTTACTGCTGCTAGAGTGGCTGTTACTGCTGCTATAGTGGCTGCTACTGCTGCTATAGTGGCTGTTACTGCTGCTAGAGTGGCTGTTACTGCTGCTATAGTGGCTGCTACTGCTGCTAGAGTGGCTGTTACTGATGCTAGAATGGCTGTTACTGCTGCTATAGTGGCTGTTACTGCTGCTATAGTGGCTGCTACTGCTGCTATAGTGGCTGTTACTGCTGCTATAGTGGCTGTTACTGCTGTTATAGTGGCTGTTACTGCTGTTATAGTGGCTGTTACTGCTGCTATAGTGGCTGTTACTGCTGCTATAGTGGCTGTTACTGCTGTTATAGTGGCTGTTACTGCTGCTATAGTGGCTGCTACTGCTGCTATAGTGGCTGTTACTGCTGCTACAGAGGCTGCTTCTGCTGCTGTAGTGGCTGTTACTGCTGCTATAGTGGCTGTTACTGATGCTACAGAGGCTGCTTCTGCTGCTATAGTGGCTGTTACTGCTGCTATAGTGGCTGTTACTGCTGCTACAGAGGCTGCTTCTGCTGCTGTAGTGGCTGTTACTGCTGCTATAGTGGCTGTTACTGCTGCTACAGAGGCTGCTTCTGCTGCTATAGTGGCTGTTACTGCTGCTATAGTAGCTGTTACTGCTGTTATAGTGGCTGTTACTGCTGCTATAGTGGCTACTACTGCTGCTATAGTGGCTGTTACTGCTGCTAGAGTGGCTGCTACTGCTGCTATAGTGGCTGTTACTGATGCTACAGAGGCTGCTTCTGCTGCTATAGTGGCTGTTACTGATGCTATAGTGGCTGCTACTGCTGCTATAGTGGCTGTTACTGCTGCTAGAGTGGCTGCTACTGCTGCTATAGTGGCTGTTACTGATGCTACAGAGGCTGCTTCTGCTGCTATAGTGGCTGTTACTGCTGCTATAGTGGCTACTACTGCTGCTATAGTGGCTGTTACTGCTGCTAGAGTGGCTGCTACTGCTGCTATAGTGGCTGTTACTGATGCTACAGAGGCTGCTTCTGCTGCTATAGTGGCTGTTACTGATGCTATAGTGGCTGCTACTGCTGCTTATAGTGGCTGTTACTGCTGTTATAGTGGCTGCTACTGCTGCTATAGTGGCTGTTACTGATGCTACAGAGGCTGCTTCTGCTGCTATAGTGGCTGTTACTGATGCTATAGTGGCTGCTACTGCTGCTATAGTGGCTGTTACTGCTGTTATAGTGGCTGTTACTGCTGCTATAGTGGCTGTTACTGCTGCTATAGTGACTGTTACTGCTGCTAGAGTGGCTGCTACTGCTGCTAGAGTGGCTGCTACTGCTGCTATAGTGACTGCTACTGCTGCTACACTGGCTGCTTCTGCTGCTAGAGTGGCTGTTACTGCTGCTATAGTGACTGCTACTGCTGCTATAGTGGCTGTTACTGCTGCTAGAGTGGCTGCTACTGCTGCTAGAGTGGCTGTTACTGCTGCTAGAGTGGCTGCTACTGCTGCTATAGTGGCTGTTACTGCTGCTACTGCTGCTATAGTGGCTGTTACTGCTGCTAGAGTGGCTGTTACTGCTGCTAGAGTGGCTACTACTGCTGCTAGAGTGGCTGCTACTGCTGCTAGAGTAGCAGCTACTGCTATTAGTGCTGTGCGCACTGCTGTTACTTTCTATTACTAGTACATTTACTGGGGCTGCTGATGATACTGCAGGTGGTGCTGCTACTGATGCTGAGTCTATATTCAACTGGTGTGGGTGGTGCTGGTGCTGTTGTCACTCCTTATTCAGAAACTCCAGTGAATGGGTTCTAGACCCTCGTTCGTGTTACTGGAAAGTCTGTTCCAGGTCCCCAAATACAACTACTTAAAATTGTAAAAAAGAAGTGTGCATTTAAATTCCTGAGCCCGAGGAGGAATTTCTGAGAAGAGGCGGAAGGAATGGAGTCATCCTGGTCCTCTTTGGTGACTCTCCTACAGGCAGTTCCTCAGTAGGATAATTTTGAACTTTTCAGTATATATATATATATATATATATATATATATATATATATATATATATATATATATATATATATATATATATATATATAATATATATATATATATGGAGTGAATGATGGTGAAAGTTTTTCTTTTTCGGGCCACCCTGCCTTGGTGGGAATCGGCCAGTGTGATAAAAAAAAAAATATATATATATATATATATATATATATATATATATATATATATATATATATATATATATATATATATAAACACACAATCATTGCACCACGCAGAAAGAAGCGGATATATATACAGAGAAAAAAATAGCAGTCTGCAGGATCCGAACCCATGTCTGGAGGGTGGCTTAGCACCTTACGTGACGCCTTAGACCACTCAGCTACAGACGCCTCAGTCTTTCTTTTCTTCTTCTATTTCTACTACTACTACTACTATCAAGAATGCTTCTATTTCTGAACACCACTTTCCTTCCTCCCATCTTATACATTCCGTGTCCATGAATTGTTTGTATTAGCTTGACAAAGTTCCTGGTGAATGAAACAAGCAGCAGTAAACGTCTTATTCGTTACATATGCCTCCATTTGCCTTTGTGGCTCTCAGAGGGCACAGTTGGTGTACTTGTAAGTCATTCAGGAAGCGACTGACGCACTTCATTGTGGAATTAAGGAAGAATTATGGGAAATTTCAAGAACTTTGGGTTTTAATCGTGACAGGAAGATCAGGAGAGAGAGAGTATTGATGTTGGTAGTGATTGGTGGCGGCGGTTGGTGACTGCTGTTGGGGTGGTGGCTGGTGACTACTGTTGGGGTGGTGGCTGGTGACTGCTATTGGGGGTGGTGGCTGGTGACTACTGGTGGGGGTGGCGGTAGGTGACTGCTGTTGGGGTGGTGGCTGCTGACTGCTGTTAGGGTGGTGGCTGCTGACTGCTGTTGGGATGGTGGCTGGTGACTACTGTTGGAGCTGTGGCTGGTGACTACTGTTGGAGCTGTGGCTGGTGACTATGGGGGTGGTGGCTAGTGACTACTGGTGGGGTGGCGGTTGGTGACTTCTGTTGGGGTGGTGGCTGGTGATTGCTGTTGAGAGTGGTGGCTGGTGACTCCTGTTGGAGGTGGTGGCTGGTGACTACTGGTGGGTTGGTGAGGTGGCGGGGGGGTGGCTGGTGATTGCAGAGGGCGGTGGTGGTGGGTGACTGCTGGTGGGGGTTGAGGCTGGTGACTGATGGTGGTGGTGGCGGCGGCTGGTGACTGATGGTGGTGATGGCGGCGGCTGGTGACTGATGGTGGTGGTGGCGGCTGGTGACTGATGGTGCTGGTGGGCGTCTGGTGACTGATGGTGTTGGTGGCGTCTGGTGACTGCTGTAGAGGGTGGTGGCTGGTAACTGCTGGTGGGGGTGGGGGGTTGGTGACTGCTGGTGTGGGGCGTCTTGTGACACTGATGGTGTTGGTGGCGGCTGGTGACTACTGGTGGGGGTGGTAGCTGGTGATTGCTGGTGGGGGTGGTGGCTGGTGACTCCTGTTGGGGGTGGTGGCTGGTGACTGCTGGTGTGGGTGGTGAGGTGGTGGGGTGGTGGTTGGTGACTGCTGGTGGGGGTTGATTTTGGTGGCTGATGGTGGTGGCGGCGGCTGGTGACTGCTGTAGAGGATGGTGGCTGGTAACTACTGGTGGGGCTGGTGGCTGGTGACTACTGGTGGGGCTGGTGGCTGGTGACTACTGGTGGGGCTGGTGGCTGGTGACTACTGGTGGGGCGGTGACTGCTGGTGTGGGGGTGGTGGCTGGTGACTGCTGGTGTGGGCGGTGGGGGTGGTGGCTGGTGACTGCTGGTGGGGTTGTGGGGGTGGTGGCTGGTGACTGCTGGTGGGTGTGTGGGGGTGGTGGCTGGTGACTGCTGGTGGGGGTTGTCGGGGTGGTGGCTAGTGACTGCTGGTGGGGGGTGTGTGGGGGTGGTTGCTGATGACTGCTGGGTGTGGGTGTGGGGTGGTGGTGGTGACTGTGGTGTGGGGGTGGGGGGGTGGTGGCTGGTGACTGCTGGTGGGGGTGGGGGAAGTAGTGACTGGTGACTGCTGGTGTGGGAGTGTGGGGGTGGTGCTGGTGGGGGGGTGGCTGGTGGGGGTGGTGGCTGGTGGGGGTGGTGGCTGGTGACCGCTGGTGGGGGTTGTGGAGGTAGTGACTGGTGACTGCTGGTGTGGGGGTGGTGGCTGGTGACTGCTGGTGTGGGGGTGGTGGCTGGTGGGGGTGTGGGGGTGGTGGCTGGTGGGGGTGTGGGGGTGGTGACTGGTGACTGCGGGTTTTGGGGGTGGTGGCTGGTGGGGGTGTGGGGGTGGTGACTGGTGACTGCTGGTTTGGGGGTGGTGGCTGGTGGGGGTGTGGGGGTGGTGACTGGTGACTGCGGGTGTGGGGGGTGGGGCTGGTGACTGTGGTGTGGGGGTGGTGGCTGGTGACTGCTGGTGTGGGGGTGGTGGCTGGTGGGGGTGTGGGGGTGGTGGCTGGTGGGGGTGTGGGGGTGGTGACTGGTGACTGCTGGTTTTGGGGGTGGTGGCTGGTGGGGGTGTGGGGGTGGTGACTGGTGACTGCTGGTTTGGGGGTGGTGGCTGGTGGGGGTGTGGGGGTGGTGACTGGTGACTGCTGGTGTGGGGTGGTGGCTGGTGACTGCTGGTGTGGGGTGGTGGCTGGTGACTGCTGGTGTGGGGGGTAGTGGCTGGTGACTGCTGGTGTGGGGGTGGTGGCTGGTGGGGTGTGGGGGTGGTGGCTGGTGGGGGTGTGGGGGTGGTGGCTGGTGACTGCTGGTGTGGGGGTGGTGGCTGGTGACTGCTGGTGTGGGGGTGGTGGCTGGTGGGGGTGGTGGCTGGTGCTGGTGGGGTGGTGGCTGGTGACTGCGGGTTTGTGGGGTGGTGGCTGGTGACTGCTGGTGTGGGGGTAGTGGCTGGTGACTGCTGGTGTGGGGGTGGTGGTTTGGTGGGGGGTGGTGGCTGGCGGGGGTGGTGGCTGGTGACTGCTGGTGTGGGGGTGGTGGCTGGTGGACTGCTGGTGTGGGGGTAGTGGCTGGTGACTGCTGGTGTGGGGGTGGTGGCTGGTGGGGGTGTGGGGGTGGTGGCTGGTGACTGCTGGTGTGGGGGTGGTGGCTGGTGGGGGTGGTGGCTGGTGGGGTGGTGGCTGGTGACTGCTGGTGTGGGGGTGGTGGCTGGTGACTGCTGGTGTGGGGGTTGTGGCTGGTGGGGGTGTGGGGGTGGTGGCTGGTGGGGGTGAGGGGGTGGTGGCTGGTGGGGGTGTGGGGGTGGTGGCTGGTGGGGGGTGTGGGGGTGGTGGCTGGTGGGGGTGTGGGGGTGGTGGCTAGGTAAGTTTATGTAGGCAGAGGTACACGTAAGTACAATTATCATGTATAGTTGAAATTACCCAGGATAGCCAAAATTACCCAGGATAGCCAAAATTACCCAGGATAGCCAAAATTACCCAGGATAGCCAAAATTACCCACGATAGCCAAAAAAAAGTCAAAGTGGCTCATTACCACTTATCACAATGTTAGTGTTCCTGGGTATGGCATTAACTGCCTTGCTTCGTATCAGCGCCCATACTTGTCTGGGGGTCTGGTTGTGCACTTTCCAGAGAAGTGCGCAGGTTTGAATCCTGCTGTATCATTTGTAAATAATTTGGCCCTTTTGCAAATTGTGTAAACTGTATATATATATATATATATATATATATATATATATATATATATATATATATATATATATATATATATATATATATATATATATATATCGTGCCGAATAGGTAAAATTGGTCAATTAGCAATTCAACACATCGGCCGTTTCCCAAAGAGGCAGGGTGACCCAAAAAGAAAGAATAACCTTTCATCATCAGTCAACACTTTCATTATCACTAATACATAATCACTGTCTTTGCAGAGGCGCTCAGATACGACAGCTTAGACGTCCCACCAAACTGCCAATATTCCAAACATCTCCTCTAAAGTGCGGGCATTGTATTTCTCATTTTCACGACTAAAGTCCCTCTCACTGGTTTCCCTGAATCCCTTCACGGAATATTACTCTGCTCACACTCCAACAGCTCGTCAGGTTCCAAAAAACATTCGTCTCTATTCACCCCTAGTCTAAGCCCCTCGCCAACAAAACCTCCTTTACCCCCCTCCCTTCAACCTTCTCAAGGACGACTTCTACCCAGATTTCCTTTCCCTACAAATTTGTACAGACTCCATGTCTCTAAATGGCCAAACAATCTCAACAACCTTTCTTCAGCACTCTGACTAATACTTTCACACCTCCACACCTCCTCCTAATTTCCACACTACGAATTTTCTGCATAATATTTACACCACACATTGCCCTTAGACACGACATCACTGCCTCTAGCCGCCTCCTCGCTGCAGCATTTAGAACCCATGCTTCACATCCATATAAGTGTGTTGGTATCACTGTACTTATGTGCAATCCTTTCTTTGCCTTCACAGTTACCTCAGTGCACCACTCACATTTTTTCCTTCATCAATTCTGTGGTTAACCTCATCCTTCATAAACCCATCCGCTGACATGTCCTCTCATATATCTGAAAACATTCAATTCTTTCATAGTCCCACCAATGTGATACCCAATTCTTCTTTATCTTTGTCCACTTTCAACTTTCTACCTTTACACACACTCCCAAACTCATTCACTAACCTTTGCAACTTTTCTTTAAAATCTCCCAAAAAGCACAGTATCATCAGCAAAAAGTAACTGTGTCAACTCCCATTTTGTATTTGATTCTCCATAATTTAATCCCACCCCTCTCCCCAACACCTTGGCATTTACTTCATTTACAACCTCATCTATAAGTATATTAAATGACCATAGTGACATTACACATCCCTGTCTAAGACCTAGTTTTATTGGGAATTAATATCCCTCCCTCCTACACAAACTAACCTGAGCCTCACTATCTTCATAAAAACTTTTTACAGCATTTAGTAACTTACTACCTATTCCATACACTTGCAACATCTGCCGCATTGCTCCTCTATCCACTATATCGTATGCTTTTTCTAAATCCACAAATGTAATGAAAACTTCCCTACCTTCATCTAAGTACTGCTCACAAATATGCTTCAATGTAAATAAACATGATCTACACATCCCCTCCCCATTCAAAAGCCTCTTTTCTTATCTGCTATCCTACTCTGTCTGACCTCTAATTCTTTCAATAATAACCCTACCATACACTATCTGGTATACTTAGTAAACTTATTTCCCTGTAATTTGCACAATCACTTTTATCCCCCATCCCTATATATAAAGGATCTATACATGCTCTCTGCCATCCCTAAGTACCTTCCCCTCTTTCATACATTTATTAAACAAAAATACCAACCATTCCAACACTACACCCCTCCCCACCCTCTGCTTTTAACATTTCTGTCATGATCCATCAGTTCCAGCTGCTTTACCCCCTTTCATTCTACGTAATGCCTCACGCACCTCCCCCACACTCACATCCTGCTCTTCATACCTAAAAGATGTTATACCTCCCTGGCCAGTACATGAAATTGCCTCCCTTTCTTCATCAACATTTAAAAGTTCCTCAATATATTCCCTCCATCTACCCAATACCTCCAGCTCCCCGTCTAACTTCATTACTCTGTTTTTAACTGACAAATACATTTGTTCCCTAGGCTTTCGTAACCTGTTTATCTCACTCCAAATTTTTTTCTTATTCTCAGCAAAATTTCTTGAGAGTGCCTCTCTCACACTATCATTTGCTCTCCTTTTGCACTCTCTCATCACTCTCTTCACCTTTCTTTTACTCTCAATAAACCTTGACCTTCTTATATCACTTCTGCTTTGTAAAAGCCTCTCATAAGCTACCTTTTTCATTTTATTGCACCCATTACCTCATCATTCCACCAATCACTCCTCTTTCCTCCTGCGCCCACTCTCCAGTAGCCACAAACTTCTCCCTCACATTCTGATACTACATTTTTAAATTATCTGATTTCTCTTCAACACCTCCCCCCCTCACTACCTATACTTGCACCAGCCCACCTTTCTGCCAATAGTTGCTCATATTTCACCCAAACTTCCTCCTTCCTTAGTCTATACACTTTCACCTCTCTCTTGCTGTTGCCATTTTTCTTTTGTCCCATCTACCTCTTACACTAACTGTAGCTACAACTAAATGATCCGATATATCCATTGCCTCTCTATAAACATGTACATCCTGAAGTCTACCCATCAACCTTTATTCATCAATACTTAATCTATCAAACTACTTTCATTACATGCTATATCATATCTTGTGTACTTATTTATCTTCTTTTTCATAAAATATGTATTACTTATTACCAAACCTCTTTCTACACATAGTTCAATTAAAGGCTCCCCATTTTCATTTACCCCTGGCACCCCAAATTTACCAACTACTCCTTCCACAACGTTTTTACCCACTTTAACATTGAGATCCCCAACCACAAGTACTCTCTCATTTGGTTCAAAACCCCCCACACACTCATTCACCATTTCCCAAAATCTCCCTCTCTCTACACTTCTCTCAAAGTGCATGAACACTTACTATAACTCACTTTTCACAACCCTTATCTTACTCCACATAATCCTTGTATTTATACATTTATATTCCCTCTTTTCCATAACATTATTACGACTCCTTCCTTAGCTCTAACTCTATTAGAAACCCCTGACCTAATTCCATTTATTACTCCCCACTGAAACTATCCTACCCCCTTCAGTTTTGTTTCACTTAGAGCCAGGACATCCAGCTTCTTTTCATTTACAACATCCACAATCATCTCTTTCTTATCATTCGCACAACATCCACATACATTCAGACATCCCACTCTGACAGTTGTCTTCTTTTTAGTAGGCTATACGGGACAAGGCGTTACTAGCTCATTGTTCCCGGCATTTTAGTTGACTTTTACAACACGCATGGCTTATGGAGGAAAGATTCTTATTCCATTTCCCCATGGATATGAAAGAAAAAGTAATGAGAACAAGAACTATTAAGATAAAATCAAAGAAAGCTCAGATAAGTGTTTATACGTAACTGTGTACATGCATGTGTCGTGTGACCTAAGTGTAAACAGAAGTAGCAACACCTACCTAAAATCTTACATGATTATGAGGCAAAAAAAAAGACACCAGCAGTCCAAACATCATATAAAACAAATACAGGCTTCAATTTTACACTCAGTAGTACGGTAGTAGTACCTCCCCGGGTGGTTGCTGTCTACCAACCTACTACTTACTATATATAGTAGGTGAGATCTAAATGCTAAAGCAGGAGCAACATTTAAAGAGGGTGTGGTAGGTAAGTTCGGGTGCCAGGTGTAAATAATAATCGGCGCCCTTTGATTGAACTTTGTATAGAAAGGGGTTTGGTTATAGGTAATACATATTTTAAGAAAAAGAGAATAATTGTACAAGATATACGATGCAGGGCATAATGATAGTAACTTGTTGGACTACGTATTGGTAGCTAAAAGACTGTTGGGTAGACTTCAAGATGTACATGTTTATAGAGGGGCCACAGATATATCAGATCACTTATTAGTTGAAGCTACACTGAGAGTAAAAAGTAGATGGGATACAAGGAAAATGGAAGCAGCAGGTAAGAGACAGATGAAGGTTTATAAGCTTAAAGAGGGGGCAGTTAGAGTAAGATATAAATAGCTATTGGAGGACAGATGGGCCAGTGAGAGTATAGGGGCTGGGGTCGAAGATGTATGGGGTAGGTTTAAGAATGTAGTGTTAGTGTGTTCAGCAGAAGTTTGTGGTTACAGGAAAGTGGATGCAGGAGGGAAGAAGGGCGATTGGTGGAAGGATGTAAAGAGTAGCAAGAGAGAATAAGTTAGCAGAGAGGTTTTTAAAAAGTAGAAATGATGTAAGGAGGGAGGAGTATATGGAGAGGAAAAGAGAGGTTAAGAGAGTGGTGAAGCAATGTAAAAAGAGAACAAATAAGAGAATGAGTGAGATGCTATCAACAAATTTTTTTGAAAATAAGAAAGTTTTTGAGCGAGATTAATATTTTGAAGAAACCTAGTGAACAAATGGATTTGACTGTTAAAAATAGGAGAGGAGAGTTATTAAATAGAGAGTTAAAGGTATCGGGAAGATGGAGGGAATATTTTGAGGAACTGTTAAATATTGATGAAGATAGAGAAGCTGTGATTTTGTGAATAGGGCAAGGAGGAATAACATCTGTTAGGAATGAGGAGGACCGAGTTGTGAGTGTGGTGGAGGTTCGTGAGGCAGTGGGTAGAATGAAAGGGGGCAAGGCAGTTGGAATTGATGGGATAAAGATAGAAATGTTAAAAGCAGGTGGGGATGTACTTTTGGAGTGGCTGGTGCTTTTATTTAATAAATGTATGGAAGAAGGTAAGGTACCTAGGGATTCCCAGAGAGCATGCATAGTTCCTTTGCATAAGGCAAAGGGGACAAAAGAGAGTGCAAAAATTGTAGGGGAATAATTATGTTGAGTATACCTGGGAAATTGTATTGTCGAATTGAAAGAATTAAAGGCAAGATGGAGAGTAGGATAGCAGACGAACAAGGAGGCTTTAGGATGGGTAGAGGGTGTGTAGACCAAGAGTTCACAGTAAACATATAGGTAAACAGCATTTAGATAAGGGTAAAGAGGTTTTTGTGGCATTTATGGATCTGAAAAAGGCGAATGATAGGGTGGATAGGGTGCAATGTGGTAGATGTTGCAAATGTATGGAATATGAGGTAGGTTATTGAAAGCAGTGATAAGTTTACGAGGATAGTGAGGCTCAAGTTATATTATGTAGGAGAGAGGGAGATTATTTCCCAGTAAAAGTAGACCTTAGACAAGGATGTGCGATGTCACCGTGGTTGTTCAATATATTTATAGATGGGGTTGTAAGATAAGTGAATGCTCGGGTATTGGCAAGAGGTGTGGGGTTAAAAGATAGACTAACACGAAGTGGGAGTTGTCACAGTTGCTCTTTGCTGATGACACTGTGCTTTCGGGTGATTCTGACGAGAGTTGCAGAGGTTGGCAGACGAGTTTGGTAGGGTATGTAAAAGAAGAAAACAAAGTTAATATAGGAAAGAGTAAGGTTATTAAGATAAAAAAAATAGGTAACGAAAAATTGGATATCAGAGTGGAAGGAGAGAGTATGGAGGAGGTGAATGTATTCAGATATTTAGGAGTGGATGTGTCAGCAGATGAATCTATGAAAGATGAGGTGAATCAGAATTAACGAGGGGAAAAAGGTGAGTGGTGCACTGAGGAGTTCGTGGAGACAAAGAACTTTGTCCATGGAAGCAAAGAGGGGAATGTATGAGAATATAGTTATTCCAATGCTCTTATATGGGTATGAAGCATGGTGGCGAATATTACAACAAGGAGAAGGCTGGAGGCAGTGGAGATGTTGTGTTTGAGGGCAATGTGTGGTGTGAATAGAATGCAGAGAATTCGTAGTTTGGAAATTAGGAGGAGGTGCGGGATTACCAGAACTATTATCCACGGGGCTGAGGAGGGGTTGTTGAGGTGGTTCGGACATGTAGAGAGGAAGAAACAAAATAGAATGACTTTGAGAATGTATAAATCTGTAGTGAAGGGAAGGCAGGGTAGACGTGGGTCTAGGAAAGGCTGGAGGGAGGGGATAAAGGAGGTTTTGTGTGCGAGGGGCTTGGACTTCCAGCAAGCATGCGTGAGCGTGTTAGGAGCGAATGGAGACAACTGGTTTTTAGGACTTGCCGTGCTGATGGAGTGTAAGCAAGGTAACATTTATGAAGGGATTCAGGGAAACCAGCAGGCGGGACTCGAGTCCTGGAGATGGGAAGTACAGTGCCTGCACTCTGACGAAGGGGTGTTAATGTTGCAGTTTTATAACGAAACAGTGATGGACTGAATGATGGTGGAAGTTTTTCTTTTTCGGGCCACCCTACCTTGGTGGGAGACTGCCCATGTGTTAATAAATATATATTCAAGGGAGAAGCACTAAACCCGTAGGATTATAGAGCGCCTGTAGGGGAAATGTGGAAGCTATTCAGGCTTAATTCAGGGAACTGGAGCACAGATCCAATTCCCTAGATCATGAGCCCCTCACCAGCGTCAAGTAACATTATATATATATATATATATATATATATATATATATATATATATATATATATATATATATATATATATATATATATATATATATATATATATAATATTTGTGCACAAGGAATTTGGGTTACAATTCAGAAACTCAAGCCGTCAGATCCTGTTAGCCAGTTAATTATTAAGTCAACCACCGTCCACTAGACCACATCAATTAAAATATCAACAATTACACATTATTTCCTCGTAATATGTTTAAACCTCAATTGCCACATCGTCAACACGTTCTCGTCCGCTCGCCATTAGCTGGAATTTGTAAGATATTTATCCGCATTATTACAAGGGAGAAAATAACAGTCAGGCTGTGGCAAGCGGCCGAGTGTGGACAAATTTAGATGTCATAGAGATGTACGGTCTGGTGTGCGTGTTCCGTACGCCGGGTTGTTAGCCAGGCAATTTGTGCGTCATTATAAAAGTAAGATATACACGCATTGTGTAAGTGACGTGTGGTTTGCAGTTCCGTCATGCAGCGGTGAGCTTCCCTCAAGGAAGGTCCACGATCAGGCATACTCACCTTTGTAGGTACACTTGCTGGTATAGTGTCATCCCTTGAGGTTGTGCACACGTGATCGTGCACACCTGCGCGTGTACACACTGTCATGTAGTTCTGCAATTTGATGAGCTCTTTGATCGAGCTCTTGGCAGAAACAGACAAATGAATCATATAAATATAAAAACAAAATTAGCAATGGAAAACTATTTGTATGAATAAAACACAATGCAAATATAAATTTTTAACATTTTAAAAATTGCATTAAATTTTTAAGGTAAGAGATTTCAACATTCACTGCTATCCCTACAGACATTGATAATTATAAAAACTAACATGAAAGCTTAAGAAAAATCCTCAGTCTTAGGAAAACAGTTTAAATGTTTTCCACGGTCAGTTGTACGTCGAAAGCTACCCAGAGGTGGAGGAAGTGGTGTGGGAGTACCTGCAAACAGGTGTACGTGACGTGCGTGACGAGCTTAGTAGACAGAGGTGCGTCTCAGTGACGATACCGAAGGAGGAGACAATAACACCCTCGTCATGATGAACCCTGTATAGGGCCCGTGGGCCTATACTGGGACTTTTCAGTGTATGTAGCCCAGGTGAGGTACAAGTCTGCTATTCAGCAGGTCATTATAGTAGCCTTCGCCTCGGCATCTGCCCGATCTTATCCCTGGACAAGATGGTACAGGCGCTAGCAGAAATTCATGCCCCTGGGCTGATGATGGAAATAGGCTATCCACAGAATATGGTTATGGACAGACGCATACTGGGCCAGGGCAAAGAACATGGGTGAATCTGGAACGACAGTGTACCAGAACCCAAGTAAACAGCCATCAGGGCAAGAGGTGCGGAAAGTGCTAATGGGAGATTATCAGTTACCTGGAAATAATTTACTGCCCTGCCACTAGTCCCCAGACTTCACACTAGTATAAAAAAACAATGCATGGCTTGCCCAGAATATAAAATTGAAATTCATACAAAAATCACCTATTAATACAGGTAGAGTCAGAGCAACTAGCAACATTTGTCAAGTGATAGAACGAGGACAAACGCAAGGATGCAGAGTTCTTAGTCAGATGGCTCAGTGTCGAGGGAGGGAGGGGAGAGATGTTATCATGTATGTGTGATCATGCATGCATGGTCATGCACACATGCTCATGTACTCTTGGTAAGGAATACACAATCGTGCTCGTGTGATGATGCACTCCTGAAACACGAAAGGCAAGACTGACGGGGATAACAGTAGATAATTTTCTAGCCCAATCAAAAAATGAAGAGATCAGATTAACCAGCGCTAATGACTCTGGTCTTCAGCCCAGGCAAATCAGACGCAGAAGAAATTGCAGATGGGTAACTGTTAGAAACCACTGACCACATTGTACTAAACTCTGAATGGCATAAACGGAGGAAATTGAGCGCGTTGGACACTCCAATATCATGTTTGTGACTGTCACTTCAATATCATGTTTGAAACTCTTTCCAATATCACGTCCATGACTCTCTCTTCAGTATCTTGTTTGTGAGAAACGAGAGAACGGGTTTCCTGTTTTTATCTGTTTGCAGAGAGAGGAGAATTGGCTGCTAATCTCCACTCCCTTGTTCTATTAAGGGACTGTAGCCTCTATGGAGGTCATGTGGCAAATTTTCCCATGAGAAATAACCTCTACCCGGGCATTGTGGAGGGTATGGAGTTTTTTTAAGCTGAAAGTTGCTGAGACAATGACTTGGTGAGGAGCTCTGTGTGTGGACTTTTGGGAAGAGCTATAACAGGGAGCAGAGCTGGAGGCACTAGCGAGAAGATGGCCGAGACCATCATCCACATTTGTTTAGCGTCCAACATGAATTATTTAAGGTATTCTTTAGCCATAGTGTGTTCAGGAAGGGGAACTACCTAGCCACCAAAGTGGCAGAGGCAGGATTCATGCATAGCTTTAAAAATAGATATGATAGAGCATACGTTGCCAAGAGAAAGTGAAACCAGCAACGGCCAGCAGAGGCGCCGGGGCCAGGAGCTGAGACACGACCCCTGCTGCCACAATTAAGTGAGTACAATTAGATGAGAACTCGTGGCGATGGTCTTGCAGCCTTGACAATGCACACCAGGTCATGCACACCAGGTCATGCACACCAGGTCATGCACACCAGGTCATGCACACCAGGTCATGCACACCAGGTCATGCACACCAGGTCATGCACACCTGACTGTGAATCATATATAATGTTAAACACTTCATTGAAACTTTGAGTGTAATTTTTTATAACAAATTTTGTTCTTCGTGGGAAGCCAACTTTTCGAGGTGGGGGAGAGTGAAGCTTCAGTAGGTGCCAACCATGGGTGAAGATGGTGGGAGAGAGGGAGGGAAGGAGGGGAGGGAGGGGAGGGGAGGAGGAGGAGGGAGGGGAGGGGAGGAGAGGGAGGGAGGGGGACAGAGAGAGAGAGAGAGGAGAGAGAGAGAAGAGAGAGAGAGAGAGAGAGAGAGAGAGAGAGAGAGAGAGAGAGAGAGGAGGTATAAAAGGAATTTGAACAGTCTGAAGCTTCCCATACCAGTGGATTATTAACAATAATATGAAGTAAACCAGTAGAGGTTATTTATGTCAGCTTCTGGGGACTGAGATGCAGTCAATCCTTCAAAGTCCCTCCTTGAAGGGCGACGCGAGTGGAGTCGCAGTTTCTAAAGGTCGACGGGCTATCCATGTATCTTTCTCGTGTATGGCCATCCTTCACGATGGGAGATGCGAACCTCCAATCGCGAGGGATGGCAAACCATCAGTTAGTCTTTGTATTTCCTAGACAATCAGTCATTGGAAATGCAAAGCCTGGTGTAGAGTTGACACGCTGCAGCAGCCTTTACCTCGGCATCTGTCCCATTATTTCCAGGACATCAACATGACCCAGACACCGGCAGAACTCACCTCCTTGAGCTATTCATAGAGATGCACCAACCACTCCTGGATCTTTAGAACTATAGTGTGGACAGAAGTATACTTGCATACTGGGTTAGGAATTTGTGTACACAGTTTATTGGAAAACCCACTGAACCTATCTAAATAAAAGCAACGAGGAATACACACAGCTCCACAGCGCACACTGAGATTCCTCACCGACAATCACTGCTAAGCCAACACCACCACCGCTGTGAGACTCATTAATGAGCATCTTTTTTCGTAAAACATGAAACGAATCATGCCAATGACATCACTGGGACTGGATATTTAAGAATTCCTATCCACTATCTACAAAGACGCACCTCAGACACCATCCAGGGAGGGCAGGGCGAGAAGCCAATCTCTGACCGCAGACATATCGAGGTTACTATCCAGGTGAGAGGGTTGAACCCTAACCTCAATAGGCACAGAAAGCCTTGCATCACAGCACAGGGGCTCCACCCTTCTTCCCTCCACGATGACCACAGCAGAAGCCAGGTACAATGAGACAGGTAACTGAGGGAAAGCCAGTCCACTACATGATGGGGTAATTTTAAGATTATACTTGAAGACCATAAAGTAATTCATCCCATTAAGGAGTACTGGATAGAAGACAGCCAATGATTCAACCGCAACACTTGAAAATGTAAATTGGTGGAGGCTCGATCATCCGTCCGCTAATCTTGAGACAGATACGTTTACTCTTGCAGCCAGCCAACTGCAAGAGTAACGCGTCTTTGTAGCAGAGCGTTACTCTTGCGTCTTTTGTATTTCTGCTACAAAAAAATGTAGCAGAGTTAGAAATTAAAATGCAAGTATACGAGAGGCGCTGGAATGACAGTTCAACAGGTTCCAACGACAGATTCAGAACGACATGGTGTCAAAGCCAAAAGTTGAACCAAAACAGCTCTTAAGCAATGCAGGAGCACAACAGACACTGGAGGAGGAGGTTGTAACACTCACAGAAGATGACAGAGGTGTGTGAAGAGATGGACAGAAGATTCAACAAACTCAACGTCTGAATAACATGAAAGAGGAACAAGGATGGACCACCTACATTTTCTTGACTGTTGGAAGACATCTAAACTGTAATTGATGTTGGTGTTTAAGGTAAAGCGCTGAAGTGGATCAAGGAATACCTAACGAACAGAGGATAGCGTGACGGTAATGAAGGAAAAATCGGGATGGGTAAGAGTATGAAGTGGAATCCTCAATGGACTGGTACCTGGACACTTTTGTTTAAGATCTGCAAATAACTTTTTGTTAAGATATGCACATGTAGTAATGTACACGTGGGCATGCACACATGCCCATGCACAAGGTGACATGCACACGTGCCCATGCACACGTGCCCATGCACAGGGGTCATTGAAACATGACCCTGAACTACAGCCCTGTGTCACTATGTAATTATGTAAACTTATGGAGAAGATTATCAGGAAAGAGTAGTGAAACTCCTGGAAAGGAGTGGATGTATAAACAATATCCATGGTTTGACAGATGTTAAATCCTGTCTCAAGTCTGCTAGAGTTCTATGAAAAGGTAACAAAAAGTTAGGCAGGAGAGAGATACGTGAACTGTATATTTTTGGAATGCAAGAAGGAGTGCGATACAGTACCTCACAAGAGACTGACACAAAGCTAGAGGGGCAGGATTTACACACACACACTGTAGTGGATCAAGGAATACTTAACGGGAAGGAAGCAACGAGCTGCTATCAGGGAGGTGTCAGAATGTGTGAATGGGAAGAAGGGAGGTTCCACAAGGGTCAGCACTTGGTCCAATACTGTTTCTTGTGAATGTAAACGACATTACAGAGGAAATCGAATCGGAGGTATTCATGTTTACAAAAGTTGTGAAACTAATGAGGAGAATGCAAACAGTAGTAGATCAGAAAAAAGACTACAAGTGGATCTGAACAAGCTGAAGGATTAGTCTGACAAATGGCTATTCGAATTTAACCCCAGACAATGCAAAATTATAAAATTCTGAGAAGGGCAAAGACGTCCGGAAACAGTGAGCAAACTCGGGGGACAAAGGCTGCAGTCCTTCCTGGAAGAGGACCTCGGGGTGAGCACAGCTCCCAGCATTTCACCTGAGACACATACCGACCAACTAAAAGGTGCAGCAAACGTGAAACTTTCAAATTTAAGGGAAACTTTCAGGAACACCAACCAGGAGACATTCACGGCCTTATACACAGCACATGTCAGGCCCATCTTGGAGTATGCGGCACCATTATGGAACCCACATCTAGTAAAACAGTAAAGAAGCTAGAAAAAGTGCAAAGGTTAGCAATGAAACTAGTCTCAGAGCAAAAGGGCATGAACTATGAGGAATTAAATATCACGCTACAGCACAGAAGGAGCAGAGGTGATATGATTACAACTCACAAAATACTGAGAGGAATTGACAAGGTAGACAAGGAAAGTCTATTTAAGAGTCGGGTCTCAGGTACACGAGGTCACAGCCGTAAGTTAAAAGCACAGATGAGCTATAGGGATATTACGAAATACTTCTTAAGCCGTAATGTGTTCAGAAAGGGGAACTACGTAGCCAGCAAAAAGGCAGAGGCAGAATTCATACATAGCTTTAAGAATAGGTATGAAAGAGCTTCCGCAGCCAGCAGAAAGTAAAACCAGTAACGGCCAGCAGAGACGCCAGAGCCAGGAGCTGAAACGCGATCCCTGCAGCCAAATTTTGGAGATGGTCGTGCAGCCTTGACAATGCACACCAGGTCATGCACACCAGGTCATGCACACCTGACTGTGAATCGTATATAATGTAACACACTTCAATAAAACTTCGTAATTTTTTGTAACACATTTTGTTCTTCGTGGGAAGCCAACTTTTTGAGGCGGGGGAGAGTGAAGCTTCAGTAGGTACCAACCATGGGTGAAGATGGTGGGAGAGAGGGAAGGAGAGGAGAGGAGAGGAGAGGAGAGAGAGAGAGAGAGAGAGAGAGAGAGAGAGAGAGAGAGAGAGAGAGAGAGAGAGAGAGAGAGAGAGAGACAGACAGACAGAGAGAGACAGAGACAGACAGACAGGCAGACAGACAAAGAGGGAAGGGAGGTACAAAAGGGAATTTGAACATTCTGCAGCCTTCCATACCAGTGGATTATTAATAATAATGTGAAGCGGTAAACCCACAGGAATCATGTCAGCTTCTGGGGACTGAGAGGCAGTCAATCCTTCAAAGTCCCTCCTTGAAGGGCGACGCTAGTGGAGTCGCAGTTTTAAAAGGTCGACGGGCTATCCATGTATCTTTCTCGTGTATGGCCATCCTTCACGATGGGAGATGCGAACCTCCAGTAGCGAGAGATCGCAATCCATCAGTTAGTCTTTGTATTTCCTAGGCAATCTTAACGAGAACTTTAGAGGACAAATAATGATATAAAATACTGAGACGATGGTAAAAAAAGAATACAAAAGCAAGTATAATGTGATTTTTCACTGAAATTTCACGTTAACAAATCTCAAAGAGATAAAACCTAGAGACGAAGGGTGAGTTTATTTATGGGGATGATCGCGGCATTTTCTCGCAGTTCCTCTGAACTGTTGCTATTGGAAGATGAAGTTTCCTGAGAGGTTCAGCTACTTTGAAGAAGCCATTGTTTTGGTTGAAATTCTAAGCAGCCATCACTACATCCACTACCATCAAGTACATCGCAAATAAGAGAAACTGCCAACAAAACACTGTTAGTGTGACTTTGTAAATGGTCCAAGTCGGGCCGAAACATCGTCGTAAGCGTCTTTCCCCTATCTGCGGGTTATTTGTATTTGAGGTAATCAGTCCATCAGCCTGGAGTCAATGTAATCAGTCTATCAAGATGGAGTGGCTAATTGCATTGACTCTTTTGGCATCCTTAATTCACAAAACTGCTGTCATTCCTCACCCTTAAGGGACTCTTAGCATCCCATACCTTTAAAGGACTCCTGGCGTCCCTTCAGTCCTCAGAATCCTGTCAATAATCCACTTCAGGCTGAGGGACTGATTACCCCAAACTCCTTCTGAACTGCAACCATTCTTTGTACTGGACTGACGAAGCCACTGTGTGGTGAAACGTTTCCACAATAAAGATACCCAAGTGTAAATGGTCCAAGCATAAAAGGTTCTCTGAGCCATTTATATCTACTTACCAGAAGAACTGACAACTTAGACAACATTGTTGCTTACTGAGATTTCCACTATCATTTGAGTCATTACAAGTGCGCTGCGCATCGCTCAGTGTCAAGGAAGGAATCATCCAGAGACCAAGAATTCCTGGAACAGCACTGATTAAAATATCTAGTAATTTCAACCAAAATAATGGCTTCACACCAACTGCAAATATTCATCGATCTCACAATACTTTTCTCTCTTCACAGTGGGCTTTACCAAGTCACAAACTTGGAGAGAATGGGTGAAATTATATAAATTTCACCTATCATCTCCAAGTTTGTGACTTGATAAAGCCCACTGCGTGGGCGAAACTTCGTCAATAAAGAGAGAACTCATTTCTTTGGCACTGTGGTAACATGATATCATTTATAATACTCCTCCTGGCCTGAAAGAGTCGTTCTCGTCATCTGAAGTCTAAGATTTAGATGCTCAGAGTTGTTTAAACTCACCTCCAACACGCCTACCAATATCGGCTCTCCCTTTAATTATTCAACTTTCGAGATCGACTTCTTCAGTCTTGCCTCAGCTTTTGTTTCCACTTGCTCCGTCCCCCAAGGCTCTATCCCAACTACTATGGAGCTGGCGATGATGTGTACACACTCCTGTCCTATATGCAACCCATCTAGGTGTGATGAGTTGATCCTGTCCTCAGCCTTCCTGTCGACTTCTCGTCCACACAGGCTTCTCGTCCTTTAAGTCTACCCTTTCTCCTATTCAATTTATTCTCCTGCCATGTCGTACTTCACACATCCTCCCTTCCTCAACAATCTCCCTTCACTACACCTGTAATCACAGGCGCTGCACCAATTCCTCACCTAACAAATTCTCTCTTTTTCGGAAATGGAGATAATTAAGTCATAGACTCTTATCTTGCATCTTCCGCCTTTGATACAGATCTTGACAAACCATTTATCAAATGTGAACAATTTCTTGAACACTTCCCTTGTATTATTAAGCGTCTTATTCTTCAGAGAATTTATGATAACAGTATTGCAGTCTTCCTTTAAATCTGTCCAACTTCCTGTTCCTGGCCTTCACTCCTCTACCGATGCAGAATTCTCCACTTCTTCAGGTCTCACATACACGTGTTCCAGCAGTGTTAGGTAACCAAGAACACAAGTTCCTTGTTGCTTAGGTAGCGCCCTGGTTTGTTAGTTTTAGAACTGGCTATGGGTACGAACCTCCCTCCGGTAAGTTCCTCGTTACTTCTTGACCTCTGCCACAAGATCTGGGCTTTACCTAACATCCTAACTCAAAGCCTGCACTTATTCCAACGCGCATTTTTTCATTTATTTCGATACTGATATGGAATATTAGAAGATACGTACTGGGAAAAAATGATGATATCTAAAAGATCTCGGAATTTTTTCTGTACGCGTCTACGACAAATTAGGGTTGGTAGGTAAGACACAAATTAGTTTCGTCACAGCGTACTTGTTATAGTGCTCAAGTGTCTTTCTACCAATGACAATACTACCTTCACGAGCGCAGTTTGGAAAATGGTGCACAATTTAGGAGACAATTACTCACTTGACCTGGCTCTTGTCATTAATGGGCCATTGTTAAAGCTCCTGGTCACGTAGCAGAAGCAATGGAACATCGCTTTACTCGGGGTCTCCTCGCAGAGTTTAAGCGTTTGTCTTTTTTTGCTGTCTTCTGTTCAGCCCCCGTATAGGAGTCGAACCCGTTCCATCTTGCCTCACACGCTGATGAACTCTGCAACGCGCCATTATTACACCCCTTAATTTGACATCCACGATGGCAAAGATGTTAACCCGGAAACGCGCCTAAACCTGTAGGAGTCATGACGAGCATCGAAGCTCCTCCCCCTCAACATTAATCGACCAAAGGCTCCTAGAAGCTCTATTCAGAGGCCAGCCAGTAATAATAGCAATATTTTATTTCAGCATGATGTAATGTTTGTACACAGATGGGTGACATTTAGTTGTACATGCAGAAAGCGCATAGTCATGCATAACATTTCTGGCAAACTTAAGCCTAACTTGAGACTCAAATGACAATAACTAATTGCTTATATATCAGGGCAGCCTAATGAGCCTGTTCATGTACTAGGCTGTGTGAATGACTGGCCAGTAAGCCTAGTCTTATTGAACACAAAATTCAAACGTGTTTTTCTAGGGACAAAAATGTCGCTAATAATATTAATGACGCACTGCAAACAATAGTAAACCAAAGACACTTTGAAAAATAGTTTATTGAGGAAATGTTTCGTCCAGTTTAGAATGTTTTAGGTTAAGTTTTATTTGACTTGATAAAACTGTATTCAGAGCGAAGAGTTTCCTTAATACAGACTTGTCTGTCAGCTTGTCACCTCACTAACAAACTAAATTATTATTGTGATGTTAGTAGTGGTAATGGTGGTGATGGTCGTGGAAGCTGCAGTCGTATTAGTAGCAGTAGTCGTGGTAGTGGTAGTGGTGATGGTGGTGGTAGTGGTGATGGTGGTAGTGGTGATGGTGGTAGTGGTAGTGGTGATGGTGGTGTAGTGGTAGTGGTGATGGTGGTGGTAGTGGTGATGGTGGTGGTAGTAGTAGTGGTGATGGTGGTAGTGGTGATGGTGGTAGTGGTGATGGTGGTGGTAGTGGTAGTGGTGATGGTGGTGGCAGTGGTGATGGTGGTGGTAGTGGTGATGGTGGTGGTAGTGGTGATGGTAGTGGTAGTGGTGATGGTGGTGGTAGTGGTAGTGGTGATGGTGGTGGTAGTGGTGATGGTAGTGGTAGTGGTGATGGTGGTGGTATGGTAGTGGTGATGGTGGTGGTAGTGGTGATGGTGGTGGTAGTGGTGATGGTGGTGGTAGTGGTGATGGTAGTGTAGTGGTGATGGTAGTGGTAGTGGTGATGGTGGTGGTAGTGGTGATGGGTGGTGGTAGTGGTGATGGTAGTGGTAGTGGTGATGGTGGTGGTAGTGGTAGTGGTGATGGTGGTGGTAGTGGTGAGGGTAGTGGTAGTGGTGATGGTGGTGGTAGTGGTAGTGGTGATGGTGGTGGTAGTGGTGTGGTGGTGGCAGTGGTGATGGTGGTGGTAGTGGTGATGGTGGTGGGTAGTGGTGATGGTGGTGGTAGTGGTGATGGTGGTGGTAGTGGTGATGGTGGTGGTAGTGGTGATGGTGGTGGTAGTGGTAGTGGTGATGGTGGTGGTAGTGGTAGTGGTGATGGTGGTGGTAATGGTAGGGTCAGTGAGCACTGCATGACAAATCAGTATTCATGATAGAGAAGTTTGGAGGTGAGCACAAGAATGAAAATCGGAAGTCATAGTTGATACACTGAATCAGTCGTTGTTAAGAAGCCAGATGGAATCTACATGAGAAGAGGGACTTTTAGAAAGGATGAGAGACAATCCAAGCTTGCGAGGGCGTTGATGGAGAGATCGAAAACTGGATCAACGTGTTACCACAGTATACAATAATCTACCAAAAGATGCTGAAATATCGTTAAAATCGAACAATTCTCGCAGGATAGCAGTGGAAGCATTTCCTTGAGCCGACCAAGTTTGAGTCAGTTGTGTCAGATATGCAGTCCTCAGGACTCCAGTTACCACAACAGAGAGTAACACACAGGAAATGCTCAGAGAACCAGTTGTGGCGGCACTGTAACGATCGCCACATCCAGCGACATCGCAAGTGCTTAGTTGGTACTGAAAAATACATTGAAATGGAAAATCTGAAAGAGAACGGAAGCTCCTAAAATATGGAAAGTGTGTAGAGTCTGCTAGTTCAGTGCCCTGTACACCAACCTTTACGTACATGTTGAAGATGCAACAAAATCCGCATTGAGCGCTGAGATTCAACACAAGACTTGAAGGAGAGCTGACAGCCATGTGGATGATCCTGCAAGAACATCAATTTTTTTTCTGTTGTGAAAATATTTACCAACTATATTAGTATACCCAAATTAAAGGATCAGGAAAGAGAGCATAACTGTATGGCAGACATGTGCATGGCTGTGTGGCAGACATGTGCATGGCTGTGTGGCAGACATGTGCATGGCTGTGTGGCAGACATGTGCATGGCTGTGTGGCAGACATGTGCATGGCTGTGTGGCAGACATGTGCATGGCTGTGTGGCAGACATGTGCATGGCTGTGTGGCAGACATGTGCATGGCTGTGTGGCAGACATGTGCATGGCTGTGTGGCAGACATGTGCATGGCTGTGTGGCAGACATGTGCATGGCTGTATGGCAGACATGTTCTTGGCTGTGTGGCAGACATGTGCATGGCTGTGTGGCAGACATGTGCATGGCTGTGTGGCAGACATGTGCATGGCTGTGTGGCAGACATGTGCATGGCTGTGTGGCAGACATGTGCATGGCTGTGTGGCAGACATGTGCATGGCTGTGTGGCAGACATGTGCATGGCTGTGTGGCAGACATGTGCATGGCTGTGTGGCAGACATGTGCATGGCTGTATGGCAGACATGTTCTTGGCTGTGTGGCAGACATGTGCATGGCTGTGTGGCAGACATGTGCATGGCTGTGTGGCAGACATGTGCATGGCTGTGTGGCAGACATGTGCATGGCTGTGTGGCAGACATGTTCTTGGCTGTGTGGCAGACATTTATATTAAGACAAAGATTGCTTAAACTCCCGATAATATAAATTCGACTGGATTCGAGTGAGGATTAGCGTTGACACTAGAATAAAAAAAGCCATGAACTAGAACCTCATGAGAAATTCCTAGAAAATAGTGAGAAAAACGATCGTATGATTTAAGCTTACAGAACCCTTCGTTTCATTAAATTTAACGAAAAACGAGACTGATGTTCTAGAGGAACTCGTAAGAACCAGCACCTCATTACACCTCGTGAATAACGAGAAGCGCATAATTTAGAAGCTTGGGATAACACTCGTCTTTATATTTAATATTCAATATAAATGTATAATTAAAAACACGAAGATAATAACAATCGATCTAAAATTATTATTTTAAATAAAGGGGTACAGGGATAAACCAGTGGAAGGTTTCGGTCAGATAACCAAAAGATCCACTCTCAGTCATCTGGGAAACATGCGTCCTTTTTCCTGATGGATCTTACCAAACACGTAGTAAGAATATTTAACCCCAAGTGGAAACACGTACAGTAAAATAGTCTTCCTATTATGAGGAAGACAGGAGAATAAGAGTATTCCTGGAGTATACCTGGAGAGAGTTCCGGGGGATCAACGCCCCCGCGGCCCGGTCTGAGACCAGGCCTCGCACAGGTGTAATGAGAAGACAACTTAGAAAAAGAATTTTTTTACGAAGATATTGTTAGGGTTGGATACCGTAGGACAGAGAGAAATGTGGTCGAACATCTTAATATATTCCTCGTGTGTCCATTCGAGGGATTTATTGCTGTCTGTAATCACGGAGAACCCCGGGATTAATATCCCAGGGTGGTGGGTGGCAGACCTGGGGGTGACGTGGGCGGTGGGCGGCAGGGCTGGATGTGTCCTGGGTGTCACTGGGTGATTGCTGGTTAGTCTAAGTGTGATAACGTATAACTTGGGTGGTGGGTTACAGACCTGAGTGTGACAACTGGTGGTGGGTTACAGACCTCAGTGTAACAACGTACATTAGGCATTGTCCCACCACACTATCGAGTCGTGAATTATGTTACTGAGTTAAGGAGCAGTGTGTCGAATATTGTGTCAGGTACCGTAGAATTGAGAGAAATACAGTAGCCATACGTCTGATATTTTGACATTGTAACCTGCAACGAAGCTCAGTATACTTAACTGTTGCTGGCTCTTCTCCTATTCAAGTTGCAATTGCACACAAGAATGTCACTAGCTGCCATGATCGACTATCCAATATGAAAAGTGACGTAAATAATGGAAAAAGGTCATTGCAACTGCGGCCGAATCCCTAACAACCAACAGATTCCTAATCATTGAAAGCCGATTAATTTTTTGTTTGTTCATATCACATCAGATTTTCCGGAAAAAGATATACTGGTCCTGTACTTTTTGTTATGATACAGCAACCTCACCCTGAGGACAGCACACTGCAGAGGAACACATGGGGGAAGGCAAATAAAAAGGTATTCTCAGTTCATTACGAGACGTTCTAATTGTGCTTGTGACTTGATAAATCCCATTGTGTGGGCGAAACGTTGTCAATAAAGGAACGCATTAAACTGCACCTGTGTCTACTTTTTCAGGCTCACACCCTGCTGCCATGAGGAAGCAAACAGTTGCATGATGGTACACCTTTCTGACTCCGCTACGGTTGATTTTAAGAGGGTAATGATCCGCTCCGTTGATACAGATGTTGAAGCTCTCGCTATTTCAGCCTCATTGGAAACTGATCAATTATAGCTATCTTCTAGAGTTGGTAACAAGTTTCGTTACATTGCTAGTCACCATATTGTGGCCTCACTAGCTCTAGAAAAGTCAAAGGTTTTACCAATGCTTCACAGCCTCAGAGAATGTAACAGTGTCATCATTCTGCAACCATGGTAAGAAATCTTCCCGGGAAACATGGCCACAATGTCTCCTCACTCAGCTTGGCCGGTTACTTTTCATCGTGTAATTCTAGGAAAAATTTCCTCACCAGTCTGTCTATATCAAATGTAGAAGCAACATGTGATTACTTAATCGTCTAAGTGTGAGGATTATTTGTGTAATGTAAAGGGTTGGCCTATTTTATTTCACAGAAGAAGATTGTTCTTTGATGACGAGGCTTTCCTCTGTGCACAGTGATTATTCTGCTTTGTGAATTTCTTTAAAGTTGAAGACTGAACGGAAGAATCAAGGTTACTTTTACAGTCTATCAGTAATAAGGGGCAATAGCAAATCATTAAGGAATTTTATCAGTCTCCGCCAAGCTGTTATAGCCTGATATGTTGTATGGACGCTTCTTGTCCTCTGCACGGATTCTCAAGTTTCCTCCTGACACAAAACACGAAGTTCAGTCTGTCACTAGGCTTTGTTTACTAATGTCACATTTAAGATTTTCCATTCAGATTTGTTATCCACAATGAAAACTTATTATGTGTATCACCACTACTGGACTAAAAACATACACACCTGGAATAACAAGCAAAAAAAAATAACAAACGTGCAGAGGTAATCACGGAAATAAATTATGAATTCATTAAAAAATATTCTGATTACGAGCGTATAACATGATTTCACAACTTTAACTGCAACTACTCTATTATCACAAAGAACTAGAGGCAACTTATCTACGTTTATTAGGTATTTCGAAGTTTAAAAAACTGGAATAGACACCAAATTTGTGAATATATCTCAATTTTTGACGAAGATTTGGCAAATCAAATGAGTTTTGGTAATGGCTTAAAGATGGCCGTCAATGACGTCACAGTTCGCTTTCTAGATGGCATCATATCCAAAACAGTTCAAAGTGCCTTGCACTCCAGTCACACCAGATTAGAGGTTTCTATGGTACAGTGTACTATTTTGACCCTTACTTCATGTTCTTTGAACCTCAATGACCGAGTAATACCGTGCGATGCCACAACTAGCAAAGCTGAGCCGCACTGGCTGAGCAGCAGACACCGTGCGATTCCACACCTAGCAAAGCTGAGCCGCACTGGCTGAGCAGCAGACACCGTGCGATGCCACAACTAGCAAAGCTGAGCCGCACTGGCTGAGCAGCAGACACCGTGCGATGCCACACCTAGCAAAGCTGAGACTCACTGACCGAGCAGCAGACACCATGCGATGCCATAACTAGCAAAGCTGAGCCCCACTGACCGAGCAGCAGACACCGTGCGATGCCACACTTGACAACATTAGATCCAGAATTTAGAAGTATAAATGTGCTCTGTTTGGGCTATTAGAAGTATGCTGCTCACGAACTGACTATGCCACAGCCTGGCTAACGACGCGACATCCGTACTGGTCAGCCTTACTAGAGATTTTAACAGTGCAAGGAATTAGCAAGAGCAGGCTGATGCATGCAGGGGATGAGATGAAAAGCTGTAAGCCTTCTCCCTGAAAGATGGCTGCCTTGGATCAACGTCTTGCGCAAGCTGGATGCCAAGGTATTGGTCCAGTGTGGTGAGAATGGTAATGCACTGCGTACCTTGTTCCAAGGTTCGTAGGTTCGAGTCTCCTTCAGCCAGAGATCAGTGTTTGTGTATATTTCGCCTGTTCTTGCGAATTCCTTGCGCATATATATATATATATATATATATATATATATATATATATATATATATATTATATATTTATATATATATATATATATATGCGCAAAACAACCACTCTGAAAGAATAGAGAAATTCCAAGCGCTTTCGTGACTACTCACATTATCAAGGAACTATGAAAGTAAAGCATCCAAGGAAGCTATATAAGGGGTCTGGCCAACACCTCACTATCAGATCCCACAACGGTTAAACACCTGACGCGCGCCGGCCCAAGTGGACAGGTCCTTTGCACAACTCACCAACAAACTATTCTACCCAAGAAAATTTAAAAATTATTATTTGGGTATTCTTGGGTAGAATAGTTTGTTGGTGAGTTGTGCAAAGGACCTGTCCAGTTGGGCCGGCGCGCGTCAGGTGTTTAACCGTTGTGCGATCTGATAGTGAGGTGTTGGCTAGACCCCTTATATAGCTTCCTTGGATGCTTTACTTTCATAGTTCCTTGATAATGTGAGTAGTCACGAAAGCGCTTGGAATTTCTCTATTCTTTCAGAGTGGTTGTTTTGCATATTCTGAAATCACCTGTTTACTGTTATCTTATTGCATATATATATATATATATAAAATATAATATATATATATATATATATATATATATATATAAAATATATATATATATATATATATATATATATATCACACACCTAGTGTTTGCATTAAAGCATTTAAGGAATAGTTTGATAAAAGTAAGAATTTTTCCGTTGCATTTATGCATTTAGAAAAAAAAAGTGGATAGTAACGCTGAGTTTAAGGTATATAGGAGTGAGTGAGATTATTTTCGTGTGAACGTAAACCTTAGACAGGAATGTGTGATGTCACCATAGTTATTTAACATATTCACAGACAGGGCTAAAAAAATAGGAGAAGTGTGAGATTAAAAGATAAGAAATGTGATGGAAAGTGGGAGTTAGCAAGTGACATGAAGAGATGTTGCAGTGGTTGGTGGAGGAATTTGACACAACATATAAAAGAAGGAAATTTAAAAAGAAGAGAGCAGGATAATGAGGAAAAATAAATAGACAATGAAAGATCGCGTATCAAACTAGAGGGAATAAGGGGAAAGTAGAGGTGTTCGTTTATTTAGTAGTGTACTTGTCAACAGAAGAGTCTATGGAAGTTGAAATAAACCGTGAAACTACCGAAGAAAAAAAAACAGATGGGTGGTTTAGTGAGACAGCTATGGAGACAAAACTTCATCATTTGAGGCAAAAAAAAAAAAAGTAATGTAGCAATGTACATATATTGAAACGAAGACTGTTATACAAAGAGATGCAAGGGTTGTAGTTGTTGCATCGAGGAGGAGGCCGGCAGCGTCAAGATGTCGTGTTTGAAGGGCACTGTGTGGCGTGGATATTTTGTAGTGAATTGGGAGCTTAAAGATTAGATTATGTGGGTTTAGCGAAAGTGTTATTAAGAGGGATGAGGAGGGATTGTTGAGGTGGTTTCGACATTTAGAAATGAGGGAGAAAAATGGGAAGACTAAGTGGGTGTATAAAACCCAATTCTTGATAACTGTACCTTTGACCTCGTCAAGGTGAGGAGACCGTCAGAACATCAGATGCTTCTCAAACTTATAACCCCAATTTTTAGAAAGGGTGGACCGGTAAGCCAGCTGAAGATTTCGGTCAGATGACGAAAAGCTCCAGCTCGGGGGTCATCACATGACTAAGACCCGCGTCAGGAAACACTTGTCCTGTTTCCTGACGAACCTTACCTAACTTAACCTATCTAAGGTACTACATCATTTTCCATATTGACAAACGTAAATCGCCTGTTTAATATTGTTGTTTCTATGATAAATACTATTGCTACGGCTACTACAAATACTGCTACTGATGCTGCTACTACGAATACTACTACTGATGCTGCTACTACGAATACTTCTACTGATGCTGCTACTACGAATACTACTACTGATGCTGCTACTACAAATACTACTACTGATGCTGCTACTACAAATACTGCTACTGATGCTGCTACTACGAATACTACTACTGATGTTGCTACTACGAATACTTCTACTGATGCTGCTACTACAAATACTACTACTGATGTCGCTACTACAAATACTACTACTGATGCTGCTACTACAAATACTACTACTGATGCTGCTACTACGAATACTACTACTGATGCTGCTACTACGAATACTACTACTGATGCTGCTACTACAAATACTACTACTGATGCTGCTACTACAAATACTGCTACTGATGCTGCTACTACGAATACTACTACTGATGCTGCTACTACAAATACTACTACTGATGCTGCTACTACGAATACTACTACTGATGCTGCTACTACGAATACTACTTCTGATGTTGCTACTACAAATACTACTACTGATGTTGCTACTACAAATACTACTACTGATGCTGCTACTACAAATACTACTACTGATGCTGCTACTACAAATACTACTACTGATGTTGCTACTACAAATACTACTACTGATGCTTCTACTACAAATACTACTACTGATGTTGCTACTACAAATACTACTACTGATGCTGCTACTACAAATACTACTACTGATGCTGCTACTACAAATACTACTACTGATGTTGCTACTACGAATACTACTACTGATGCTGCTACTACAAATACTACTACTGATGTTGCTACTACAAATACTACTACTGATGTTGCTACTACAAATACTACTGATGTTGCTACTACAAATACTACTACTGATGTTGCTACTACGAATACTACTACTGATGTTGCTACTACAAATACTACTGATGCTGCTACTACAAATACTACTACTGATGTTGCTACTACGAATACTACTACTGATGCTGCTACTACAAATACAAACTACTGATGTTGCTACTACGAATACTACTACTGATGCTGCTACTACAAATACTACTACTGATGTTGCTACTACGAATACTACTACTGATGTTGCTACTACAAATACTACTGATGCTGCTACTACAAATACTACTACTGATGTTGCTACTACGAATACTACTACTGATGCTGCTACTACAAATACTACTACTGATGTTGCTACTACGAATACTACTACTGATGCTGCTACTACAAATACTACTACTGATGTTGCTACTACAAATACTACTACTGATGTTGCTACTACAAATACTACTGATGTTGCTACTACAAATACTACTACTGATGTTGCTACTACGAATACTACTACTGATGTTGCTACTACAAATACTACTGATGCTGCTACTACAAATACTACTACTGATGTTGCTACTACGAATACTACTACTGATGCTGCTACTACAAATACTACTACTGATGTTGCTACTACGAATACTACTACTGATGCTGCTACTACAAATACTACTACTGATGCTGCTACTACAAATACTACTACTGATGTTGCTACTACAAATACTACTGATGTTGCTACTACAAATACTACTACTGATGTTGCTACTACAAATACTACTGATGTTGCTACTACAAATACTACTACTGATGTTGCTACTACAAATACTACTACTGTTGCTACTACAAATACTACTACTGATGCTTCTACTACGAATACTACTACTGATGTCGCTACTACAAATACTACTACTAATGCTTCTACTACGAATACTACTACTGATGCTTCTACTACAAATACTACTACTGATGTCGCTACTACAAATACTACTACTGATGCTTCTACTACGAATACTACTACTGATGCTTCTACTACAAATACTACTACTGATGCTGCTACTACAAATACTACTACTGATGTCGCTACTACAAATACTGCTACTGATGCTTCTACTACGAATACTACTACTGATGTTGCTACTACAAATACTACTACTGATGCTGCTACTACGAATACTAATACTGATGCTTCTACTACGAATACTGCTACTGATGCTGCTACTACGAATACTACTACTGATGCTTCTACTACGAATACTACTACTGATGCTTCTACTACGAATACTACTACTGATGTTGCTACTACAAATACTACTACTGATGCTGCTACTACAAATACTGCTACTAATGCTTCTACTACGAATACTACTACTGATGTTGCTACTACAAATACTACTACTGATGCTGCTACTACAAATACTGCTACTAATGCTTCTACTACGAATACTACTACTGATGTTGCTACTACAAATACTACTACTGATGCTGCTACTACAAATACTACTACTGATGTTGCTACTACGAATACTACTACTGATGCTGCTACTACAAATACTACTACTGATGTTGCTACTACAAATACTACTACTGATGCTGCTACTACGAATATTATTATTGCTCTTACTATTGCGAATGCTGCTACTTCTACTAATACTGTTACTGCTGGTACTAATACTGCTACTACTACTACTACTACCACCACCACCACCACTACTGCGTCTACTGCTACTACAAATACTACTATTCTTACTACTAATTACTACTATAATTGTTCATAATGCTGTAAATAATACTATTACTTCTACTGCTATAAATAATATTCCTACCACTATTGTTACTATTACTGCAGCTGCTCTTGTTACTATTACTATAAACACACACACACACACACACACACACACACACACACACACACACACACGGGAGACATGATAACAACATACAAAATACTGCGTGGAACAGACAAGGTGGACAGAGACAGGATGTTCCAGAGAAGGGACACAGAAACAAGGGGTCACATTTGGAAGCTGAAGACTCAGGCGAGTCACAGGGATGTTAGAAAGTATTTCTTAAATCATAGAGTTGTCAGGAAGTGGGACAGTCTGAAGTGTAATGTTTTGGAAGCAGGATGCATACATAGTTTTAAGAAGAGGTATGATAAAGCTCATGGAACAGGGAGACGGAGGGGACCTAGTAGCGACCAGTGAAGAGGCAGTGCCAGGAGCTATGAATGGACCCCTGAAACCAAAACTAGGCGAGCGCACACACACACACACACACACACACACACACACACACACACACACACAAACACAAACACACATACACACACACACACACACACACACACACACACACACACAAACACACACACACACACACACACACACACAAACACAAACACACACACACAAACACACACACACACACACACACACACACACACACACACACAAACACACACACACACAAACACACACACACACAAACACACACCCCACACACACACACACACACACACACACACACACACACACACACACACACACACACACACACTAATTCCTCTTTATTCCTTGATGGTATTATGAGTTAATAAATACGAAATTATGAAAAATCAAAACTTTTTTCAATACGTGTATAAATATGTGCATTTTCACTTTGTCGTGAGATGATTCCAATCATCAGTCCCTCAGCTTCATCAATTACAGATTGAGGGACTGATCTCCAATTCTGCGCTGGATTATCATCCATTGAATCAAATTATATCTTTGTTTTGTGATTCCCCGACATACAGAGAGGCATTTTTTCTGGGGTTGTTTTGAAGGGTGAAACTCTCATGCGTATATCACATGCCGTAGGTCATGTGGTCATGTGCTAGAGGGTAATAGGTGGGGGAAGACTCGTAATTAGGAGAGACTGTAGAGGTTTATGAAATGCCAACTGAGCTGGGATGACAGGTAGAGTTTGACTGATGACTTGTGATATTTCCACCTCCTGCTCCTACTCCTCTCTTTCTTCCAGTTCTTTCTTTTATTCTCTTTTCTTTCTTCCTCTCTTTCTTCTCTTTCTTTTTTCCTCTTTTCTCTCTCTTTTTCTCTCTCTCTTTCTCTTTCTTTCTTTCTCTCTCTCTCCCTCTCTCTCTCTCTCCCTCCCTCTCTCTCTCTCTCTCTCTCTCTCTCTCTCTCTCTCTCTCTCTCTCTCTTTTAATTCCCATTTCTTCTGAGTCCTCAAATGATTGCATTAGAGATTCCTTTGATGGTCGTGACATTTTCCCAGAATGTCGGTAATTTTTCAGTACGAGTGAACCTGTGTGTCTGGGGTGACAGTGTCAACACTCGCCAGGTGCTCAACGAAATTCAGTCATATTTTTTTCAGCATTTTAGATAAGCATAATGACGTAATACACACACACACACACACACACACACACACACACACACACACACACACACACACACACACACATACACCACACCACAGGCCAAATGTCTAAGGACAAGTGTCTTTTTACAGCTAGTAACTAACTATTCAGAAAGTACGTTCAGGCAGACGTACAATGTGGCCTAAAGACGCAGGAATTCTCTGCAATATGAAAGCAGGCCCTGGAGCTGTGCCTCAACTCCACCCAACCACAAATTATTTAGTTCACCTTTCTCTCCTACCATCCCTCCCACTACTCCCCTCCTTTTTCCCCTTCCCCTCTCTCCTATGCCCCCTTCCACAATCCTTCCATATAATATACATACTTTATTCCATCTTCCTCTTTTTAAATCTTCTCCACTACTCTTCCCAGGCCACTGCAGATCTTCTCCACTTACACTCCCACAGCACCCAAAAATAGAACAAAGCCTCCCCCTTCCTCCCCACAAGATTCACCATCCCCTACCCATAGATCATCCTCCATTACAGCATCAGCCCACCCGTCCCTCATCTCCACAATACTGGAACACTGAACAATTAAGCAGAACACTAGTAACCAGAGAATAACAGGAAAATGTTTAGTACACAAATACAGATGGTATCACAAATCAGAACAGCGAAAAAAAAACAAGTAGTAGAAA
>NC_069400.1:74712464-74877464 GCF_026875155.1 Cherax quadricarinatus | reverse complement strand
TTCCACAAATACCAGAAACAGCACTGGTCCAGACTGACCCCTGTTGGACCCGCTGGTTACAGGTGCCCACTGCTCTGACACACTCGCCACGTCCCATGACCGCTGCTGTCTTCGCCTGACAAGTATTCCCTGATCCATTTTGTACCTCCCTGTTATCCCTGCTTGGTCCTCCAGTTTTTGCACTAAACTCTTGTGGGTGGAACTGTGTCAAACGCCACATCTTGCAGTCCAAGAAGATGCAATCCACCCACCCCTCTCCTCCCTGTCTTACTGTTGTCACGCCATTGTCATAGAAACTCCAGTATCAGGTTTGTGACACAGGATTTCCCTGTCCCTGAGAAACCATGTTGGCTGCTGTTATGAGATCATTCCATTCTAGGTGCTCCACCACTCTTCTCCTGATAAATCTTCCTCCATGATTTTGCATACGATACATGTCAGTGTCACTGGTCTGTAGTTTAATGCTCATGTCTGTCTCCTTTTTTAAAAGATTGGACTACATTTGCTGTCTCCATGCCTCAGGCAATCTCCCTGTTTTCCGATAGATGTATTGAATATTGTTAGAGGTACACCACAAGCGCCTCTTCCTCCATCTCTCAAATACCCATGGGGAGAATGTTATCTGGCCCCATTGCCATTGGAGGTATCTAGCTCACTCAGAAAGCCTCTTCACTTCTTTCTTCAGGTTTGTGTGCAAATGTTGTCCAGCATATGGTGGGTGCCCCACCTCTCCGGCTTTTCTGGCGCCCCCTCTGTCTCCTCTGTGAACACTTCTTTGAATCTCTTGGTTGAGTTCTCACATACTTCACGTCATTTCTTGTTGTCTCTCCTCCTTCCTCCTTAGCCTGATTACCTGGTCCTTGACTGATGTTTTCCTCCTGATGTGGCTGTACAAACATTTCGTGTCAATTTGGCTTTCGCTGCTATGTCATTTTCATATTGTCTTTGGGCCTCTCTTCTTATCTGTGCATATACGTTTGGCTCTACGACTGCTCTCCTTATTCTCCTGGGTCCTTTGCCTTCTATATTTCTTCCATTCCCTAGCACACTTGGTTTTTGCCTCACTGCACCTTTGGGTAAACCATGGGCTCATCCTGGCTTTTTCATTATTCCTGTTACCCTTGGGTACAAACCTCTCCTCAGCCTCCTTGCATTTTGTTGCTACATATTCCAGGGAAGCCAGAGAACTGGCTTCCCTGCCAGTTCTCTGTCCCACTGAACCCCGTTCAGGAAGTTCCTCATTCCTGTGTAGTCCCCTTTCTTGTAGTTTGGCTTCATTCGTCCTGGCTTTCCTGCTTCTCCCTCCACTTGTAGCTCTACTGTGTATTCGAAGCTTAAAACCACATGGTCACTGGCCCCAAGGGGTCTTTCATATGTGATGTCCTCGATATCTGCACTACTCAAGGTGAATACTAAGTCCAGCCTTGCTGGTTCACCCTCTCCTCTCTCTCTTGTAGTGTCTCTTACGTGTTGGTACATGTGTGTGGGCGCGTGTGGTGTATGTGTGGTTGGTGTGTGTGTGCGTGTGGTGGTGTGTGTGTGGTTGTGTGGGGTGTGTGTGTGTGTGTGTGTGTGTTGTGTTGTGTTGTGGGTTGTGTGTGGGTGGTGTGTGGGTGTGTGTGTGGTGTGTGTGGGGTGGTGTGTGGTGTGTGTGTGGTTGTGTGCGGTGTTGTTGTGGAGTGTGGTTTGTGTGGGTGGTGATGCGGCGTGAGTGTGGTGTGTGGTGGTTGTGTTGTGTTGTTGTGTGTGTATGTGTGTGTTTTAAATGTGTGTGTGTGGTGTGATTGTGTGGTGTTGTTTGTGGTTATTGTGATATGGTGATGTGTCGTGTGTGTGTGTGTGTATGTTGTGTGTGTGTGTGTGTCTCTTGTGTGGTACATGTGTGTGGCTGGGGTGATGTGTGGTGTGTGTGTGTGTGGTTGGTGTGTGGGGGTTTTGGGTGTGTGTGTGTGTGTGTGTGTGTGTGTGTGTGTTTTGTGTGTGTGTGTGTGTTGTGTGTGGCGTGTGTGTGGTGCGTGTGTGGTGTGTGGTGTGTGTGTGTGTGTGTGTGTGTGTGTGGTGTGTGTGTGATGTGGTGTGTGTTGTGATGTGCGTGTGTGTGTGTGTGTGGTGTGTGTGTGTGTGTGTGTGGTGTGGTGATGTGTGTGTGTGTGTGATGTGTGTGTGTGTTATGTGTGATGTGTTGTGATATGGTGTGTTGTTGTGGTATGTGTGTGGTGGGGTGGGGGTTGTGTGATGTGTGTGTGTGTGTGTGTGATGTGTGTGTGGTGTGTGTGTGTGTTTGTGTGGGTGTGTTGTGGTGTGTGTGTGTGTGTGGTGTGTGTGTGTTGTGTGTGTGTGTGTGTGTGTGTGTTGGTGTGTGTTGTGTGGGGTGTGTGGTGTGTGTGTGTGTGTGTGTGGTGTGTGATGCGTTGTGGTGTGTGTGTGTGTGTGATTTGTGTGTGTGTGTATGTGTGTTTGTGTGTGTGTGTGTGTGATGTTTGTATGTGTGTGAGTGGGTGTGTGTGTGTGTATGTGTTGTGTGTGTGTGGGTGTGTGTGTGGGTGTTGTGGTGTGGGTGGGTGGTGTGTGGGTGGTGTTGTGTGGTGTGTGTTTGTGTGGGTTGTGTGTGATGTGTGTGGATGTGGTGTGGTGTGGTATGTTGTGTGATTGTGTTGTGTGTGATGTGTGTGAGGTGTGTGGTGTGGATGTGTAGGTGTTGTGGATTGGGGTGGAGTGTGTTGTGTGTGGTGGGTGTGGTTTTGTGTGTGGGTGTTGGTGGAGTGTGTGTGGTGGGTGGGGGTGTGTGTGTGTGGGTGTTGGTTTGTGCTCACCTAAATTTGGTTCCAGGGGCTGAGTCACAGCTCGTGGCTCCGCCTCTTCACTGGTTGCTATTAGGTCCACGGTCTTCTTGTTGTATGAGCTTTATTATACCTCTTCTTAAAGTTCTGTATTGATCCGTCCTCCACTGCGTCATCTCCAGACTGCTCCACTTCGTGACAACTCTGACTGGGCAGTTAAGAAATCAATATATTCAATTAAAGAGAGAAATAGAAAAAGGAATAAGAAAAGCAAAAAGGAATTATGAGGCTAAGGTCGCAAAGGATTTGAAGACTAACCCAAAAGGATTCTTTCAGGTATACAGAAGTAAGATTAGGGACAAGATTGGCCCACTTAAGAGTAACTCTGGTCAGATCACTGACAGTGATAAGGATATGTGTGAAATTTTCAATTCTTACTTCCTCTCAGTTTTCACTCAGGAAGATACTAGCGAAATTCCGGAATAAATTATGTAGAACAGGTCGATAATAAACTATGCATGATTGCAGTAACTAGTGACATGGTCCTCAGACAAATAGAGAAACTAAAACCTAACAAATTCCCAGGCCCTGATGAACTGTTTGCAAGGGTGTTAAAGGAATGTAAAGAGGAACTTTGCAAGCCTTTGGCTAATCTTTTCAACATATCACTACAAACTGGCCTAGTGCCTGGTAATTGGAAAATGGCAAATGTAATACCTATTTACAAAGCAGGTGACAGGTCCTTAGCTATTGGGAAAATTTATGGAATCAATAATTGCCTAGGCAATTCGTAGCCATCTTGATAGGCATAAATTGATAAATGAATATCACGGTTTTACTCAGGGGCGTTCATGTCTTACGAATTTACTAACTTTTTTCACTAAGGTGTTTGAGGAGGTAGATCATGATGTGGAACTCGATAGAGTTCCACATCAGAGACTTTTGAGAAAACTTAAGGCACACAGAATACGAGAAATCTTTTCCTGGGTAGAGGTGTGGTTGACAAATAGGTAGCAGAGAGTTTGCATAAATGAAGAGAAATCAGAATGGGGGCACGTCACAAGCAGTGTTCCACAGGGGTCAGTGTTGGGCCTCTTGTTGTTCACAATTTACATAAACGATATAGATGAGGGAATAAATAGCGACACAAGCAAATTTGCTGATGACACCAAAATAGGCCGTCCAATTCATTCTATTGAGGACATTAGTGCACTCCAGGATGATTTGAATAGACTGATGCAGTGGTCGGAGAAGTGGCAGATGCAGTTTTATATAGACAAATGCAAAGTTCTACATGTTTATTGCGACCCCTGAATGGGTCACAATGTATATAATGTATATTACCTGTTCATATAATTTTATGTTGCTTATATTTGTGATATTAGCTAAATCGTAAATATATTGCTTTATATTATTATTTGACTTAGTTATATTTATTAGGTAGGATGTAACATTTATATATTATTCAGTGCTCATAGTTCAAGTGTTAAGTAGCTGACAGCATTGTCTAACAAGCGTTTCGCTTGTTATGCTGCCGGCTTCTGTGTTGCTGGGCAGCAGCAGCATGGAGAGTCACATGATCTGGGGGGAGGGGTGATCACACCTCGCCTGGAGTAGTCTGTCTGGTTGGACGTGCTTCTAGCAAGAGGTCCCTCTACTCCTCTCCCTTGTGGGCCCTTGTTGAAAGATCGTCTCTGTTGCTTTCATGTTGATGGTTCTGTGGAACTCTGTTCACAGAACATAGCCTAGACTTAGTGATTTTCGACGTTGTACTGAGGTTGTGTGTCACAGACACTGTAAAACTCAGGTCCTGAGCTGTAGCTTCTGACCTAACTTGTACTGGTATCTGTGTACTGTCACAGTCGGGGATTTTCTAATGCTGAACTTAGATTCAGTAGTATGGGAGTTTTGTGACTTTTGTGGAGGATCTGCTGATGGTCCCTACTTAGTGTCGTTATATTATCTCCTTGTTCCTGATTCTGTGTCGCTTTTGCTTGTTATATTGCTGTTCGGCTTATCAGTCGTTTTATTGTTCAAGCAAGCTGTTCTGATTGCCAGGTTGGTCAAGAAGTTAGTTTATGTGAGGACTTTTAGTCAGTCACTGGTTAAGTCTAGTCGAGTCTTGAGACACAGCGAACTACTTAGATCACTTACACACACACAAACTTGTATATATTTGTATTATGTTATTAAATTTTAACAATGTACCAGACGGTACTTAAAAGCCATAAAGATGTCATATGTGCCTTAAGCACAATACTACTGTACACCAGAGAAGTGATTATTTTGATTAATTTACTTTCATAATATACGCCTAGACAACCTTTTTATTAATAAACTTATTAAATGTTAATTTCTTTAGTTAGCAGCCTACCAGTTGTAATCCTGAAGCACTATTGAATCTTACTAAATTCTAATGGATAACTGGACCAGAATACTGACTACTTGTTACAAAAACCCAGTAACAGGCTGGATGCTAGAAGGGCAGTCCTTTCTAGTATTCACTGGAGATTTCTATGCTTATTAGAAATCGCATTATTTGTAACAATGTTGGACAGAACAATAACCATGCCACTTATAAACTAAATAGTGTAGATCTTAATACTACTGATTGCGAAAAGGATTTAGGAGTTCTGGTTAGCAGGAATCTGAAACCAAGACAACAGTGCATTAGCGTTCGCAATAAAGCTAACAGAATCCTTGGCTTCATATCAACACGTATAAATAATAGAAGTCCTCAGGTTGTTCTTCAACTCTATATATCCTTGGTTAGGCCTCATTTAGATTATGCTGCTCAGTCCTGGTCACCGTATTACAGAATGGATATAAATGCTCTGGTAAACATACAGAGGAGGATGACAAAGATGATCCCATGTATCAGAAATCTTCCCTATGAGGATAGACTGAGGACCCTGAATCTGCACTCTCTAGAAAGGCGTAGAATTAGGGGGGATATAATTGAGGTGTATAAATGGAAAACAGGAATAAAGGGGGTGAAAATAGTGTACTGAAAATATCCAGCCAAGACAGGACTCGCAGCAATGGTTGGAAAAGTTCAGATTCAGGAAGGATATAGGAAAGCACTGGTTTGGTAATAGAGTTGTGGATGAGTAGAACAAACTCCCGAGTACCGTCATAGAAGCTAAGACCTTGTGTAGTTTTGAAAATAGGTTGGATAAATACATAAGTGGGTGTGGGTGGGTGTGAGTTGGACTTGACTAATTTGGGCTACCAGGTCTCGTGCCGTGCTTCTTCCTTAAGTGGAAGTGACCTGACTAGGTGGTCATTGTTCTTGGCCGGGGAAAGGGGGGGTGTGTGACATGGACCTGCTTCACATATTAGTAGGCATGTTGCAGTGTTCCTTCTCTTATGTTTTTATGTTCTTAACTCTAAATCTCTCCCTTCCAGTATGTCATTCACATACACAAGAAAAATCACCGGACATATGACTTAGCCTTGTGGAACCCCACTCGACACATGCATCCACGCTGATACCTCGTCTCGTACAACACACGTTGTTTCCTTCCTGTCAGGTATTCCCTGATCCATTGCAGTTCTTTCCCTCCATTCCTTCCTGCTTCCCTAGCTTTTCGACCAGTCTCTTGTGTGGTACTGTTGAAAGCCTTTTTACAGCCCAAGAAAATGCAGTCTACCCATCTCTCTCTCTCTCTCTCTCTCTCTCTCTCTCTCTCTCTCGTCTTACTTCTGTTACTTACCTGGGAGTCTACCTGGAGAGCATTCCGGGGATCAACGCCCCCGCGGCCCGCTCCATGACCAGGCCTCCTGGTGAATCAGGGCCTGATCAACGAGGCTGTTACTGCTGGCCGCACGTAGTCCAGCATACGAACCACAGCCCGGCTGATCCGGCACTGACTTTAGGTATCTGCCCAGCTCCCTCTTGAAGACAACCACGGGCATAGCTATTGGTAATTCCCCTTATGGCTGGTGGAGGCTGTTGAACAGTCTTGGGCCCAGGACACTTATTGTGTTTTCTCTTAGTGTACCAGTGGCGCCCCTACTTTTCACTGGAGGAATGTTGCACCGCCTGCAAAGTCTTTTGCTTTCTTAGATAGTGATTTCTGTGTGCAGATTAGGGACCAGTCTCTCCAGGATCTTCCAGGTGTAGATTATGATGCATCTCTCTCTCCTGCATTCCAGTGAGTACAAGTCAAGCGCTTCCAGGTGTTCCCAGTAGTTAATGTGTTTGATGGAACTTTTATGTGCAGTAAAGGTTATCTGTACATTCTCTAGATCTGCAGTTTCACCTGCCTTGAATTGGGATGTTAATGTACAGCAGTATTCCAGCCTAGAGAGATTTGAAAAGGATCATCATTGGTTTGGCATCTCTTGTCTTTAATGTTTTCATTATCCATCCTATCACTTTCCTCGCAGATGTGATAGTGGCATTGTTGTGGTCCTTGAAGGTGAGATCTTTGGACATTACTACTCCCAGGTCCTTCACATTACTTTTCCGCTATGTTGTGTGATTAGAGTTTGTAGTAAACTCAGTCCTAGTTATTTCCTCCAGTTTTCCATAACGCAGTAGTTGGAATTTGTTTTCATTGAACATCATATTGTTCTCTGTTGCCCATTGGAAAACTTGGTTTATATCTTCTTGGAGCTTTGCCGTGTCCTCAATGGATGACACTTTCATGCAGATCCTAGTATCGTCTGCAAAGGATGATGTGTGTTCAATTGGTTAGAAAGTTGAAAATCCATCTTCCCTCTAGCACGCATTTTCTGTGCTATTACGCCATGATCGCACTTGTCAAAAGCTTTTGCAAAATCTGTGTATACTACATCTGGATTTTTTGTTTGTTTTCCAGTGCATCCAAGACCATATAGTGGTCCAGTAGTTGCGAGAGGCAGGAGCGACCTGCTCTGAACCCATTTTACCCTGGATTGTGCAATTTTTGAGAGACCAAATGGTTTGCAATCCTGCTTCTTAGAACTCTTCCAAAGATTTTTATGATGTGGGACGTAAAAGCTAATGGTCTATAGTTCTTAGCTCTTACTTTGATGGCACGTTTATGGAGTAGGGCTATATCCGTTGTTTTTCGTGACTGTGGAACCCCACCTGTGTCTATGCTCCTTCTCCATAGCATACTTAGGGCCCGTGAGTGGGGTTTCTTGCAATTCTCAATAAACACAGAGTTCCACGAGTCTGGGCCTGGGGCTGAGTGCATGGGCATGTTGTCGATGGCTTTCCTAAAGTCTAGTGGAGTTAGGGTTATGTCATAAATTTGGCATACATTAGCAGGGTTTTGAGGCTCATTCATGAAAATATTGTTTGGATTGTCTATATTTAGACTGGTTAGTGGCTCGCTGAACACAGTCATATTGCGATTTCAGTATCTCACTCATTTCTTTGTCATCTGTGATGGATATGTCTTGTCTGAGAAGGGGTTTTTGCCTTGTTTGTGGCATATGAAAAGAAATATTTCGAATTTCTTTCAATTTCACTAATCGCTTTTAGCTCCTGTCTCTCCTGGATCTTGTATGAGTCCTTTAACTTAAACTCAATATTTTCCACTTCCCTGGTTAGCGCTTCCTTCCGTGTATCAGACAATCTGGCATTCTTGAGGAGCTCAGTGATTCTTCGTCTTCTCATGTAGAGGGAGCATCTCTCTCCAGTTTACTTCTTTTCTTTTTCCTTAGGAGAATATGCCTTGAACATACTTCAGCTACCAGAAAGTTGATCTTTTCAAGGCACTGGTTAGGGTTCATGTAATTTATCTTCCCAACATGTTTCATTTAGGACATGGTTTACCTGGTCCCAGTTGATGTTCTTGTTGTTGAAGTTCAATTTGGTGAAGGTACCCTCATAGCTGTATGCATTTTGGTGATCAGGACTCCTGTGCATGTAAGTCTGGACTTCGATTAGATTGTGATCAGAATTTGTTGTTCTTGATATTATGTTTTTTTTTTTTTTACCGGGTCCTCATTATTTGTGAAAATAAGATCTAGTGTGTTCTCCAGTCTTGTTGGCTCCATTATCTGCTGACTTGTTATAGAACTGCAATAGGTCTGTGACGCAGGATTTTCCTTCCCTAAAGCCGTGCTGACTGTCATGTATAAGTTCATTCCTTTCTAAGTGCTCCACCACTTTTCTGCTGATAATCTTCTCTATGACTTTACATAGTATATATGTCAGCCACACTGGTCTGTAATTTAGTGCAGCCTGTCTGTCATCTTTCCTAAAACTCGGGACTACATTTGCTGTCTTCCACACCTCGTGCAATTGCCCTGTTTCAATAGATTTAATGGTTAGTGGCACACACTGTGCATCTGTTCCCTCTCCCAGGACCTATGAAGAGAGATTATCTGGTCCTACCACCTTCGAGATATCTGGTCCCCCTAGCAGTTTCTTCACCTCCTCCTCGGTTGTGTGCAGTGTGTCAAGCACTTGCTGGTGCACCCTACCACCTTTGGTTGCTGAAGCCTCTCTGTCTCCACTGTGAATGCCGCACCGAATCGCGAGCTGACCTCTTCACATACTTCCTGGTCGTTCCCTGTGAGCTCCCCTCCTTCCTTCCTCAGACTAATTACCTGGTCTTTGACTGTTGTGTTCCTCCTGACGTGGCTGTATAACAACTTTGGTTCACATTTAGCTTTTGATGCTATGTAATTCTCGTATTGACGCTGGGCTCCCCTTATCCACTCATATTCATTTCAGGCTAATCGCCTCAACTCCCTCTTTCCGTGAGTCCTCTGCCTTCTATATCTTTTCATACTCTAACACACACACACTGTGTGTGTGTGTGTACTCACCTAATTGTACTCACCTAATTGTGGTTACAGGGGTCGAGACTCAGCTCCTGGCCCCGCCTCTTCACCGATCGCTACTAGATCTCTCTCTCTCTCTCTCTCTCTCTCTCGCTCTCTCTCTCTCTGCTTCCTGAGCTTTGTCATACCTCGTCTTAAAGCTATGTATGGTTCCTGCCTCCACTACATCACTTGCTAGGCTATTCCACTTCCTGACGACTCTATGACTGAAGAAATATTTCCTAACATCTCTCTGACTAGTCTGAGTTTTCAGCTTCCAATTGTGACCCCTTGTTTCTGTGTCCCCTCTCTGGAACAACCTGTCCCTGTCCACCTTTTCTGTTCCATGCAGTATTTTGTATGTCGTTATCATGTCTTCCCTGACCCTCCTGTCCTCCAACGTCGTCAGTCCGATTTCCCTCAACCTTTCTTAGTAGGACATACCCTTGAGCTCCGGAACTAGCCTTGTTGCAAGCCTTTGCACTTTCTCTAATTTCTTGACGTGCTTGACTGTGTGTGTGTGTACTCACCTATTTGTACTCACCTATTTGTGGTTGCAGGGGTCGAGTCACAGCTCCTGGCCCCGCCTCTTCGCTGATTGCTACTAGGTCCTCTCTCTCCCTGCCCCATGAGCTCTATCATACCTCGCCTTAAAACTATGTATGGTTCCTGCCTCCACCACATCACTTTCTAGGCTATTCCATGGCCTGACTACTCTATGACTGAAGAAATACTTCCTAACATCCCTTTGATTCATCTGAGTCTTCAACTTCCAATTGTGACCTCTTGTGTCTGTGTCCCATCTCTGGAACATCCCGTCTTTGTCCACCTCGTCTATTCCGCGCAGTATTTTATATGTCGTTATCATGTCTCCCCTGACCCTCCTGGCCTCCAGTGTCGTCAGGCCGATTTCCCTCAACCTTTCTTCATAGGACAATCCCCGTAGCTCTGGGACTAGTCTTGTTGCAAACCTTTGCACTTTCTCTAATTTCTTGACGTGCTTGACTAGGTTGGATTCCAAACTGGTGTTGCATACTCCAGTATGGGCCTGACATAGATGGTGTACAGAGTCTTAAAACGAATCCTTACTGAGGTATCGGAACGCTATCCGTAGGTTTGCCAGGCGCCCGTATGCTGCAGCAGTTATCTGATTGATGTGCGCCTCAGAGATTATGCTCGGTGTTATACTCACCCCCAGATCTTTTTCCTTTAGTGAGGTTTTGCAGTCTTTGGCCATCTAAACTATATTTGTGTCTGCGGTCTTCTTTGCCCTTCCCCAATCTTCATGACTTTGTATTTGGCAGGGTTAAATTCTAGGAGCCAGTTGCTGGACCAGGCTTGTAGCCTGTCCAGATCTCTTTGTAGTCCTGCCTGATCCTCGTCCGATTCGATTCTTCTCATTAACTTCACATCGTCTGCAAACAAGGACACTTCTGAGTCTATCCCTTCCGTTATGTCGTTCACGTATACCAAGAACAGCACAGGTCCTAGGACTGACCCCTGTGGAACCCCGCTTGTCACAGGCGCCCACTCTGACACCTCGTCGCGTACCATGACTCGTTGTTTCCTCCCTGTCAGATATTCTCTGATCCATTGCAGTGCCTTTCCTGTTATGTGTGCCTGGTCCTCTAGCTTTTGCAGTAACCTCTTGTGAGGAACTGTGTCGAAAGCCTTCTTGCAGTCCAAAAATACGCAGTCGATCCACCCCTCTCTCTCTTGTCTTACTTCTGTCACCTTGTCATAAAACTCTAGTAGGTTTGTGACACAGGATTTTCCTTCCCTGTGTGTGTGTGTGTGTGTGTGTGTGTGTGTGTGTGTGTGAGTGCGTGCGTACAACTGTTCAACCATATTTCATGTTCAAATGGAGAAATAATGAATGTTTAACAGTGTTCGTAAAACAGTGTCCTCTTGCGATGCACATTGGGTGAAACGTGCTGGGGTGCACTGGGTAAAACATGCTGGGGTACACTGGGTGAAACATGCTGGGTACACTGGTGAAACATGCTGGGGTACACTGGGTGAAACATGCTGGGGTGCACTGGGTGAAACATGCTGGGGTACACTGGGTGAAACATGCTGGGGTACACTGGGTGAAACATGCTGGGGTACACTGGGTGAAACATGCTGGGTACACTGGGTGAAACATGCTGGGGTACACTGGGTGAAACATGCTGGGGTACACTGGGTGAAACATGCTGGGGTGCACTGGGTGAAACATGCTGGGGTACACTGGGTGAAACATGCTGGGGTACACTGGGTGAAACATGCTGGGGTACACTGGGTGAAACATGCTGGGGTGCACTGGGTGAAACATGCTGGGTGCACTGGGTGAAACGTGCTGGGGTGCACTGGGTTTAAACATGCTGGGGTGCACTGGGTGAAACGTGCTGGGGTGCACTGGGGGAAACATGCTGGGGGGCACTGGGTGAAACATGCTGGGGTGCACTGGGTGAAACATGCTGGGGTGCACTGGGTGAAACATGCTGGGGTGCACTGGGTGAAACGTGCTGGGGTGCACTGGGTGAAACATGCTGGGGTGCACTGGGTTTAAACAGCTGGGGTGCACTGGGTGAAACATGCTGGGGTGCACTGGGGGAAACGTTGCTGGGGTGCACTGGGTGAAACGTGCTGGGGTGCACTGGGTGAAACGTGCTGGGGTGCACTGGGTGAAACATGCTGGAGTGCACTGGGTGAAACATGCTGGGGTGCACTGGGTGAAACATGCTGGGGTGCACTGGGTGAAACGTGCTGGGGTGCACTGGGTGAAACGTGCTGGGGTGCACTGGGTGAAACGTGCTGGGGTGCACTGGGTGAAACGTGCTGGGGTGCACTGGGTGAAAACGTGCTGGGGTGCACTGGGTGAAACGTGCTGGGGTGCACTGGGTGAAACATGCTGGGGTGCACTGGGTGAAACGTGCTGGGGTGCACTGGGTGAAACATGCTGGGGTGCACTGGGTGAAACATGCTGGGGTGCACTGGGTGAAACGTGCTGGGGTGCACTGGGCGATACGTACTGGGGTGCACTTTTTGAAACATACTGGGGTGCACTGGGTGAGGTTTGCTGGGGTACACTGGGTGAGGCTTGCTGGGGTACACTGGGTGAGGCTTGCTGGGGTACACTGGGTGAGGCTTGCTGGGGTACACTGGGTGAGGCTTGCTGGGGTGCACTGGGTGAGGCTTGCTGGGGTACACTGGGTGAGGCTTGCTGGGGTACACTGGGTGAGGCTTGCTGGGGTACACTGGGTGAGGCTTGCTGGGGTGCACTGGGTGAGGCTTGCTGGGGTACACTGGGTGAGGCTTGCTGGGGTGCACTGGGTGAGGCTTGCTGGGGTACACTGGGTGAGGCTTGCTGGGGTACACTGGGTGAGGCTTGCTGGGGTACACTGGGTGAGGCTTGCTGGGGTACACTGGGTGAGGCTTGCTGGGGTGCACTGGGTGAGGCTTGCTGGGGTACACTGGGTGAGGCTTGCTGGGGTGCACTGGGTGAGGCTTGCTGGGGTGCACTGGGTGAGGCTTGCTGGGGTGCACTGGGTGAGGCTTGCTGGGGTACACTGGGTGAGGCTTGCTGGGGTACACTGGGTGAGGCTTGCTGGGGTGCACTGGGTGAGGCTTGCTGGGTACACTGGGTGAGGCTTGCTGGGGTACACTGGGTGAGGCTTGCTGGGGTGCACTGGGTGAGGCTTGCTGGGGTACACTGGGTGAGGCTTGCTGGGGTACACTGGGTGAGGCTTGCTGGGGTACACTGGGTGAGGCTTGCTGGGGTACACTGGGTGAGGCTTGCTGGGTGCACTGGGTGAGGCTTGCTGGGGTACACTGGGTGAGGCTTGCTGGGGTACACTGGGTGAGGCTTGCTGGGGTGCACTGGGTGAGGCTTGCTGGGGTACACTGGGTGAGGCTTGCTGGGGTACACTGGGTGAGGCTTGCTGGGGTACACTGGGTGAGGCTTGCTGGGGTACACTGGGTGAGGCTTGCTGGGGTGCACTGGGTGAGGCTTGCTGGGGTACACTGGGTGAGGCTTGCTGGGGTACACTGGGTGAGGCTTGCTGGGGTGCACTGGGTGAGGCTTGCTGGGGTACACTGGGTGAGGCTTGCTGGGGTACACTGGGTGAGGCTTGCTGGGGTACACTGGGTGAGGCTTGCTGGGGTGCACTGGGTGAGGCTTGCTGGGGTGCACTGGGTGAGGCTTGCTGGGGTACACTGGGTGAGGCTTGCTGGGGTACACTGGGTGAGGCTTGCTGGGTGCACTGGGTGAGGCTTGCTGGGGTACACTGGGTGAGGCTTGCTGGGGTACACTGGGTGAGGCTTGCTGGGGTACACTGGGTGAGGCTTGCTGGGGTGCACTGGGTGAGGCTTGCTGGGGTGCACTGGGTGAGGCTTGCTGGGGTGCACTGGGTGAGGCTTGCTGGGGTACACTGGGTAAGGCTTGCTGGGGTGCACTGGGTGAGGCTTGCTGGGGTACACTGGGTGAGGCTTGCTGGGGTACACTGGGTGAGGCTTGCTGGGGTACACTGGGTAAGGCTTGCTGGGGTACACTGGGTGAGGCTTGCTGGGGTGCACTGGGTGAGGCTTGCTGGGGTACACTGGGTGAGGCTTGCTGGGGTACACTGGGTAAGGCTTGCTGGGGTACACTGGGTGAGGCTTGCTGGGGTGCACTGGGTGAGACTTGCTGGGGTACACTGGGTGAGGCTTGCTGGGGTACACGGGTGAGGCTTGCTGGGTACACTGGGTGAGGCTTGCTGGGGTGCACTGGGTGAGGCTTGCTGGGGTACACTGGGTGAGGCTTGCTGGGGTGCACTGGGTGAGGCTTGCTGGGGTACACTGGGTGAGGCTTGCTGGGGTACACTGGGTGAGGCTTGCTGGGGTACACTGGGTGAGGCTTGCTGGGTACACTGGGTGAGGCTTGCTGGGGTACACTGGGTGAGGCTTGCTGGGGTACACTGGGTGAGGCTTGCTGGGGTGCACTGGGTGAGGCTTGCTGGGGTACACTGGGTGAGGCTTGCTGGGGTGCACTGGGTGAGGCTTGCTGGGGTACACTGGGTGAGGCTTGCTGGGGTACACTGGGTGAGGCTTGCTGGGGTACACTGGGTAAGGCTTGCTGGGGTACACTGGGTGAGGCTTGCTGGGGTGCACTGGGTGAGGCTTGCTGGGGTACACTGGGTGAGGCTTGCTGGGTACACTGGGTAAGGCTTGCTGGGGTACACTGGGTGAGGCTTGCTGGGGTGCACTGGGTGAGGCTTGCTGGGTACACTGGGTGAGGCTTGCTGGGGTGCACTGGGTGAGGCTTGCTGGGGTACACTGGGTGAGGCTTGCTGGGGTGCACTGGGTGAGGCTTGCTGGGGTACACTGGGTGAGGCTTGCTGGGTGCACTGGGTGAGGCTTGCTGGGGTACACTGGGTGAGGCTTGCTGGGGTACACTGGGTGAGGCTTGCTGGGGTACACTGGGTGAGGCTTGCTGGGGTACACTGGGTGAGGCTTGCTGGGGTACACTGGGTGAGGCTTGCTGGGGTACACTGGGTGAGGCTTGCTGGGGTGCACTGGGTGAGGCTTGCTGGGGTACACTGGGTGAGGCTTGCTGGGGTGCACTGGGTGAGGCTTGCTGGGGTACACTGGGTGAGGCTTGCTGGGGTACACTGGGTGAGGCTTGCTGGGGTGCACTGGGTGAGGCTTGCTGGGGTGCACTGGGTGAGACTTGCTGGGGTGCACTGGGTGAGGCTTGCTGGGGTGCACTGGGTAAAACGTGCTGGGGTGCACTTTTTGAAACATACTGGGGTGCACTGGGTGAAACGTACTGGGGTGCACACAAGGTGAAACGTGCTGGGGTGCACACCGAGTATCTCTCTCCATCACATACGTATTTAGATATATCTATGATTACTATTACTAGTGTGACTGTTGCATTGTGGTGGTGTTTGTAGTTTTAGTTGTTGATCTGGTTGTTGATTATAATACCACTGATCCTAAGAACTACTTTCGTCCCCATCAGAGTTGTCCTGGGAATTAACTTAATTCCCCCAATTGTCGTGGGAATTAGCTTAGTCCCTCCCATTTGTCCTGGGAATTAGCTTTCTCCCTCCCAGTTGTCTTGGGAATTAGCTTTCTCCCTCCCAGTTGTCCTGGGAATTAGCTTTCTCCCTCCCAGCTGTCCCGGGAATTAGCTTTCTCCCTCCCAGCTGTCCTGGGAATTAGCTTTCTTTCTCCCAGTTGTCCTGGGAATTAGCTTTCTCCCCCCCAGCTGTCCTGGGAATTAGCTTTCTCCCTCCCAGTTGTCCTGGGAGCTTCCTACCACCATTCTCAGTATGAGATCTGGCACCATTTGGAAATTCCATGTTGGTTCGTGTCCTTACAATTCATCTACTGGTAAAGGCATTTAGGTGCTCTATGAAAATGGCGAGTCATAATGAAACTGAATCAATTAAATCAGTCTTCATTATTTAAGCACAAGGCTGAGAATATAGTGTAGTTACCCAAGGAAAATAAACAAAGACGAGAACCACGTGTAGAATAAGACTTTCATAATAAGGGAGAGGGAGAGGGAGAGGGAGAGGGAGAGGGAGAGAGAGGAGGGAGAGAGAGAGGGAGAGAGAGAGAGAGAGAGAGAGATGCAGCTTAACAGACTCTGGGAACATCCGACTTCTAAGACTTTCAGGGAACTGAAGACAAATAAGTTCTGTGTTCGTAGCTGAGATGTTGCGGTCACTGAAGATGAGTATAACGGAGCTCAGTACCTAAAATTGCCGTACATAAGAACACTGTTCCTTGCTACCATCAAACACTACATACATACATACATACATACATACATATACAATAATATATATATATATATTATATATATATATATATATATATATATATATATATATATATATACTAGTTTTATCGAATTATTGATTTTGGTAGGCTTTAGTTTTTATATATTTTAAATATTTGCTTAACTGGTAATATTCAGCGCCATCTTCACAACGGTTAATTACTGAGGGAGTCATTATCTGAGGAAAACTCCTGTCAGGAGATTCTTTCCTGCTTCCTGACGAATAATCCACTACCGCCACAACACAGCCACCAGTTGTATTGTGTGGAGGGTGCCAAAGTGGACATCAACACAGCCATCAGCTGTGTTGTGTGGAGGCTGACATCAACACAACAACACAACCACCAGCTTACCATCACCTAAGACAAAATAAGTGATCAAGGTAATAACAGTTTCACAATAATAAGCCCAGCAAACGTGTTTATTACACGAGGTGGATCGTGGGAGGAGGCTAAAAGAGAGAGGAAGAGAGAGAGGAAGAGAGGAAGAGAGAGAGGAAGAGGAAGAGGAAGAGGGAGAGGGAGAGGGAGAGGGAGAGGGAGAGGGAGGGGGAGAGGGAGAGAGAGAGGGAGAGAGAGAGGAAGAGGGAGAGGAAGAGGGAGAGGGAGAGAGAGATGAAGAGGGAGAGGAAGAGAGATTGAGTAGTGTCATGCTCGAAGGCACGTTACAGGAGATGATTTTTGAGGTGCAAATATTTCTTCTCATCCTGGAAACACCCCCTGCTTCTCCTGCCCCCACTTACCCACAATCATCTTCAAAAATATATCTTTCGTTAGTGATTACCTCAAATTTCATTTCTTCTGCGTCTAGGATAGGCCATCCTCAAAGACGATACCCGAGTAATAACATTTCTGTTCAAACGAAATTTCGATGCTGTTGTACCTACTGAATCCTGATTGGGGTACCTAACGATACTCTTATCATCCTGTTGAGTCTCCTAGCTCAGGCTAACAGATTTCAATTATTTCATGAATACAGACACTTTGAGTGATGGGATATGACAGGCAAAACACACCTGCTTTTTGTTTTTAAGTGCTACTGTAATGTAATAGAAGGTATTAACGTACTGAGTTGATGTGCTTAACCCTGTGTGTTGATGTGTTGAATGGGTTTGAGTACTTTGTTCTACTTGTGGTTTCACTCTGGAAACACCTGCAACGTGTGGTTGTCCCGTTTTGTGACAACACTTCCAGCGTGTCATTAATGCTATACAATATCGACAATTTGAGAAGATACATGTGCAGCACCTATCGGCAAAAAAGATACCTATGTATTGCATATGTGTTTTATCCATAGCTGCTTTTTGTTTATAAGTGCTATTATAATGTAATACAGGGTAGTCACTATTATGCAGTGTGCTGCAGTAAAATACTGTATGAAAAATGCTCCATAGTTCCGGGATTGTACTGAAACCGAACGCGTATTATTCCTGGTCAGAGTGGTCAGGAGAGCGAGGTGTTTTGTGCAGTAGGTGAAGCACAGCAGATGGAGCAATATGTATGTGTGTGAGTAGGTGTGCTGGTGATTTTTTTTTTAGTTTATACTATAGGTAATTTTATTGGTGTTTAAGTGCTCTCATGTTTACCTGTAAGACCCTAGTGTGCAGAGGCCTGTTTAGGTTTTGGGAGAGTACTAGTAAGGTATTTTTGCCTGCTGGTAGACATCGGCAGAAAGGAAGGGGGAGGGGGAAGGTGTCATGGAGCCTCCCTGTTTATATAGTAGCAGTGTGCTAGTGAGGTAATGTGAGTACTTGGTAAAAGTGAACTGAAGTGTGGTGATGTTGGCTGTAGTAAAGTACACTTTATTATTAATATATATTTTTGTATAGGTGAGTTTTGGTGTCCTTCCTTATAATAATATTGACTAACTTTCCACATTTAATGTGAAGGTACAAACTTGCCCTAGAGTGATTTCTTTTTCTATTATAAATAATATAAATGCCCCTAGACTGCAGGTTTACCCTTGAGTAGCCACGACTTTTTATTAACATTACACAGCCAAAAAAAGTCGTAAGAGTCACACTACGAGTTGATAAGACACGTGTGCAATACATAGGTATCTTTTTTGCCAATAAATGCTACATGTGTGTCTTCTCAACGTGTCGATATTGTATAACATTGCTGACACGCTGCAAGTGTTCTCACAAAACAGGACAACCACACATTGCAAATTTTCCTATAATGAAACCACCAATGTAACAGGTTATCTATACAGTGTATGTGTACCCAAGTTTGTCTTTACAGTTCACTGCAACCACTCAACACATTCGTCAAGACACAGGGTAAAACCCCTTCACCCATCAAGCTATAAATGACACTCCCTGAGGTGGCACACCATCAGGTTGTTCAGTCGTACTCTCTAAAATTCCACACCCATGTGATTCTGAAGGTATAAACGATTGGCCATGCAGGACTCGATCCGAGGTCTTTACAAGTATCGGATGTTTGTGTCACTCCTGGCCACAGTTCTTTAGCTACCTCTCAGCTCCTCTTATCATCAGGTCCACTTATCTTCATCTCCACTTTATCCAGAGTCCTGTTCTTTATAGATAAAAGGTTCAGATAACCGACTAGTTGATAAATTAGAATGATTATATAGACTTCAAGCTGAGGGACTAATTTCCTCAAGTTTCTTCTCATTTTCAACTACTCTTCTCTATACTGGACTGAGGAAAAGTCTCCATAATAAAGATACCCAAGTGTTGTACATGTGTCTAATTTATCCTGTTGTTAATGCTTTATTTCTGAATGAGGAGAGATTGCATATCTTGTTCGTCCTCTTGGGTTTCTTCCTCTTGTTAGTTCTCTCAGTTTACTTTTGTTCGTCCTTTCAGACTTCTTTTCCTCATTCTTCTTGCTCTGTTCTTCCTCTAAGCAATGAGATGTCTGCCGCTGCGATATACTGGTCATTAGGAGCACAGGTCATCAGGAGCATAGGTCATCAGGAGCACAGGTCATTAGGAGCACAGGTCATTAGGAGTACAGGTCTAGGCGGAGGGACCTGACTATACATATTCAGAGTCATCTCCAGCTGTCGTAAAATGGGCTCCCATTGAAATGACTTTTATTCTTATGGAAGCACCGAATAAATCACGCCCTTAAAATTTCGTAATGTAAAGTACAGTCGGTATATATTTTGTATTATTTGACCTTTATTTCCATGTGGGTTTCTGAATAGTCGTGAATCATGTATGTAATGTTTCCACTTCAAGTCCCCTGGGAAAATGGGTTAGAATATCTTCATATCTACAAGTATACAGATCTAGCTGACATCAATGACATACTTTTATATAGAAAGTCCCTTGTTATGCTCAGCATTTCGGGCAGCTTAGGTCAGTTTTGTCCCAGGATGCGACCCACACCAGATGACTAACACCCAGGTACCCATTATTACTGATGGGTGAACATGGGTAACCGGTGTAAGGAAACATGTCCAGTGTGTCAACCCTTTGCCAGGAATCGAAGAATTAGACACGTACAACATCTGGGGTATCTTTATTTGTGAATGTTTTGCAGCCAGTAGCTTTATCTATACAGATTCAAGGTTATAATGGGAAGACTGGTTTTACTATATACGAAGGATGAGGTAATCACTCCCTTAACTTCGGAGTTGGTGTAGAGCACCGGGTTAGAATCCTTCTCCAGTAGCCATGCTTGTCGTCGGTGACCTGAAATCCCGCAAATAAAGGGGCTGTTACACCCTTTTTTTCTACGTGTAATTACTGAATAGAATGAAGGGGAAATTTTCACCGCCGCTGCCGCCACCACCATCGCCGCCACCACCGCCGCCACCACCGCCGCCGCCGCCACTACACCACCGCCGCGCCGCCGCCACTACCACCACCGCCGCCGCCGCCCTACCCCCCACCGCCGCCACCACCACGCCGCCGCCGCCACCACCACCACCGCCGCCGCCGCCGCCGCCGCTGCCACCCACCGCCGGCCGCCGTCAAACCCCCAAAGCAACAGCCGCAGAAGGAAAAGCAGCAGAACGGCATTTAGATGAAGCAGCATCAATGGCAAAGCACTATAAACATAGTAAAGTACAAAATTGACAACATGGTGGCATAGCAACAGAAAAAAATAACCGCAACGATGTAAGTACAAACACCGAACAGGTCCCACCGTTTCGCTATTTAAAAAATTGTTGGGAACAACGATGTTTAGTGTATGTTTGTTGTGTGTGTGGTGTGTGTGTGTGGTGTGTGTGTGTGAGAGTGTGTTTGTGTTTTGTGTGTGTGAGAGAGAATTAAATTTGGATCGGTACAGGATAGAAGCCTTTATGCGCTATCTTAATCTTTTTTTTTTACCTGTGAGAGAGAAGTCCCAAGTGTCTCCCACACAACCTTGAGAACGTCTTTCGATTTTAACTAATATCAGATGTTTGGGGTGGCGAAGGGGGGGAGTGGTGGTGAGGGGGGAGGGGGGGGTGAAGGAAATGATCGAGGGACTAAAGGAAAGGGATGGACGGGGTCATACATTTAAATACAGACGTTGTCTCTTTACGCTCTGTAAACCCCCATTTCTGTGTTACGTACTCAAGTTAAATTTCCTCAATTCCCCATCCCCCTCCCTTCTCCCCCTTTACACCAGGATTTATAAAGGTTAGGTTTAAGTTCATAATTTACAACTAAAAGCTGTAACCCCATTTTCTCTCTCTCTCTCTCTCTCAATCTCTCTCTCTCTCTCTTCCCCCTCTCTCTCTCTCTTCTCTCTTCTCCTCTCTCTCTCTTCCTCTCCTCCTCCCCCCCTCCTCCCTTTTTTGCCATTCCATCGAAACAGTGATACCTTCGTGTTGTTACATCACTGGTATACAGTACTGACGAGTTAATGAACTAACACAAATGTGACACCGAAAGTAAAATTTCATCGTCTGCCCAACTGGAAAACCGGGCAGATGGATCTTCAACTTTCTAACCAATAGAACACAAAGGGTAATGGTAAACATAGTTAAGTCGGAGGCTGCCATAGTAAAAAGATCTGTCCAAAGGCAAAGAAATTAAAACCCCCCTCCTGTTCCTAAATCCTCATAATCTGACACAGACAGAATGTAACCATAGCACCCGTCCCCATCCTCTGCAGACGATAGAAGAAACTGCATCAGATTGTCATACCACAGAGGACACTGTAAAATATCCAAGTAGATATAAACCAACTGTTTCAATGGGACACTACTTCTGATTGACTTCAAATTTTCAACGCTAATATTTAATTTCGTTGGAAACTTATGCCGCATTTTGCACTATTCCTCGCTTGCAATCACATACCGGGAGCTGGGGTTATGCAGTACAAAGATACCTTTACCGGATGGGGCAGCGGCCGAAATACATGTATTCACAAGAAATTATTAAACCAAAGTATGTCGTTGCGCCAGATGGCAGTAGCGCATGGAGAAGGTACAGTGTTTGCTGGCGGAAAAGTCTTAGAAGGAATCACATTTGCAGCGAAGGTGTGACAGAAAACCAGAGCAGAGTAAAGGGTATCAGTGTGTAAAAAAAAAAAAAAATGACTGGCAAACCCTACATGTACTTTGATGAGCGGGAGAATTAATCGAAATGACTCGAGTCTCAACAACACGTAATAAATCTCAAGAGGGAGGTGTATGAGGTGTGTGTAGCCCATACACAGGTGTGTGAGAACACCTCACAGCCGACAAGGGAAGAAAGACACACATAATTGGAATAAAAACGGCTCGTTGGTTACTAGTGCAGTTCAACCACAATGGCAGGCAATCATGAATTGACATAGGATGGGAATACAGTACACAAATAACCCGCAAATGGGGGAGGTTTCGGTCCAAGTCGGGTCGAAGCGTCGTCCTAAGTTTCTCTCTCCTATGTGTATGTTATTTGCATATTGTTCCAGTCACGGTATTGTGACTTTGTCTTCTTAATAAGAATATAGTCGCACCATGACAAATATGAAGAGTTCTGAATCGCGAGATGAGGCGAGGAGTCATCTAACATTATTCTAGCTCATTACTCCAACGTTAAGACACACAAGGACCCAACAGAAGTCTCGTTTCCGTTGATTAGGAAAAAAACAGGTTAGAGGAGCCATAACACCGAATTGCCTGTAAAGGACAGAGTCTGAGACTACGACATTGTGGATGTTTACAGCAAAACATGCTTACAATCCCGCTGTGACAATATTGGCTGCTTCTGAGTACCTGCCATGAGTCACTTTCAGGTAAAAAAAAAAGTCGCGTATCCTGTATCTTAGGTAGATTTGGAACCATCTGTGTAGACTACAGTAGAAGTGCAATTGAAAACTGCTCAACGAAGGAGCACTTTGCCGCAGGTGAGATGCTGGAGGGAAGTAAGATGAATGATATGAGGAACGGTTTTGGTTTATGAGATAACACCGGTTATCTCATAAATACTAGCCAATGTAAGATACACAAGCTAAAACTCATGCGGTGGCAGCATCAGAGGTGGCAGCATCAGTGGTGGCAGCATCAGTGGTGGCAGCATCAGTGGTGGCAGCATCAGTGGTGGCAGCATCAGTGGTGGTAGCGTCAGCAATGTTAGTGGCGTCAGCAATGGTGGTGGCGTCAGCAGTGGTGGTGGCGTCAGCAGTGGTGGTGGCGTCAGCAGCGGTGGTGGCGCCAGCAGTGGTGGTGGCGTCAGCAGTGGTGGTGGCGTCAGCAGTGGTGGTGGCGTCAGCAGTGGTGGTGCCGTCAGCAGTGGTGGTGGCGTCAGCAGTGGCAACATCAGCGGCGTCTATGGGAACAGCAATAGTACTTAACGGTGTTTCCTGGTGGTGTTTCCTGGTGGTGTTTCCTGGTGGTGTTCCCTGGTGGTGTTCCCTGGTGGTGTTTCCTGGTGGTGTTTCCTGGTGGTGTTTCCTGGTGGTGTTTCCTGATGGTGTTCCCTGGTGGTGTTCCCTGGTGGTGTTCCCTGGTGGTGTTCCCTGGTGGTGTTTCCTGGTGGCGTTTCCAGGTGGTGTTTCCAGGTGGTGTTTCCAGGTGGTGTTTCCAGGTGGTGTTTCCTGGTGGTGTTCCCTGGTGGTGTTTCCTGGTGATTTTCCTTGGTGGTGCTCCTTGGTGGTGTTTCCTGAAGGTATTCCCTGGTGGTGTTTCCTGGTGGTTTTCCCTGGTGTTTCCTGTTGGTGTTAACTAGCGGTTTTCGTGGTGGTGTTTCCTGGTGGTGTTCCCTGGTGGTATTCCCTGGTGTTCCCTGGTGGTGTTCTCTGGTGTTTCCTGGTGGTGTTCCCTGGTAGTATTCCCTGGTGGTGTTTCCTGGTGGTATTCCCTGGTGGTATTCCCTAGTGGTATTCCCTGGTGGTATTCCCTGGTGGTATTCCCTGGTTGTGTTTCCTGGTGGTGTTCCCTGGTGGTATTCCCTGGTGGTATTCCCTGGTGGTGTTTCCTGATGGTATTCCCTGGTTTTGTTTCCTGGTGGGTTTCCCTGGTGTTTCCTGGTGGTATTCCCTCCTGGTGTTTCCCTGGTGGTTTTTCCCTGGTGTTCCCTGGTGGTTTTCCTGGTGGTGTTTTCTGGTGGTGCTCCCTGATGGTGTTTCCTGAAAGTTTTTTCTGAAGGTATTCCCTGGTGGTGATTCCTGGTGGTTTTCCCTGGTGGTGTTTCCTGATGTTTCCTGGTGGTTTTTTCCCTGGTGTTTCCTTGTGGTGTTCCCTGGTGGTATTCTCTGGTGGTATTCCCTGATGGTGTTCCCTGATGGTGTTCCCTGGTGGTGCTCCCTGGTGGTGCTCCCTGGTGGTGTTTCCTGATGGTATTCCCTGGTGGTGTTTCCTGGTGGTGTTTCCTGGTGGTGTTTCCTGGTGGTGTTTCCTGGTGGTGTTTCCTGGTGGTGTTTCCCTGGTGGATTTCCATGGTGTTTCCTGGTGGTGTGTCCTAGTTGTGCTTCCTGGTGGTGTGTCCTGGTGGTGTTTCCTAGTGGTGTTTCCTGGTGGTTTTCCCTGGTGGTACTCCCTAGTGGCGTTCTCTGGTGGTGCTCCTTCGTTGTGTTCCCTGGTGGTGCTCCTTGCTGGTGTTCCCTGGTGGTGCTCCTTGGTGGTACTGTCCATACAGTCTAACATTAAACAATACATATCCTACATATAATTACTATGGATCCTTGGTACAGAAAATATCTTCTAAATCACAATAACTTATCTCTGACCCAACTCTTACTCAACACCTACTTGCACTAGGGACTCCCACTCACGTGCGACGTCTCCTTCAACTACTGCACCTCTCATCTGGCTCCTGCTATTACTTTAGACTGGCCAATTCTTAGGGACTGACCACCTATCTAGGCTGAGGGACTGATTCTCTCCACTATTTCCAGAATAAAGGTGTTAAGTGCTTCACATGTCTTATTCTTCACCTGGTTTGTGTTCGCGGGCGTCGAGACTTAGCTCCTGGACCCGACTCTAAACAATCAGTTGTCCAGCAGTACTGCTGCTTAGGTTCTTGGGCACTATCATACTTACTCTTGAAACGACGTATGAATTTTGCTTCAACAGCTCATTCTATGTTTTAATCACTCAGATTTAAGAACATAAGAACATAAGAAAGGAGGAACACTGCAGGAGGCCTGCTGGCCCATACTAGGCAGGTCCTTTACAATTCATCCCACTAACAAAACATTTGCCCTACCCAATTTTCAATGCCACCCAAGAAATAAGCTCTGATGTGAAAGTCCCACTCAAATCCAACCCATCCCACTCATGTACTTATCCAACCTAGATTTGAAACTACCCAAAGTCCCAGCCTCAATAACCCAACTAGGTAGACTGTTCCACTCATCAACTACCCTATTTCCAAACCAATACTTTCCGATGTCCTTTCTAAATCTAAACTTATCTAATTTAAATCCATTACTGCGCGTTCTCTCTTGGAGAGACATCCTCAAGACCTTATTAATATCCCTTTATTAATACCTATCTTCCACTTATACACTTCGATCAGGTCTCCCCTCATTCTTCGTCTAACAAGTGAATGTAACTTAAGAGTCTTCAATCTTTCTTCATAAGGAAGATTTCTGATGCTATGTATTAATTTAGTCATCCTACGCTGAATGTTTTCTAACGAATTTATGTCCATTTTGTAATACGGAGACCAGAACTGAGCTGCATAATCAAGGTGAGGCCTTACTAATGATGTATAAAGCTGCAGTATGACCTCTGGACTTCTGTTGCTTACACTTCTTGATATAAATCCCAGTAATCTATTTGCCTTATTTCGTACGCTTAGGCATTGCTGTCTTGGTTTAAGGTTGCTGCTCACCATAACCCCCAAATCCTTTTCGTAATCTGTATGGCTAAGTTCTACATCATTTAATTTATAAGTACTAGGGTTATGGGCACTCCCAAGCTTCAGAACCTTGCATTTATCTACATTGAACTGCATCTGCCACTTTTCTGACCAAGAATAGAGTTTGTTTAAATCCTCCTGAAGTTCCCTAACATCTACGTTTGAATCAATTAACCTACCTATCTTTGTGTCATCGGCGAATTTGCTCGTATCACTAGTAATTCCCTCATCAAGATCATTGATATATATTATAAATAACAACGGGCCCAAGACTGATCCCTGTGGAACGCCACTTGTTACAGATCCCCACTCGGATTTAACCCCATTTATGGACACTCTCTGCTTCCTGTCAGTGAGCCATGACTCGATCCACGAGAGCACTTTTCCCCCAATGCCATGAGCTGCCACTTTCTTTAACAGTCTATGGTGCGGAACTCTATCAAAAGCTTACTAAAATCTAAGTAAATAATATCAAATTCTTTATTGTGGTCAACAGCCTCAAAAGCTTTACTGAAGAAAGTTAATAAATTAGTTAGACAAGACCGGCCTCTTGTGAATCCATGCTGAGTATCATTAATCAAGCTATGCTTATCGAGATGGCTTCTTATAATCTCAGCTATAATTGACTCTAGTAATTTGCCTACAATTGAGGTCAGGCTTATTGGGCGGTAATTTGACGGTAACGACTTGTCCCCTGTTTTAAAAATAGGAGTTACATTAGCCATCTTCCACATATCAGACACTACACCTGTTTGAAGAGATAAATTAAAAAATATTAGTTAATGGTTCACAGAGTTCCATTTTGCATTCCTTAAGAACCCTTGAAAAAACCTCATCAGGACCCGGCGACTTATTTTGCTTCAGTCTGTCTATCTGCCTCACAACCATCTCACTAGTGACTGTGATGTTACATAATTTATCTTCTTCTAGCCCACTGTAAAAATTAATTACTGGAATATTGTTAGTGTCTTCCTGTGTAAAAACTGAGAGAAATAATTATTTAAAATCAAGCACATTTCATTCTCATTGTCAGTAAGGTGCCCATAGTTATTTTTAAGGGGACCTATCTTATCTCTAACTTTTGTTCTATAGACCTGGAAAAAACTTTTTGGGTTAGTTTTAGAATCCCTAGCAACTTTAATTTCATAGTCCCTTTTAGCTTTTCTTATCCCCTTTTTAATGTCCCTCTTAATGTCAATATACTGATTCATAAGATGACCCTCACCTCTTTTGATACGCCTATAAATTCCTTTCTTATGCCCTAGTAGATATTTGAGCCTATTATTCATCCATTTTGGGTCATTTCTATTTGATCTAATTTCTTTATATGGGATAAACGCTCTTTGAGCAGCATGTATAGTGTTCAGAAAACTGTCATATTGATAGCTCTCTTCGTTACCCCCAGTCAACAGATGATAAGTGTTCTCTAAGCCATCGTAATCTGCTAAGCGAAAATCTGGGACTGTTACTGAGTTATCGCTACTATCGTACTTCCATTCAATGCTAAATGTAATTGACTTGTGGTCGCTAGCACCCAGTTCCTCTGAAATTTCTAAATTATTAACAGGGATTCATTGTTTGCCATAACTAAGTCAAGCAGGTTATTTCCCCTTGTAGGTTCTGTCACAAACTGCTTCAAAAAACAATCCTGAAATACTTCTAAGAAGTCGTACGATTCTAAATTCCAGTCAAGAAATTCCAATCAACATGACTAAAGTTAAAGTCTCCTAGAATTACTACATTATCGTGCCTTGTGGCCTTAACAATTTCCTCCCATAGTAGTTTCCCTTGGTCCCTATCTAAGTTAGGGGGACGGTATATCACTCCTAAAATCAGTTTTTCATGCCCCTCTGAAAATTCTATCCAACAGACTCTGTATGTGTTACTTCAGACTTAATACCCGTTTTTATGCAACAGTTCAAGCGATCTCGTACATACAATGCCACCCCCACCCCACCCCTACCCAATACTTCTATCTTCTTGGAACAATTTTAAAACCCTGAATATGACATTCCGCAGGCATGTCCTGACTTTTGAATTAAACCACGTCTCAGTTAAGGCAAATACATCAATGTTACCTACACTAGCAACTAATCTCAACTCGTCCATCTTATTCCTAGCACTACGGCAATTAGCATAATAAACATTGAAAGACTCTCCTTTCTCTTTACCCTTCCTGCTCATTTCTATTTTCCTACTAAACCTATTACTGTCCTTATCACCCAAGGTCCCTGGCTTTTCAATATCTATCTCGTTCTTATTATTACTAGTTTCCCTAGAACTCGTAATATTACTACACTGGGACTTCACTGTTTTCCTGCCAAAACCCATACCACTAACTATTCCTAGTTTAAAGTCCTAACTGCTCCCTCCACTGCAGTTGCCAGTGTGATGTAGTCCAGCTGGGCTTGTGAGGTCTCTGGGGAGACCTAATTTAACCAATTATATGGTCACACCTTGCCTTGGCAGACGTCTGTAGCCACGCCCACGTCTGAGGTCTTTTGTTCTTAAAAGCGTCAGTGCTCGGCGTCAGGTCGCAACACATGGTTGTGGAGGGTGCTTGGATCATCATAAAAGCCCAAGGAAGAGCATGATCGGGAGATTCGTGCGGAGCTCTGGCCTGGGTGCAGAGCTCTGAGCAGAGAGACTTCGAGAGGAGCTGCTGCTGGTGTGCAGGGCTCGGGAGAAGGCTGCTGAAGTCTCTGGCGGAGACTGTTGGAGGCCTTGGGCAGAGTACTGGCTTGGCGCATTACTCGTGCTGTGCAGGTCTTGGGACCTGTGGCTTAGTTCCTGTAGTGAACTGTCCTCTGTGCTATATTGTAAGTTATATTCATTTTCGTCGTCAAGTTGATTGTATTTCCCTGTCTCACTGCTTATGTGTACCATCCCATTTATCTAAACCACAATAATGTTCTCCTGTTCCCAAATATATTATTGTACAAAGACTTAATAATAAACTGTGTTTGAGTAGAATAGGAATATTCACTGCCCACCGTTATTTTCTCCATTTATTTATGTTTAGTTAAAGCAGTGAGAGGGTGAGTAGTGTAGTGTGGCGGGTAGAGTAATGAGAGGTGAAGGTGTAGTCACCAGTGACCTCACATTACCTACCTACCTCTGCCCTCATCCCTCCTACTGCCTCGCCTGTCCCCTACCTACTAACTCCCTCCTCTTACCCCCATATTCCCCTAATCATTACTATTCAATCATTACCCCCCTACATGACATGGTGTCTAAGCGGTGGTGGTTCTTATTATTTTTATAGTAGGAACCAGTCCCATGTGCCTTATTTTGTGACTGCTCGGTTATACTTATGTTATGCTACCATTTTTTCTTGTGTGTGTAAATCTAAAGTGAATATCTGTATGATATTATAATCCTAGTAACCTTAACTGTCCTTTTTTTGACGGTGGGTCTGAATAATTGTTTGGGTGTAATAATATATTTGGTGGAGTTGGTTGTTGGTTTGAGATAAATGGTGGAGAATATCAGTATTTGGGTGAGACTTTTCGGGGAAGCAATTACTGGCCGAAATTGAATATTTACAGAGGAATGAGAAGTTACCCAGCCCACCTTGGAAGACTCACCCACAACTGTCACCCATTGAAGAGTTGCCTATAATTGCTGTCCACCTGATGTGCCCAGTCACCCAGCTGATATGCCCAGTCACCCAGCTGATGTGCCCCAGTAGATGTATTGCTGCCCTGGTCTGTCATCCAGTGTAGTGGGTGTCTGCGTCACCCAGCCTCTGTGACCATCACCCACGGACCGCCAGTTACTCGCAGTTGCCAGGGATGGGTGACCGCACCTGCTGTTGATGACCTGAAGTGACCTCACCTCACCTCGAGCAACTGACCATAGCCTGCTACTGCTGATGTCGGCTGCTGTGATGCTGCTGAGATGCTGTAGCCGTGCTGCTATGCTGTGGCCGTGCTGAGATGCTGTAGCCGTGCTGCAATGCTGTGGCCGTGCTGTGTGCTGCTGTGATGTTGAGATGCTGCGGCCGTGCTGTGATGTTGAGACGCTGCGGCCGTGCTGTGATGCTGGGACCGTGCTGCGATGCTGTAGCCGTGCTGCGATGCTGTGGCCGTGCTGTGTGCTGCTGTGATACGGCCGTGCTATGTGCTGCTGTGATACGGCCGTGCTGTGATGATGGATATGCTGTGGCCGTGCTGTGATGCTGCGATGCTGCCTAGCTCAAGAGGAGATGGCGGTGATGCTGCTGTGGTGTGTGAGGGATTCTGGCTGGTGTGCCAGGACAGGAGAATCTACTATGAAGGAGTTGCCATCCTCGGAGATGTGGAAGGACGTGAGCCGCGGAGATGGACTCCAGCTGCTGGGACCAGCCTGCTTTCAAGGGCGGCATGGAGGTGTGTCCTGCCTTGCTGGTCGACCTGTGCGACAGGTATGCGGGGATGCCCTGCCAGCCATGAGAGACAATTAAGAATGTGAGATGTCCCCAGCCTACTTTGACTTGCCAGAAGTGTTAGTGTTACCTGTGTGGAATAAGGTGACCTTGAAAACGGTCCAGTGATTATGGCCGCCTTGTTTTATGAGGCCAGTGAATCCTAGTAGTGGCATAGGATAATGGAGGGTCTTAGCTGCGATGCCTGCCCTGTCTCGATTTTCAGATGTTGTAGTGTGCATGTGAAGTGTGCCGAAAATGCGACCTTGGTGGTCGTGAAGTGGTCCAGTTGCAGTTACTTGAAAGAATGCAACCCGTTGGAGCAGTTTTCCACGCCATAGAAGCCTAGAGAGGTTTGGCCCAATGGTTAACGTGCGAGGGTGACTAGCATTGGCTAGTGCATTTCTAGTAGAAGTAGGGAAGGCACTGGAGCCGATATTTAGGTTTAAGGAGAAATGACGGGTAAGGAGGCTTTGCACCAGAGAGCGACTATTATGCTGACCAACTGCCAGCGTACTGATTATGCTGCCTTGTGGTAGTTGAGGAGGTTGAGGGAAATATATGTAATTGAATAATTTTGTATTATGTATAATTTTGTCTTTGTATTGTAATAGATTTAAGGGTTAGGATTAAAATAGTCTAATAACTAGGACAAATTGTCCTAGTTCTCAGATATTTTAAACTGGGGGAGAAAGGGGGATGTGATGTAGTCCAGCTGGGCTTGTGAGGTCTCTGGGGAGACCTAATTTAACCAATTATATGGTCACACCTTGCCTTGGCAGACGTCTGTAGCCACGCCCACGTCTGAGGTCTTTTGTTCTTAAAAGCGTCAGTGCTCGGCGTCAGGTCGCAACACATGGTTGTGGAGGGTGCTTGGATCATCATAAAAGCCCAAGGAAGAGCATGATCGGGAGATTCGTGCGGAGCTCTGGCCTGGGTGCAGAGCTCTGAGCAGAGAGACTTCGAGAGGAGCTGCTGCTGGTGTGCAGGGCTCGGGAGAAGGCTGCTGAAGTCTCTGGCGGAGACTGTTGGAGGCCTTGGGCAGAGTACTGGCTTGGCGCATTACTCGTGCTGTGCAGGTCTTGGGACCTGTGGCTTAGTTCCTGTAGTGAACTGTCCTCTGTGCTATATTGTAAGTTATATTCATTTTCGTCGTCAAGTTGACTGTATTTCCCTGTCTCACTGCTTATGTGTACCATCCCATTTATCTAAACCACAATAATGTTCTCCTGTTCCCAAATATATTATTGTACAAAGACTTAATAATAAACTGTGTTTGAGTAGAATAGGAATATTCACTGCCCACCTTTTATTTTCTCCATTTATTTATGTTTAGTTAAAGCAGTGAGAGGGTGAGTAGTGTAGTGTGGCGGGTAGAGTAATGAGAGGTGAAGGTGTAGTCACCAGTGACCTCACATTACCTACCTACCTCTGCCCTCATCCCTCCTACTGCCTTGCCTGTCCCCTACCTACTGACTCCCTCCTCTTACCCCCATATTCCCCTAATCATTACTATTCAATCATTACCCCCCTACATGACACCAGTGCTCCCACCCCACACCTAGATAAGTGAACCCCATCCCTAGCATACATGTCATTTCTGCCATAGAAGAGGTCCCAGTTGTCAATGAATGTTACCGCATTTTCCTTACAGTATTTGTCCAGCCAGCAATTGACACCAATTGCCCTGGACAACCATTCACTTCCAACTCCCCTCCTTGGCAAAATACCACATATGAGAGGGTTCCCACCCTTACTTCTAATTATTTCTATTGCTGACCTATACCTGCTAATCAGGTCCTCACTCCTACGTCTGCCAACATCGTTGCCTCCAGCACTGAGACAGATAATAGGATTGCTCCCATTACCTCTCATGATGTCATCCAGAGGGCTAACAATATCCTCCATCCAGCCCCAGGAAAGCAAACTCTCTGTCTCCTACTCCTGTCCTTCAAGCAGAACGCCCTATCCATATACCTAACTTGGCTATCCCAACAACAACAATATTCTTACCTTCCTTAATGTCTTTCGTCGTGTCGTTCCCAGTAGTCAACTCACATTCTTTCGGGTAGCACTGAGAATGTATTGGATGTTCCACAACAGTTTCCACGGCAGTCTCTTTCTTCTTCATCGTTTCTACCTTTCCATTCGTCTTCTTAATCGTCAACTTCTTTCCCTGCTGTCCAGCCACTGACCAGTTTCCCTTCTTGACCTGAGGACTCAAAACAGGAGGACTACGAATCTTCTTGTTTTCCTCGGTCAATCGCCTAATTTCCAAATTCGCCAACCTCAATTCTTCCTTAAGCTGTTGGTAAAGTTGCTCGATGGAGGGCATCTTGCTTCAATTCTAGAGAGCGCGCAAACAGGTCTTCACAGAGCCAAGTACACGTCAACACTGCGCAAATGCCAACTCAATCAGGAGCTACTGCGCAGCACGTCCGCACGTCCGCTAAACCCGAATGGACACACACAGCCGACTTATCGCCCGGTGCCTAAAGAGTTAAATTCTACTCATCGTTTTCAGTTTCCATTTCAAACACTGTCTATCTGCTCTGTCGAGTCCAGCGAGTATCTAATATGTCGTTACCATGTCTCCTCGCGTCCATCTTTCTTTCAAATTAATTAGACTAAGTTTCTTCAACTTCTTTCTACAGTTCATACCAGTGAAGTCCATAACTATTAAAGTAGAAACAAATCACTTTGCATGATTAGCTGCGTTGTCCTAGGTAATTTACACACATGTTAAGTTCTGCAATAAGATCACAGTAAGCTGGTGATATCATAATATGCAAAATAACCACAGTGAAAAAAAAATGATGAAATATCAAGCGCTTTCGTGCATTCTCACATTATCGAGGAATGCGAGAAATCACGAAAGCACTTGGAATTTTCAATATTTCTTCACTGTGGTTATTTTGCACGTTAAAACTATGTATGATAATTGTACTTACGTGTACCTGTACCTAAATAAACTTACACCTACTCTAACTTCTGATCATGAGTGTTCAGGTTTGGGCTCCTTGTTGATGCTGCGTTTCCAGACATATTCCAGACCTATCTCATAGAGAGGTGAAGTATTCCTTGTTAAGGTTTCTGGAGGCAATTTTTAGCCTCTCTCGTGAGTTGACTGTTTATGTTTTATGTACCTCAGGTGATGTTGGACGTTATGTTCCCTTCTGGGTTGTAATGGAGATCATGACCTGACACCAATGTTGCTGGCACTGCCGCTGCTGCTGATGCCAGTGCTGGTGACACCGCCGCTGCTATCAGTGCTGCTGATACCAGTGCTGCTGACATTGCTGCTGCTGCTGCCAGTGCTGGTGACACCGCCGCTGCTGCTGATACCTGTACTGACACCGCCGCTGCTGCTGATACCTGTACTGACACCGCCGCTGCTGCTACCTGTACTGACACCGCCGCTGCTGCTGATACCTGTACTGACACCGTCGCTGCTGCAGATACCAGTGCTGGTGACACTGCTGCTGCTACTAAGGATGATGCTAAGGATGCTGCTGCTGCCGCTCGTGCCTTCACCATTAAGGGGCACCAGAGTTCACAGCAGGGAATGCCAAAGATAATACTACCAGGGAATACCAGGAAACACCTAAAAGGCACACCACCAGGGATCACCGCCAGGTATTACCACCAGAGAACACCACAAGGAACACTAACATAAAACACCAATATGAACACTAACACCATGGTGCTATACTGCTTTCATCGCGTTTGGATCGTGTTTTGATCGTGTTTTATACCTTTTTGATCGTTGTTTGGTCCTGTTTTGATCATGCCCACATATATTTGCTTATCTGCTGGGCTGTCAGTGAATTTCAACGTAATTAAACCTAACAAGATGCTAGCTGTACTAATCTAGTTGTATTCAACTAATTATTGTTGCAGAGGTTGAGTCTCAGCTCTTGGTCCGCCTCCGTTGGCCTCTAATGAGTTCGTTTACTTCTGGCTGTGTGAGAACTATCATACTTATTTGTACTCACCCATATGTACTCACCTAGATGTACTCGTCTCATTAGACAGTGCATTAGACCAAATGTTTCATTTGAGTGATGAGATTCGAACTGGCGGCCTGATAGAACCAGCCACCATGGTGGTTCTGTCGACTGAGATGACTGACTGGTAATCTCTGTTCGTTTGTTTCACTCCCTATTACTTTACCGAATTGTTACGTTTCCTGAGTACGTTTGATGTACTCAGCTGTACTCCTGTGTACACACCTACGTGTATACAACTAAGTGTACACACATGTGCACACCAACAGGCAGTCACCTTTTGGAAAAAAAATCCACTTAAAGAGAGTCCGCATAAACCTTATATTCTGAAAAATTAAATAAAATTTACGTAAACTCGGCAATTTGCAGTCGAGAGACAGGCAGCGGCAGCCATCACCTCGGGTGTTCAGCGCCACTCAGCGGCCAGCGGGGGAAAAATGAACTCGAATAATTCCCCAGCACTCAGGAAATTCCCCACACAGTTCCCTGCACGTGGAAATATGCAAGAAGAGACGACTCAAAGCTTCATTATTTTCTGATACTCACACACACACACACACACACACACACACACACACACACAACACACACACACACACATACACACACACACACACACACACACACACACACACACCCACAACACACACACACACACACACACACACACACACACACACACACACACACACACACATACACACACCCACATACACACACACACACACACACACACAACACACACACACACACTGTAAGTGCGGTAAGTCCCAGGAGGTTGGTCAGGTCTCAAGAAGGTGTGGGCAGCCAAGGACCACTGAGACTTACCTTAAACGCACAAGCCACCTACCTTTCAGTACATAATAAACCCACACATAATTCCACACAAAATTACACACAAAATTACACACACACACACACACACCACACACACACACACACACACATATCCAGACCACACCCACACTCCCCCCTCACCACCGACATTTTCACTACTTCCCCTGATCCATCCCCTCCCTCGATCACCCTCCCCCCCCCCGATCACCCCAAACCCTCCCCACCCATCCCCCACTCAGCTCCCAAATGGGCCACAGTTCCTCCACTACTTCCCCCCCCCCCACACTCTGACCACACACTGCTAACCAAAACATACGAACTACCTGGGTTTCCCACTCTGAGGCAATCAGGATAAAACAAAAATGGGGTGCCAGAGAGCAACAAGAAAAACCAAGGGACAGGAGGAGGAAAATGCAAAGGAAGATTGGGCAGCAGAGCTCATAAAAAGGGATCATGAATGGGAAAAGAAACTAGAAGAACTTAGCATGAGAATGGAAGAGAGGATAGATATGGAAAGCAGGAAGTGGGAGGTGCATGTCAAAGCAGCAGAAGCTAGGATACAGAGTTTAGAAGAGGAATTGAAAAATCTGAAACAGCCTAAAGAACTAAAGAACATTTTGGGATTGACAACAGAGACTGTTGGGACTGTAGGGAAAGAAGGGGCACAACTGCATGGAGATGCTCTATCAGAGGAGACTGTAGCAAATGAAAGAGCTAAGCTTTATGTGGAGGCCCTAACAGACAACAACAGAGCCCAAGGAAAGCCGAGAAGGGAAAATGACAGGCCACTGAGCCCAAGTACATTAGCCAGTGAAACTGATGAAAGGAAAGCTGCAGTGGAGGAAACCAAATTAAATGAGGGGATACACAGGGATATGCAGTGGGAGAATGAAAGGGTGAGGTCAGTCTTTGTGTATGGGCTCCAGGAAGTCGAAGGGGAAACATATGAAGCAAGAAAACAAGGGGAAAAAAAAAGCAATTGAAAGCATCATGAAAGCAATAGGAGAAGACGATATGACCCAGCTGGAAAATTTTCGGAGAATAGGGGGTTTGTAAAAAAAAGAACCCGGCCAGTAGGGGTGACCTCAAGGCAGAACGACTCGGACCAGGATACTGCAGGAGAAAGCACGATTAAGGGACATGACGGCATACAGGAGGGTGTATCTCGACCACGACAGAACACAAGAAGAAAGGAAGAAACAGAGAGATGGTAAAAGGCGAAAGGAGGAAAGAGAGGGATGGAGAAACAACAGGAGATCCCAGACCCGGGAAGAAGATCTAATACACCCTCCCTCACAACTTTCTATAAAACCTCCACCAGGTCAACCCCAGTGAAACCCAAAACCCACTCTAAATCAAAACACCCATGCCACATCAATGCCCCCCCCCACTACATTACAAATTTCACCCCACAGCAACAACCCATAGTTCCTTACCAGTCTCCCACTTCCCCAACCCCAAATACTTCCCAGACCACAGTCTTAGAAAGAAGTTGAAGGTGGGTATACAAATGCAGATGGAATAACAAACAAGTATGAGGAGTGGCACGAAAAAATAAAAGAGACACCCCCGACATAATAGCACTCACAGAAACAAACTCACCAGAATAATAACAGATTCAATTTTTCCCAAACCAGATATCAAATCTTCAGGAAAGACAGAGGGAGGAGAGGGGAGGAGGAGTTGCACGCTCATTAAAACCAGTGGGGTTTTAAGAAAATGGAAGGAATGGATGCAGGGGGGCGAAAGGGACTACTTATAGGAACAATCCAGTCTGAGGACATAAGGTGAAAATTTGCAGTAATGTACAACCCACCACAAAACTGCAGGGGGCCAAGAGAAGAATACAATGAGAGCAACAGAGCAATGATAAAACACACTAGCCGAGGTGGCCGGGAGAGCACACAGGGGGGGAGCAAAGTTACTATTTAAATGGGTGATTTCAATCACAAGGAGATTGACTGGGAAAACCTGGGCCCCATGGGGGCCCCCGAAACATGGAGAGCCAAGATGATGGATGGGTATTTGGAGAACCTCATGCACCCAACATTAGAGACACTACCAGAGAGGAGGAGAGGATAACCACAAGTTGGCCCTTGTATTCACCATAGTAGTTCGGACATCGAGGGTATCATGATGAAAGGCCCTGGAGCTAGTGATCATGTGGTTCTTTTGCTTCGACAAACATAGTTGGGGCCCCAAAGTGGAGAGAGTAGCAGGAATAGGCTGGGAAAAACCAAACTACAAAAGGGGGGAAACCCTACCAGGCATGGGGAACTTCCTTCAAGACATTCAGTGGGAGGGAACTGACAGGAAAACCAGTACAAAAATGATGGACTATGTAGCAACAAAATGCAAGGAGGCAGAGGAGAGGTTTTTCCCCAAGGGAAACAGAAAAAATTTGGGAAGAACAAACGAGTCCTTGGTTCACCCAAAGGTGTAGGAGGCAAAAACTAGGTGTACTAGAGAATGGAAAAGGTACAGAAGACAGAAAACTCAGGAAAATAAAGAAATCACCGAAGAGCCAGAAACGAATATGCACAGATAAGAAGGGAGGCTCAGAGACAATATGAAAATGACATAGCATCAAAAGTAAAGACTGACCCAAGCTGTTGTACAGCCACATCAGGGGGGAAAAAACAACAGTCAAGGACCAGGTAATCAGACTGAGGAAGGGTGATGGGGAATTCACAAAAACGACCGAGGGGTATGTCAGGAGCTCAACAAAAAGATTTAAAGAGGTATTTACAGTGGAAACCACAGGACTCCAAGAAATCAGAACAGGGGCACACCAGCAAGTGCTGGATGAGGTACATATAACCAAGGAGAGGTGAAGAAGCTGCTATGCGAACTTACACCTCAAAGGCGGTGGGACCAGACAACATCTCTCCATGGGTCCTTAAAGAGGGAGCAGAGATATTGTGTGAGCCATTAAACAAAGATCTTCAACACATCATTTGAAACTGGCAACTCCCTGAGGTATGGAAAATGGCAAATGTATCCCAATTTTTAAAAAGGGAGACAGACATGAGGCACTAAACTACAGACCGTATCTCTAACGTGTATAGTATGAAAGGTCATGGAGATCATCAGGAGGAGAGTGGTGGGGAAACCTGGAAAGAAACAAGTGTATAATTGACAACCAGCAGGGTTTTTCAGGGAAAGGAAAATCCTGTGTCACAAACCTACTAGAGTTTTATGACAAGGTGACAGAAGTAAGACAAGAGAGAGAGGGGTGGATCGAATGCGTATTTTTGGACTGCAAGAAGGCTTTCGACACAGTTCCTCACAAAGGGTTTCTGCAAAAGCTAAGGACCAGGCACACATAAACAGAAAGGCACTGCAATGGATCGAGAATATCTGACAGGGAGGAAAAAAACGAGTCATGGTACCGACGAGGTGTCAGAGTGGGCGCCTGTGACAAGCAGGGTTCCACAGGGGTCAGTCCTAGGACCTGTGCTGTTCTTGGTAACGTGAACGACATAACGGAAGGGTAGACTCAGAAGTGTCCCCTTTTTTGCAGACGATGTGAAGTTATGAGAAGATCGAATCGGACGAGGATCAGGCAGACTACAAAGAGATCTGGACAGGCTACAAGCCTGGTCCAGCAAAATGGCTCCTTGAATTTAACCCCCGCCAAATGCAAAGTCATGAAGATTGGGGAAGGGCAAAGAAGACCGCAGACACAATATAGTTTAGATGCCAAAGACTGCAAACCTCACTCAAGGAAAAGATCTGGGGGTGATATAACACCAGCATATCTCCTGAGGCGCACATCAATCAATAACTGCTGCAGCATACGGGCGCCTGGCAAACCTTTCGGATAGCGTTCCGATACCTCAGTAAGGATTCGTTTAAGACTCTGTACACCATCTACGTCAGGCCCATACTGGAGTATTTCAGCACCAGTTTGGAATCCACCCCTAGTCCAAGCACGTCAAGAAATTAGAGGAAAGTGCAAAGGTTTGCAACAAGACTAGTTCCAGAGCTACGGGATTGTCCTATGAAAAAAGGTTGAGGGAAATCGGGCCTGACGACACTGGAGCCAGGGGGGTCAGGGGAGACATGATAACGACATATAAAATAAATGCCCCGGAAAAACGGGTGGACAAAGACGGGATGTTCCAGAGATGGGACACAGATACAAGAGGTCACAACTGGAAGTGAAGACTCAGATGAATCAAAGGGATGTTAGGAAGTATTCTTCAGTCATAGAGTAGTCAGGCCATGGAATAGTTTAGAAAGTGATGTGGTGGAGGCAGGAACCATACATAGTTTTAAGGCAGGTATGATAGAGCTCATGGGGCAGGGAGAGAGAGGACCTAGTAGCAATCAGCGAAGAGGCGGGGCCAGGAGCTGTGACTCGACCCCTGCAACCACAAATAGGTGAGTACAAATAGGTGAGTACACACACACACACACACACAGGCAGGCAGGACTACAAAGTGACCTGGACAGGCTGGACACGTGGTTCAGCAACTGGCTACTCGAATTTAACCCCGCCAAATGCAAAGTCATGAAGATCGGGGAAGGGCAAAGAAGACCGCAGACAGAGTATAGGCTAGGTGGACAACGACTGTAACCCTCACTCAAGGAGAAAGATCTTGGGGTAAGTATAATACCGAGCACGTCTCCGGAAGCACACATCAACCAGATAACTACCGCAGGATATGGCAAACCTAAGAATAGCGTTCCGATACCTCAGTAAGGAATCGTTCAAGACACTGTACACCGTGTACGTCAGGCCCATACTGGAGTATACAGCATCAGCTTGGAACCCACGGCTAGTCAAGCATGTCAAGAAATTAGAGAAAGTGTAAAGGTTTGCAATAAGGCTAATTCCAGAGATAAGGGGAATGTCCTACAAAGAAAGGTCAAGGGAAATCGACCTGACAACACTGGAGAACAGGAAAGTTAGGGGAGACATGATAACGACATACCAAAACACTGTGAGGAATAGATAAGGTCGACAGAGACAATATGTTAGAGGGGACACGGAAACAAGGGGTCAAAATTGATGACTCAGATGAGTCGAAGGGATGTTAGGAAGTATTTCTTCTGTCACAGAGTTGTCAGGAAGTGGAATACGCTGGCATGTGAGGTAGTGGAAGCAGAAACCATACATAGCTTTGAGACGAGGTATGATAAAGCTCATGGAGTAGGGAGAGAGAGGACCTAGTAGCGATCAGCAAAGAGGCAGAGCCAGGAGCTGACTCTCGACCCCTGCAACCACAAACAGGTGAGTACAAATTGATGAGTATACACATCAACTTAGCCCAACCTCTTCCAGATGCGTTACCAAATAAGAGCGGCAAGTTGACAAGAGAAAATAATAGATGTAATGCCAGACATCATAGCTCTCACAGAGACAAAGCTCTAAACCCACAACGGTCATACAACGTTAGACTTTCATAAAAAGAAACACAAAATCAAAAAATTATTCTTAGAGAATTTTAGGGAAGTTTAAATAGAACAAAAATGAAAGAAGAAAGGAAAGAAATATTGAAAATCCTCGTTTTAGTTTTTTGGATTATCAAATTTCACAAATTTAGTGAACCTTGAAAAACACTGTGCCGGAGCCAACATACTGACAGGCCAAGTGTCCTCATCTCCCGCTAATAGCCAAGATTTTCGCCGATAGCCTCAGAACGCCTTATCCGATTGGCTTCAAACTTCTTCAGCCCTCGTCAACTGTGTAAAGGTTCTTTGACCAAGTGACAAGTGCGTGTGCCGTCTCCTCAGTTTTATATACACCATTCTAGAAAGTGATTTCCAGGAGAAACTTGAGAAAGCCTCTTCTGCTCGGTTCAAAAATATCAACACTCGTGTATTTTAATCTCGACAAGGCAAATAATACTTTGCATGACATTAATGGATTACTCCTGAATACGAGGCGAGTTGATGCCGGTGAGAGGCTCTTGATTTAGGGAAGGGGATTTATCCTCCCCTTGCTGTATGACCCCTACGGATCTGAAGCTTTCAAACAATAAACATCTATATTTAAATTCTGAGGCATCGCATGAAATGGATGAAATGTTCCTTAGTTAAAAATTTGTTGCGTTCTGCCCAATAACTGAGGAATGCATCTTCTGGTCAGCTTCAAACTTTCAGTGATAGTTTCCTTGACGGAAGCTTCGTCTCCACTCTAAATAGTGAAAGTTTTATAAAATATTCCAGTTTTTATTTATCAAATTGGATTCCGTGAGCAAACTGGAAAACGAGTCTCCTGAGAAGAAGAAAGTTACAGTGACTTTACTGGGTTATCCTGGGTTAAATATGTTACAGTGTCTGACTTTACTGGGTTATCCTGGGTTAAATATGTTACAGTGTCTGACTTTACTGGGTTATCCTGGGTTAAATATGTTACACTGCCTGACTTTACTGGGTTATCCTGGGTTAAATATGTTACAGTGTCTGACTTTACTGGGTTATCCTGGGTTAAATATGTTACACTGCCTGACTTTACTGGGTTATCCTGGGTTAAATATGTTACACTGCCTGACTTTACTGGGTTATCCTGGGTTAAATATGTTACAGTGTTTAACTTTACTGGGTTATCCTGGGTTAAATTTATTTATTCATTTTCTTACGTTTGCATTAAAAAATCTGGTCAGTCTTTGAGAAAACTTTGGATCTAATTTTTAGTGTAAGTCCCAATTTGTTTTCTGAAAGAAACTGAAAAAAATAAAATATTTCTTTTCATATATTTCTGAGTGTCGAATGTGATTACCATCATCATCATGATGATGCAACTTCTGGAGTACCGTAGGATATTAGTCTCTCTCTGATAACAAGAGAAAGTCTCTTCAGTTTAGCTCAAACTGGTGCTTCTTAGGGGAAGGTTTGAATTAGATTTATTATGTCATTTTTTTGCTGTAATTAGGATATTAGTTTCCATATAAAGGCCTCTTCAGAACTAATGTTAAATAGCATTACAAATTTATGCCTCACTCTGCACTATTCCAATCATATGCATCGACGTGCAGGGGGCTGGGATTATGCAACACGGGATTTACTCTGATCGCGCAGTGACCGAAAAAAAATTCGTCTTATTTCTCCTGCATACGTCCTTAATTTATGACAATCATTTCTAGCCAATCCGTATTGTTGTCAGTCCATTTCCATCCGTTTTCTGCCATTTTCACGATTTCTTGCTCTTCATTTTTCGGTTACAGACATTTCCTGTTGAACCACGAGTTACACTACTCTCGTTCCCTTTAAACTGAGGTGAACCTTGGTGTGACTTCCGCGTATTTCTCGGTAATAAACCGTGTTATGCCTCGTGTTTTTCCTTAGCTCAGCGTTGTTGCTTTTTGCAAATGGAGCTCTTTTGCTCAGTTATATTACTACTCCCTGGCTGATCAGGTGTTAGCCTGGGCAACCAGGCTGTTGCTGCTGGCGGCGCTCTGCATCTGGCACCTAGTGAATATACTTGTCCAGCTTCTTCTTGAAGACTTCTACACGTGTCCCAGCAGTGTTTCTGATATCTCTTAGTGAATAATGTGGGGCCATGGATGTTGATACAGTGTTCTCTTAGTGTGCCCACTGCACCCCTGCTTCCCACTGGGTTTATATTGCATTTCCTCCCATATCTCTATGTTATAGCAGTGTGCAGATTTAGAACCAGGCCCTCGAGTACTTTCTAGGTATATATTATGTATGTCTCTTCTCCGACCCAGTTAGTACATATTTAAGACAAAGGCATTCCCAGTGATTCCGATGCTTTATTGGCTCTATGCGGGTTTATACATGCTAAGTGGAATTATTTACCTGTTAACGTAACTATTTTTAATTGCGTGAACCGAGCAATGCTCGGGGTGTCCCATCATTAAGACGTGACCCACAACAGTGCCTTAACACCTGGCCACCAATTTACTGATAGGTGAACATATAGGTAAGAGGCCGTCTTGTTCATAGTCGCGGTCTACCCGGTAAGTAAGCGAACGTACTCCGCACATTACTACAGACACGTGTACCTTGCCCATGGCTACCTGCTTGCAGGTGATCCTGCTCTATTTTTGTACAATTTGGGGCAAGTTACTTTGTTCCTTTATTTTACTGCCCGCTCGTAGCTGGCAGTAAAATAAAGCAGGCAGTAAATAAAGCGGGCAGTAAAATAAAGCAGGCAATTATTATTGCCTGCTTTCACAGGCAATAATAATTAAACTTATTTGGGTAGTTATAATTACCGAGGTACCTGCTGGGACCACTGTGAAATTAAAGGTCTTAATCTAAACACATCCCAGTTGCTATATTTCTAGTGATTACCCAACATTGACTGTTTTTTTAGACAAATTCTCGCATTATTTATGGTTTAATTACTTGTGTACGTTCGTGAATGGTATTTATTTGGAAGGTTGGAAAGAAGAGTGAGATTTTGCTTGTGAGTGAAGGCTTACTTTCCAGGTCAGTGTGAATCTTTAGAGTGTATAGAGCACTGAATTGTCTTCTGGCTCTCACACACTTAAATTTTTATCAAGTGGCTTTGATGCATTAGCTACCATAAACTCTATGGAGTTTGCTGTTGCTGATCCCGTGTTACATATACGTAGTTCTGATGTTTTAGTCTCGTTATATATCTTCACTGTCCACACGGCCATTCTCCAGACGGCCACTGTCTACACGGTCATTTTTCCTGTTGAAGGTACACACACACACAGTGGGACAGAGAATTGGTAGGAACGTCAGTAAGTGAAATGGAATACGTAACAACAAAATGCAAGGAGGCAGAGTAAAGGTTTGTTCCCAAGGGCAACAGAAATAATAGGAAGACCAGAAAGAGCCCCTGGTTTTCCCGAAGGAAAAAGTACAGAAGGCAAAGAACCCATGAAAATAAGGAGATTAGTCGAAGAGCCAGAAACGAGTATGCACAGATTAGTTGGGAGGCCCAGCGACAGTACGAAAACAACATAGCATCGAAAGTCAAGTCTGACCTGAAACTGCACAAGACAACCCCAAGACAACCCCAAGACAATCACAAGACAACCACAAGACAACCACAAGACAACCCCAAGACAACCCCAAGACAACCACAAGACAACCACAAGACAACCACAAGACAACCCCAAGACAACCACAAGACAACCACAAGACAACCACAAGACAACCACAAGACAACCACAAGACAACCACAAGACAACCCCAAGACAACCACAAGACAACCACAAGACAACCACAAGACAACCACAAGACAACCACAAGACTACCACAAGACAACCACAAGACAACCACAAGACAACCCCAAGACAACCACAAGACAACCACAAGACAACCACAAGGCAATCCCAAGACAACCCCAAGACAACCCCAAGACAACCACAAGACAACCCCAAGACAACCCCAAGACAACCACAAGACAACCACAAGTAGTGTATTACAAAATATGACATCTATTAAGATATCTCCCGAGGATATTAGGTCAAGTTATTGATCCCTCTCGAGTATCTAACCTGTTTCTCGTTAAGTGATAGTTTATCAGAGTGTATTCTAGTCCAGTTTTCTTGTAATATTTTGTACAAGAGTAATTAATATAGGTGTGTGTGTGTGTGTGTGTGTGTGTGTGTGTGTGTGTGTGTGTGTGTGTGTGTGTGTGTGTGTGTGTGTGTGTGTGTGTGTGTGTGTGCGCGTGCGTGCGCGCAGTAATGCTCGGTGTGACTCAACTTAGACTGTGACCGAAAAACATTTTCCTGTATAAGATAACTTCTGGACCACTGAGGCACTCAAACAGCTTGCTTGAGAAATATGATGACCCATTCACCAAAGAACAGTAATGCTCAAAGCAGCAGTGAACAGCACAGCATCAGACGAGAAATCAAGGAGACTAAAATGACTAAGTAGAATCTTTCGGCATTTCCTCTACAAAAGGCAAAAGCAAAGTAGGCTGAGAGTTGAACTTGGGACCAGAGATATAGTCTCACGACACAACCTCAGAAAACGTCAAATTTCACCAAGTCTAGATAGCACTGCGAGCTGAGTTGCATGATGTACGTCCCGGCTCACCAAAGGGAACATTACGAAAAACAGTGTCAATAACACGAGTTGAGAACAGCATTCTCCATGACAGAGAAGAGATAGCGGTGTTCTCTCCATGAGGAACAGCGAGAGAGAGGCGAGACATGCAGATCCAATGTCTGGTGACTTGTACCAGCTTAAACCTGGCACCATCTGCAAAACAAGCGGACATATAGTTTCCAGCCAATCAAAATTCTTCAACAAGTGCAATGAGAGGTGTAGCTGTTACATCCTACCTACATACATAAACTAATAATTAAAGTCAAATAATATCAAGCATGATATTTTCGTTTTAGCTATTAATGAAAAACATCAACAATATATCAAATTAAAAAACAATGTATACAATAATTATGTAGTCCTTTTTTCTGAGATCGCTACACCCAGGACAACCCCAGGACAACCCCTAGGACAACCCCAGGACAACCTAACAAGCCCAAGATATGCCCAAAACAACCCCAGGAGCCCAGGGCAACCCCAAGACAACCTCAGGACAAACTCGCACACTGAGAGTCCGTGGCTAGATCCCGCGGCGCTGATGGAACATTGGGCATGTTTTCCTTACATCTGCTATCCCTGTTCGCTAGTGTGGGTCGCATCCTGGGGGTGGTAGTAAATCTTAGATAGGGCTGAGGCAGGATAACAGCTCTTAGCCTATGAAACTGATTTGTAATGTTACAAAATGTTATTGATCCCTCTCTAGCATGTAGCCTGTTTCTGGTTTCGTAACAATTTGTCTGAGTGTATTTTAGACCAGTTATCCAGTAAAATTAGGTGGCTTCTCAGTAGCGCTTTTGAACTGCAAATGAATGAATACAAACTAACCAAATAAAAGTTGAGATCTTTAATAACAAAGGTGTCTAGGTGATAATTATAGTTAACGTAGTTTGAATAAAGAGATAATCTCCTACACTACATTTGGAGTATAACTTAACATACTTACATATCATAGTTATTCTCTACACATAATCATATGGTGCTATGGGGACATTTGACAAGGCACTGTACTACTCTTAATATGCACCGTCTGGCACGTTGCTGACAAGATGTACTCTTAAGTACAAGAGTAATAGTGTGTAAGTGCTAGGTATGTGCTCAGATTAACTCAACTTAGAATGTGACTGACAAAAAGTCGCTAAATAAGCTAACTTCTGAATCATCGAGGTAATTAAACAGCTTGAACAGTATGACGATGCATTTGCAAAACAGCAATTCCAACAGCAATTCCAATTTGTAGGTCAAGAGTTAAACTCAGGATCAGAGATATGGAGAGTGTCTCACGACAACCTCTGAAAACGTTAAATATCACTGACTAAATATTGCTCAGTGAATAGAGTCACAAGATGTATGTCCCGGCTCACTAAAGGGAACATACTCTATACCAAAAACAAAGTCTAAATAACAATAGCTGAGGAGAACAGCATTCTCCCAGACAGAGCATAGACAGAAGTTTTACCACCACCAGGACCAGAGAGAGAGAGAGAGAGAGAAAGAAAGAGAAAGAGAGAGAGAGAGAAAGAAAGAGAAAGAGAGAGAGAAAGAGAAAGAGAGGGAGAGAGAGCAACAAGGCCTGCAGATCCAACTTCATGTTATTCAGGCACTCGTACCAGTTTGAGCCTGACATGAACTGCGAAACAGGAAAGCAGGTAGTTTGCAGCAATGGCAGCCAATCAAAACTCTCCACCAACAAGCACAACAAGCAGTGTAGTTATTACATCCTACCTACATACATATACGAGTCAAATAATATAAAGAATAAAATTTTCATTTTAGCTATTCTTTAAAGAAGTAGCAATGACACAAGTTAGACTATTATATTGTAAAGACAAATTCTTTATCACATGTCTGCCCCTGTCCCTGTTTAGACACAGAGAGCTATGGCCTAGCCATGCACAGTTCGAAAGAGAAACCCTGTAACACAAATGTAATGCACAGAGGGAAGGTGCATATAAGGTACTGGTACATATACTACGTAAGTATTGCACCGCTGACAGCTCGGCGATGTTAACGTGTGGCGTCCTCAACATACAGCTAAATAACTAATACATAATTGGGTCACAGATGCTTCAGGCTCTGGGCTGATTCTGTACAATGCATGAGAACGTTATACATTACAAACATATACTAGAACATAATGCATTACTAATCATGGAGGAATACAAAAAGTGAATGAGATCGACCTATCATTATTCATGAGATCTACGGTTAGGAAAAATATTTAGTATTGCACTGCTGACATACAGTTCCCCAACAAAATATACATTGGCTCCACCAGGAGCTTGTATAGTGGCCCTCTGCAAGGGTATATATATATAAACCCTTAGCAAGGGCTTGTACATACACAATACGATTGTCTAGTTCTTTTTATCCCTAACAAAATTCACACAACTCAGATCTCACGCATGTCTCGGCTGTTTCCTACCTCCTCTTGGCTTATTCTTGTGCCAAGAATAATAAACTAAGATTTGTATATTTTCTGTTTTTTCTCGCTATTCTCGGTACGTTTCTATGTTTATGCAAACCCAACCTAAACAAAAATTTAATTAGACACTGTCACCACAAATATTGCTAAACGACAAAACGTAAGTAAACACAAATCTAAAAAGGACTAAGCAAATATGTAATTAAATTAAATCCTCCAACCTGTATGAACTGTACCTCCATAGATAACAAGAACATTTCAACCCTTAATAGAAGCCGTGTTCATTTAATACCACATATCTAAAATCCCCTCCCAAGAAGTTCTTCGTTGGTAATCCTTACTGGCAGTAGGGATTACTACCCTGCCAGTACTCTTTTTTAGATCCATCAGCGTATATAATCTTTGACATATTAACAGATAAAAGAGAAATTTCTTGATCCGGTACCGTTGTAATTCATTTAATAACTGGGTATCTACATTAAAATTTTTATTGGTTGCCATTCTAGTGACAGTTTGAATTATGGGTTATTACTAATTCCAAGTCATTACTGAAGGCACTAGACTCATATAATGACTAAAAACATGTTCACTGGTGAAGCCAAATGGAGATATTGTGAAACCAAGTAGAAGGAAATAATGTACAATTCTTAGGGAATACATCACATACAGATTGATTCGTGTATAATAAATATGCCGATGATAGTACCTCGAATGAAGAGCTGAATGTAACTTTGGAATGTCCGTGTCCATCATTCGTAACATTAGAACAAAATAATGAATCTGACCGTCATAGTAGTGAAGTTAGAAGTTTGATTATATCTACTGTATAACGCACTGGTACCACTGAGTTTGGTGCTTCGGAGTCGTCAGTGTCGACAACTGTAACACTGAGTCGACACTGCTGACCAGTATACCTGGAATTTTAAGACTCACTCGCCATGGGTTCAAACGCCACCTGTTCCGTGGTTTATCTACTGTATAACTATGCTCAAACATTCCATCTGTACACCAGTCATATCCAAAAATTGGTGTGGTGATACCGAGATATAGAAAAAGACATTTGTGTATAGTTCAAGACATTTATTTGCATCTAATAAATGTCCTGAAGCATACGCAAGTGTCTTTTTTCCACTAGTTATATCCGCCTCCACGCTTAACCATTCTATAAAGTACCAGACAAGAAGACAGCTACACCCCTGCACATGACACACCCGAGGCAGTTATAGTCCATACCTGAACACACTCATCTGATAATATCCAACTGCTAAGCACAAACTCATCACAGAGATACAGTATCTGGGTCACTGGTGAGCTACGACCAGCCAAGGACGTAGTAAGCACTTAAGCTGGTGCTTAATACATTGTGAAAATTCTCCTGACACTCGTTCAGTAATTGAGCAGCAGACAGCTTTTTGGTGGTGTATACCAGTGTTATGCATCCACTGGACGACAACAGCTGCGTTTCAACCCCCAAAAGAAGAAAAAGATCACTAAGACTTAATCTACCCCTCTCTTTATCTCTCTCTCCCTCTCTCCTCTCTCTCCCTTTCTTTCCTCTCTCTCTCTCCCTCTTTTTCCCCTCTCTACCCATCTTTCCCTCTCTTTCTCCCTCCCTCCTTCCCGCCAGGAAAGTACCTAACATCCAGCAAGTTCCCTGTAACCAACCTCCTGCATGAAAAAAAAAGGCAATAGCAAATACGTACTATACATACTACCAACTCTGCGCCATGCGTGTATGCAACTTGTATAGACGTGTGCTGTTGATGGGTAGTATGGTATACCCCATCATATGTATTGTATGAGTAATGCTACACACACACACACACACACACACACACACACACACACACACACACACACACACACACACACACACACACACGAGGTGTAAGAGTGGGCGCCTGTGAGGAGCGGGGTTCCACAGGGGTCAGTCTTATGACCAGTGCAGTTTCTGGTATATGAGAACATGACGGAAGCAATTGGCTCAGAAGTGTCCCTGTTTACAGATAATGTGAAGTTAATGAGAAGAATTCAGTCAGAGGAGGACCGGGCAGAACTACATAGAGATCTGGACAGGCTGCAGGCCTGGTCCAGAAACTGGCTCTTGGAATTCAATCCCACCAAGTGCAAAGTCATGAAGACTGGGGAAAGGCAAAGAATACCGCAGACGGAGTACAGTCTACGGGGCCCAGAGACTACAAACCTCACTCAAAGGAAAGGATCTTGGGATGAGTGTAACACCAGGCACATCTTTTGAGGCGCACATCAACCAAATAACTGCTGCAGCATACGGGCGGCTAGCAAACCTAAGATTAGCATTCCAACATCTCAATAAGGAATCGTTCAGGACCCTGTACACTGTGTACGTCAGGCCCATATTGGACTATGCAGCACCAGTTTGGAACCCACACAAGGAATGCACGTAAGGAAATTAGATAAAGTGCAAAGGTTTGCAACAAGACTAGTCCCAGAGCTAAGGGGCATGTCCTACGAGGAAAGGTTAAGGGGAATCGACCTGACGACACTGGAAGACAGGAGAGATGGGGAGGCTATGATAAGGACATGAAATACTGAGAGGAATCGACAAGGTGGACAGAGACAGGATGTTCCAGAGATGGGACGCAGCAACAAGGAGTCACAATTGAAAATTGAAGACTCAGATGAATCACAGGGATGTTAGGAAGTATTTCTTCAGTCACAGAGTTGTCAGGAAGTGGAACAGTCTGGGAAGTGATGTAGTGAAGGCAGGATCCATACATAGCTGTAAGAAGAGGTATGATAAAGTTCATGGAGCAGGAAGAATGACCTCGTAGCGACCAGTGAAGAGGAGGGGCCAGGAGTTGTGACTCGACCCCTGCAACCACAACTAGGTGAGTACAACTAGGCGAGTACAACTAGGCGAGTACACTCACACCTTCATTAAAATGCACCAAAATGGTTAGTTCACTTACCTTTACTACCCCCCCCCCCCACCTCTTTTCCCATATCCGTTCTTACCTATCCTTCTTCCTCCCCCATCTTACCCAACCTCTGGTCAGAAGCAACCTACCTACCCTCTCTCTCTCTCTCTCTCTCTCTTTTCTCTCTCCTCTCTCTCTCTCTCTCTCTCTCTCTCTCTTTCCCCTCCCTCCCTTATCCCCCCCTCCCTTTTTCTCTACCCCTCTTATATACACAATGGTTTTACAAAGTTAGGTTATGGGTTCCTACATTTATTTAGAAGCTGTTATGTAACTCACCTCAATTTGAAACTTTTTTTTTATTGTTATGATACACAAACAGAGAATAGAATGAAGTTGGAGCCATCTTTGGTCAACTGACTTTACTTCATCGATTTTATGCTGTGCGAACATGTTTGTGCGAACATGTTCCATACTCGGGTCATTCTTGGAATGAACGACAGACGAAGTAATGCTCTGCTGAAATGACGGATTTGCCTATGTTCTCTCTTCTGTCAAGAAGTAGGCAACATGGGGATGGGGGGATAGACAGTCCAATAAAGTGGAGAATACTCAAGGTGTGAGCGCACTTGTGCCTCGTATAGAGTACTGCGAACTCTGTGTCGAGCAGATGTGAGATACGTCTAAGTGCAGGGAGCTTCCTGGCCGACTTGTTTGCCAGATTTACAATGTGATTCTTCATAGTTTGCAATCAAATTTCACCCCAACGCTATCAACTTTATCCCGGGTTCCAACAATCTCCCATTCATTCTTACCACTGCTCCAGCATTACCATCTTGGTGCCTAGATGCCATTATAATTTGTGTTTTCTCAGAAGCAAATGTAACTTACCATCGTTTTCCCCCTGGCTGATATAGCTGTAAGCTGGTAATTTATGTAACTTAGAGTAGTTGGCATTGCCTCTCTTGGTAAATATCAGAGTAATCTGCATATGCATGTGATTCTGGGATGAGATGAAAGAGGTCATTGAAGTAGATATTCCATAAAAATGGTCCAAGCACAATTCCCCGTGGAACACTGACACCTATAGTGTGTCTTTTTTTACTCTGTTCCATTGAGAACTACTCAAAGAGATCTATTTACGTTGATGGTAATCACTAAGGAGACAAAGTGGAGAGCCAACGACTCTTAGTGCTTGCAGTATAGCCAAGAGTCCCTGGTGCCATACACAGTCGAAAACTCCAGCTATGTCCATTGCTACTACTTAGCTCATATTGCAGTCATCCATTGACTGATGCTACATATTGGAGAGGTTTAACAGTGGATCAGAAGCAGAGTGACTTTTACTAAAGTCATACTGATGGTCACACAGGAGTGAGTGGTAGTCGAGAAACGCTGTCATCTGCAGTGAAATTATCATCTCAAGAATCTTGCCAGTGATTAACAGGAGTGACACTTGTCTGTAGTTGTGAATTTCCGCTGTTCTTTTATCGTGAACAGGGACTACATTTGCCTCTATCCACACAGATGCTCATTTACACTGTGCTAGGCAGTGCTGATAGATGAGAGATAGAGGTTATTCTAGCTGGTCTGCACATCTGCTCAGCAGTCTTAAGCTAACCTTACCTGGGCCGGCAGCCTTTTCTTGGTCCAGGGATTTAAGGAGAAGATACACTTCATCCTGCCTTGTTGCCTCTAACAACTTTAAGACTGTTCTTGAAGCTAGCAAAGGAGATTCCTTTGCTGAATCAGGACTTGCATTTTAGCAGCAAAGTGGTTAGCAAAGAGGTTAGCTTTCTCTTGACTCTTAGTGCAGAGGGTCCCATCCTGCCTATTTAGAGGTGGAATAATGTAATTAATCAGGTAAATAACCTTGTCTGCCCTAGACCAAGGATTTCTCTCTCTCTTTCTCTCTCTCTCTCTCTCTGTATAATTAATAAAATGTCACAGTGGCTGGCCACACGTCACTCGTTGCTAGAAGCTGGCGTAACAAGCAGTGAGGTGTGAAGAAATGTGTGTTTACACGGCCGGATGACAAGTGTGCATCACTGTCGACAGGTGAGCGTGGGGGATGACAAGTGAGCATCACGGTCGGCGCGCAGGTGAGCGTGGAGGATAAGTGAGCATCACGGCTGACTGTACGCACCTTCTTCTCCCCCACCAGAGATGTGCACCATCAGCATCCTCAACTACCGTGGAGAAGGGCAGGAGGAGGAGGAGGAGAAAGAGGCTGCTACACTCTACCTACCGCGGCTGACACTGTGACTCCTTGTTTCTTAAGATTTCACTCACAGGTCTCCATGATTTACCTGACACTTGCTCAGGTGTTGTGTGCGTGTCTACTTTGTGTTGCACCCTGACGCTATGAAGTGTTGTCGCTTCTCTCTCTCTCTCTCTCTCTCTCTCTTATATATATATATATATATATATATATATATATATATATATATATATATATATAATATATATTTGTGAATATTGTGTGGAAGTGCTCAACACTCCAGGCCATTTACAAAGAATACAATCACCTTAAAATGTTTATTGAATCTGTTTAGACCCAGATGTGAAATCGTTATTTAGTGTTCATGAGATAACGTATTTGTGGTTACTGTCGTACACTGAAATGGTCACAGTGTCTGATCTTGTCGCTGTGATGTCACATTAGAACATCAGAAGACAAAAACATGTCACAAATGTTAGCTTAATTAACGGTGCATGAGAGGCAGGTCTTGCCTACTCTCACTCATTTTCACTCATTCGCTTCTAAACAATGTTAAATCTTAGCAATGCGTTTACTTCACCTACGGTGTTTTTATCACTTTCTTCTATTCCAGTGCAATGTATCGAAACTTATCATATTAAAAAAAAAAGAGCTAAATCCGAGTGGAAGTCTATTGATACTTTTATATAATCTAATTCGAATATATTGATGCAAATTGTGTGTTAGATGTTGGCAGCACCTTACATCGTGTCTCTTTGGGATACAAGGTAAGGTATCCCCTTGAGATACAAGGGAAAACGCATCAGCAGGTACAAGTGGACCAGCGTTTTCACATCCCACTGCTAGTAGTTGCACCTAACTTCTCCTAGTGTCGTCTCACCTACGCCAGCGTCCACACACCCCACTGCTACTAGTTACACCTAACTTCTCCTAGTGTTGTCTCACCTACGCCAGCGTCCACACACCCCACTGCTACTAGTTACACCTAACTTCTCCTATTTGTTGTCTCACCTACGGCAGCGTCCACACACCCCACTGCTACTAGTTACACCCAACTTCTCCTAGTTGTTGTCTCACCTACGCTATCCTTCTACCATACCCCCTTCCTTACCAGGGTTATTATCAACAATTGCATTGCATCTATGCAAACCACAGGAGGACCACCAAACAGAATGAAAAGAACACATGAAGAACCCTAGTGTAATAATTCTTTTTAAGAACTCAATAAGATAAATGTTGCGAGAGGCGGCCAAGAGCTGAGACTCAACCCGTGCAACCACATGTAGGTGAGTACGTACGTAAGTACACACATTCACACGTACACGTATACATACGTTCGTACACACACACACACACACACACACACACACACACACACACACACACACACACACACACAGTTAAACAGGGGACGGCATAACGAGGCAGTTTACCCCCAAAAGTGGCAGTGGGAGCGTAAAATTAACCGGACTACCACTTTGCTTGTCGCTAGAGCGGCTTTATGTCGCTAAACCTCCATTATTGGTCGGGAGGCGACGCTAGAAACTCCACTGTGCAAGACTGGAGGAGAGGGGGGAGACGCGGGGGATGAGGGGGAGACGAGAGGGGATGGTGTCTATGAGAGGATAGGAGAGGGTGGCGGGGAGAGGTGAGGGAAGGAAAGAGAGAGGGTTGGAAGAGGTTTGGAAGGAGGGAGAAGCACTGAAAGAGGAGAGAAATGGGAGAGAGGTAGGTAGGAAGGGAGGGAGAGAGGTAGGTAGGAAGGGAGGGAGAGAGGTAGGTAGGAAGGGAGGGAGAGAGGTAGGTAGGAAGGGAGGGAGAGAGGTAGGTAGGAAGGGAGGGAGAGAGGTAGGTAAGAAGGGAGGGAGAGAGGTAGGTAGGTAGGAAGGGAGGGAGGGAAAGCAAGGGAAGGAAGATTAGTTAAGTGAGAGTGGAGGAAAAAAGGGGAAATTCTAGCTTTCCTCCTACTTACCGTTTCTGGTGTCTTCGCTCACTATCTGCGTGACATTGTACTGAGAGCGACCTTCCCACCTCTTCACTGCACTAATGCTTCACATCTACACAATATTTCAGCACCACTGTATCTGAAACTTCCATCTTTCTTCCTTCGCTGATAGCTTCGTCTCGGAGAAACAAAAAAATTCCTTATTCGTATGTTTTGTATTTCTACAGCTAATCAGGTAGCCCTGACCTCGTGTGTCCATGTGGTAATGACAGATGACTAATAAATATATAACCTCTGTATTGGTATGGTAGTCAGGTTACGAAAATCAGCTGGATTACACTTGTCAACCTGCCGGGTCACCGCATGGAGAAGACCTACCAGTGACTGACAGCAGTGACTGTAATCATTGATTACTGCCTGAGTCGTTCTTTTGTCAAATGAAACTGCAATTACATTATTCATCCCAGCATGCCAATTAGTGTGTGCTGGCACACTAAGTGCACTCCGGTTACAGTGTGTAAGTGGAGTGCACATCCAAGCTTGGCCAGCCTCAGTAGCTTGCTCTCTTACTCGAGAAATCGTAATAACACAATTTTAAACAAATCATGGAACGGGTGGGGCTTGAATCCATGGCGATTTCCTAAAACTTACAGGTCAGTGCGTTAACCACTCGCCCAGCTGGCTTTAATAACATTAATCTAACTAGGTATATTTCTGTACACCAAAGGGAGATTATTATAAGCCCATGCTCTCTCCTTCATCCGTCTCTGACAGTTATACATTTCTTCACTTTCCCGTCTAACATATCTCTCACAATTCATTTCTTTCGCCCTACACCTTCCTTACCCGTTGCCCTTACATTCTTTCTTCGGTCCTGCCTCTCTCTCCTATTTCAGAAGGTTATTCTCGTGTCTGCTCTTTGGTTGCAATCTCTTGGTTTCGCCCATTCCACTTACACTGAGGTCGAGTCTCACAAAACCCATTGGTTGGCGCTACTCAATTACAAACTTGCGTTCAGTGTTGTTCTGAGGGTAATGCGTGTGTAATAGAAACCACGAACTGGCAAATGCTTGAGTGCACTCTGATGAGATTTCTCTTCAGCTTTGATAGAAATATTAGTGTTTACGTGGAGCGAGCTCACATTTTAAGACACCATAATTTTACGTCACGGAGTCACTCTCTGCCAGTAATAGCAACGCCAGTAATATATGTAGAATGTAAGGTATTGCCGACTTGCAAGGTTAGAATGGGAAGGGGTAGGACTGAAACAGAACAGAGCAGTGAATAAGGTTGTTGATAAACAGGAAGAGAGAGGTAAGAAAGGTTAAGTGACCTGACCACTTTGGGTGAGTTTTCAGTTAGTAGTTTTTGTTTTAGTGAAGTAATTCCGAATGAGACTTGAAAAAACCTTAGTCATACACTAGGACTAGGTTACGTATAAGTTTGTTATACACTATGACTAGGTTGTTATATACTAGGACTAGCTTGTTATGTACTAGGTTAGGTCATGACTTGATAAAGCTCTGCCCTGAGCCAATGGCGGTCCATAATAAATGCAATCTCCATCCCTGTAGGAATAAAACCTTCGAAGTTATTGTAACTACTAAACGCACAGTGGAATGCTTCTCTTCGCCTTACTGAAATCTCCCAATTCAGTCTGAAAGACTTCTCCACTTCATCTGTGCAATCCATCCTCTGTGATGGAATATAACAAGAAAATTTAACTAACTTTTGTTCAATCATGTAGAATACGACAGCATCAGTGTCCTGAAGACCTCGTTTTGTTAAAACTGAATCCTAGTGCCCAATTTCATGGAGGCTCACTCCCAGTGTCATGTTTTGTACTCTCCCGGACCCCATCTCTCCCTCGCTGACTCCATCCTCTCTCTCTCTCCCGGACCGATCTCTCTCTTTCTCTCCCGGACCCCATCTCTCTGTCTGCCGGACCCCATCTCTCCCTCTCTACGGACCCCAGCCCTCTCTCCCGGACCCAAGGCCGCTCTCCCGGACCCAAGGCCGCTCTCCCGGACCCATTACCTCTTCCGGGCCCATTCCCTCTCTTGGACCCTTTCCCTCTCCCAGATCCCATCCCTCTCCTGGACCCCATCCCTCTCCCGGACCCCATCCCTCTCTCAGGTGTCTTCTTCCCCAGGCTGTCGTGATTACAAGAAGTTAATGTGAAATAATGATAGCCGAGAATCTTGCTACTATTACTGTAAACACAGACACACACAACGTCAAGTTGTAACACTGGAAGCCTCCACCCAGCCTCGCCACACACCCACCCTCACCATCAGAAGTCTCACAACATACCCAGCCTCACCACCAGAAGCCTCATAACATACCCAGCCTCACCAGCAGAGGCCTCACCACATACCCAGCCTCACCACCAGAGGCCTGACCACATACCTACCCTCCACACCGGAAGCCTCAAACATACCCTCGCTCCACATCAGAAGCCTCAGCACATACCCTCCTTCCACACCAAAAGCCTCAGCACATACCCTCCCTCCACCACAAGAAACCTCACCACATATCCTCCCGCCACACCAGAAACCTCACCACATACCTTCTCTCCACACCAGAAGTCTCACTACATACCTTCCCGCCACACCAGAAGCCTTGTCACATACCCTCCTTCAATACCAGAAGCTTCACCACATACCCTCCCTACACATAAGAAGCCTCACCACATACCCTCCCTCCACACCAGAAGCCTCTCCACATACACTTTCTCCACACCAGAAGCCTCACCACATACTCTCCCTCCACATCAGAAGCCTCACCACATACCCTCTCTCCACACCAGAAGCCTCTCCACATACCCTCCCTCCAAACCAGAAGCCTCTCCACATACCCTCCCTCCAAACCAGAAGCCTCTCCACATACCCTCCCTCCACACGCCTCACCATATACACTCCACACCAGATGAGTCACCACATACCCTCCAGCCATACCAGAAGCCTTTCCACACACTCTCCACACCAGAAGCCTCACCAAATACCCTCCTTCCACCCCAGAAGCCTCATCACATACCCTCCCTCCTCACCAGAAGCCTCTCCACATACACTCCCTCCACACCAGACGCCTCACCATATACACTCCACACATCCCAGAAGCCTTTCCACACTCTCTCCACACCAGAGGCCTCTCCACATGCCCACCCTTCACACCGGAGGCCTCAAACATACCCTCGCTCCACATCAGAAGCCTCACCACATACCCTCCCTCCACCTACCTACCTACTTACCTGGAGGGCATTCCGGGAATCAACGCCCCCGCTGCCCGGTCCACGACTAGGTCTCCCGGTAGATCAGGGTCTGATCAACGAGGCTGTTACTGCTGGCCGCACGCAATCCAACGTACGAACCACAGCCCGGCTGATCCGGCACCGTCTTTAGGTATCTGTCCACCTCTCTCTTGAAGACAACCAGGGGTCTTCCCGTAATGCTCCTTATTGCTGGTGGGAGGCTGTTGAGCAGTCTTGGGCCCCGGACACTCATTGTGTTTTCTCTTAGTGTACCAGTGGCGCCCCTACTTTTCACTGGGGGTATGTTGCATCGCCTGCCAAGGCTTTTGCTTTCGTATGGAGTGATTGCTGTGTGCATATTAGGGACCAGTCCCTCCAGAATCTTCCAGGTGTAGATTATGATATATCTCGCTTGCCTGCGCTCTAGTGAGTACACCAGAAGCCTCACCACATACCCTCCCTCCACACTAGAAGCCTCTCCACATACACTCCCTCCACACCACAAGCCTCTCCACATACACTTCCACACCAGAAGCCTCTCCACATACACTTCCTCCACACCAGAAGCCTCACCACATACCCTCCTTCCACACCAGAAGCCTCTCCACATACACTCCCTCCACACCAGAAGCCTCAACACATACCCTCATTCCACACCAGAAACCTCACCATATACACTTCCTCCACACCATAAGCCTCACCAGATACCATCCCTCCACACCAGAAACCACACCACATACACTCTCTCTACACCAGAAGCCTCACCACATACCCTCCCTCCACACCAGAAGCCTCACCACATACCCTCCTTCCACACCAGAAGCCTCTCCACATACACTCCTTCCACACCAGAAGCCTCTCCACATACACTCCCTCCACACCAGAAGCCTCTCCACATACCCTCATTCCACACCAGAAGCCTCACCACATACCCTCCCTCCACACCAGAAGCCTATCCACATACACTCTCTCCACACCAGAAGCCTCACCACATACAATCTCTCCACACCAGAAGCCTCACCACATACACTCACTCCACATCAGAAGCCTCACCACATACCCTCCCTCCACACTAGAAACCTCACCATATACACTCTCTCCACACTAGAAGTCTCACCACATACACTCTCTCCACATCAGAAGCCTCACCACATACACTCACTCCACATCAGAAGCCTCACCACATACCCTCCCTCCACACTAGAAACCTCACCACATACAATCTCTCCACACTAGAAGTCTCACCACATACACTCTCTCCACACTAGAAGTCTCACCACATACACTCTCCACATCAGAAGCCTCACCACATACCCTCCCTCCACACCAGAAGCCTCACCACATACCCTCCCTCCACACCAGAAGCCTCACCACATACCCTCCCTCCACACCAGAAACCTCTCCACATACCCTCCCTACACACCAGAAGCCTCACCACATACCCTCCCTACACACCAGAAGCCTCACCACATACCCTCCCTCCACACCAGAAGCTTCTCTACATACACTCCACACCAGAAACCTCACTACATAATTTCCTTCCACGCCAGAAGCCTCACCACATACCCTCTCTACACACCAAAAGCCTGTCCACATACCCTCCCTCCACACCAGAAGCCTGTCCACATACCCTCCCTCCACACTAGAAGCCTCTTCACATATACTCTCCACAGCAGAAGCCTCACCACATAACTTCCCTCCACACCAGAAGCCTCACCACATACCCTCTAGCCACATTGGAAACCTCTCCTCACTCTTTCCACACCAGAAGCCTCACCACACACCCTCACTCCACACCAGAAGCCTCTCCACATACACTCCACACCAGAAGCCTCACCACATACTCTCTCTCCACACCAGAAGCCTCACCACATACCCTCTAGCCACATTGGAAACCTCTCCTCACTCTTTCCACACCAGAAGCCTCACCACACACCCTCACTCCACACCAGAAGCCTCTCCACAGACTCTCCACACCAGAAGCCTCTCCACATACACTCCACACCAGATGCCTCACCACATGCCCTCTCTCCACACCAGAAGCCTCACCACATACCCTCCAGCCACACCAGAAGCCTCACCACATACCCTCCAGCCACACCAGAAGCCTCACCACATACCCTCCAGCCACACCAGAAGCCTCACCACATACCCTCCAGCCACACCAGAAGCCTCACCACATACGTCGCTTAGATTTGCTGTGACTTCTGTTGTTGTTACTTCTGTTGTTTCTCCTGTTGTTTTGTAAACGACACCATGTGCGGATTATAACATTTTATTGCGACGACGTTCCGTCCACAAGGAACTTTATCAATTCTCACCTTATTAATATAGTTGTCTTAATTAAATGATTCTAGGAAAATTTCACTGACGTGTATTGCCTTTTTGCTGCTGTTACTGCGAGAGCTGTTGCTGCTTGTGCTGCTACTGCTGTTGGTGCTGCTCCGTATACTGCTAATCCTGTTACTGTTTCTGTAATTACTGCTTCTGCTGAAGATTATTAAAAGTGTTGCCGTTAGTAGTGTTGCTGGCACCGTCACTATTGTCTTTACTCTTCTTTCTGCTACTGACGTGTTTTCTTATTCTTCAACATCGCTGCTGCTCTTTTTTTTTTTTTTTGGGGGGGGGGGCTGTTAGTAAGAGTGCTTTTGGTATTGCTTTTAGTGTTACTATTGTTACTGCCATGCTGATTTAGACATTACAATGAACCGCTCAGTAGTTCATTACGGACATCTAAAAAACTACTCTTAAATAGTACTTGCCTCAATTATTATTATTATTATTATCAAAAAGAAGCGCTAAGCCACAAGGATTATACAGGTACTTGCCTCAAGGTCACGGATTTGGCATCTGTGGTAGAGCACTGTTCTCTCTCTCTGTGGCTGACATGAGGCTACAGACATGAGAGAAGTGCATCCGACTCAGTAAATATGCATTAATTCCAATTATTTTTTGTTTTATGTACTTTTGTATATTTTTTTTGTGATGGAGAAGTTATTAGGAAGGAGTGGATACCCTGTTAAGATTCTTACCGGCAAATATCGGAAATATTAGTGTTAATAAGACAGAGGCTTTAAAGACGAAAGTAGATCGTTATCTCTTGCAAATTCCTGATCACCTGTGTGCTGACAGCTCTATGGGCCTGTTGGGAAACTTGTCCAACCTGGTTGATTAGGCGATCAACATCGAAGGTTGGCCTGTGGCCAGGTAGCACGGGAGAAAGAAGTCACGAAAGAGGTCACAGGTATGTCACGGCAAAGATGGGCATCAATGTATTATGGTCATTTAACTCTATGAGTACTAGACGGACAGTAAACGCATTAGCAAATACGGGCAATTCCTAATCAACGATCTTGTGCATAAACATGTCAGTGTGAACACTATATGATCAACTCTGTTTTTTTTATATTAATTTAGCTTGTTTCTGGTGTATTGGCGATGAGAGTAGGAGATAATTTGCTGGTGGGAGTGTCACGGGCGGCCCAGCACGTAGTATATTAAGTTTTGTGTGGCAGTCTGGTGGCACTGCCGGCATCGTTCCTCGGCTACATTCTCGATTTCCTTTGTGGTAGTGTAGCCCTGGCACAGCCGATGCATACGTGCGCTTAATTGTGACTATTGCAATCAGAATTAAGCGCCAGACCCACAAGGGTCATATAGCGATATAGGGTTGGATGTGTTAGATATATTAGCGAAATTAGGTGCTCTCTGAGGTCTGGTAAGGTCTATCTTGGCAGTGTGGGACATAGTGGAAACAGCAGCTGCACTGGGAAAACTTTGCATGCCATAAATCTGACAGTGGGACAAGTACCTGCCTATGCCTAGTAGTTGATTGGGCAGATTACTCTGTGGCCACGTTTCCTTCCGGCCGTCCCTATATCAGGCACCTTCAGGGTCCTGGTATAGAGATAACTGGAAGAAGAAAGCCTCTTCAGGATCCTCGTACAGAGATAAATGGAAGAGAGCGCCTTCAGGGTCCTTCAGGGCTCTTGATCTTAATAACTGGAACTCTCCTTCACATCCTTGCGTAGAATATAAATCGCCTTCCGTTGTCTAACACTCATATCACCTCCTACGGATTTACGTCTTCCCGTGACTGATTTTTGAAAATAATCTAAAGCTTAAAAATCTAGTACAAATTCTAAGAGTGTATTCTAAGAGTGTATATTATTGTTTTAAAGAAAGTGTTATATAGCCTAACAGCGAGTAATATTTCAGTAATTACTTAATGTCAACAACAGTTCAGATTTATTTATGTGACTTATAACTAGGTTGCGTGTGGTCGGCATAATTATGTACGTAATTCATTACTTAATTTTTGATGATAATCGTTATGTGCGATAATTAGACATTAGTAATACTGCAGTATGGAAAGAGTATTAGTAATACTGCAGTATGGAGATGAAAAAGAATTAGCAACACTGCAGAATGGAGAGGAGAGAACATTAGCAACACTATAGTATGGAGAGGAGAGAACATTAGCAACACTGTACTGTGGAGAGGAGAGAACATTAGCAACACTGCAGTATGGAGAGGAGAGAACATTAACAACACTGCAGTATGGAGAGGAGAGAACATTAACAACACTGCAGTATGGAGAGAACATTAGCAACACTGTATTATGGAGAGGAGAGAACATTAACAACACTGTAGTATGGAGAGGAGAGAACATTAGCAACACTGTAGTATGGAGAGGAGAGAACATTAGCAACACTGTAGTATGGAGAGGAAAGAACATTAGCAACACTGTAGTATGGAGAGGAGAAAACATTAGCAACACTGTAGTATGGAGAGGAGAGAACATTAGCAACACTGTAGTATGGAGAGGAGAGAGCATTAGCAACACTGTAGTATGGAGAGAACATTAGCAACACTGTAGTATGGAGAGAACATTAGCAACACTGTAGTATGGAGAGAACATTAGCAACACTGTAGTATGGAGAGAACATTAGCAACACTGTAGTATGGAGAGAACATTAGCAACACTGTAGTATGGAGAGGAGAGAACATTAGCAACACTGTAGTATGGAGAGGAGAGAACATTAGCAACACTGTAGTATGGAGAGGAGAGAACATTAGCAACACTGTAGTATGGAGAGGAGAGAACATTAGCAACACTGTAGTATGGAGAGAACATTAGCAACACTGTAGTATGGAGAGGAGAGAACATTAACAACTCTGCAGTATGGAGAGGAGAGAACATTAACAACTCTGCAGTATGGAGAGAACATTAGCAACACTGTAGTATGGAGAGGAGAGAACATTAACAACACTGTAGTATGGAGAGGAGAGAACATTAGCAACGCTGCAGTATGGAGAGAACATTAGCAACACTGTAGTATGGAGAGGAGAGGACATTAGCAACACTGTAGTATGGAGAGGAGAGGACATTAGCAACACTGTAGTATGGAGAGGAGAGGACATTAGCAACACTGTAGTATGGAGAGAACATTAGCAACACTGTAGTATGGAGAGGAGAGGACATTAGCAACGCTGCAGTATGGAGAGAACATTAGCAACACTGTAGTATGGAGAGGAGAGAACATTAACAACACTGCAGTATGGAGAGGAGAGAACATTAAGAACACTGTAGTATGGAGAGGAGAGAACATTAAGAACACTATAGTATGGAGAGGAGAGAACATTAGCAACACTGCAGTATGGATAGGAGAGAACATTACCAACACTGCAGTATGGAGAGGAGAGAACATTAGCAACACTGTAGTATGGAGAGGAGAGAACATTAACAACACTGTAGTATGGAGAGGAGAGGACATTAGCAACACTGTAGTATGGAGAGGAGAGAACATTAACAACACTGTAGTATGGAGAGGAGAGGACATTAGCAACACTGTAGTATGGAGAGGAGAGAACATTAGCAACACTGTAGTATGGAGAGGAGAGAACATTAGCAACACTGTAGTATGGAGAGGAGAGTACATTAGCAACGCTGCAGTATGGAGAGGAGAGAACATTAGCAACACTGCAGTATGGAGAGGAGAGAACATTAGCAACACTGTAGTATGGAGAGAACATTAGCAACACTGTAGTATGGAGAGAATATTAGCAACACTGTCGTATGGAGAGAACATTAGCAACACTGTAGCATGGAGAGAATATTAGCAACACTGTCGTATGGAGAGAACATTAGCAACACTGTAATATAGAGAGAACATTAGCAACACTGTAGCATGGAGAGAATATAAGCAACACTGTCGTATGAAGAGAACATTAGCAACACTGTAGTATGGAGAGGAGAGAACATTAGCAACACTGCAGTATGGAGAGGAGAGAACATTAGCAACACTGTAGTATGGAGAGGAGAGGACATTAGCAACACTGTAGTATGGAGAGAACATTAGCAACACTGTAGTATGGAGAGAACATTAGCAACACTGTAGTGTGGAGAGAGCATTAGCAACACTGTAGTATGGAGAGAACATTAGCAACACTGTAGTATGGAGAGAACATTAGCAACACTGTAGTATGGAGAGAACATTAGCAACACTGTAGCATGGAGAGAACATTAGCAACACTGTAGTATGGAGAGAACATTAGCAACACTGTAGCATGGAGAGAATATTAGCAACACTGTCGTATGAAGAGAACATTAGCAACACTGCAGTATGGAGAGGAGAGAGCATTAGCAACACTGTAGTATGGAGAGGAGAGAACATTAGCAACACTGTAGTATGGAGAGGAGAGAACATTAGCAACACTGTAGTATGGAGAGGAGAGAACATTAGCAACACTGTAGTATGGAGAGGAGAGAACATTAGCAACACTGTAGTATGGAGAGGAGAGAACATTAGCAACACTGTAGTATGGAGAGGAGAGAACATTAGCAACACTGTAGTATGGAGAGGAGAGGACATTAGCAACACTGTAGTATGGAGAGGAGAGGACATTAGCAACACTGTAGTATGGAGAGGAGAGGACATTAGCAACACTGTAGTATGGAGAGGAGAGGACAGCAACTCTCAGTAATAATGTTCACTTCCGGTCCTGAAAAACCACAATAACAGGTGTTTTAGACCTGCTCGGCTTTTGCTCACTGACTGATAATGGCGACCTTATTCATTGAGTTAATAGATTTTTCGAAATTTTTATAGAATATAAATTATTCCTGCAAACCAGTGATTATGCACATTACAATGAATTACCCATCAAACATTATACCTCAAATAAGAATTTAAATGTTTAAACTAACATTATTATTTGTGATGGGCTGTTAAATGGACGGTCTTCCTCAGTGGAAATCAGGGATTATCGCATATTTTAGATTCATACAACCAATCTAGCACAGAATAAGTATAAGTGCAATTTTTTTTTTTGAGGGGGGTGGGAGGGGACAGGAGGGAGGGTAGATATTAATACAACTAATACCTCTAGTTTTGGTTCTTATGCCACGTCAGGGTTAGTTAACAGCGAGTACCAAACCACGGTACGGGTAGGGATTGAACTCGCGGCAAGCGAGTCGTAAAACTCTAGGCCAGCGCCGAAGCCACTGGGTCAAGTACCAATGACTCGACGTCTGAACAATCAACAGACGCAGTATTTATGCCGATAAAGGAATAACTTAGTTTCTGTTAGGTTAGGTTGTGCTGGTTTACGTTAGGTTAGGTTACGATACGTTAGATTATGCAAATAAATGGTTCAAAGAACCGACAGGATGAATTAGACACTAGTGTAGCACTTCATCAGTCCAGTTTTGGACTGATGAAGCCACTGAGGGGCGAAACGTTTCCTCGTTTAAAGATACCCAAGTGTTGAGCAAGTGTCTAATTCGTTACGTTAGGTTACGTTAGGTTACCTTAGGTTACGTTAGATTACGTTAGGTTACGTTAGGTTACGTTAGGTTACGGTAGGTTACGTCTTTTGCATTAGGTTACGTTAGATTTTTCCAACTGGCATAAAAAAAAGCTTTGTCAAACAAACCTAATAATCAACTTTATATACTAAAATTAATAATCAACTTTATAAACTCAAATTTATCGCCAAAATACACCGAGGACGAACCTTCATTTATTACACCTGGGATGTGTTGTAATTAATATCATATCCCAGTTTTTAATTAAGAATTGACTTTCGTCACTTTTTTTAATTATTGTACCGAGTACTACGAAAATTTTAACATAGCATCATACATTGCAAACGCACAATAACGTACAAAAACGTACTTATTTTACTGATTAAAGATTATTGAACTGATGTGGTTTATATTCTTTTTCACTTCTTAATTTGTATAGACTTATTATTTTGAATTATAAAATATCAGATTCAGAATTCAAGCAAAATTTCATTCAACTCTCTTCAATATATTTTTTTTTTGTATTAATTTATGACTGACTGACTTGCATGAGGTTGGAGCCATGACGTAGCAGACACCTGTCAGAAATCCAGTTATTTAACCATAATCATATCCATTTAAATGTGTTTTTGACAGGCTGGAAACATTATTGCACATGCGCTCTCTCCCTCACACACACACACACACACACACACACACACACACACACACACACATACACACCAATAAACAACTGCACTATTTTACGTCAGTATATCATCCTCAATAACCACCATCTCAGGTGTGTCATAGTGCAGATGTTACTACCCTCGTGTTAATGTTATTCACGCCACTCTCCACCACCTGAATTATCTCCTGTGACAATTTCACATCACAGGGGCAATAAAAAAAATCTCACCCTAAATAATACCTTTCGAAATTTATAGCCACATTACGCTGACATGTAAATTGGAGGCATGAAATAAAAATTCTCTTCTTCGTCTGAAATTTAAAAAAGAAATATGCATTCATTTTTATTACTGAAGTTTTCTGTGAGGTGTATTTTTTTTAGTCTTATTTTGATATATAGCAAAGAACTCTGCTAGGTTATTAACAAAGTTAACAGGAAGATAAGACTTTTCTCAGCTCTCTTCTACCGTAACAGAAGCAGCAAGAACACCATCCATATACCACTACGTCAACACCACTACGTCAACACCACTACATCAACACCCCTACGTCAACACCACTCTACCATAAGCACTTCAGAAACATTACATCTTCCTAACTACAGTACCACAATGCCATCACAGTCATTACCACATCACCGATGGAAACAGCACTAATTAGGTAGAGGTAGTTGAAGCCTTTGTCTTCAGTCTACATCCATCTCTTCTGTAAATTCCGTGCCATGGTATATTTTATTTTTCCCTCCGTTTTCATGTCGGCAGTGGTCAAAGGAAGCAGCGAATGGGGAGAGAGCCTTCTGCTTTACTATCCTTGCCTCAAAAGCTTATATAAAAATAGATGGTTATCAGCAGATAGTCTTGATATGGACTCACAAGTTCTCTGCTACCTGGCAGAGAAGTTGTACCACTTGTTGTGGTACCTTTGTACCACAACTACAATACCAGTGTATCATTCATTACCACATCAATACTGCCACTACAAGTATATACAGAATATGACTATACCACTGTCATTTCCCAGTTATCACTACCACCACCATCATTTCTACTACGACTACAACATACCAAGGAAACCTTATTAACAGCCAATACATCAAATTGTTTAACTAAAAACAAAAATATTTAATTAAAAGAATAGCCCAAGACAGTTCGAATATTGTTGAAGCTGTGGAATATTACTCCAATATTCAGTTAGAAGACCATTCAAGTATCTGTAGCTACTGTTCCATTAGTGTTACAGTGAGGAAAAACATGTGCAACAGCTGAGAATCCTTTTTGTTGAAACGCTTCGCCTGCACGGTAGGCTTTTCCAGTTAAATATAGAGGCAGCAGGTGTAGTAGTGAAATGATGTAATTAGTCGATCAGGCCATCCCCTCTCTCTCTCTCTCTCTCTCTCTCTCTCTCTCTCTCTCTCTCTCTCACGGACCCCATCTCTCTCTCCTGGACCCCCATCTCTCTCTCCTGGACCCCCATCTCTCTCTCCAGGACCCCATCCCTCTCTCCCGGACCTCAGTCCCTCCAGGCTGAGGGACTGACGACCTGTATTGTCATCAGTGTACTGCGTGTCCCATCTCTATTCAAAGGCCTGATGCTAAATATTCTTATAACCTCGATTTAGTATACAAGAAGTATTTTCATTATTTTCTATTCATTTATAGCTCTACTCTCTTCTGTCTCTCCTGGACTCTGATGTATTCAATTAGAACCGAACGTTTTTTAATACTATCGGCCTTGTTACTTATCAGCCTTCGGAGTCTACTGCCTTTGAGGAGTTTCAGTAGGCTCTGTCTTAGCCTAGAGGGCACGCCTCTCTTTCTCTCTCTTTCCAATCTGCACCTTCTCCTTCATAATAGTGTGTGTGTGTGTGTGTGTGTGTGTGTGTGTGTGTGTGTGTGTGTGTGTGTGTGTGTGTGTGTGTGTGTGTACTCACCTATTGTGTTGCAGGGGTCGAGTCCTAGCTCCTGGCCCGCCTCAAAAAAATAAATTTTATATGGGGAAAAAAAAGGAGGGAAAGAAAAAAAAGGGAAAGGGGGGAAAAAAAAAAAAAGAAAAGGGGAAAAAAAGGGGGAGAGAAGAAAAAAAAGGGGGAAAGGGGGGGGAAGAAAAAGGAAAAAAGAAAAAGAAAAAAGGGGAAGGGAGAAAAAAAAAATGGGGGGGGGAAAATAAAAAAAAGAGAAAAAGGGGGGGAAAAAAAAAAAAAAAAAAAGGGGGGGAAAAAAAAAGGGAGGGAAGGGGAGGAGGGGGGGGGGAGAGGGGAAAAGGGGAGAAAAAAAAAAAAAAAAAAGGGGGGAGGGGGAAAAAAAAGGGGAAAAAAAAAAAAAAAAAAAAAAAAAAAGGGGAGAAAAAAAAAAGGGGAAGGGAGAGGAAGGGAAAAAAAGGGGGAAAAAAAAAGGGGAAAAAAAGGGGAAAAAAAATTAAAAAAAGGGGGAAAAAGAAGGAAGAAGAGAGAAAAAAAAAAAAAAAAAAGGGGGGGAGGAACGGAAGGGGCGGGGAAAGGGGGGAAAAAGGGGGGGGGGGGGAAAAATTTGGGAGCCGGGGGGGCCCCAATAACCCGGGGGGGACCCCAAATTTCAAGGAAACCTTTTTCAGGGGTGGGACCAAAAACCCTGGAAAAAAATTTTTGGAGGGTTTTGAAGCTTTTTTTAAATTCAAATCATTCTTCTTTTATCCTTTCAAGAAAAAAAAATTTTGGGTTTTCTGTTTAAAAAAAACAGGTTTGAAAGCTTCTTTCACCCTTTTAATCCTTTTATAATTTAAAATAATTGTTTCAGAGTAGTCTTTTGGCAAAAAAATTTCTCTCAAAAAGTTGTAAAGGGGTGTCCTTTCCCCTACAAAGTTTATTTTCCCTACCCCAAATTTGGGGTTTATGATAATGTCTAACATTTTAATACAGACCATACCCACCCTCTACCCCCAAAACAACCAACCAAAAACTTTACGACCCCTCAAGGGACTACAATTTTAAATTAAAATTTGCACTTTGGGAAATTTAAAGGGTAAATTCCCCCCTATTCTTTAAAATTCTTTTTGTGCCCTTTTGGTTCAAAAACCCAATCATTTGAATTTTTTTAAATTTCCACTTTTTTTGGTAAAAACCCCTTTTTTTGTGATAAAAATGTATCGCCTCCCCTCCCCTCTCTCCCCCCCTTTTTAAAAATTTGTTTTTAAAATTTTTTTTAAAAAATTTTTAATTTTAAAATTTTCCCACCCTCTCTTTTCCCGTTTGGTCCTAAATTTGGTACCCCCCTTTTTTTCATTTGTTTTTCCCCCATCCTCCCGGGCTGAGGGTTAAAATTAACCCAAATAGTCAAGAATATTTAAATTTTTTTTTTAAAAATTATTTTCTTCCCTTTTCCCTTTTTTTTTTTTTTCAAATTTTATCTTTGGGTTGTTACTACTTCACTCCCGGGTTTTTTCAAATGCTAAAACCCCCCTTTTGTTTTTTTTTGGGGGGTTTTTTTGGTTTGTGTGTGTTGTGTGTTGTTGGGTGTTTTTTTGTTTGGTGTTTTTTTTTGTTTTTTTTTTGTGGGGAAAAAAATTTTTTTGGAAAATGAACCCCCTTTCCCCCAATGGCAAAAAAATTTTTCTGCAAATTTGAAAAATCTTTGAATAAAAAAAAAATTATTTTTTTTGGGGATTTTAAAATTATTGAAAATTTTACTAAAAAAATTATTATTTTTTTAATTTAAAGGGTTTTAAAATTTATTTTAAAATTATATTATATTTTAAAATTTTAATATAAAATATATATAATATATTAAATTTATAATTTTATATTAATAATTTTTTAATAAAAAATTTAGGGGGAAAATGAAAACTCATTTTTTAAAAATGGAAAGTAAATTTTTGGGTAGGCAAAAATTTTTTAAATTTTTTAATAAAAAAAAAATTAATTCCCTGTTTTAATAAAAATTTTTTAAAAACTTAAAAATAATTTTTTTAAAAAAAAAAAAAATTTGTTTGTTAAATAATTGGTTTTTTTAAAGTTTTTTTAAAAATTTATTTTTCAAAATAAATAAAAAAAATAAATTAAACTAAAAAAAATTTAAAAAGGAAATTAAATTTTTAAAACATTTTGCAATTGCCAGTTTTACTTTTTCGCCACAATGTTTTTATTATATAAAATATTTTTTTTTTTAACAATCGGCCGTCCCCCACCGAGGCAGGGGCCCCAAAAAAAAAAAAGAAAACCCCCAAAAAAAAAATATTTTTCATCTTTCAACTTTCCACCACTCAAACTTTTATCACTGCTTTTGCAGAGGTCCAAATTTAAAAAATTTTAAGAAGCTATACTATAAAGATAACAACTATCCCCCAAACTCCAATTCTCAACCCCCCTTTAAAGGCAGGCATTGTACTTCCCTTTTCCCAGGACTAAAGTCCGATTTTAAAAAAAAACGGTTTCCTGAACCCCTTCACTAAATATTACCCTCTCACACTCCAACAGTCGTCGGGCCCCAAGTACATTCTTTCCCTTCCCCCTATCTAACACGCCATGCCGTTGCGGGAAGCCCAACCCCCGCCCCAAAAAAACCTCCTTTACCCCTCTTTCCCCCCCTTTTCGAGAACCACCCCCTTTCCCCCCCTATAGATTTTATGCTTTCCTGTCATTCTACTTTGATCCTCTCTTAAATCCCAAACCCACCTCAACAACCCCCTTCTCCCTCTGACTAATGTTTTATAACCCACACCTTCTCCAATTTCCCCACTCCCAAATTTCGCATAATATTTACACCCACATTGCCCTTGACAGGGCCTCCCTGCCTCCAAAATCTCCTCGCTTGCATTTTCCCCCAAGCTCACATCCATATAAAGGGGTTGGATATAAACTTTCATACATTCCCCTTTTTTGCCCCAAAACGTTTTTGTCTCCACAATTTTTCCCCAACCCCCATCACCTTTTTTCCTTCATCAATTCAGATTAACCCCATCCTTCTAAAAACCTCCGCCGACACGCAACCCAAATTTAAAACATTTCCCCCTTCCACCCCCCCTTCCCCCTTTTCCAATTTTTTTAAAATTCTTTTAAAATCTCCCCTTTTTTTTCATTTTACTTTCAACCTATTAAAAACCCCACCCAAACTCCCCTCCTTTAATTTTTTTTAGAAACTCCAAAGACGATCTCCAAAAGAAATTTTTTCCCCTTTTTTTTTTTAAACCCCAAATTTTCCACCCTCCAACCCTCAAACCCTTTTTTTAAAAGTTAAAAATGTTAAAACCTGGGGCTTAACTCCCTAAAACCCAAAAAAATTCCCTACCTTTTCAAAATGAACATTTTTTTTCATTTCCCCATCTAAATCCTGCCATCAAAAAATCTTCACTCCCAATTTTTCTTTTAAACCCCCAAATTTTTCAAAAAATTTAAAATCCTTTTTCCCCTTTTTTTTAAAGCTTTTTCCCCCTTCCCCTTTTTAAAAAGGTACCGGTCTCCCCCTTAACTTTTTTAACAATTTAAAAAAAATCAAAAATCCCCCCTATATTTTATAATAAATATAAATATAAATATATATATTATATAATAAAATTTTATATATATTAATTTTAAAAAAATATTGAAAAGAAAATGTTCAAATAAGAAAATAAACCCAAAAATTTTTTTTATATTTCCTTTTAATAAAATTTTTTGGGAAATTAAAAATTTTTTTAATAAATTATTTAGTGGGGGGTTTTTTTCTCTTTTAAAAAATTGGGGTTCTAAAAGGGGAAAAAAAATATTTAACCCCCCCGTAACATGAAAAAAATGTAATTTTTTTTTTAAAAAAACCCCAATCCCTTTTTTAAAAATTCTTTAATTTTTTTAAAATTACAAAAGGGCCCCGACAATAAATTTAAAAAATTTTTTTAAAAAACGTTTGACTTTTTAATTTTCCCCAAAAAAAACCCCCCAAACCCCGATTCGTCCCCAGAAAAAATTTTTTATAAACCCCTTAAGCACGACTCCCCCTCCTTTTTCCCATTCCCCGGGGCCCCCCGGGAAAAAAAAACCTTTTTAACCCCCAAGCTTAAAAAATAATGAAACCCCCGAAATATAACATTAACCCCCCTCGTAAAAAAATTTATAAAAAAAGGGCACGGGGGATGCAGCATTGGGCCCCAGAGAAGGGGGAATAAAGTCAAATTTTACCCTACCACAAAAAAGTTTGCTTCACATTATCCATTGGCGACTTTTCCCCCAAAAGGCAAAAGGCCAGCCAAAATTTCGGTCCCAAATTGATGGGGCCTGCCCCCCCAAAGGTCCCCCGCTCGGAAAACCTTTTCCAAGAGGTTCACTCTTTAAGTGGGTTGTTAGTATAAAGCGTTTTAAACGATTTATTTTGTTGGGGTTTCCCGGCCGTGTGACTTCCCACGGTTTGGGGTGGGGTGGGAAAAAGGGGAAGGCCTGCCCCCCCAAAACACGGCCCCCCCCCACCAACTCCCACATCACCCGCCCACTCCCCGGTTTTTTTTTGGGCGTTTTTTATTTCCAGGTGTTAGAGCGGGACTAACTCGGGGGTTCAGGGAGGGGTGTGGGGGGGTGCCAGACACAAAAACCTTGATACCGTGCCCAGGCCTAGCTGTGGCTCTGCCCACTCAAGAGCCCCAAAAAGCTGCCCCCCTTTTAAAGTAGATGCGTGACTACCCAAGTCTGTGAGCCCCCCCGGGGCTGCCCAGACCCGAGAGGCTACGTCCCCCGGGGTTTCTGTTGAGCCTGTGCTCGATTCGAATCACCCGGGGTCCTTGAAAAGTGAAATTTTTTTTTTCGAAAAAAGCAGAAATTGAAGGGAAAAATTTTTTGTTTTTTTTTTTCCCGACAAAATTTCCCCAAAATTTTAAAACCCTTTTGCTTTTTTTGACAAAAAGCACATTTCTGAGCCTGTTACCCCAGGCCGCTTTTGAAATTTTTTTTTGGGCCCCCGGGGGTTTTCGCCCCTTATTCACCCAAAATCACCCGGGTACCATGTTTTTACAATTAATCACTACACAGCCCCCTTTTTTTGAAAACAAAAGCCTTTGGGGAAAAGAAGATGTAATTAAAACATTTGTTTAAACCCCAGACCTCGACATTTTTTTTAAGAAAAATCGGGGGGGAAAGGGTAACCCCCTTTTCCCCCCTGCAAGTGATACTGCAACCCAGCGTGTCGGAAACGGGAACCCCCGGGCAAACCAGTGACACCCCACAAAAAAAAGTACTTTCTGCTAGTCTCCACGCAGCGGTGTATAACGCCCCATTTTCGCCCCGGCTTGCCCCAAATCGTCCAAAAAATGTCCCCGTCCCCGATAACCCAACCGACAGTCAAATGTTTTGGGGGTTGGAAAAATTAGTTGGGTTTTTTTTTTAGCCTACCCGGGGACATTCGGCCCCGGGATGAAAACCTCAGGTTAATTTTGAAACCGTTAGAAGACCTCCCTTTTAAATCACAAACCCCTAAAATTTATAGCCACATTACGCTGACATGAAAATTGGGGGGCATGAAAAAAAAATTTCTCTTTTCGCTGGAATTTAAAAAAGAAATATGCATTCATTTTTTTTACTGAAGTTTTCTGTGGGGTGTATTTTTTTTAGTCTGATTTTGATATATAGCAAAGAACTTGCTAGGTTATTAACAAAGTTAACAGGAAGATAAGACTTTTCTCATCTCTCTTCTACCGAAACAGAAGCAGCAAGAACACCATCCATATACCACTACGTCAACACCACTACGTCAACACCACTAACATCAACACCCATCGTCAACACCATCTACCATAAGCACTTCGAAACATTACATCTTCCTAACTCAGTAGCCAATGCCATCACATTTCATTACCACATCACCGATGGAAACAGCACTAATTAGGTAGAGGTAGTTGAAGCCTTTGTCTTCGTCTACATCCATCTCTTCTGTAAATTCCGTGCCATGGTTATATTTTTTTTTTTCCTCCTTTTTTCATTGTCGGCAGTGGTCAAAGGAAGCAGCGAATGGGGAGAGACCCTTCGGCTTTACTATCCTTGCCTCAAAATCTTATATAAAAATAGATGGTTATCAGCAGATAGTCTTGATATGGACTCACAAGTTCTCTGCTACCGGGCAGAGAAGTTGTACCACTTGTGGTACCTTTGTACCAAAACTACAATACCAGTGTATCATTCATTACCACATCAATACTGCCATACAAGTTATAACAGAATATGACTATACCACTGTCATTTCCCAGTTTTTCACTACCACCACCATCATTTCTACTACGACTAAAAACATACCAAGGAAACCTTATTAACAGCCAATACTTAAAAACTGTTTAACTAAAAACAAAAATATTTAATTAAAAGAATTGCCCAAGACAGTTCGAAATTTGTTGAAGCGGGTGGAATATTACTCCAATATTCCAGTTAGAAGACCATTCAAGTATCTGTAGCTACTGTTCCATTAGTGTTACAGTGAGGGGAAAAAACATGTGCAACAGCTGAGAATCCTTTTTGTTGAAAAAGCTTCGCCTGCACGGTAGGCTTTTCCAGTTAAATTAGAGGCAGCAGGTGTAGTTGTGAAATGATGTAATTAGTTTGTTCAGGCCATCCCCCCTCTTTCTCTCTCTCTCTCTCTCTCTCTCTCACGGACCCCAGCTCTCTCTCCCGGACCCCCATCTCTCTCTCCTGAACCCCCATCTTTTCTCTCCCGGACCCCCACTCTCTCTCCAGGACCCCATCCCTCTCTCCCGGACCTCAGTCCCTCCAGGGTGGGGATGACGACCTGTATTGTCCCTCAGTGTACTGCGTTTCCATCTCTAATCAAAGGGGCCCGATGCTAAATATTTTTATAACCTCGATTTAGTATAAAAGAAGTATTTTCATTATTTTCTATTCATTTATAGCTCTACTCTCTTCTGTCTCTCCTGGACTCTGATGTATTCAATTAAAAACCGAACGTTTTTTAATACTATCGGCCTTGTTACTTATCAGCCTTCGGAGTTACTGCTTTGAGGAGTTCAGTAGGCTCTGTCTTAGCCTAGAGGGCACGCCTCTCTTTCTCTCTCTTTCCAACCTGCACCTTCTCCTTCATATTAGTGTGTGTGTGTGTGTGTGTGTGTTGTGGTGTGTGTGTGTGTGTGTGTGTGTGTGTGTGTGTGTGTGTGTGTGTGTGTGTGTGTGTGTGTGTGTGGAGCATACAGTACTTTTATTGCCACTGAGCTGATTTTTCCCATATACTAATGACTAAATAAATATATTTATTATAACGTGCCGAATAGGTAAAACTTGCGATTTTGGATTAAATAGCAACGCTCATCTTGCCGAATAAGGCAAGCGGAAATTTGTGCATGCAATAATTTCGCAAAAATCATTCTGACCCTAACGAAGAAAATATATTTCATTGTGTTTATTATTAAATTATTGTAAACTTATCTAAAATATACTTAGTTGGATTAGTCTCAATTAAATCGTGCTTATTATAATGTCATATATATATTTAATATATTTATATATATATATATATATATATATTATATATTATATATATTATATATTTTATTATATTATATATATATATGTCGTCCCGGGAATAGGCGAACTTGCGATCTTGGCTTAAATAGCAACGCTCATCTTCCCAAAATAGGACAAGCGAAAATTTGTGTATGCAAAAATTTTTCCCCCAAATCATTTAAACCTAACGAAAAAAATATATTTCACTGTGTTTAATATTAAATTATTGTAAACAAATCTAAAATATATTTAGTTGGGATAGGGTAAAATAAATTGCTCTTGTTATAATAAGGTTAGGTAAGTTTTCTAAGATTCTTTTGGTGCAAAATTATAAGTTTTTACATAAACATTAATGAAAAAAATATATATCTTTAAACGTATAAGAGAAAATTTCAGAAAGGAATTAATTTTAAACGAGTTTTTGCTAATTGACCAGTTTTACATATTCGGCACGACATATGTGTATATTATATATATATATATTTTTTTTTTCAACAAGTCGGCCGTCTCCCACCGAGGCAGGGTGACCCAAAAAAAAGAAAGAAAATCCCCAAAAAGAAAATACTTTCATCATTCAACACTTTCACCACACTCACACATTATCACTGCTTTTGCAGAGGTGCTCAGAATACAACAGTTTAGAAGCATATACGTATAAAGATACACAACATATCCCTCCAAACTGCCAATATCTCAAACCCCTCCTTTAAAGTGCAGGCATTGTACTTCCCATTCCAGGACTCAGTCCGACTATATGAAAAACCGGTTTCCCTGAATCCCTTCACTTTAAATATTTTCCCTGCTCACACTCCAACAGATCGTCAGGTCCCAAGTATTTCGTCTCCATTCACTCCTATCTAACACGCTCATGCACGCTTGCTGGAAATCCAAGCCCCTGCCCCCAAAACCTCCTTTACCCTTCTTTCCAACCCTTTCGAGGACGACCCGTACCCCTCTTTCCTTCCCCTATAGATTTATATGCTTTCCATGTCATTCTACTTTGATCCTATTCTCTCTAAATTGACCAAACCACCTCAACAACCCCTCTTCTGCCCCTTGACTAATGCTTTTATTAACTCCACCCCCTTCTCCTAAAATTTTCCACACTCCGAATTTTTGCATAATATTTACACCACATATTGCCCTTAGACAGGACATCTCCACTGCCTCCAACCGTCTCTTCGCTCTGCATTTACCACCCAAGCTTCACTTTCCCTATAAGTGTTGGTTTCTACTTATACTTTCATACATTCCCTTCTTTGCCCCATAACGTTTTTTTTCTCCACATATACCTCAACGCCCCTCACCTTTTTTCCTTTCATCAATTCTATGTTAACCTCATCCTTCATTAAAACCATCCGCCGACACGCAAACTCCAAGTATCTGAAACATTCACTTCTTCCATACTCCTCCTCCCCATTTGATATCCCAAATTTTTTTTTATCTAAATCATTTGTACCCTCATCACCTTACTCTTTTCTATGTTCACTTTCAACTTTCTACCTTTAAACACACTCACAAATTCGTCCACTAACCTTTGCAATTTTTCTTTAGAATCTCTCATAAGCACAGTATCATCAGCAAAAAGTAACTGTATCACTTCCCATTTTGTATTTAATTCCCCATAATTTAATCCCACCCCTCTCCCGAGCACCCTAGCATTTACTTTTTTTACAACCCGTCTATAAATATGTTAAATAACCATGGTGACATTACACATCCCTAAGACCTAAAAACTTCCCTACCTTTATCTAAATACTGTTCACACATATTTGTTTCAATGTAAACACTTGATCTACATATCCCCTACCCACTCTAAAACCTCCTTGCTCATCCGCAATCCTGCATTCTGTCTTACCTCTAATTCTTTCAATAATAACCCTACCGTACACTTATTCCTCTATAATTTTTACAATCGCTTTTGTCCCCCTTCCCTTTATATAAAAGGAATACGCACGCGCTCTGCCAATCCCTAGGTACCTTCCCCTCTTTTTTAAAATTTATTAAAACAAAATACCAACCACTCCAACACTATATCCCCCTGCTTATATATATATATATATATATATATATATAATATATAATATATATATATATATATATATATAATATATATATATATATATGTCGTGCCGAATAGGCAGAACTTGCGATCTTGGCTTAAATTGCAACGCTCATCTTGCCATATAGGACAAGTGAAAATTTGTGTATGCAATAATTTCGCCAAAATCATTCTGAACCTAACGAAAAAAATATATTTGATTGTGTTTGTTTAGTATTAAATTATTGTAAACGTATTTAAAATCTATTTAGTTGGGTTAGGCTAAAATAAATTGCTCTTGTTATAATAAGGTTAGGTAAGTTTTCTAAGATTCTTTTGGTGCAAAATTAAATTTTTTTTACATTAACACTAATGAAAAAAAAATGTCTTTAAACGTATAAGAGAAAATTTCAGAAAGATCTTAATTTTAAATGAGTTCTTGCTAATTGACCAGTTTTACATATTCGGCACGACATATATATATATATATATATATATATATATATATATATATATATATATATATATATAATATTACGATCACAGAAAACTGATATCACAATATGCAAAATAACCACAATGTTTTCTTCTGAGTACGTTGTTTGACCCCAGTAAATTATATTAAGTGAATTAAATTAATTACATACCTTATTGCCTAGCTGGGTACTCCTTGTCTTCTCGTTTCTGATTAACCAACTTCGGATTAACCTGGAAAGAGAAATTGATAATACATTAACTCACTGATAAGCATGAAAATGCCATTAATAAGAATATCATTTGTATCTATACACGCAGTAGTATCCCTTCCTGTCTGCAGTTTATGTACTTTATTTATAAGATTATCAAAAGGAGCCTCACGACAGCCGGATGCCCAGCAATAAGGGAGCCACCTCATCTATGCAGATCTGATGGCAACTAAAAGCGTCCAGATGGTATCACCATTGAAGCCTGGACAGATGGCAAGCAGATGGTGTTGGACTACACATTTGCATCAACATTGGCTGATACCTATCTCCAATACACCAAGGCGGAAGGAGGGGCAGCTGGCATTCAGGGTGTCCCAAAAATCTAGAAAACATAGTGAACTTGCCCATTATTATATGTTTGTTCCTATAGGCTCGGAAACCCTTGGCCCAAGGGGAAAGAGTGCATCTAAGTTCTTTAACGTGCCCAGGGGTTACGTGAAATGCGTGTTGACTAACGTGTCCAGGAGTCACGTGAGAGGCGTGGTGACTAACGTGTCCAGGAGTCACGTGAGAGGCGTGGTGACTAACGTGCCCACGAGTCACGTGAGAGGCGTGGTGACTAACGTGCCCACGAGTCACGTGAGAGGCGTGGTGACTAACGTGCCCACGAGTCACGTGAGAGGCGTGGTGACTAACGTGCCCACGAGTCACGTGAGAGGCGTGTGACTAACGTCCTCAGGAGTCACTTTGAGAGGCGTGGTGACTAACGTGCCCACGAGTCACGTGAGAGGCGTGGTGACTAACGTGCCCACGAGTCTACGTGAGAGGCGTGGTGACTAACGTGCCCTAGGAGTCACGTGAGAGGCGTGGTGACTAACGTGCCCAGGAGTCACGTGAGAGGCGTGGTGACTAACGTGCCCACGAGTCACGTGAGAGGCGTGGTGACTAACGTGCCCAGGAGTCACGTGAGAGGCGTGGTGACTAACGTGCCCACGAGTCACGTGAGAGGCGTGGTGACTAACGTGCCCAGGAGTCACGTGAGAGGCGTGGTGACTAACGTGCCCAGGAGTCACGTGAGAGGCGTGGTGACTAACGTGCCCAGAAGTCACGTGAGAGGCGTGGTGACTAACGTTCGATAACTAAAACCTTCAGAACAAGAGAGGCCAAGACAATACTGACACTCCTCGGGTCACTAGTTCTCTCTAGGCTGGAGTACTGCTGTGGACCGGCAGTTTCCTTCAAGACAGCGAAATTACTGTGCTGAAAGTGTACGGAGAACCTTCACAGCTCTTGTGAACTCAGTCAAGCACCTAAATTACTGGGAGCACCTGAATTCTCTAGAACCGCATTCTCTAGAACCGCATTCCCTAGAACGTAGGCGAGAAAGATACGTCATAATCTACACCTGGAAGATTCTAGAGGGATTTATGCCAAATTTGATCACCGAAATAACTACACATGAACACAAAAGTCTTGGTACAGAGCAAGATGCCTCCAGTGAAAAGAAGGGAGCAATGAGTACATAGATAATTCAATAAGTGTTAAGGAACCACGACTCTTCAACACCCTAGCTGTTTTCAAGAGAAAACTCAACAGATTCCTCGAAAGAGGTCCTGATCAGCTGGGTTGTGGTGCATATACTGGACTGCGGCTGATGGGTACTAGCACTAACAGCTTGATCGATCAGGTTAACCAGGAGACCTGTCTGGAACCGGGCAGTGACCACCACACGCGACTCCAGGAAAACCGTGAACGTTCTGACGTGGATGTTCTTCCCACGTCAGAGCGTTGTATGACCCACAGGGGTCATACAACGACTGGAACACTGGTGGGCAAACAGCTTCGATTCAAGAAAGAGAAGATCAGATCCAGTTCCTCGAATCAGGAGCCCATCTTCGGACAGCGTCTCACACACTGTGTGGTTGTTTGGTTGGTTAATGGGGTTTAAATGTTATGTTAATCAAGGGGAAGCGCTAAACCCGGAGGATTATACAGCGCCTGGGGGGGGGATGTGAAAGGCATTCAGGCTTAATTCGGGGAACTGGAGCACAGATCCAATTCCCTAAATCAAGAGCCCCTTACCAACATCAAGGAACCTTCCTTGAGGGGTATGGGGTTTAAAGCCCATCGACTTCACTAGGGTCAGTAAGGCTTTACGAAGACTTCACAACCAAACGATATTACTGTAATCTCCAGAGATAGGGATTGAACTCTAGCATATGTTTATTTGGATTTTAGTAAGGCTTTTGATAGAGTACCACATCAGAGACTGTTAAAGAAAGTGGCTGTTCATGGCATTGGGAGAAAAGTGCTGTTGGCCCTAGTATGGGCCAACAGGCCAGTTGCAGTGTTCCTGCTTTCTTATGTACACCAGCCAGGGTACTTCTCCACACACACCAGCCAGGGTACTTCCCCACACACACCAGCCAGGGTACTTCTCCACACACACACCAGCCAGGGTACTTCCCCACACACACGATTTCACTGAGTGGGACTTGCACATGAGTGAATAGAATTATCAAAGTTTGTTGCTTGGGAAGCATTGAAAATTGGGTTGGGCAAATACAATTCTGTTAGTGGGATAGTTTGTGAAGGACCTGCCTAGTATGGGCCAACAGGCCTGCTGCAGTGTTCTTGCTTTCTTATGTTCTTATATATATACACAGAGAAATTTTTTTTTTTTTTTTTATTTTATTTAGAACAATACAATACAAGAGATAGATAAAGACAAAAACAGGTCTTACACAGAATAAATCATTAACAACCACACAAACATGAACTTGAGATAACACAAATAACCCTCCTACCCATACATGAAACCCCTACCCCTATGTAACCAATAAACGACTAATTCCTTGTTGGTATATGTTTAAACAAAACACACCTTATGCAATATTGTACTTTGTAAATTATAAAGTAGGAACCTTATACTTTAAATAAAATTTAACTTTAATTTTATTGGAATAAGGAAAAAAACTTATTTTCATAAAAACCAAAATATATTAATAAAAAAGGATCCAACACACTGACACTCACAAGCATTAACAACTGCATATGAGTAACTACATAGAAAAATGTCCTCTGAAAATCAAACATATTTGGGATACTCGCCCAAAAAAACCCATGAAACAACTACCCCCAAGTTCATCACTTTACCCGCACAACCAGGAGGGCCCCCGTTTCCCCCCTGCAGCCCATAACTAACAAATTGAATCCCCCCCCTGCCCCCCCCCCAAATTTTAAAATTTAATAAAAACCCTATGTAAGGTCTCTTACCCCCAAAAAAATCCCGTCCCACCCCTCCCATAGTTCTCTATTGGGCAAACTTTTTAAAAAAAAAGTAAAAGCCAATACCCCTTTTTCACCCATTCCCTTTCCCCCTCATTCCCCACATTTGTGCATAATTCCCAAAATTACCCCCAGCCAAATAATCTTTCATCCATACCCCCCCCTCAAGACCTTTGCCCGCAAAACGGAATTTTTGCCCCCATTTTTAGAAAACCCTGCTAAACCCCAACCCCCGACGCCCCCCAACCCTCAAAAAAAATACCTTTGGAATGCAGATCCTCCCCCCCACTTATTCCACTACCCCCCCCCCCTCAAACCACCCGTCTAGCTCTAGACCATCCTGAGGTTTAAAACCCCATGAAAAAACGATAATAAACCTCACGCCCGGGGTTTGTAACCAATCCCAAAACCTTTTCTCCTAACACCCCCAGTCATCGGGGAAAATCCCCTCCCGGAGCCAAACCCTTTCCGCCGACTCCTAACAGCCTATATTTTTACCTTACCAGTCCCAACCATCACCCCTCCCCAAAAAATATTTTCACACCCCCTCAACTCCGTCCCAAAAAACATGCGTTTCAATTTTGGTCCTTTAAACCCAAAACCCCCCCCACTCACACCCCCCCTCTACCCCCTTTTAATGAATTTTCATTTGACCCCCTCTTTAAGTTCTTTAAAAAACCCAAACCCCCCTGACGCAAGGAAACTTCTACATCCTTTAAGCCAATCAAAACCTGAACCCAAAAAATTAAAAAAACCCCCTTTAAAAGTATAGTTGAAATTCCCGTCCCGTTAAAGGGGAACACGGCAGCCAATGCAACCTTTGCTATACATAAAACGAAATTTCAATGGCCCCCGTGCCAAGGGTCAAATGATAAGGCCGCAATGCCCCCAAATCGACCCGTATCCTTTCCCCACCTGCCAAATTTTAACCGGGCAACCTCAAGATCTTTGCTAGATTGACCACAAATTTTTAATGACATCACCGTTCTTTACGACTCCCCACTACCCCACTGACCGCTCCCCCCAATTTCCAAAACCCATAAACCATGGATTTTCCCCAAATTTTCCCTCATACCCGTTGCACGCAAAGTTGTCGCCAACTCCATCAAGGCGTTTAGGACCCCCTCTCTAACCAATACAGTGGTATAACTCATACCCTATGAGAACAGGCCAACCCCCCCGTCCCCCTCCAACCCCTTCACTAACGCCCATATGGCGCTCCCCATTTTTAAAAAGGGGTCCTGTTGCATGAAATAAAGTGTGACATAGGCACCCTGTCTAAGCCCCGCCCCCTTTCTCCCCCCCCTAATCTTCCTTAATTGTACTTCCCCCAGCCCCTCTTTAAACCCTCTCCCATCCCATATTTTTCCCCTAGCCCTGTTCTAAGGGATGCTTCAACGCCTCTCGCTCCACCCTTTTAAGCTTTCCCTTTCAGAAATGCAACCAACCCCCCCCCTTTTCCCCCCTTTTTTTCACGAAATCCTTAAAAAGCCATTCCCCCCCTTTGCCCCACCTGGCAACCCCCAATGGGTTTCCCATCAACCCCCCCAAACACCTTTAGCCTATTTCCTAAAATTTTGCAAATAACTTTAATCCCGCATAACAACGAATTTTTTTCTTAGCCCCAAACGAAAACGCGTTCCCCTTTCCCTTCGGTACCAAAACAACTACAGCTGTTGCCTGTCTTTCCCCAACCCTTTCCCCTACCCCTTTATCAAGTTTAGTAAAACCTACCAAAAAACCTTTTATTACTCCCAATGTGTTATAAAACTCCGCCGGCAGTCCTCGATTCCGGGCTTTGCCCCTTTGCAGGATCAAAGCTCTCCATATTTCCCCCCAGTTATGTCCCCCCCAAAGCTTCCCTATACTGGTCCTAAACCCACTGGCCACTTTTCCCCACACCTCTCTAAATCCCTAAACCTACCCTTCCCCCCGCCAATATTTTGTACCACGATCCGCAAAAACCCATTTCCATCCCAGTGTGGGATCCTGGGCCCGCCCTTTTACCCCCCCCCGACTCAAAAACCCCCAAACATGGGAAAAGTGTTGCCTGCTGACGTTGTTTTTGTCTGCGCAAACAACGAAGGGGCCCATTCCCCCAAAACCTCCCCCCACCCCCCCCCATTTTTTTTTTTTCTCACCGTTGGAACCCCCCGGGCCCGAATTTCCCCCACCCCTTTAAATATTATGTTTTCCCATTGGAAGACACCTCTATGTCCCTTTTTTAAAAAAACCCTGTAAAACCGTCCTCCAAATAATTTTTTCAACCCAAATTTTAAAAGAATTAATCCCTTTTTCCCCCCCCCACCATAATAATACCCAATCCCTCCTTTGCCACACCACCCACCACTACCACGTCCTCCACACCTTTTACCTCCTCGTTAATCTCCCCACGCCCCCGAAAAAACCCCCAACCCCCTCATCTTCCAACGGTCGTATTTAATTTCCAATTCCCCCGAGATAAAGCTAGAGAATCCCCTCTACTTCGCGACAAACCGCCCCTTTATCTGAAAAAGTGGTCAAAAAGTACGGACGCTTTTCAATACCCTATGAGATATTACAACCCTTTTAACATGCTGCGTAACCTGCCCACGAAAGTATCTCCCCCTCCCATGCTCCCCCCCCTCCCCAAACCCTCAAAGAACGTCCACCCAATAGTTTTCGTTGCTGTAAAAATATGCCCCCCCCCCTCGTGGTTCCACATCGCTTCCTGATCCACAATTCCAGTCCCCCCCTTGATGGCCCCTTCAGGTAAACCACGGAAAGCAAAACTAGATCATCACACACAAAACCTCTTTTCTTTATTTTTTGCTGGGTTTCACCTTACAAAGGTTACCCTTGCCCATCCCCCCTTTCCACGCAACACCCTCCCCCCCCCCCCTTACGCTTTGAACACAAACGGGTCGCCTCCCCTTTATAATAAACCCACACCCCTTTAAACGTGCCCCTGGGGAGTCAAAAAACCGTAACCCCTTCCCCTCGAGCACTCTACCCTCCCCGAAAATTTTGCTCCTGTGAAAGACTAGTCCACTCTGTATCGAGGTAAGAGCATACGAAAGCATTCCCTCTTCACACCAGTACACAGTCCATTCACATTCACAGTCATGCACTTAAGGCCTTTCTAAAGCTTCCAACACTTTCTCCTCTCACCCTTCCCAGGGCCTCTTGCCCCAGGGTCAACATGTGGTTTGTCACCATCCACCTTCCCCCCTTTTCGATGCCTCTTATCCTGGCTGTCACGAGAATATACATCCTTCCTCCCAGACCTCTGCGCGGGCGTCAGGACATCATCTGAGTCTGACGCAGCCGCCCTCTTCCTCGTGACACTCTCTACCGCCATACTGTCTTCCGAAGATTCCTCACAGTGAACATCAACCTCTACTGTGACCTGTCGCACAGAGCTCGGTGACTCCTCTCTGTGCCTGCAGTTGTCCTCCTTCCTTCTCGTGCCTGTCCCGCCACACTCTCCTTTCAACTCAGGCACCATTTCACGGACCAAGCCATTATCCTCGCCCGAAGAAGGTAAAGTTTTCAATACCTCGTCGAGCTCCTCCTCCAGCCCTTGCACCTCCTGCTGAATTAGCACTTCCTCCCCCGTCACCGGCAAAGTGGCCATTTTTGGCTCCACACAACTCGTGCCTCGCCCATCATGCACCACAAGAGACTCTTCTACAATTTCACTCCACAGACGGCCATCTCCTCGGTTTCCTTTGGAATTCTCCTCAACGACATCCACACCTGTAACTGGTGCTCCACCTGTTTGCGCCGGCGCCCTCCACTGCCTCCCACACGTCGCTGCCATATGGTCATACTCCCCACACAACCTGCATGTCCGTCGCTGCCCAGCATACGCCACTAGAATCTGGGTCCTAAACTCCGGCATCACGACGTATGACGGGATTGGGTGCCTCAGTGTCATTTTGAGGGAGAATGTACCCTCCGGATGTCCCATGTACGCACCTGCCGCCCACTTGCCTTGGGTTGCCAGATGCACGGTACCATAAGCTGCAAACACCTTCCGTAAGTCCTCCTCGTCAGCCTCGAAGGGGACATTTCGCAACTTCACCCACGTATAGTGGCGAGAGACGTCTATGAGTCGCACTTTGACAGCTGGAGTTACATCAATACTCACATGCTCAAATTTCGTCACTAACGACTTGACGAATAGACGATAGGCCCCATTCAGGGCCACACCATAAACCTCATCATCCTGCACTCCGTACGTTTCCCGGATGATTGCCGGAAGTAACACCTGCGCCGTAGAGGGGGAAATCGCCCCACGAAGCAGCTCAACGCAGACAGTGTTCACCCTACGTCGGATACTCAGCGCCATATTGTTGCTATGAGAGCTCTCCTGACAAACAGCAGAGGGGTGCTGTGCACAACTGCACTCCACCGCAGTCAGGCAGCTAATGACCCTGAGTGGGACTTGCACATGAGTGAATAGAATTATCAAAGTTTGTTGCTTGGGAAGCATTGAAAATTGGGTTGGGCAAATACAATTCTGTTAGTGGGATAGTTTGTGAAGGACCTGCCTAGTATGGGCCAACAGGCCTGCTGCAGTGTTCTTGCTTTCTTATGTTCTTATATATACACACAGAGAAATACAGTGTGTGTGTATACGTCCTGAGTCACCGTGACACGTGGCTAATGAGGGAGTCGTCAACGTTGACACTAGCGGTGTTTCCCTGCCGTCTACGATAGTTTTAGTTTCATTTACTTAGATTGTTCATACGTTTTGAATGTACAAGCTCATAATATTCTTGAGGATGAATATGAATCATGTTTAAACTAAGCATATTTATTTCATGCATGTTAAACTACGACCTGGAGAAACTATGAAGTCATCCTTGTTTACGTTCTCACTAGAAGTGCTGATACACTCATGTCAACCCCAAGTTCTAATTGGCTGATACACTCTTGTCAGCCCCCAGTTCTTATTGGGTGATACACTCGTGTCAGCCCCAAGTTCTTATTGGCTGATACACTCTTGTCAGCCCCCAGTTCTTATTGGGTGATACACTCATGTCAACATCAAGTTATTATTGGCTGATATACTCGTGTCAGCCCCCAGTTCTTACTCGCAAAAATACGCCCGCGTCAGCCCACAGTTCTTATGGGTTAATACATATAAATTAACCAAGCCTTCTTAATAGAGATAACTAAAGCGTAATAACCACTGAAGATGATCCCAGAAGGGGATCGAAATATACAGATCAATTAATCTTCCGAGTTTGTCACCACGTGGATTATTACCGAGCATTCTTTAACATGTATATTCGGTATCTATATTTTTCCCACCCTTTTTTCATTTACAAATTCCTAGTTACATATACTGCCAGAATTCGTTATCACAAATATTCTTTACAACGACGGGTGTCTTGAGATTTTACCGTGACGTTTATGTACGTCTAGCAGACGCTACCCTGCAAGATACCACGTCAACAGACGTAGATTTATAACCCGCTAGGTTACATTTGCAAAAATTTTAATGTTGTTTACAGTAATCTTCTTCGTTATTTATTTTCGACGCTTTTACCAGAAAAGATTAAAAAAAAATTATGAAAAACGTCATTTTGGTAAGTGGTAAGCGAAGTCAAGTAGCGGAAGGTTCGTACCTTCTCGTGAAACCTTCTCAGGTGCTTCACGTGAAGCTCTTGAAGCTGGTTGAAGGTTTCTGGCCACAAACTTGAAGTGTGAAGCAAGTGAAACGATATTAACATTTTATGCTTGACACTTTATAGACCTGACCTTGAGTAAAGTGTCCAGCTAGGGTCGATATATTAATTAAAAGTCTAAGATATGTATCAGTGGCACTTAATACCTTAGAGATGATAAATTAAGATACATGTGTAACATTTATATATCTTGTAGACGCTTCCCCATAAAGCCACTAGATGGCGAAACGTCTACAAGATACCCAGATGTTACATGTATTTTTAATTCACCATCAAGACGAAGATAAAGAGAGGCTGCTGAGAGCTACAGCGACCTTCGTCTCGTGTCTTCGTAATAAAATGATTCCCAGGAAGACAGACTTGAAGCTGCTGCGTAGGTAGTAACAACAACACTGTTATTATTAATATTATAATACAATGAACCACCCCCACTACCACCACCACTAACACCATCTCAACCACCCCCACTAACCTCCACTCCCACTCACCTTCACCGTCAACTCCTCACGTTGCGGCTGGATACAATAAGTCTCTCTCACAGCATCTAATCCCCCTCCACAATTACTCATTTCAATATGCAGGCGCGCATGTTCCTGTGATTGTTCCCAGATAACATCAACCATCTCTTTTGAATTTATGACTGATAATTGGCAGGGCATGGCCGCAGGAGGGTGCCAGGTCCAGGACACGTGAGAGGGGGGAGGGGGGGGGGGGGGGGGAGAGGGAGGGGGGGGAGGGGGGGAGGGGAGGGAGGGGGGAGGGAGGGAGGGAAGGAAAGGGGGGGGGGAGGGAGGGAAGGAGGGAGGGAGGGAGGGAGGGAGGGAGGGAAGGGAGGGGGGGGAGGGGGAGGGGATGGGAGGGAGGGGGGGAGGGAAGGAGGGAGGGGGAGGGGGGAGGGGGGGGGGGGAAGGAGGAGGGAGGGAGGGAGGGAGGAGGGAAGAGAGGGAGGAGGGGGAGGGAAGGAAGGGGGAGGGAGGTGGAGAAGGAAGGAGGGGGGGGGGAGGGAAGAGGAGGAAGGAGAAGAGCGAAGATGGAGAAAAGGGGAAAGAGAGAAGGAGGAACACAGGGTTGGGGAAAAGAAAGGTGGGCGGGGAGGAAAAGGGAGGGCGGAAGAAGGTAACTGAAGGAGAGATGAGAGAGGAGGTAAGAGAAAAAACCCGCGTGAGAAAGAGAGAGAGAGAGAGAGAGAGAGAAGAAAGAGGAGGAAATCAGGAGAGAGAAAGAGGGGGGGGGAGGCACACAGAACAAGACAGAGTAATATGGTATACAGGTGAGGATCACAGAACAATAGCACAGAGGTTATATCACAGACCATGGTTGACTTCCCTGGCAGCTTCACTTGTATAATCAAAGACGTGGCGACTCCACATGTTTACCTCAACGGTGCCAGCTGAGCTTAATATCCAGTGTTTTAGAGCTCTGCTTGATTCTGTTCGTGCGATCTTTGGAACGTTTTCATAATTGCGTTTGTGACATCTTCGGTGAACTTTGAGGACAAGTTGAGAGAGCGTTGGACAAGTTCAAAGAGCGTTGGACAAATTCAGAGAGCGTTGTACAAATTCAGAGAGCGTTGTACAAATTCAGAGAGCGTTGGACAAATTCAGAGAGCGTTGAACAAGTTCAGGGAGCGTTGAACAAATTTAGAGAGCTTTGGACAAGTTCGGAGAGCGTTGGACAAATTCAATGAGCAAGTAACAGTTTCGCCGAGGTCACCTTGAGACCAAATAGCTGAACTTGTGCACCAAAAATATATTCCAAAGTCTAGAATATCACTTCTTTTTCTTTTAGTTTTCCCAATTAATGAGGCTAAGAGAATATTCAGAGCAACATGTAATAACAACTGGTGGCAGAAGCCACGACAGCATTTCTGCTGTGTCACAAACGCTTACCGACGGGGAAAAAACTAAGATGACTTTTGTCCACTGTCATATCGACGACCGCATAACCGCTGACCAGACCCTTGCATGATTTCACGCTAAATTGATAATGCTATGATGGAATTTCCGAATGGGTTTGTGCCATAATCAAAAACAAGAACTTAATGCCTGCCCGTCTTATTATCTATGCCTGCCAGCCACTTGCGATGGCCGGTAGGCAGTAATTTTACCATTTATCTCCATGAATAATGTAGATATTTCGTTTATTCCCGCTGTGTTACGATGAGTTGGCATGAAGACGTCGGCAATGTAAGGTAGCAGGTCGGTGTGTCATTAATAAGAGCCGTCTCTCTGGCCCGAATGTCACCTGTGACCACGCCCACGTCCCAGATATTGCCTCCTGGCCCCTCCATCTCCTGGTAACACTCCATGGGGTGTTAGGTGTGTGTGTGAGGCAGGTATCACAACCCGGGTTACAAGGGTCGAATCCCATTGTCATGGAGCTGATACTGTGTCGTGTGTATGCGGTGAAGGGAGGTGGGGAAGCTGTCTACTCTGCTTGATCATCTCGACATTTGATTTGATTTCAGTCTGCTAATTAGCTTTCACTTACGCATTTGTCTGTACATATTTGTATTCGCCTAATCACTGATTAATGAATAATAATAAGTGCATTTCGTGTGAGTTCACTGCCTCGCATACTGCGTTAATGACTCACATGTTTAGTTAATAAGAATGATGGCAGGAGAGACCACCAGGATGGCCAGCCAACTCACCATAACCAACCGATTTTTCAGTGTTTTTTCTGTCTTTTGTTTTTGTGCGTTGAACGTGTGTTGCCACTGGTGTGCTCTGGATCACTCCGACCGCTTTTTTTTCTAGCTTTTCCAATTTACTGATTTAATTATTATTATTACATTCTCTTAGTGTCGCTGATCTTCTATGGGATGTTAATGTTGGGCGATTTTATTCATTTTTTTCAGATTCATAGCTGTTGTATAGACAAAGAAGATATATTGCCCCAAAAAAAACTTTTTATGGGAAATGAGGATTCACTAAGAAGAGACATTACCAAGTACAGGAAATAAGCATAAAACGACAAAATCAACTATTACATAGATCTTTTACTGTAATAGTAAAGGTGATGGTTAGTATGTAAAAAGAGCAAAGAACATCTCTAGAAAACTTATTAATGACAACGTTTCACTTGTACGGCAGGTTTTTCCAAGTCGGTAGAAGTACCTGGGGAGAACATCAAGACAGGTGTGACGATGAAGTGATACAGTGAGACGAAGGTTCAGCTTGATGGATCAGGGATCGGGTGGGGATTTCAACTCATGGCAAGTGAGTCCTAAAACTCACAGGCCAGTGTGTTAATCACTTGGTCAGCTGTTTTAGAACACGCTCGCCATGGGTTCAAATCCCACCCGTTTCGTTTGTTTACAATCGTGTTATTACGATTTCGCGAGTCAGTTTAATGGCTCGCCACGAGGGTCTACTGTGCTCAGCAGCTGTATATTGCTAGAGGTTTGGCTAATTGTAACCTTCCTTAATTTTGAACAATAGTGTTGGAGGTTGTGATGAGGGCAGTTTCTGAACACTGAGTATTTCTCCCTCTTTAATGGTGTCTTTGATCTCTGTTCGTTATACCATGTAGTTAAACGAGTTACCGCAACATAAGTGGTATTCAGAGTGTTCCGGAAATATATGTGTTCGTTTATGTGTGACAAGTTTCTGGTAGTGTTTCCGACATATGTTTTATCACAACCTCCACAAGGAACTCTAGCATTTTCTTCTTGGTTGTTTGTGGTGTTTCCCGTATAGTGAATGGAGTAAGGACTAATACTGTGCTGTTGGCATGACTTGCGAGCACTAATACTGACAGACACGTTACCTGTGGAGGAGAATAAGTATCTCGCAGTGTTTTCAGTTTTGGCTGTGATGAATTAGACACTCGTGTTGACTTACGTTCTTGACTTTGCTAGTGCAAACTTGTGTAAATAGTGGGGGATTATGCAATTTCAATTTTACGACGACGTTTCGGTCAGGGTCAGACCGAAACATCGTCGTATGTTTGTCTCCTATGTACAGGTTATCTGATTATTGTTCCAGTCACGGTACTGTGACTTTTTATTCATTAGATATATATGATATTATGATAGTGTTCTCTCTGGAACTAATTAAATACTGTGAGATTTGATTTTGTCGGAGAGGGAGAGGTGGGGGACATGTTTGTGAAAATTCAAAGCAGTTGAAAACTCTTTTGGTGTTTGTTCATAAAGTATTCAAGAAAAAGTATTAAACAGAAGCATATGATCACGTAGAGAAATCGTGAATTAAGTTCTTATTTGTTCTAGAGTTTCTGTAGACTTTATGCTTGAAGTTGTCATTGTCCTTCATGAGGAGAATATAATGAAAACATCGGAAGCTTTCGTCTCTCTCTCTTATAAACATGACCATGCAGAGGCATGAGTCCCCAAACACCCGCCTTCTGACAAGGTGGGTGCAGTGGCACGAGTCCTTCACATACACCTCCTGACAAGGTGGGTGCAGTGGCACGAGTCCTTCACATACACCTCCTGACAAGGTGGGTGCAGTGGCACGAGTCCTTCACATACACCTCCTGACAAGGTGGGTGCAGTGGCACGAGTCCTTCACATACACCTCCTGACAAGGTGGGTGAAGTGGCAAGAGTCCTTCACATACACCTCCTGACAAGGTGGGTGCAGCGGCAAGAGTCCTTCACATACACCTCCTGACAGGGGGTGCAGTGGCAAGAGTCCTTCACATACACCTCCTGACAAGGTGGGTGCCAGTGGCACGAGTCCTCACATACACCTCCTGACAAGGGGGTGCAGTGGAAAGAGTCCTTCACATACACCTCCTGACAGCGGCAGTGGAAAGAGTCCTTCACATACACCTCCTGACAAGGTGGGTGCAGTGGCACGAGTCCTTCACATACACCTCCTGACAAGGTGGGTGCAGTGGAAAGAGTCCTTCACATACACCTCCTGACAAGGTGGGTGCAGTGGCACGAGTCCTTCACATACACCTCCTGACAAGGTGGGTGCAGTGGAAAGAGTCCTTCACATACACCTCCTGACAAGGTGAGTGCAGTGACACGAGTCCTTCACATACACCTCCTGACAAGGTGGGTGCAGTGGAGTCCTTCACATACACCTCCTGACAAGGTGGGTGCACTGGCACGAGTCCTTCACATACACCTCCTGACAAGGTGGGTGCAGTGGCACGAGTCCTTCACATACACCTCCTGACAAGGTGGGTGCAGTGGCATGAGTCCTTCACATACACCTCCTGACAAGGCAAATGTGGTGACATGAGAAATAATGTTTGCTAAAATTACATATATTAAACCCCTCCCATGAGAAGCTTTTCAACATTTCTCTTCATCCCTACACCTGGTACTCGGTCCTCACACTACTGGTAAACACCTTGTACAGATATAACGAACTTCCTACCTGGTAAATATAATTACTTCACTAGCTTCACCACTTCCTGATCTACCCTCACATATGTCTTCTCTAGATCATTAAATTAGACCAACGACTTATTTCCTACATCTGACTGTTCACTTATGTAATAATACTAATAATGATAATAATAATGATAATAATCTATTACAACAAGTACAAGGTATACAGGCGTAGCTGAGATCAGTGACATACTATTATATAGAAAACCCTTTGTTATGCAGCACTTCGCGTATATTAGGTCAATTTTGTCCCCAGGATGCGACCTACACCAGTCGACTAACACCCAGGTAACTATTTTACTGATGGGTGAACAGGGACAACAGGTGCCTTAAGAAAACACGTCCTAATGTTTCCACCCGTACCAGGGATCGACCCCTGGGTCTCAGTGTGAGCTGAGTGCGCTAGAACTAGAGGATCCTTACATCCTCTATAGTTTCTAAATTCATTGTTTTCTTCTGTAATCATAGTCATTACTTCGTCAAAATTCCCAATATTTTCCCAGATGTTCGATGTATGCTCTATATATTGGAAAAAACTGAAGTCTCCAAGCAACCATTTGTATAAATAAAGTGTTCATTCTGTCACTGTCTTATTTTGCAAGTTGTCGGTACTGCGTACCTCTTATACCCAAAGAAATTTCTTGCCTAACAATTAATATTACGCAGTGTGTACACTAACAGCTTTGAACAAGTGGACTGCAAGGCACAGAGGCCAATATGGTATAACTAACTAGCCACATCACTTCCTGATCTATCTTCTCACTTGTCTTTCCCAAATCAGTAAATCTAACAAATGACTTACTTCCTATATTTCATTCTTCACTTGTGAGGTTGAATAGAAACGATGATCATTCCATCCCCAAGACTTTGCGAGTCTACCATGTTCTTCTGCAACCACACTATTCCATTACTTCCTTATCCCATTACATTCCTAAGTGCCTCATGAACACACACTCCCTAGAATAGCAAAAGCTTTGTCATCAGACAACACTTTCTAAATAAAGTGCTTATTTTGTCTCCGTGTCATTGTGTTTAACTTGTGGTCTTAGGTACGTCTTACACTTAGTTTGTCAACAAGAGTTACATCATAAGCTTTATCCAGTATGCGCAGTATACACCTTCCTTTAAAATTCTTACATACGTCTTGATATCTCATTTTCCCAGTACACAAAACAACTACACATTTCCTCTGCAAAGCCAAAGGTACCATCTTTTGTTTCAATCACTGAACAAAAGTACAAATTATCCCACACTGCCCTCACCATTTCAGTCTTAATTCCAAATATAATCTCTGTTGTTCACCCTTTTATCTTAAGTTACTGCTTCACTCTCTTCATTCATCAGCAATTTCGTCCACTCATTCATCCTCATCGCGTGAAATTTATGCCTCCACTGAACTTATAATCAACATATTAAAACAGCTTAAAAACCTTCTCCCCATCTCTATTACACCTTCACCTTATCCAGCATCATAACACTTCTACTCTTAACAGCAAGACTTACTGATTCCCTGGTTATATATAATATATATATAATATATATATATATAATATATATATTATATATATTATATATATATATATATATATAATATTAAATTGCGCTTGTTATAAAAAGATTATATAAAGTTTTTCTAGGTTCCTTTTGGTGCAAAATTATAAATTTTGCATCAACATTAATGAAAAAATATATCTTTAAACGTATAAGAGAAAATTTTAGAAAGGGCTTAATTTTAAATGAGTTTTCTGCTAAAAGACCACTTTTACATATTCGGCACGACAAATATATATATATATATATAATATATATATATATATATTTATGTTCGTTCCACAACACCGTTTCTCCAACAGCTGGTTTTTTCAGACTTAAATTAGTTTAACGCTTTCTCATTCACTCCCACTCCTTTAATTGTTGGTTATGGTGCTGGGAAGCAGAAAAACTCAGAAGAGGTGATGTGCTACGTGAGCACATCTTTGTAAAAAAAATGAGAATGTTTAAAAAGACATTTATGATCAGTTCAAGGCATTTATTACAGGAAACGTTTGGCCACGTGTGGCGAGAATTGAGTAAGACACATGTGCAATAGTTAGGTATCCTCATTACGATTAATATTATTGCACATGTGTCTTATTTATCAACTTGTCGGTATTGCAATGTATATGGAGGGGAGGGAAGATAGGCTGAGCCTTCAGGCGCAATCCAGTAAACCTACTGAGGCTAGGCTTTTCTCATTGCGTTCTGAGTACAGTTGAGTTGGTCTTGCCGGCTGACTGCTCCGGAAACACTGTTGTGAGGAACCTGTTGATACGGGGGCGATATTGAAGCCTATTTACGATGAAGCTCACTTATGGGGGAGCTTACTTAAATCAAACCCATTTTATAATGATGAATTGATAAACTTTACAATGCTCTAATGCTCACTTGTGACGAAACTTGTTTACAATGAAGCTCGCGAGATAAAGCTTTCCTGTGGGGATGTGAAGCTCACGACGCTCTGATTTTTAATGACGTTCACTTATGAAGCTCTAATAAAGCTCGCTTGTAATGAAGTTTATACTGTAACTCACTTAAAAACTTCTGAAGCTCATATATGATGAGGCTGAATCAAGATACTCTCAAGGCTCACTGCCGAAGTTCTTATGGAGCTTTGATGAAGCTCACTTATAATGGAGCTCTGGTCAAGCTCACGCATGGTCCTTACTGATAAAACTCTGGTGGTGATTACTGATAAAACTCTGAAGCTCACTCATGATAAAGCTCACTATAAGTGACCTCATAAAATCATATGAAGCTTACTAATGAAGCTCAATTATGAAATTAAATGAGTATGTTCAATATTGAAACTTGTTTATGAAGCTCTAATAAAGCTCAGCTTTGACGAAGCTCTAATGAAGCTCTATGATGTGGCTTATAATGACGCTCCCGTGTAGAGAAACATGATAAAGCTTATTAAATATAGGCTAAGTTAGGATAAAGCTCACTTTTGAAGCTCCGATGGTAGAGCTCACCGTTATCAGTGACAGAGCTCACCACTAACACCAGTGGTAGTGCTCACCACTAACACCAGTGGTAGTGCTCACCACTAACACCAGTGGTAGTGCTCACCACTAACACCAGTGGTAGTGCTCACCACTAACACCAGTGGTAGTGCTCACCACTAACACCAGTGGTAGTGCTCACCACTAACACCAGTGGAAGTGCTCACCACTAACACCAGTGGTAGTGCTCACCACTAACACCAGTGGTAGTGCTCACCGCTAACACCAGTGGTAGTGCTCACCGCTAACACCAGTGGTAGTGCTCACCACTAACACCAGTGGTAGTGCTCACCACTAACACCAGTGGTAGTGCTCACTGCTAACACCAGTGATAGTGCTCACCACTAATACCAGTGGTAGTGCTCACCACTAACACCAGTGGTAGTGCTCACCACTAACACCAGTGGTAGTGCTCACCACTAACACCAGTGGTAGTGCTCACCGCTAACACCAGTGTAGAGCTCACCGCTAACACCAGTGATGGGAGAGCTCGCCGCTAGCACCAGTAGTGGTAGAGCTCACCACTAACACCAGTGGTGATCACTAACACCAGTGTTGATCACTAACACCAGTGTTGATCACTAACACCAGTGTTGATCACTAACACCAGTGGTGTTGATCACTAACACCAGTGGTGCTGATCACTAACACCAGTGGTGCTGATCACTAACACCAGTGGTGCTGATCACTAACACCAGTGGTGTTGATCATCACTAACACCAGTGGTGATCACTAACACTAGTGGTGATCATTAACACCAGTGGTGTTAGTCACTAGCACCAGTGGTGATCACTAGCACCAGTGGTCACTAGCACCAGTGATCACTAACACCAGTGATCACTAACACCAGTGGTGGTGGTGATCACTAACACCAGTGGTGGTGGTGATCACTAACACCAGTGGTGGTGGTGATCACTGACACCAGTGGTGGTGGTGATCACTGACACCAGTGGTGGTGGTGATCACTAACACCAGTGGTGGTGATGCTAACACCAGTGGTGATGCTAACACCAGTGGTGATGATCATCACTAACACCAGTGATGATGATCATCACTAACACCAATGGTGCTGATCATAGAGTCACTAACACCATTATTGGTGTTGGCCGTTGACCACCACCACTGATGGTGGTGGCAGTGGTTGGCGACTCACCAACACCTGTAGAGGAGCCGCCTCAAGGAACCCACCAACACCAGAAGCCGCTAAAACCTCTACAAAAACCTCTGAATTAATCGTTTCAAGACCAGAAGCTGACTACAGCTGCACATTACGACCTTCACCTGATCATTATGACTACCACCTACTCATTACGACTTCCAACTGGTCATTATGCAAAGCAGATGCAAAGTGAATTCGACCAGAATAAAAGATAGTTGCAAAGCGTACAAAAAATGGGAACCGTACTCCCATCCAATCCGCTATAAATTATCGAGAGTGGTAAATTATAAATCATCCTGAGAAGGCAGGGAATCATTAAGATCGCTTATGGAATGATTACAGTACTGGAGAGGGAGTTGGGATGATGCTGGGATGATGCTGCTGGCTGCGAGGTCAGGAAGAAAAACAAAGGTGAAATGCGCCATCAGCACCGTGAAATCACTATCAGAAACCTTTTCGAACCGATTTTCCGGGGTTTGGGGGACATTTTGAAACGGCTGATACCAGTCCTCCCCGAGGGTCTGTGTTTCTCATCTGGGAAACATCCACTGAGGGAACGGGTGGTGGAAACGACTTGTTAGTGCGTTCGTCAGGGCAAGAACCTGGCTGATTACTGTCATAAGATGACCCGTTCTGTAATGCTAGCAGTTTGACGGGGCACGCCAAGACGATGTATTGACGTACACGAAGAAAAACAAGAATAACAACAACAAATATTAGTAGTTGTATAGATTAATAATCCATAGGATTAAAACCCTGGATAATTCAACAAAGCCGTGTCATCAGACTGGTTTATTTCCATTGAGGTGAATGTGGGACAGTCACTGGTCCGGCGCTGGAAAGACTGACGTGACCGCTGAGTTCCCAGTTCTGGCCTCATTCTTCTCTGTATTGGAATATGGAAGCCACTGGGTGGCGTATAGTTTCCACAGTAAAGATACACAAGTGTCTCATTCATCAACTTGTCGGTTTTCTGAACCATTGACCTACTTGTTACCTAGTGCATATCCCCCCCCCCCTATCCCTTGTTCTCTTATCGTCTTCAGGAGATGACTGACAGACTGATTAGATTAGATTTTACCGAAGTGGCTAGTTTATTGTGCACCCCATATCCATCCTGTGGACGGTAGCGCTGGAGCATATGGATACACAAAAGGCCTAGGAACTAGGCCCCGAAAGGATTAATAGGAAATATATTTGGATTTATATCTACAGTTCATTTATCTGTTACAAGCAAATTTAGGAAATCTGCTTAATATATCTGATTGAGACGTAACAGATCTGGGAAAAAAAAAGTTGCAAGTGTAAATGTGTAAGAAACTCTAGACTTGCAGGAAGAATACTAGTTAGCGTAAAAGGAACATAAGAATGGAGGAACACTGCAGCAGACCTACTGGCCCATACAAGACAAGTCCTTTGTAGATGAATGGTTCAGAGAACCGACATGTTGATAAATTAGACACATGTGCAACTCTTGGGTATCTTTACTGAGGAAACGTTTCGCCACACAGTGGCTTCATCAGTCCATACAAAGGAGAATCTTGAAGAACAGGAGGAGAATGAGGTAATCAGTCCCTCAACCTTGAGTCGATGTGGTCAGTCCATCAATCTTGAATAGAATACGGCATACGTGCTGAGAAGGAGCTTATAAACCGTTGGCAGGAGAGGTGAAGCAGTCATAGGTCGTGTAAAATTTGTTCAATGTTGAAGTAGGTCGTGCCCAAGAAATTTGGCAACGAAAAATTCCCAAGTTTTAAGATCCCAAGAAGGGGCAGTGTCGACGGGTTTTTTAGAGAATGGTTAGAGAACCGACATGTTGATAAAAAAAAAACATGTGCAAAGTAGGTGCAGTTTTTCCCGTATTCTATTAAGATTGATGGACTGACCACATCGCCCTAAAGGGTTTGGGGGGAAACTGTTACCTCTTTTCTCCCCCTGTTCTTAAAGATTCCCCTTTGGGTATGGACTGTTTTAAAAGCCACTGTGTGGCGAAAAACTTTCCTAAATTAAGATCCCCAAGGTTGCCATGGTCTAATTTATAAAATGTGGGTTTCCCAAAAAACCCAAATTCTCTAAAAAACCTGTAGACACTGCAATTTTGGGATTTTAAATATTTGGGGAAAATTCTTCGCTTCCCTTTTTTCTTGGGCAGACCTACTTCAAAAATTAAACAAATGTTCCCCCGCCCCTATGACTGCTTCACCTCTCCTCCCCAACGGTTTTTAAAGGCCCCCTTTCCAGCAGGTTTTGCCGTATTCTATTAAGATTGAGGGAAATGACCACTTTGGGGAATAAAGGTTGAGGGCTGATTCCCTTTCCTTCTCCTCCCCCTTTTAGGGGTAAATGAAGCCCTGTGTGGCAAAAAACCTTTTCTCAAAAAAAGGATCCCCCAAGAGTTGCACATGTGTTAATTTATAAAGGGAAAAGGGGCCTTTCTCAAAACCGGACTTTTCCCCGACGTACTGGGTTTTATATTAGTTCGGGGAAATTTAAAAAACCAAAAAGGAGGAGGCAGTTAGGGAAAGAATAAAAAAGCTATTGGGGATAGAGGGCTAAGGGAGAGAAGGCTTTGGGTCGAAGAGGTTTGGGGGTTTGGGTTTTAAAAAAATTTTTAGTGTTAGGGTTCAGAGAAGTTTGTGGTTACGGAAAGGGGGTGCGGGAAAGGGAAGAGGGGGCGATTGGTGGAATGATGTTTGAAAAGGAGTAGTAAGGGAGAAAAAGTTAGCTTTGGGGAAGGGTTTTTAAAAAAGAAAGAAGGGATGCAAGGGGGAAGAGTAAAGGGGAAAAAAAGAGAGAAGTTAAGAGAGTGGTGAAGCAATTTTAAAAAAGAGAGCAAATGAGAGAGTGGGTGAGATGTTTTCAACAAATTTTTTTTGGGAAAATAAGAAAAAGTTTTGGGGGTGGATTAAAAAAGGGTTTAAAAAGCCTAGAGAACAAATGGTTTGTCAGTTAAAAAAAGGAGAGGAGAGTTATTTAAAAGGGGAGGTAGGGTATTGGGAAGATGGAAGGAAATTTTTTTGAGGAATTGTTAAATGTTGAAAAGAAAATAGGGAAGGGGTGATTTCGTGTTTAGGGCAAGGAGGAATAAAAATTTGAGGAGTGAGGAAGAGCCAGTTGTGGTGTGGGGGAAATTCCCTTTAGGCAGTGGTAAAATGAAAGGGGGTTTTGGCCCGCCGGGGGGTTTTGGGATTTAAAAAATTTGAAATGTTAAAAGCAGGTTTGGGGGTATGTTTTGGGTTTTGGGTTTGGTTTCAATTTTTTAAAAAATGTATGGAAGAGGGTAAGGGAAACCCAGGGATTGGGGGGAAGCCCGCATAGTTTTCCCTTTTTTAAAGGCCCAAAAGGGGGGAAAAAAAGAGTGCAAAAAAAATGGGGGATAAGTCTGTTGAGGGTTTCCCGGGTTAAAATGTATGGTAGGAGTTTTAATTGAAAAAAATTAGAGTTAAAACGGAGAAAGGATAGCAGATGAACAAAGGGGGTTTTGGAAAGGTTAAAGGGGGGGTGTGGACCCCGGGGTTTTTCAGTTTAAACATATAAGGAACAGTATTTTTGATTGGCTAAAAAGGTCTTTGGGGGCAATTTTTGGTTTGGAAAAAAGGGTATGACAGGGGGGGTTTGGGGGGCCCCTTGTGGCAGATGTTGAAAGTGTATGGTGTAGGAGGTGGTTACTGAAAGCAGTGGATTTTTTACGGGGATAGTGAGGCTCAAGTTAGAGTTTGGAAAGGGGAAATTTTTCCCCCAAAAAAAAAGTAGGCCTTAGAAAAGGGTGTGTGGTCCCCGGGGTTTTTTAATAATTTATAGAGGGGGTTGTAAGAAAAGAAAATGCGGGGGTCTTGGCAAGAGGCGTGGGTTAAAAGATAAAGAATCAACCAAAGTGGGAGTTGTCCAGCTGCCTTTGCCGATGCACTGTCTTTGGGAATTCTGAAGAGAATTTGGAAAATTGGGGATGTTTTTGGGAGGGTGGGGCAAAAGAAAAATTAAAGGTGAATCAGGAAAGAGTAAGGTTATGGGGGATAAAAAAAAATTTAAGGTGATAAAGATTGAATATCAGATTGGAGGGAGAGAGTATGGAGGTGAACGTATCAGATTTTTGGGAGTGGACGTGTAGCGGATGGTTTTATAAAAATGAGGTGAATCATAGAATTGTGGGGGAAAAAAAGATGAGGGTGCACTTAGGATCTGTGGAGACAAAGAACTTTGCCTTGGAGGCAAAAGGGGGGAAAATGTATGGGAAAATTTTTTTCCAAACGTCTTATATGGTGTGAAGCGGGGGTGATAAAATGTTGCGCGAGGAAAAGGTGGAGGCGTGGAGATGTCAGTCGGGGGGGCATGTGTGGTGTGAATTAAGCAGGAATTCGTAGTTTTGGGGTTAGGAGGGGGGTGCGGGGGATTACCAAAACTGTTGTCCAAGGGCTGAAAGGGTTTTTAGGGTTCGGCTGAGAGAGAAAAGGGGCGAAAAAGAAGACTTCAAGAGTGTTCTCGTAGTGGGAAAGGGAAGGGGGGTAGGGGGGGCGGCCCAGGAAGGGGTTGGAGGGAGGGGGTAAAAGGGGGTTTGTGTGCGAGGGGCTTTGGGCTTCAGCAGGCATGCGTGGCGTGTTGTAGGAGGAAGGGGAAAAGGGTTTTTAAACTTGACGTCTGTTGGAGTTAGCAAAAAAACTTTTTTGAAGGGATTCAGGGGGGAACCGGGAGGCGGACTTGAGTCCCGGAGTGGGAAATACATGCCCCTCTGAAGGGGGGTGTTAATGTTGAGTTTTAAAAAATGTGTTTAAAGCACCTTTGGAAGACTGAGGAGTGGGATGGTGAAAATTTTCTTTTTTTGGGCCCCCCGCCTTGGGGGGAACGGCCGGGGTTTATAAAAAAAATAAAAAACTGGGATTTATATCAAGAATGTAAGAAAGAATCCAGAGGTCATATGCAGCTTTATACATCATTAGTAAGGCCTCACTAGATTTTTGCAGCTCAGTTTGGTTCCATATTCAGAATGGACATAAATTCGTTAGAAAACATTAGCGTGGAGGACTAAAATTTAAAAATAGCATTGAAATTTCCTTATGAAGAAAAAAATGAAACTCTTAAGTTACATTCCCCTTTTGGAAAAAGAATGAGGGGGAACTGATCGAGTGATAAAAGGAAATAGGTATTAATAAAGGGGGGTATTTAATAAGGTCTTGAGGATGTCTTCCCAAGAGAGAAACCCCACTAATGGATTTAAAATTTGTAATTTAGATTTAGAAAGGACATAGGAAAGTATTGGTTTTGGGAAAAAGGGAGTTTAGAGGGAAAGTTTACCTAGTTGGGGTTTTTGAGGCTAGGACTTTTGGGAGTTTCAAATTTGGGTTTGGGTAAGTACATGAGTGGGAGGAGTTGGTCGAGGGGGGACTTTCACATCAGAGCTTATTTTTGGGGGCATTTAAAATTGGGTTTGGGGAAAAGTTTTTTTAGTGGGTAAAAATTTTAAAGGCCTGAGGAAATGGTATGGGAAACCCACAAGAGTGGAAAAAGACACTGCCCATTATAAGGACTTTGGGGAAATCTGTTTTTCTGTTGGGGTTTTTTTTTTGCTAAAGGTTTTATTGCGATAATCAACTTATGAATATAAGGGACTGCTTTTTTTGATTGCTTCTTAATAATGTACACAGTGCCCAGAGTATATACTTCCCCAAAAGGGGAATTTTGGTCTAAAAATAACGATCCCAAAAGGGGTTTAAAGGGTAAAACACTATTTTGGGGAGAAAAGGGGGAATTTATAGGGCATCAGAAGAGGAGATTAACCTTACTGACCCAATATGTTCAGCTTAAAAGAGAAGTAAAAAAGGCGATTAGAAAGGCTAAACGTGACTATAAAATTTTGGGAGTTGCTAATGAATCAAAGACTAATCCAAAAGGGTTCTTTCAAATGTATAGGACGAAGGTGAAGGAAAAAGTAGGACCTCTGAAATCTGGGGAAGGACAGCTGAGGTAATGCTGAAAGGTTCCTTATTTAATGACTTTTTTGTCAGTTTTTTCACAGGAAGATGTAAAAGTTCCCGTAAATTAACAATTATTTATTTCCCGATAAATTTAAGTTAACTAATATTCGCACGGGGGGACAGGTATAAACAGATAGACAAACTGAAACAAAATAAGTCCCCGGGACCCGATGAGTTGTTTTCAAGGGTACTTAAGGAATGCAAGATGGAGCTTAGTCAGCCATTAACGAGTGTATTCAATGCGTCCATCCTTACCAGTTTTTGTGCCAGAGATGTGGAAGATGGCTAATGTGGTTCCTATATTCAAATCTGGGGATAAGTCCACTCCTTCAAATTACCGTCCAATAAGCCTGCCATCTTAGTGGGCAAGTTATAGAATCAATTATAGCTGACATTATCAGAAGTCCCCTTGAAGAGCATTAACTTGATAAATGAATCTCAGCATGGATTCACGAGAGGTCGTTCCTGCCTGACAAACTTACTGACGTTCTTCAATAGAACATTTTGAGGCAGTTGACAGTGTGTAAGGAATATATTTTGTTTATTTGGATTTTAGTAAACCCTTTCGACAGAGTACCTCACAAGAGCCCTCTTAAGAAAAGTGGCAGCTATGGTATAGGAGGTAAAGTTCTAGCATGGATTGAGGCATGGCTTACCAATAGAAAGCAGAGAGTTACCATTAATGGAGTGAAATCTGAATGGGGATTAGTCACTAGTGGCGTTCCACAAGGATCAGTTTTAGGCCCTCTCTTGTTCATAATTTACATTAATGACCTTGATGAAGGGATTACTAGTGACATGAGTAAGTTTGTGATGATCAAAGATAGGCCGTATAATTCATCTGAGGAGGATATCAATGAACTCCAGGACGATTTGAACAAATTAATGTCTTGGTCTGAGAAATGGCAGATGAAGTTTAATGTGGATAAGTGTAAGGTACTTGCCCTTGGTAATGAAAATAACCCTCGAAGCATAATCTAGGTGAAGTTTGAGCTTGGTCATACAGAATGTGAAAAAGACTTGGGAGTATGGTAAGCAGAAATCTAAAGCCAAGACAGCAGTGCCTCAGTGGGGCGCAACAAGGCCAACAGATTACTTGGATTTATCTCAAGAAGTATAAGTAACAGAAGTCCAAAAGTTATTTTACAGCTCTATACATCACTAGTGAGGCTCATTTGATTATGCTGCTCAGTTTTGGTCCCCTTACTACAAGGATGGACATAGATCATTAGAGAACATACAAAAAAAGAATGACTAAAATGATTTACTGTGTAAGGAACCTCCCCTATGAAGATAGACTTAAAGCCTTAAATCTCCACTCTCTGGAGAGGCGTTAGAATGAGGGGGAGATATCATTGAAGTGTATAAGTGGATGACGGGCATAAACAAGGTAGACATTAATAAAGTATGAGGGGGTCGAAAAAGGGAAGAACCCGGAATAATGGATTTAAGTTTGGAAAAAATTTTGTTTGGGAAAAGGGAAAGGAAGTATGGGTTTTTAAAAGAGTTGTGATGCCGGGGCAGTCTTCCCCGTGGGGGGATGAGGGAGGACCTTGGGGAGCTTTAAGAAGAGCTGGACAAAAAATCTTTTTTTCGAAACGTTTGCCTACAAGTGGGTTCTTCAGTTTTAGTACAGAAAAGTTGATAGAAGCAGAAAATACTTTAAGACGATGATTAAACGTCTTCAAGTACTTCGTTCTATTTAACTTTTCTGATCAAGAAGAAGCCTATGTGTAGGGGAAAAAGTTTCGAAAAAAAGATACCTAATGTTGCATATGTGTCTTACCAACAAATATTCATCCCAAAAAGATTATTTTAAAATGTTTAATTACTGTTATACATTCACAGGAAAATCCAGAGATAATGTTTAAGAAATTCAAAACCAAAAACATAGTGAACAATGGCTTAATTTAGTTTTTTGAGACAAAAAAGAGTTTGGGAAAAGGTCATCACAAATCTATTATTCAGTTTTTCCTTAAGAAAAAGCTGTGTAATGAAAAATTAAAAAATTTATGTGGCTCTGATGGGGAATTAAAAACCTCCATACAGGAGGTGACTGGTACAAACCCGGGTGACTTATGAATTCAGTGGTATTAAAAATGTTTAAATTTCCCCCCTGTCAAACGGGCGTCCACTGAAATTATTTAGATTTTCCAACCGTTTAAACTGCTGAAGGAGAATATATATACAGCATAGAAAAAGTGATCAAAGAAAAATTTTTACTTTCCTTTAAATCAGTTTTTTTCAATATTCTGGGTGTCGGCTTTAGGGTAAGGATTTTTATATGCCCTATGTATCAACTTAGCGTAGGATATATAAGTTGACTTGTCTTTTATTTGAATATGGTTGAAGATTGTTTAAACAATTTTTTGGCAAAAGTGGGGACTACACCCTTTTACAGGGCCCCCCCAAAAAATGTTTTACGTTTTTAGGTAATTTTTTTTATATTTGCAAAAACTTCTTTTTATCGTTTTCTTAGCAAATTTCTTTTCAATCAAAAAAGTATGAAATCTTAAGTTTGTATAATGAAGATGACCAGTGTGAATACTCAGAGAGCCGTTGCTGGAACAATTCACAACTAATCCACAATTTGGAAAGAAAATTGTAAGACACAATTCCGTCTTCCCTGGACCATTACGAAGAAGAGAGAATGAAAGGAAATATAGAAGCCAGACGGAAAGTCAGAGGAAGATGTAGAAGTCAGTTAGAAAAAAAATTAGGGAATGATGGGACTTGAACCCATGGCTAGTGAATCCTAAAACAGGCCAGTACGTTAACCACTTGGACTGCTGGTTTGTTTACAGTCGTGTTATTACGATTGGGTCAAGACAGTCATAAGAACATAAGAAAAGAGGAACACTGCAGCAGGCCTGTTGGCCCATACTAGGCAGGTCCTTTACAATTCATCCCACTAATAAAACAACCCAAATTTTCAATGCTACCCAAGAAATAAGCTCTGATGTGCAAGTCCCACTCAGATCCAACTCCTCCAACTCATGTACTTATCCAACCTAAATTTGAAACTACCCAAAGTCCTAGCCTCAATAACCCAACTAGGTAGACTGTTCCACTCATCAACTACCCTATTTCCAAACCAATATTTTCCCTATTTTCCTTTCTAAATCTAAACTTTTCTAATTTAAATCCATTACTGCGGGTTCTCTCTTGGAGAGATATCCTCAAGACCTTATTAATATCCGTTTATTAATACCTATCTTCCACTTATACACTTCGATCAGGTCTCCCCTCATTCTTCGTCTAACAAGTGAATGTAATTTAAGAGTCTTCAATCTTTCGTCATAAGGAAGATTTCTAATGCTAAGTATTAATTTAGTCATCCTACTCTGAATGTTTTCTAACGAATTTATGTCCATTCTGTAATGTGGAGACCAGAATTGAGCTGCATAATCTAGGTGAGGCCTTACTAATGATGTATAAAGCTGGAAATATAAACACAAATGCAGTATAATGTGATCCTTTATTGACTACGTTTCGCCCACACAGTGGGCTTTTTCAAGTCACAAACAGAACTACCTGGGGTGGAAGGAACGCGAGTATTTATAGTCCGGTTCAGAATGCTGAGGTCAGGTGAAGAATGCTGCATCTGATGATGTACCGAGTGGGGTTATAGAGTCTAAAAAACTTGGGTAGCTTGGAAAGGAGATTGGATAAGTTTGTGAGCAGACCTTCTACAGTGTTCTTATGTGGGATAGCGATGAAGAAGTTCTTGGCAAGTGGTTCAGCTTGTTATAGAAGCCCCTATTCTGGTTGAAGTTGTCGGAAATAGAAATAAGTGATGATTCCAGGATTCTTCGGTATTGAGTGTTGTCTTTTTGTGGCGATAAGTCTTGAGTTTCTGTAGTTTATCAAGTGGTTGTGTGAAATTTCGGTGTTGTACGCAGGCATTCCTTGTGTCGTCAGACCTGCTTGCGTATTGGTGTTCTGAAATAGTGTTTGGAGGTCCCTTGATGTTTCGCCCACGTATAACTTGTTGCAGTCATTTTCAAGGGATTATGTATACCATGCAGAGGATGGAGGCTTGTCCTGTCTATACTGGTGATGTCCTTGATGGTCGTGGTTTTGGAGGTGATACTTGGAATTTATGTTTTGGCAAAGATGTTGGAAACCCTGTTTGGCAATGGAGTTGGTGGGAGGACTATGTATCTCTTCCGGCAGTGTCTTCTCTGGGTGTGTTGAAGATGTTTAATGCCGCCGTCTGCAGTCTCTGATGAAGTGACGAGGATAATGGAGTTTTGAAAATATTTGTTCAATTATAGTGCATTCTTCCTCAAGGAACTCGTTGCTGCAGATTCTGAGTGCACGCAGGAAGAAGCCTATAATTACACCACGTTTGGTTTTGGTGTCTTGGTGAGAGTAGAAGTGGAGAAGATCGTTTTGGTTGGTGGGTTTTCGATAGACTTTAAAACGAAGTTCGTGGTCAGCTTTGCAGAGCAGGACATCAAGGAAAGGAAGAGTGTTGTCGACTTCTTCTTCAAGTGTGAACTGGATTGAAGGCTCGACCTGGTTGAGCTTGTCTTGGAGAGCTTGAGATACATAGTCCTTCCCACCAACTCCATTGCCAAACATGTTTCCAACATCTTTGCCAAAACATCATTCCAAGTATCTACCTCCACAACCACGACCATCAAGGACATCACCAGTAGTAGACAGGACAAGCCTCCATCCTCTGCAGGGGTATACATAATCCCTTGTAATGACTGCAACAAGTTATACGTGGGCGAAACATCAAGGGACCTCCAAACACGTATTTCAGAACACCAATACGCAAGCAGGTCTGACGACACAAGGAATGCCTGCGTACAACACCGTAATTCACACAACCACTTGATAAACTACAGAAACTCAAGACTTATCGCCACAGAAGACAACACTCAATACCGAAGAATCCTGGAATCATCACTTATTTCTATTTCCGACAACTTCAACCAGAATAGTGGCTTCTATAACATATTATTATTATTATTATAATCAAGGGGGAAGCGCTAAACCCGGAGGATTATACAGCGCCTGGGGGGGATATGTGGAAGGCATTCAGGCTTAATTCGGGGAACTGGAGCACAGATCCAATTCCCTAAATCAAGAGCCCCTCACCAACATCAAGGAACCTTCCTTGAGGGGAGATTCTATAACATAGCTGAACCACTTGCCAAGAAACTTCTTCATCGCTATCCCACATAAGAACACTGTAGAAGGTCTGGTCACAAACTTATCCAATCTCCTTTCCAAGCTACCCAAGTTTTTTAGACTCTATAACCCCACTCGGTACATCATCAGATGCAGCATTCTTCACCTGACCTCAGCATTCTGAACCGGACTATAAATACTCGCGTTCCTTCCACCCCAGGTAGTTCTGTTTGTGACTTGAAAAAGCCCACTGTGTGGGCGAAACGTAGTCAATAAAGGATCACATTATACTGCATTTGTGTTTATATTTCCAGCTTTATACATCATTAGTAAGGCCTTGCCTACAATTGAGGTCAGGCTTATTGGGCGGTAATTTGACGGTAACGACTTGTCCCCTGTTTTAAAAATAGGAATTACATTAGCCATCTTCCATATATCAGACACTACACCTGTTTGAAGAGATAATTTAAAAATATTAGTTAATGGTTCACAGAGTTCCATTTTGCATTCCTTAAGAACCCTTGAAAAAACCTCATCAGGACCCGGCGACTTATTTTGCTTCAGTCTGTCTATCTGCTTCACAACCATTTTACTAGTGACTGTGATGTTACATAATTTATCTTCTTCTGGCCCACTATAACAATTAATTACTGGAATATTGTTAGTGTCTTCCTGTGTAAAAACCGAGAGAAAATAATTATTTAAAATCGAGCACATTTCATTCTCTTTGTCAGTAAGATGCCCATAGTTATTTTTGAGGGGACCTATCTTATCTCTAACTTTTGTTCTATAGACCTGGAAAAAACTTTTTGGGCTAGTTTTAGAATCATTAGCAACTTTAATTTCATAGTCCCTTTTAGCTTTTCTTATCCCCTTTTTAATGTCCCTCTTAATGTCAATATACTGATTCATAAGATGACCCTCACCTCTTTTGATACGCCTATAAATTCCTTTCTTATGCCCTAGTAGATATTTCAGCCTATTATTCATCCATTTTGGGTCATTTCTATTTGATCTAATTTCTTTATATGGGATAAACGTTCTTTGAGCAGCATGTATAGTGTTCAGAAAACTGTCATATTGATAGCTCTCTTCGTTACCCCAGTCAACAGATAAGTGTTCTCTAAGCCCATTGTAATCTGCTTAGCGAAAATCTGGGACTGTTACTGAGTTATCCCTACTATCATACTTCCATTCTATGCTAAAGGTAATTGATTTGTGATCGCTTGTGCCAAGTTCCTCATTAATTTCTAAATTATTAACAAAGGTTTCCTTGTTCGCCAGAACCAAATCAAATAGGTTATTTCCCCTTGTAGGTTCTGTCACAAATTGCTTCAAAAAACATTCCTGAACTACTTCTAAGAAGTCATTTGATTCTAAATTCCCAGTCAAGAAATTCCAATCAATGTGACTAAAGTTAAAGTCCCTAGAATTACGACATTATCGTGCCTTGTGGCACGATAAGGTGAGGAGGCAGCCAAGGTCAGGCCATGTGTGTCCTGGAGATTAGAACAAATATTTAATAAATATTGGACAAGCGACACATCAACTAAAACAAAATAGACACAAGATTTATATTACAAGTGTTGTCGTGTATGAGCCGAATCAACAAATGCTGTTTGTGATTAGATTTAGATTAGATTTTGCTGCGGAAGCGATTGTTTTATTGTGCACCCTATATCCATCCCGTGTACAGCAGCGGCTAGTTGTGTACCCCCATGCTCATCCGTGTACAGCAGTGGCTAGTTAATTGTCCACCCTATATCAATCCTGTGGAGAGTAGCACAAGAACATATGGGTACGCAAAAGTCCTAGGAATTAGGCCTCAAAATCACAAACTGGTTTGCATCTTGATTTGTATCTGCAGTTGACATAAGTTACTATACCGTCTATTTCTACATTCCCCAATACGTGGACAATTAATGTTCAAGTGACCATAGGGCTGATCACATACTTTACATTTAGCATAGTCATCTGTGTGTCTGCCAAACTGCCAGTACTTTTTAATGCAAGTCTAAGAAACCTGTCTACAACGTCAGGTAGTCTGGTCACTCTATGACTCTACAAGTTATTCCATAAACATACTTATAGACGCTTATGTTATTATAGTGGGTTATAGATCTACTCAGGCTTCTAACAGCATTCCTATGACATTGCTTCATTATATACTTCTGTCCTGAAATTATTTCTAATGCTAGACACAGACACACCAAAGTTATATTCCATATTTTCCTTCTGGGTATTTTTTTTTTTTTTGGGGGGGGGGGCTAACTTGTCAACTTTATCAGGAATGAGTAATGTGATGGGATCCATGACAATTATACATTAATTCCTTTTTCCGGATTTTGGAGTATCTATATCTGGCTTCTCCAAGGAGAATGTTGTTGGAGTCATTATACGAGTCAAGAGCCTACAATGATGACATAAAATTAGTAACTATCATAGAGTTAAACTTAGTGTTATAAATTATCTTTAGCGCCATTAGGTTTGCAATATAGACGCCCGGTTAATTCTTATGTCTAACTCAACTAACTTCCTATGATATCAAACATGTCGGAAAATACCGTTGTTAATGTCAACAAGGCGAACATTTCTCATGTGTTCTTCAAGAATACAAGAAAGGAAAGTGGCCAATTTCACTAATGTATTCAAGAGGGAATCAGGAGCAGGAAATAAACGCCCAAAGGATCCTCATTTTACTTCGTAAATTTTCTTACACTATTTTCTGCGTCATTTTACGTTCTCAGTAAACTTTGCAATTATTATTTTAAGTTAGGACAGGTTAAGTTAGGATGGGCTGGGTTATTATATGTGAGGTTTTATTAGGCTAACTTACCTAAGTTATGCAAATATTGCAAATTTGTCTTATTAAAAAAACAACGTCGTTAATATGATTGTTTACATAAATTTATATATATATATAAAAAGAATATTTAACATTTTTTTAATATTTATCAAAATTAGATACAATGGTAGTGCTGCCGCCATGTTCTATATGTTAAATAGTTTAACAGAGGGAGCAAAAGCTAACTAGATAGATTTCGGTCGCTATGCGATCCGTTCAAGATATCACCGTCTTCCATAACCCCAGTACCCTGTGCCTCAACGGACGCGTTGGAATAGTGCAGAGTGCGGCATAAGTTGATAATGCAGTTGAATATTAGCATCGGAGATTTGAAATGAATCAAAAGAGGAATTCAAAAATTATAAGAAAACAAATATATAAATTTCTCTAATAAAAATGCTAGATTAGGATATTACACTGCCCAAATATGATTCAAAACTTTTTAGAGAGACCAAAAAGCCAATATTCTAAAATACACAAGTACGTTAAGCTTGAAGCTGCTCAGAAGTTGCAGTGTTATCAGCTTGAAAAGCTTGAAGCTAATCAGATGTGAATTCCAGAAATTATTTCATGAAGGGTAGCATTTTAAATTTTCCAATTCCGTAAAAAAAAACAATAATGGAAACTACATGGGCCATAATCTGTCCAAACTTTTCTCTAAGTATGACTGAATTCAATTTCAAGAAAGTACAGTAAGTGTAATGTAAGATTAGTTTACATTGCAAAAAAATTAAGCATAGTCTTGAGGGGTACAGAACGTTAAGCTGACTTAACCGACGATAACTAAATGAAGTCCAACACTGTGATCTATTTCTGATCAGATGAGACAGCTTCAAATTATATCACAGAAACCTGAGAGAAAGGTTCATCTTGTCCCAGTGAGGTTCCATTTGCCGCTTGTGTGTCTTTTAAGCTAAACCTGAAGAAAACTTATCTTATACTAGTGAGGTGGTCGCTCTAGAGAGGTGTGGAGCAGCTCCATACACGTCCTCCCTTTACTACGTTCATTTTCTTACAAGGTTCACAATGTCATTTTTTTAAAACTTGGCGTAAAGGTTAATTCTTTATTGTAGTTTTAGTTGGGTTAAGTTACCCGTATACCTGGAGGGTATTCTGGGGGTCAACGCCCCCGCGGTCCGGTTCATGACCAGCTTACCTACAGTCGCTGCTCTCACAGCGCCGCCGCCCGTAGTCCAACGAATGCACCACAACCCAGCTGATCAGGAACTGACTAGTAATTTATCGAGTTGCGTCTTGAATACAGCTAGTTGTCTGTTGGTAATCCTTCTTACAGATGGGGAGAGCGCTGAAGAGTTGTGATTCTCTTAAGTTAGGTTAAGTAAAGGACACCTGTGCAACTAATGACCCATTATGTACCTCTGTAATGTCTTTGCCCACAGGTTGGGTATGGCTGTATAATCAAGATATTAAACTAACAACTAATGGGACATTTTATTGTGGCAACGTTTCTCGTGCCGTTGGTTTGATAAAGCTCCTGGAGAGCGAAACGTTACAACAGTAAAATGTCGCATTAGTTGCACATGTGTCGTTCTACCTAACATATTGTCGGTAATTCTACCAACATTATTACTAAATGATTAGGTTGCATTATAATAGGATAGGTTAGGTTAAGTTACGTTAAGTTTGGTTATGTTTCGTGATTTAAACTAACAGAACGTGGAATTAACCTCAAGACGCCCTTTAAAAAAACGACCGCGATGCGTCTGGCAAAGAAAACAGCCATGACAATCCAAGAAACCCTTAAATCTGTACGAGAAGTGTCAGACTAGTGTAACCTTACGTGTGAAGACCGGACTGTGTGTTTACCTCCTAGCCGTATTAAGGACACCATTACACCTCTCCAGACGAGGGGTAACAATTACCAAACACGGACCTATTGGTCCAGGACTCCGTTGCTTCCTCCTCTAAGGTGACTGTTTTGACGTTCTTACCACTCGTTTGTAAATTTAGTACACTGTGGTCTGCAGCGATGAACAAGGCAGCCCTTGACTTCTGTCCCCTTTCTCTCCAGTTCTTGCGGGACTTTCTGGTTATGGGCCGAGAGGTGCCATACGGCAGTGTTTTAATTCAACCTAGTGTGACTTTGTAAATGGTCCAAATCGGTCCGAAACGTCGTCTTAAGTTTCTCTTTATGTGCGGGTTGTGCATTGTATAAATTACAGTTTTTTTACGGCGATGATTTACGAGTTTTACAATGCATTTCGGAGAATTACGTGACTTAGAAGGTTTAAATAGAGCTAATGTGTAGGTGGGTAAGTAGATGCTAAAGGAAGTGTAGGTGGGTAAGCAGATGGTAAAGGAGTGTAGGTGGGTATACAGATGCTAAGGGAAGTGTAGATGGGTAAGCAGATGTTAAGGGAAGTGTACGTGGGTAAGCAGATGTTAAGGGAAGTGTAGGTGGGTAAGCAGATGTTAAGGGAAGTGGGTTGAGGAGAGCCGGAGGGAGGTGAGTGGCAGTTATGGTACAAAGGGAGGGTAGGGGGCGGCCGGTGCCGGTCTTCACACACCACTAAGGGTCACAAGGGAAAAAAAAACTAAGGAGATCGAATTACTCACGGTGAACCCGGGCTGATTCGAAACTCATTTTAAAAAGTCACATACATCTCCTTCCCTCCCGACTCCAGCTACACGATCAAGGTGGTGACCAGCGGAGAACAGGAGGACGATACTTCATGTCTCTCTGTTAAGTATAAGACTGAAGATAACCTTCCAAGATAATGCCAGCACTAGGAGGACGAGGGGTGGCACTGAGGGTGATCAGGCGTGTGTTTTAACAGTGCCGGGGGTCAGGGTTGGGGGTCACGTGGGTCAGACCCCTGCGGTGACGACCCACACCTTGTTTATCCAAACCTCTGTTTTTGTTTCTTGTTAGAAGGGACCGCGGGGTGAGGGGCGGAAATGAGAAGGAAATTTTATACATTTGAGAAAACTTAACACAAATATCCTCTTCAGAATAATGAGTTTCGGAACATTTGTACATTTTTGGGGTTAGGTTCAATTTTCACGTTTGTAGTGAATTATTCGTGGGAGATATTTACTCTTCTGGTCTATTACATTAATGAGGAAATATTTTTGTACAGATTTGTACATGTGCAGTATTACTACTGTCGTGTGTACGTGTGTGTACGCTGTTAGATGTGTATTCACAATGCTGATTGTGTGTGTGTGGGGGGTGGGGATAAGAATGTGCTCGTGCTTAAGCCGGTAGGAGACTTGAACGTGCCTCACATGGGCCAGTAGGCCTGCTGCAGTGTTCTTTCTTTCTTATGTTTTTATGTATACAGTCAAACTTAACTACTGGGAATACTTGATGTTCCTTCAGTTGAAGAAAAATCAAGTAAGCTACACCTGGAAAATCCTGAAGGAACAGGTCCCAAAACTGCCTCCACTACATCACTTGCCAAACAATTCCACTTCCTGACAATTCTGTGGCTGTAGAAACACTTCCTAACATGTCTTGACTCATCTGAATCTTCAGCTTCCAATTGTGACCCCTTGTTTCTGTGTCCCATCTCTGGAACATCCTGTCTCTGTCCACCTTATCTATTCCTCGCAATATTTTGTATGTCGTTATCATGTCTCCCCTAACCCTCCTGTCCTCCAGTGTCGTCAGGCCTATTTCTCTTAACTTGTCTTCGTAGGACATTCCCCTGAGCTCCGGAACTAGCCTTGTTGCAAACCTTTGCACTTTCTCTAATTTCTTGACGTGCTTAACCAGGTGTGGGTTCCAAACTGGTGCAGCATACTCCAGTATGGGCCTGACGTAGTGTATAGAGTCTTGAAAGATTCTGAGTGTACTCACTTGTCTTGTCTTATCCTCCCCCCCCTCTCTCTCTCTCTCTCTCTCTCTCTCTCTCTCTCTCTCTCTCTCTCGTCCTCTCTTTTTCATCTGCTTTCCTCCTTCTTGTCTCTCCTAACCCCTAGTATTCTCTTCTTTTCCTTTATCGACCCTACTCCCTGTCCTTTCTCTTCCTCATTTTCTCCCCCATTCTCCCATTTTTCTTCTCCTTACTTTCCCTTCTCCCACTTCTCTCCTGCTTCCGTCCACCCTTGTTCCACTTCTCCCCTTCTTCCTCTCCCTTCTTTCCAATTTCTCTCTTCCATTTCCCTTCTCCCCTTTCCTCTCCTTCATACTTCTCTTTCTCCCAATTTCTCCCCTCCATCCTTTCAATGTTTTCCCCATTTCTTCCCCATTTGCCCCGCTTCTCTCCTGCCTTCTATCAATGTACGTATATATAAAGCAGAATAAGGTAGTAGAACACTGTTGATGTATCTATTATTAATAATGATAATAATAATAATAATAATAAAATATTGGTCACGAGGCAAGCATCCTTATATATATATATATATTTTTAGGAATATAATAACACTGCATTATCAACTAATGAGTATTTGAGATATGTCATATAAATTTCTCTCCCACTCCCCCTCTCTCTCTTCTAGCTCTGCATTCCTCAATACCTGGATGCTGTACCTGGATGCCGTACCTGGAGGGTGTTCAGGGGGTCAACGCCCCCCAGGCCTGACTCCATGACCGGGTCTCCCGGTGGATCAGTGCTGGTCGCTGCTGGCACAGAGTTCAAGACAGTAACCCTAAGGTTGACGATATACTTTGTACTTGGTTTGATCATCTGAGCGTCTGCCAAACTGGCAGAAATATTTGTAGGAAAGATTGAGCCTGGCTACTACATCAGTCAGTCAGTCTGTTCACATTGCAAGTTGCTCCATCGACATGATTATCGACGTTCACGTTATCATAGTGGGTTATAGATCTATTCACGCTTCTAATTACATTATGACATTCACTTTTATTTTACTTCCCTTTTAATATTATTAATACTGCTAGACACGCATATTACACAGCAGTAACAACCTGGTTGATCAGGCCCTGATCCACCGGGAAGCCTGGTCGTGGACCGGGCCGCAGGGGCGTTGATCCCCGGAATAACCTCCCGGTAGACTCCAGGTAGCACATTTTCCTTCAGTGTTGACAGAATCAGAAATAATCAGAGTCAAGATAAGTGTGATAAGTTGACATTAGTGTCATTAGGACAGAAAAAACTCCATTTGAAATATAGACACCCAGCTGTTAATTCTTATACCTAACTCAACATAGTTGCTATCGTTGTTATTAAGGGAGTTAGCAACAAGAGCATATGCAGCCCTGCCAGTAGACTCCTGCTAAGATCCATCAGTGTATATAATTTGCAATATATTATTGCTAACTGCTAGAGGAGAAATTTCTTGAGCAGTTGCCTTTGAACATTAAAATGGTATAAAATACCGACAGGTTGTTAGGTAAGACACATATGCAACAGTTAGGTATCTTTATTATGAAACGTTTCGCCTACACAGTAGGCTTCTTCAGTCTTCAAGTATCTTCTGCTTCTATCAACTTTTCTGTACTTGACTGAAGAAGCCTACTGTGTAGGCGAAACGTTTCATAATAAAGATACCTAACTGTTGCATATGTGTCTTACCTAACAGCAGTTGCCTTTGTAAGTGATTTAATTAAGGAAGAAATTACTAGTAATGAGCTTCATGGGAGGAGCTTGCAGGTGTGTGATATTAAATGAAGACAACTTCCATGGTGGGGTAAAATTGTCTTGTCTACACTAATGTAGCTACATGTTTTAATAACCTATTTAGAACTGTGTGCATTTACTTGTAGATATTCACCAGGATATATACTGACAGTGTTTGGTTAATTTATTAACATTCTAAAACCAAGTACGTTGTTTACCTCAATAATCCGATCAATAATTCTAGGAACACCAAGCTTTTTCCTTATCTTAAGAACCATGGTAGATATAGGAGAATCAAAAATAATTCTGAGGGCATCGTTTTGTGTTATCTCCAAGGACTGGAGAGAATTTTCCTGACCTAACGTGAATATGGGCGCAGCATAATCAAGTAAGGATCTATTATAGGCTATGTATGTCATTCTCACTGTTCTCACATTAACAATAGTTGGGGTTACATCAGCAACACTTCTGACAGCACTTGCTTACCTAACTATATTAAAATATTATTTTGTAACTTTCGACCTTTCATCTCTCTGTGCACACACATGCATGCGCACACACACACACACACACACACACACACACACACACACACACACACACACACACACTCTCTCTCTCTCATGAGATTAGCTATCATGAGATATATTAACTGCCAAGTGATGTTAACTTCAGCTCTGCTGAAAGAAGACCTGTCAGGCTGCCGTAGCTGATGATTCTTTTTTGAAATATATGCCGTTAGCCTCATTGTCCTACTGAAGTCTCCCAGCTGAGGCTGACACTGCTGAAGTCTCCCAGCTGAGGTTGACACTGCTGAAGTCTCCCAGCTGAGGTTGACACTGCTGAAGTCTCCCAGCTGAGGTTGACACGAGTGAAGTCTCCCAGCTGAGGTTGACACGAGTGAAGTCTCCCAGCTGAGGTTGACACTAGTGAAGTCTCCCAGCTGAGGTTGACACTAGTGAAGTCTCCCAGCTGAGGTTGACACTGTGAAGTCTCCCAGCTGAGGTTGACAAATAGTGAAGCCTCCCAGCTGAGGTTGACACTACTGAAGCCTCCCAGCTGAGGTTGACACTACTGAAGTCTCCCAGCTGAGGTTGACACTACTGAAGTCTCCCAGCTGAGGTTAACACTGCTGAAGTCTCCCAGCTGAGGTTGACACTAGTGAAGTCTCCCAGCTGAGGTTGACACTAGTGAAGTCTCCCAGCTGAGGTTGACACTAGTGAAGTCTCCCAGCTGAGGTTGACCACTGCTGAAGTCTCCCAGCTGAGGTTGACACTAGTGAAGTCTCCCAGCTGAGATTGACACTGCTGAAGTCTCCCAGCTGAGGTTGACACTGCAGAAGTCTCCCAGCTGAGGTTGACACTGCTGAAGTCTCCCAGCTGAGGTTGACACTAGTGAAGTCTCCCAGCTGAGGTTGACACTAGTGAAGTCTCCCAGCTGAGGTTGACACTAGTGAAGTCTCTCAGCTGAGGTTGACACTGGTGAAGTCTCTCAGCTGAGGTTGACACTGCTGAAGTCCCCCCAGCTGAGGTTGACACTAGTGAAGCTCCCAGCTGAGGTTGACACTACTGAAGTCTCCCAGCTGAGGTTGACACTAGTGAAGTCTCCCAGCTGAGGTTGACACTAGTGAAGTCTCCCAGCTGAGGTTGACACTGCTGAAGTCTCCCAGCTGAGTTTGACACTGCTGAAGTCTCCCAGCTGAGGTTGACACTGCTGAAGTCTCCCAGCTGAGGTTGACACTGAAGTCTCCCAGCTGAGGTTGACACTGCTGAAGTCTCCCAGCTGAGGTTGACACTGCTGAAGTCTCCCAGCTGAGGTTGACACTAGTGAAGTCTCCCAGCTGAGGTTGACACTAGTGAAGTCTCCCAGCTGAGGTTGACACTAGTGAAGTCTCCCAGCTGAGGTTGACACTAGTGAAGTCTCCCAGCTGAGGTGACACTAGTGAAGTCTCCCAGCTGAGGTTGACACTGCTGAATCTCCCAGCTGAGGTTGACACTGATGAAGTCTCCCAGCTGAGGTTGACACTAGTGAAGTCTCCCAGCTGAGGTTGACACTAGTGAAGTCTCCCAGCTGAGGTTGACACTGCTGAAGTCTCCCAGCTGAGGTTGACACTAGTGAAGTCTCCCAGCTGAGATTGACACTGCTGAAGTCTCCCAGCTGAGGTTGACACTGCAGAAGTCTCCCAGCTGAGGTTGACACTACTGAAGTCTCCCAGGTGAGGTTGACACTAGTGAAGTCTCCCAGCTGAGGTTGACACTAGTGAAGTCTCCCAGCTGAGGTTGACACTAGTGAAGTCTCTCAGCTGAGGTTGACACTGCTGAAGTCTCCCAGCTGAGGTTGACACTAGTGAAGTCTCCCAGCTGAGGTTGACACTGCTGAAGTCTCCCAGCTGAGGTTGACACTGCTGAAGTCTCCCAGCTGAGGTTGACACTAGTGAAGTCTCCAAGCTGAGGTTGACACTACTGAAGTCTCCCAGCTGAGGTTGACACTAGTGAAGTCTCCCAGCTGAGGTTGACACTACGGAAGTCTCCCAGCTGAGGTTGACACTAGTGAAGTCTCCCAGCTGAGGTTGACACTAGTGAAGTTTTCCCCGCTGAGGTTGACACTGCTGAAGTCTCCCAGCTGAGGTTGACACTACTGAAGTCTCCCAGCTGAGGTTGACACTAGTGAAGTCTCCCAGCTGAGGTTGACACTAGTGAAGTCTCCCAGCTGAGGTTGACACTGCTGAAGTCTCCCAGCTGAGTTTGACACTGCTGAAGTCTCCCAGCTGAGGTTGACACTGAAGTCTCCCAGCTGAGGTTGACACTGCTGAAGTCTCCCAGCTGAGGTTGACACTGCTGAAGTCTCCCAGCTGAGGTTGACACTGCTGAAGTCTCCCAGCTGAGGTTGACACTAGTGAAGTCTCCCAGCTGAGGTTGACACTAGTGAAGTCTCCCAGCTGAGGTTGACACTAGTGAAGTCTCCCAGCTGAGGTTGACACTAGTGAAGTCTCCCAGCTGAGGTTGACACTAGTGAAGTCTCCCAGCTGAGGTTGACACTAGTGAAGTCTCCCAGCTGAGGTTGACACTACTGAAGTCTCCCAGCTGAGGTTGACACTACTGAAGTCTCCCAGCTGAGGTTGACACTACTGAAGTCTCCCAGCTGAGGTTGACACTGCTGAAGTCTCCCAGCTGAGGTTGACACTGCTGAAGTCTCCCAGCTGAGGTTGACACTGCTGAAGTCTCCCAGCTGAGGTTGACACTACTGAAGTCTCCCAGCTGAGGTTGACATTAGTGAAGTCTCCCAGCTGAGGTTGACACGAGTGAAGTCTCCCAGCTGAGGTTGACACTGCTGAAATCTCCCAGCTGAGGTTGACACTGCTGAAGTCTCCCAGCTGAGGTTGACACTGCTGAAGTCTCCCAGCTGAGGTTGACACTGCTGAAGTCTCCCAGCTGAGGTTGACACTAGTGAAGTCTCCCAGCTGAGGTTGACACTAGTGAAGTCTCCCAGCTGAGGTTGACACTAGTGAAGTCTCTCAGCTGAGGTTGACACTGCTGAAGTCTCCCAGCTGAGGTTGACACTAGTGAAGTCTCCCAGCTGAGGTTGACACTACTGAAGTCTCCCAGGTGAGGTTGACACTAGTGAAGTCTCCCAGCTGAGGTTGACACTGAAGTCTCCCAGCTAGTTGACACTACTGAAGTCTCCCAGCTAGGTTGACCCCTACTGAAGTCTCCCAGCTGAGGTTGACACTACTGAAGTCTCCCAGCTTTAGGTTGACACTACTGAAGTCTCCCAGCTGAGGTTGACACTGCTGAAGTCTCCCAGCTGAGGTTGACACTGCTGAAGTCTCCCAGCTGAGGTTGACACTACTGAAGTCTCCCCACTGGTTGACACTAGTGAAGTCTCCCAGCTGAGGTTTGACACTAGTGAAGTCTCCCAGCTTGTGGTTGACACTGCTGAAGTCTCCCAGCTGAGGTTGACCACTGCTGAAGTCCCCCCAGCTGAGGTTGACACTGCTGAAGTCTCCCAGCTGAGGTTGACACTGCTGAAGTCTCTCCAGCTGAGGTTGACACATGCTGAAATCCTCCCAGCTGAGGTTGACACTGCTGAATTCTCCCAGCTGAGGTTGACTCTGCTGAAGTTCCCAGCTGAGGTTGCACTAGTGAAGTCTCCCAGCTGAGGTTGACACTAGTGAAGTCTCCCACTGAGTTGACATAGTGAAGTTCTCCCAGCTGAGGTTGACACTGTGAAGTCTCCCAGCTGAGGCTGACACTAGTGAAGTCTCCCAGCTGAGTTCACACTCCTGCAGTCTCCCAGCTGAGGTTGACACTGCTGAAGTCTCCCCCGCTAGGTTCACACTCTGAAGTTCTCCCAGCTGAGGTTGACACTGCTGAAGTCTCCCAGCTGAGGTTGACACTAGTGAAATCTCCCAGCTGGGTTGACACTACTAGTCTCCCAGCTGAGGTTGAACTAGTGAAGTCTTTCCCAGCTAGGTTTGACACTAGTGAAATTTTCCCCCGCTGAGGTTGACACTAGTGAAGTCTCCCAGCTTGGTTTGACCATAGTGAAGTCTCCCAGCTGAAGTTGACACTAGTGAAGTCTCCCACTGATGTTGACACTAGTGAGTCTCCCAGCTGAGGTTAACACTAGTGAAGTCTCCCCCTGCTGAGGCTGACACTAGTGAGTCTCCCAGCTGAGGTTGACCTACTGAAGTCTCCCAGCTGAGGTTGACACTGCTGAAGTCTCCCAGCTGAGGTTGACACTAGTGAAGTCTCCCAGCTGAGGTTGACACTGCTGAAGTCTCCCAGCTGAGGTTGACACTAGTGAAGTCTCCCAGTGAGGTTGACACTAGTGAGTCTCCCGGTGGTTGACACTAGTGAAGTCTCCCAGCTGGTTGCACCCAGTGAAGTCTCCCAGCTTTAGGTTGACACTAGTGAAGTCTCCCAGCTGAGGTTGACACTACTGAAGCCTCCCAGCTGAGGTTGACACTACTGAAGCCTCCCAGCTGTGGTTGACACTACTGAAGCCTCCCATCTGAGGTTGACACTACTGAAGCCTCCTAGCTGAGGTTGACACTACTGAAGTCTCCCAGCTGAGGTTGACACTACTGAAAGCCTCCTAGCTGAGGTTGACACTACTGGGAGTCTCCCAGCTGAGGTTGACACTACTGAAGCCTCCTAGCTGAGGTTGACACTACTGAAGTCTCCCAGCTGAGGTTGACACTACTGAAGCCTCCTAGCTGAGGTTGACACTACTGAAGTCTCCCAGCTGAGGTTGACACTACTGAAGCCTCCTAGCTGAGGTTGACACTACTGAAGTCTCCCAGCTGAGGCTGGGATGGAAGAAGACAGGGAAACAGTTTTTGTTCCATCACTAACTGTCATGTGGAACACGGTAGCTGCACATTGCAGATGTATTTAGTTTTATTAAAAAATATTCTTTCCCTTCTCCCTCACTTCTCTCCTCCTTCCTTCCTCTCCCTCACTTCTCCCCTCCTTCCTTCCTCTCCCTCACTTCTCCCCTCCTTCCTTCTCCCTCACTTCTCTCCTCCTTCCTTCCTCTCCTCACTTCTCCCCTCCTTCCTTCTCCCTCACTTCTCCCCTCCTTCCTTCTCCCTTACTTCTCCCCTCCTTCCTCCTTCCTCTCCCTCACTTCTCCCCTCCTTCCTTCCTCTCCCTCACTTCTCCCTCCTTCCTTCCTCTCCCTCACTTCTCCCCTCCTTCCTTCTCCCTCACTTCTCCCCTCCTTCCTTCTTCTCCCTCACTTCTCCCCTCCTTCTTCTTCTCCCTTACTTCTCCCCTCCTTCCTTCTCCCTCACTTCCCCTCCTTCCTTCTCCTCACTTCTCCCCTCCTTCCTTCTTCTCCCTCACTTCTCCCCTCCTTCCTTCTCCCTCACTTCTCCCCTCCTTCCTTCTCCCTCACTTCTCCACTCCTTCCTTCTCCCTCACTTCTATCCTCCTTCCTTCCTTCTCCCTCACTTCTCCCCTCCTTCCTTCTCCATCACTTCTCCCCTCCTTCCTTCCCCCCCACTTCTCCCCTCCTTCCTTCTCCCTCACTTCTCCCCTCCTTCCTTCTTCCTCACTTCTCCCTTCTTCCTTCTCCCTCACTTCTCCCCTTCTTCCTTCTCCCTCACTTCTCCCCTCCTTCCTTCTCCCTCACTTCTCCCCTCCTTCCTTCCCCTCACTTCTCTCCTCCTTCCTTCTTCTCCCTCACTTCTCCCCTCCTTCCTTCTCCCTCACTTCTCCCCTTTCTTCTCCCTCACTTCTCCCATCTTTTCTTCTTCTCCCTCACTTCTCCCCTCCTTTCTTCTTCTCACTCACTTCTCCCCTCCTTCCTTCTTCTCTCTCACTTCTCCCTTCTTTCCTTCTTTTCCCTCACTTCTCCCCTCCTTTCTTCTTCTCCCTCATTTCTCTCCTCTTTCGTTCTTCTCCCTCATTTCTCTCCTTATTCCCCCTCATTTCTCCCCCTCCTTCCTTCTTCTCCCTCATTTCTCCCTCCTTCCTTCTCCCTCACTTCTATCCCCCTTTCCCTTCTCCCTCATTTCTCCCCTCCTTCATTCTTCTCACTTCTCGCCTCCTTCCTCACTTTTCTCTTTTCCAACCGTTTCTCCCTCACTTCTCCCTTCCTTCCTCTTCCTCATTCCTCCCCTCATTCCCCCCCTCATTCCTCCCCTCATTCCTCCCCTCCTCTCCCCTTGTCTTTTTCTACTTTCTTTTGAAAAAAAAATAGCTTTCACTAAAAAAAAACAGTTTGTAATTGTTTCTCTGGAATTTGTTTGTGATGCATTGTTTATGAGGGGGAGGGTTTGAGGGGGGGAGGGGGAGGGGGAGGGGGAGGGGGGAGGGGGGGGAGGGGGGAGGGGAGGGGGGAGGGGGAGGGGGAGAGTTGATGGGATGGTAGGATGAAAAAGGGGGTGGTGAAGGGGGGGAGGATGGGGGGGGAGTGGGGTGGAAAAGGGTGGAAAGGGAAGGGAAAGAGGAGGACGAATAAAAGGAGAGGGGATAAGAACATAAGAACATAAGAACGAAGGAACACTGCAGAAGGCCTACTGGCCCATGCGAGGCAGGTCAATCCAAGTCTCCTACCGGCTTTAAGCCAATGCACCCACCTAGTCAGGTCAGGTCACAATGACTTAAGGGAGGAACACGGCAACCGACCGGGTTTAGCACAAGCTATCAGGTCCAACTCACATCCATCATGTTTTATCCAACCTATTTTTAAAGCTACACAACGTTCTGGCCTCTATAACTTTTACTCGGGGTTTGTTTTCCACTCATCCACAACTCTATTCCCAAAACCCAGTACTTTCCTATACCCTTCCTGAATCTGAATTTTTCCAACTTAAAACCTTTGCTGCGAGTCCTGTCTAGGCTAGATATTTTCAGCACACTATTTACATCTCGTTTATTTATTCCTGTCTTCCATTTATACACCTCAATCATATCCCCCCTAATTTTTACGTCTTTCTAGAGAGTGCAGATTCGGGGCCCCTTAGTCTATCCTCATAGGGGAAAGGGTTTTTGATACATGGGATCAACTTTGTCATCCTCCTTTGTACATTTTCTAGAGAATTTATATCCATCCTGTAATACGGTGACCAAAACTGTGCAGCATAATCTAAATGAGGCCCAACCAAGGATGTATACAGTTGAAGAACAACCTGAGGACTCCTATTATTTATGCTTCTTGATATGAAGCCAAGGATTCTATTAGCTTTATTGCGAACACTTTGCACTGTTGTCTTGGTTTTGAGAGAGAGAGAGAGAGGAGGGGAGAGAGAGAGAGGAGAGAGAGAGAGAGAGAGAGAAAAGAGAGAGAGAGAGAGAGAGAGAATAATGAGGAGGAATAAGGGAGTGAAGTAAGAAAGGGATGACTTAGTGGGAAAAAAAAGATTATGTGAATGAGGATGGAGGAGGAATAGCAGGATTGTAGATGAATGGTTCAAAGAACCGACACGACGTTAAATTAGACACATGTGCAACTCTTGGGTATCTTTATTGAGGAAACGATTCGCCACACAGTGGCTTCATCAGTCCATACAAAGGATAAACTTGAAGAACAGGAGGAGAATGAGGTAATCAGTCCCTCAACCTTGAGTCGATGTGGTCAGTCCATCAATCTTGAATAGAATACGGCATATGAGCGGAGAAGAAGCTTATAAACCGTATGGCAGGGAATTCTTCGCTTGCCTAACCCTTGGGCACGACCTACTTCCACATTGGACAAATGTGACACCACCTACGACTTCTGCACCTCTCCTGCCTACGGTTTATAAGCTGCTTCTCCGCTCATATGCCGTATTCTATTCAAGATTGATGGACTGACCACATCGTCTCACATTCTCCTGTTCAAGTTTCTCCTTTGTATGGACTGATGAAGCCACTGTGTGGCGAAACGTTTCCTCAATAAAGATACCCAAGAGTTGCACATGTGTCTAATTTTAACAAAGGTAAGCCAGTAAAAGGCCTCGGTCAGATAACCAAAAGCTCCAGCTGCACTTCATTATACAAATAAAACCCATGTCAGGAAACACTTGTCCTGTTTCCTGACAAATCTTACCTAACCTAATAGTAACACTCTGCTGATCTTTGAGACGTGGATGGACAATACGTTGTGGCTATTGCTTTCAGTCGCCCGGTAAATATCACGAAAAGTCTTATTTACAAAGTATGATCTTCCCTGTATTTTGTAATGATGGATGAGGGGGAATATGACCGCTTCAGATGTCACCTCGGGTTGCCTAAACAACAGGGAAATCAAAGCACCAATTACCAAGCTGTCGTACAGTTAGAAGGATATTCTAGAACACTGGGAAAAGCAGCACGAGGAGTCCCCGGAAGATTGTGACAAAATAAGCCTTGTACACAAAACTATAAGAAGAATATGCAAGTCGCAACCAGATGATACAAGATGCAAAACAACCACAGGGGGAGTTGAATGATAGCTCTATGCCTTTCATGTTGCAAATACATCAGAAGCTTGAAATGTTGCAGGAGTAGGAAGTCAAAGCAGATTAATTCAGCGGAACGTTCTAGCTAGAACATTCCCTTGAACTAATCTGCTTTGGCTTCCTGCTCATTTCTGCAACATTACAAGCTCCTGATGTGTTGATTGCAACACGAAAGGCCTAGAGCTGTCATTGAACTCCCCTTGTGGATGTATTGCCTGAAAGGAATGTGTTACATTACGTTTTTATTATACAATTAAACGTAAGTAAAAGAGAACCAAGTGTTGGCAGCACCTCCGTCTGTTATTGTCTGCAACAACGTGTAAAAAAAAGATGTCTTTCTTTTGTCTTTATGAAGTTTATTGCCATTATGAAATTTTGATATTCGGTGTATTTGAACGTCTTGGCAAGGAGAGAGTTATGTTAGAGGGGAGGTATGGAGGGGGAGGTATGGAGGGGGAGGTATGGAGGGGAGATATGGAGGGGAAGGTATGGAGGGGAGGTATGAAGGGGGAATTATGGGGGGGGAGGTAGGGAGGGGATGGTATGAATGGGAAATTATGGAGGGGAGGTATGGAGGGGGAATTATGGAGGGGGAGGTATGGAGGGGGAATTATGGAGGGGGAATTATGGAGGGGGGGTTTATGGAGGGGGAATTATGGAGGGGAGGTATGGAGGGGGAGGTAATGGAGGGGGAATTATGGAGGGGAGGTATGGAGGGGAATTATGGAGGGGAGGTATGGAGGGGGAATTATGGAGGGGGAGGTATGGAGGGGGAATTATGGGGGGGAAAAAAAATTAATGGAGGGGGAATTATGGAGGGGGAAGAAATGGAGGGGGAATTATGGGGGGGGAGGTATGGAGGGGGAGGTATGGAGGGGGGGTTTATGGAAGGGGAGGTATGGAAGGGGAGGTATGGAGGGAGGTATGGAAGGGGAGGTATGGAAGGGGAAGAGAACGCCGGATCTAGTTTTTTTTACATTATTAAATAAAATGGGACACATCAGCAGTGTGCTGCTCCGCTATTGTGCATGATAGTTAACAGAAACTGGCTGTGTTTCCGTCATACAGGCCATGCCTGTAGATGACCTGTAGTCAGTTCCAAAGGCCACCGCCCTTGTGGCCCGATCCCAGACCATGCCTCCTTGTTGCTAGCCTAATCACTTAAGATGTTGGTGCTCGCTGCTTGCAGCCCAGTGCATGTACTATTGCCCAGCTGATCAGGAATTGACTTGAGAGACCTATCGATTTCCATCTGGAGGACATTTAGGGACTGCTGTATACTACCAGCCCATTTTAATAAAGACAGCCGAAATTGCATAAATAATGAATGTACAGAGAACTTTTACTGCATATGTATGTTATGTCAAGCGCTTTAATTACTAGAAACGTTTGAAATCCCTTGACTTGTATATACATCATAATCTGCACCTGGAAAATCCTAGAGTGACTGGTTCCAAATCTGCACACAGAAATTAATCCCTACGAAGTTATAAGTCTCGGCAGACGAAGTAATATATTCCCAATGAAAACCCGTGAGTACAATGAGACAACAAAATAAATGTAAAGAGCCCAAGATTATTCAATAGTCTCCCATCATACATAAGAGGGATTACCAATAAACCCCTGGCTGTCTTCAAAAGGGAATTGGATAGGTTTCTAAAGTCAGTAGATGGCCAGCCGGGTTGTGGTTCTTAAGCTGGACTGCGTGTGGCCAGCAGTAGATGCCAGATAATAAATCTTCCTTATCCTAGAAGGGAGGGTGTTGAGGAGTAGTGGTCTCTTTACATTTGTTGAATTCTTTCTTAGTGTAACTCATCGCTCCCCTGCTTTTCACCGAGGTATCCTGCATCATGTACCTGGCCTCTTGTGTTTATATATATTATGGTGTACAGGTTTGTTACCAATCCCGCCAGTATCTTCCGGTGTATATAATAATGTATCTTCCAGATGTAGATTATGATGTATCTTTCTCGTCTATGTTCTTGAGAGTACAGTTCGAGAGACTTCAGGTGCTTCCAGGTGTTGCACTGAGTCTATATTAGCTGTGTAGACTATGTAAATTTTCCAGCTCTGTTGTTTCGCTGTAAAAACGAACAAAGTCGCAATACCATAGCTGGAACGATTCACAGATAACCCGCTCGTAGGGGAAAGAAACTTATGACGACGTTTCGGTCCGACTCGTACCATTAACTAGTCACTAGTTTATGGCCCGAGTCGGACTGAAACGTCTCCCGTGAGTGAGTTATTTGTGTACTCGGCAACACTGCAGCCTAGAGAGATAGCGAGTGACGCGAAGTGTGTCATCAATGTCATGACATCTTTTGTTCTGAAGTTGTTATTCCCTTCTCTTTCTATCCTGTTCAATTCTTTCCCTTCCCCTATTGTTCCTACCCTTCCTGTCCCCTATCGTTCCTACCCTTCCCTTCCCTATTTTATCTCCCAACCTTTCTATCTCTGACTCTACATCTCCCCACCTGGTGATGACCACCTCCAGACAGGTTTTTAAAGCAGGCGAGAGATAGTTTCTGCGACAGTGACAAGGAAAGTGCCCGATAGTGCCCTGGCACGGGAAAGTCTTGCTCATTTGGGGGAAGTAAGAGGAAATGAATGAGGAGGAAAGAGACGGTGTTAATGAGGAGAGAGAGAGAGAGAGAGAGAGAGAGAGACGTATGGAGGGAAGGAGGGAAGGAGGAAGGGAAGAAGAGTGAACATTCAAATGGTATAGATTACCGACAGGTTGTTAGGTAAGACACATATGCAACAGTTAGGTATCTTTATTTCGAAACGTTTCGCCTACAAAGTAGGCTTCTTCAGTCGAGTACAGAAAAGTTGATAGAAGCAGAAGATACTTGAAGACGATGTAATCAGTCCATCACCCTTAAAGTTTTGAGGTGGTCAGTCCCTCAGTCGGGAGAAGAGTATTGTTCCATAGACTGGGAAGAAACATGGCTTGTAACCAGGCTGTCTAGCTTCTTGTGGCATCCGAAACTAATTGGTACAGACTCTAGAGCCGCATTTGGGGAGTTATGGCAATACCCAGACGGGGTTTCGAATCCTGCTGATTGCGGTCTTTCTGTGTATATAAGAAGGTAAGAAAGAATAAACACTGCAGCAAGCCTACTGGCCCATGTTAGGCAGGTCTAAGTCTCCTGCCGCCTTAAGCCAATGACCCAACCTGGTCAAGTCAGGTCACATTCACTTAACGAAGGAGCACGGCATCCGACCTACTATCAAGCTAGTCTAATTTATCAACATGTCGGTTCTCTGAACCATTCATCTACAAAGCTAGTCAGGTGCAACTCACCCCCACCCACTCATGTATTTATCTAACCTATTTTTAAAACTTCACAACGTTTTAGCTTCTATGACGGTACTCGGGAGTTTGACTCACTCATCCACAACTCTATCACCAAATCAGTGCTTTCTTATATCCTTCCTGAATCTGAATTTTTCCGACTTAAAACCATTGCTGCGAGTCCTGTCTTTGTAGATGAATGGTTTAGAGAACCGACATGTTGATAAATTAGACACATGTGCAACTCTTGGGTATCTTTATTGTGGAAACGTTTCGCCACACAGTGGCTTCATCAGTCCGTACGTAGGAGAAACTTGAAGAACAGGAGGAGAATGAGGTAATCAGTCCCTCAACCTTGAGGGACTGATTACCATTGAACAAATGTGACACGACCTATGACTGCTGCACCTCTCCTGCCATACGGTTTATAAGCTGCCTCTCCGCTGATATGCCGCATTCTATTCAAGATTGATGGACTGAACACATCGACTCAAGGTTGAGGGACTGATTACCTCATTCTCCTCCTGTTCTTCAAGTTTCTCCTACGTACGGACTGATGAAGCCACTGTGTGGCGAAACGTTTCCACAATAAAGATACCCAAGAGTTGCACATGTGTCTAATTTATCATCGAGTCCTGTCTTGGCTAGATATTTTCAGCACGCCATTTACATCCCCTTTATTTATTCATGTTTTTCATTTATACACTTCGAGCATAAAGGGTTAATTCTACGCCTTTCTAGAGTGTGCAGATTCAGGGACCTCAGTCTGTCCTCATAGGGAAGATTTCTGATACATGGGATCATCTTTGTCTTCCTCCTCTGTACGATTTCCAGTGCATTTATATCCATTCTGTAATACGGTGACCAAAACTGTGCATCATAATCTAAATGAGGCCCAACCAAGGATATATAGAGTTGAAGAACAACCTGAGGACTTCTATTATTTATACGTCTTGATATGAAGCCAAGGATTCTGTTAGCTTTATTGCGAACACACATGCACTGTTGTCTTGGTTTTAGATTACTGCTAACCAGAACTCCCAAATCCTTTTCGAACTCAGTAATATTAAGATCTACATTTAGTTTAGTTTATATGTGGCATGATTGTTTTCCTGGCCAATGTTTAGACCTTTGCATTTGTCTATATTAAACCACATCTGTCACTTCTCCGACCACTGCATCAGTCTATTCAAATCTTCTTGGAGTGCTCGAATGACCTTGTCAGAATAAATTCGTCCCAGTCGATGTAATCAGTCCATCATTTTTTTCAAGATTGACTGATTACATCGACTCAAGGCTGAGGGACTGATTACCTCACACTCCTGCTCTTCACAATTCTCCTTTGTATGGACTGATGAAGCCACTGTGTGGTGAAGCGTTTCCTCAATAAAGATACTCAAGTGCTGTATAGTGTCTAATTTATCAAATTTGCAATGAAAACATTCATGGTCTTAAATCAATTAACAAAATACCGTTCATTAATGGTCTCCTCATTGAGTCTAAGACATTGGTTGTAGCCTTTTACAGTGACCCACGTTAAAGGCTACTGTAACAATGAAATATGGATGCACCTGGGTACAGTATGTTAAAGAGTTACTCACATATGCTGAGTTAATTAACAACATTAATGATGTAATCGAAGTTTTGGTGGTTAAAACTGAACTCAAGTATCTAGTTACTGTACTTATAAACAAACAGCCAGAAGCAACTTCCCAGCGGTTCTAAAACCAAGTAATGAAAAATCGAGAACTGTCTTTGGAACCTATCAAACCCAACCTCAAACATTCTATTGCTTGGTTATTTCAGTTTAAGACTGTAATAACAGAATCTCAGGAGTCAGTCTGTATGAACAGCTTCACTAAACTCAACTACTAAAACCAACAAACTGGCTAAATGCCATAAAATAATGGAACCGACCAGACTAGAAAATACTTTAGATCTAATATTAAAAAAAAAAAATAAAGATATGGTACGGAACATAAGTGCTAAAAACAGTAAACTGAGATATCAATATAACAGTAGTTCAGACATGAACACTCACTGGAATTGATCAGCACTCAGACATGAGGGTATGTTAAACAGATTTAACTTTAAACACAAGAACATCAGTTGGAAGCTAATAAATCGCGAGGTTAGTGACATATGCACGAAAACCTTATGGTGTGGACATGAAGCAGTACTTTGAAAAAATGAGCTCAGTGGTACTAGAAGCATGATCCAGACATATACCATTACAAAGGAGAAGGTGCATAATGGAAACAGAGAGACGCGTCCTCTATCAGCGAAGACGACGAATACCAGAGCTTCTAAAAGGCAGCAGAATCTCTGAAGAACGGAAAATAAGACTGGCCAGAAAACTGATAAAGGTTGAGCTCAAACAAAGTGTTTTATTAAACCCAGGAGAAACAGAGAGAGCAAAAAGGCCATAAATGAAATCAAGAGAAATTCAAAATAATTCTTATATGCATAATTCAACTGGCGTCAAATCTTCAATGCTGATTTATAACCATATACGAAATTTTTGCTACACTATATTATTCTTTTTGACGTGCATTGAGATAAATGGAGCTGGAGTTATGGAACGAGCAGCGACCAGAACACATCTGGTTATAACAGTTGCAATAATAATACGGCAGGTATTACGGTAATTCGCCAGAATTGAGAATAGCAGCAGCTAATATTATCCCTAAATTATTTTAGGGAGCACGGGATGTGAGCTCAGTGACCCACTCACCATCATGCCACTACATCTTCCCCTCCACCACCATGCCTTCTCCACCACACAACCGACATTACCAGCAACACAACACCACCACACAACCAACACCACCACCACCACCAAACAATCAACATCTTCCACACCAGCACCACATATTCCCAGCTGGAGACAATGCTTGCCTTGTATGTTGTGAATCAGAGATCAGGAAGCTTTTATCTCGCCGTGAAGTACAGCGATACGCTTTAAAACCTTCGACTCAGAAGGAAAAAAGAGAGCCCAAACTCCTTCACCTCTGCCAAAAGAGAGCAAGAGAGAGAGAGAGAGCAAGAGAGAGAGAGAGAGAGAGAGAGAGAGAGAGAGAGAGAGAGAGAGAGAGAGAGAGAGAGAGAGAGAGAGAGAGAGAGAAATGAGAGGATTTAGTAGGTCTTGCATCCTAGGCGAAGACTGAGATACAAATAGATCTCTGGTACAGGTTCGTCATCCATGCGTGTACTCATCTAGTTGTAGTTACAGGGGTCGATTCATAGCTCCTGGGCCCGCCTCTTCACTGGTCGCTACTGGGTCACGCTTCCTGCTCCACGAGCTTTGTCATACATCTTCTTAAAGCTATGTATGGATCCTGCCTCCACTACATCACTTCCCAGACTATTCCACTTCCTGACAACTCTGAAGATATACTTCCTAACGTCCCTGTGTCCCCTTGTTGCTGTGTCCCATCTCTGGAATATCCTGTCTCTGTCCACCTTGTCAATTCCTCTCAGTATTTTATATGTCCTGAAGTTTACCAGGAAAGGGTTTCGGGGGTCAACGCCCCCGCGGCTCGGTTTGAGACCAGGCCTCATGGTGGATCAGGGTCTGATCAACCAGGCTGTTACTGCTGGCCGCACGCAAACTGACGTACGAACCACAGCCCGGTTGGTCAGGTACTGAGTTTAAGTGCCTGTCCAGTGCCTTCTTAAAGACAGTCAGGGGTCTTTTGGTAATCCCCCTTATGTATGCTGCGAGGCAGCTGAACAGTCTTGGACCCCGGACACTTATTGTGTTGTCTCAGTGCTTTTCATTGGGGGAATGTTGCAGTTCCTGCCAAGTCTTTTGCTTTCATAGGGAGTGATTTTCGTGTGCAGGTTTGGTACCAATCCCTCCGGGACCTTCCAAGTGTATATAATCATGTATCACTCTCGCCTGCGTTCCAGGGAATACACATCAAAGACCTTCAACCGTTCCCAGTAGTTTAGGTGCCATACCGTACTTATGTGTGCCCTGAAAGTTATTTGTACACTCTCCAGATCTGCAATGTCGCCAGCCTTGAAGGGGGCCGTTATTGTACAGCAGTATTCCAGCCTAGAGAGCACAAGCGATTTGAAGAGAAATGTCGTTATCGTATCCCCCCTCTCTCTCCTGTCCTCCAGTGCTGTCAGGTTGATTTCCCTTAACCTCTCCTCGTAGGAGACGCCCCATAGCTCCGGCACTAATCTTGTTGCAAACCTTTGCACTTTCTCTAGTTTCCTTACGTGTTTGGCTAGGTGTGGGTTCCAAACCGGTGCTGCATACTCCAATATAGGCCTAACGTACACGGTGTACAGGGTCCTGAATGATTCCTTATTGAGATATCGGAATGCTGTTCTTAGGTTAGCCAGGCGCCCATATGCTGCAGCAGTTATTTGGTTGATGTGCACCTCAGGAGATGTGCCCGGTGTTATACTCATCCCAAGATCCTTTTCCTTGAGTGAGGTTTGCAGTCTCTGGCTCCCTAAACTATACTCCGTCTGCAGTCTTCTTTGCCCTTTCCCAATCTTCATGACTTTGCACTTAGTGTGGTTGAACTCCAGGAACCAGTTGCTGACCAAGCCTGCAGCCTGTCCAGATCCCTTTGTAGTTCTGGCTGGTCTTCATTCGATTGAATTCTTCTCGTGTGTGTGTGTGTGTGTGTGTACTCACCTAGTTGTACTCACCTAGTTGAGGTTGCGGGGGTCGAGTCCGAGCTCCTGGCCCCGCCTCTTCACTGATCGCTACTAGGTCTCACTCCCTGAGCCGTGAGCTTTATCATACCTCTGCTTAAAGCTATGTATGGATCCTGCCTCCACTACATCGCTTCCCAAACTATTCCACTTACTGACTACTCTGTGGCTGAAGAAATACTTCCTAACATCCCTGTGATTCATCTGTGTCTTCAACTTCCAACTGTGTCCCCTTGTTACTGTGTCCAATCTCTGGAACATCCTGTCTTTGTCCACCTTGTCAATTCCTCTCAGTATTTTGTATGTCGTTATCATGTCCCCCCTATCTCTCCTGTCCTCCAGTGTCGTCAGGTTGATTTCCCTTAACCTCTCCTCGTAGGACATACCTCTTAGCTCTGGGACTAGTCTTGTTGCAAACCTTTGCACTTTCTCTAGTTTCTTTACGTGCTTGGCTAGGTGTGGGTTCCAAACTGGGTCCTGAATGATTCCTTATTAAGATGTCGGAATGCAGTTCTGAGGTTTGCTAGGCGCCCATATGCTGCAGCAGTTATTTGGTTGATGTGCGCTTCAGGAGATGTGCCTGGTGTTATACTCACCCCAAGATCTTTTTCCTTGACTGAGGTTTGTAGTCTCTGGCCCCCTAGACTGTACTCCGTCTGCGGTCTTCTTTGCCCTTCCCCAATCTTCATGACTTTGCACTTGGTGGGATTGAACTCCAGGAGCCAATTGCTGGACCAGGTCTGCAGCCTGTCCAGATCCCTTTGTAGTTCTGCCTGGTCTTCGATCGAGTGAATTCTTCTCATCAACTTCACGTCATCTGTAAACAGGGACACCTCAGAGTCTATTCCTTCCGTCATGTGTGTACTCACCTAGTTGTACTCACCTAGTTGAGGTTGCGGGGGTCGAGTCCGAGCTCCTGGCCCCGCCTCTTCACTGATCGCTACTAGGTCACTCTCCCTGAGCCGTGAGCTTTATCATACCTCTGCTTAAAGCTATGTATGGATCCTGCCTCCACTACATCGCTTCCCAAACTATTCCACTTACTGACTACTCTGTGGCTGAAGAAATACTTCCTAACATCCCTGTGATTCATCTGTGTCTTCAGCTTCCAACTGTGTGTGTGTGTGTGTGTGTGTGTGTGTGTGTGTGTGTGTGGTGTGTTGTGTGTGTGTGTGTGTGTGTGTGTGTTACATATTATATTTGCTGTTGCTTCTAGTCATGGGTTTCTAACTATGGACTGATGCTGGCAGTAATATCTTAATACTAACTTTCGCTTGTCTGCCCACTAACTACACTTAACTAGGTGCAGTTCGCTGCTTACTAGCTACAGACTCTTCCTAGTTAATTGCCTGATATGTCTATTACGATTCCTTTATTTTCAGTTGTCTTTTAAGGAAGTATTTAAAGGTAGCAGTGAGATGTGGGAGGGAATGGTGGCAGTGAAGGGTAGCAGTGAGCAATGGAAGAGCTGTGGCAGTGAATGTTTGCAGTGAGGAATGACAGTGAAGATTTGCAAAGCTTGTGACACAGAATAAATCTTTAAAAAAAAAGTCTCACTATATCGTCTATGTAACACATTATATAAAATAGTGCCGGGGATCGACCCGGTGGCCTTGCAATGCAAGTCCACAACTATATAGACTTCGCCACCGAGTACACAACAGAGGGAGTGAATGACAGATTGGATACCTTTATTGACAAAGTTTCGCTCACACATTGGGCTTTATAAAGTCAGAGAATGCATGAGTAAGAGGAGTATGTACTTACATATATTTCCATATACGTGGAGTGACTCGGATCCGAAAAGAATGAAGAACTCGTAAGATACACTGCATACAAAACACAAGAAGATCGCCAGATAGAACTAAAGGAGCATGCGAAAGACCTAGGAGTGACAATGTCAGTTGACCTTTCTTACCAAGAACACAATAAGGCAAACATCAAACCCAAACCCAAAGCCAAACCCAAACCCAAACGGAGGTCGAAAACAAGAAATTTTTATTAAATCCAGCAACGCATATCGTTCATGGACGGAAAATTCCCTAATGTACCTGAAGTGAATTATGAAAAACAGTCATTCCACTCCTCCAGTCAAGTGTCATTTGTTGAGTACCACACATCTGACAGCCTCTCTCAAGAAGTTCATCATGAATAATCCCTTTCGTAAACCAAATGAAAAAGGCAAATGGTCAAGAGGAAATGTCTTCCATAATTATGACTTAAAACTATTGTAAATGGCACATACATATACACACAGATACATGCATGTATACATGCATATATAGATACATATACATACACATTCATGCATACATACACATATATATACATAAATACATACGTACATGCACACAGACGTACACATACATGCATACACATGCACGCATACATATTAAAAAACACGATGCATGATAATTTCAATTTGTGAAAAAAATTCACCTGGCTTGGCAGGTCTAGCTAATGTGTGAGTTATGGAACCACAGAAATGGATAAAGGATCAGTATTGATGATATTGCTAACCTGTCTTCACGTTTTTCATTGAGAATATTTCAGGATGTAAGTGAATTTAGCAAATGATTTTCCTCTTCAAAGAGCAAGGTATAGTGAGGGGTGGCAGTGAGAGGGTGGCAGTGTGGGGGTGGCAGTGTGGGGTGGCAGTGTGGGGGTGGCAGTGTGGAGGTGGCAGTGTGGGGGTGGCAGTGAGAGGGTGGCAGTGTGGGGGTGGCAGTGTGGAGGTGGCAGTGTGGGGGTGGCAGTGAGAGGGTGGCAGTGTGGGGGTGGCAGTGTGGGGTGGCAGTGTGGGGGTGGCAGTGTGGAGGTGGCAGTGTGGGGTGGCAGTGTGGAGGTGGCATTGTGGGGGTTTGGGAGTGTGGGGGTGGCAGTGTGGGGGTGGCAGTGTGGAGGGGGCAGTGAGAAGGTGGCAGTGAGAGGGTGGCAGTGTGGGGTGGCAGTGTGGGGGTGGCAGTGTGGAGGTGGCATTGTGGGGGTGGCAGTGTGGGGTGGCAGTGTGGAGGTGGCAGTGTGGAGGTGGCAGTGAGAGGGTGGCAGTGAGAGGGTGGCAGTGTGGAGGTGGCAGTGTGGAGGTGGCATTGTGGGGGTGGCAGTGTGGGGGTGGCAGTGTGGGGGTGGCAGTGTGGGGGTGGCAGTGAGAGGGTGGCAGTGTGGGGGTGGCAGTGTGGGGGTGGCAGTGTGGGGGTGGCAGTGTGGGGGTGGCAGTGTGGAGGTGGCAGTGTGGGGGTGGCAGTGAGAGGGTGGCAGAGTGGGGGTGGCAGTGTGGGGGTGGCAGTGTGGGGGTGGCAGTGTGGGGTGGCAGTGTGGGGGTGGCAGTGTGGAGGTGGCAGTGTGGGGGTGGCAGTGTGGAGGTGGCAGTGTGGGGGTGGCAGTGTGGAGGTGGCAGTGTGGGGTGGCAGTGTGGGGGTGGCAGTGTGGGGGTGGCAGTGTGGAGGTGGCTGTGGAGGTGGCAGGTGGGGGTGGCAGTGTGGGGGTGGCAGTGTGGGGGGTTGCAGTGTGGGGAGTGGCAGTGTGGGGAGTGGCAGTGTGGGGGGTGGCAGTGTGGGGGGTGCAGTGTGGGGGGTGGCAGTGTGGGGGTGGCAGTGTGGGGGTGGTTGTGAGGGGTTGTGAGGAACTAGTCTCGTTGGAAATCTCTGCACTTTTTCCAGTTTCTTGATATGCTTGACCTGGGTGGGTTCAATACCGGTGTTACGTACTCCAACATGGACCTGAAGTACACAGTGTACAGTGTGGTGAATGAATCCTTACCTAGATGCCTTAAAGCTAGTCTTGGATTTTCCATATATACATTTGCTACAGCAGTTATTTGGCTCATGTGCGCCTCAAGTGATATGCTCGGTATAATACACAATCCGAGGTCCTTCTTCATGAGTGAAGCCTGCAGGCTTTGCCTTCCGAGCCTATATTCCGTCTGTAGTCTTCTTTGCCCTTCCCCAAACTTTGTAACTTTGCACTTGCTGGGGTTAAACTCCATAGCCACTTGTCAGACTATATCTGCAACCTGTCCAGATGCATTTGTAGCCTTTCCTGGTCCACGTCTGCTTGTATTCTCATTAGTTTCATATCTGCAAACAGGGAGAACTCTGACTCTATCCCATCCATCTCGCTATTCATGTATATAAGAAACAGCACCGATCCTGGAACTGATCCTTTTGGAATCCCATTCGTCACATGCACCCATTCTGGTACCTCTTCATGGACAATCGCTCGTTGTTTCCTTCCCGTCATGTATGCTTTGATCCACATAGTATTTTCACTGTTATTTCTACCTGCACTTACAGCTATTGTACCAGTCTCTTGTGCAGTACTGTGTCAAAAGCCTTCTTACAGTCAAAGAAAATGTATTACCCGAAAGGGTAATACATAGCTGTACAGTGGAATTTACTGAAGAAGGAATATGAAAAGTCAGAGACCAGTGTGTGGTAGCAGTGCGCAAGAGGTAGATTTAGAGAGGTTAGTCGGTAGTGCTAAAGGGAAAATATAATCAAAGTTGGTGTAGTAACTTTCTGATAGGTAATAAAAAAGGGAGTCTGCATCTAAGGTGGGACTTTCGGCGAGGTCAGATAAATTAAGTGTATTATGGAAGTGAAGAGTCAGAAGTAAATTCTGCGTGCTTGCTGACAGAACAATCTATGAAATATTGAACTGGTAACAACTTGGCAATCTTCACAAAGCGGTGCCGAGCGTTTTTCCATAACATACCCGTGAGCGAGACGCTTGTCCGATATATAGGCGGGAGAGTGTAGACTCCCAAACAAGACAACGATGGTAAGAAGTTGACTGTAAACTTTAATATGGTTTGACAGAATTCAATTTATTGTAGACCATCTCATGCCAGCGTTGTGAAGCTGTTTAAAGATTATTGCAAAACAGTCTGAGAAAGGAAGACCTGTGTGAAATGAGGAAGTCATGAACTTCTGACCAAGCAGAGGAAGTTGCCTGCTCGTTTTCTTGAACATCTAAATGTTCAGGGACCCAGCAGAAAACAACGTCTGTGTGTTTACTAGAAATGCAACTTAACCAAAGCTGTATATGTAGAATGATGGGATGAGGGGAATCAAAATTCTGGATAGCTTGTAACACACTATTGAAATCTAACACTACTACAGATATTGAAGTAAGCATTGATGCAATTTGTATGACAACCACCAGCATCGCATATAATTCTGCTGTGAAAATAATAACCGAGTCTAATAAATGACCTCGTATAATGCAATCCGGAAAAAAAAACTCAGAGGATTTAGAACCATTACTGTAGACCGCAAAGGCACAAGAACGACAATGTAAGTGGTTAAGAAAGAGTCAGCATGAAGGTATAGGTAACTGAGCTTTCGCACATGGAAGCGAGAGAAAAACAGACTAGGACCGTCGGAACTTCCCAAGGAGGGAGGAAAAAAAATATAATCCTGGATGGACATACAGAGGAGGGAAATTAAGGAGAGCCAAGAGACAGAGTGAATACGGATAGGAAAGGGGCGTAATAAAAATGGGGGCAGGGATCAGAGGAGTAATCACATCTGTTACCATTCTATGTGTAGAAGGATCGTGAACGTCATGAGAAAGGACAAAATGACGGAGACAATGGGTATCACGCTGATCTTGCAAAGATGGAACATTCGTCTGTTCATTTAAACTCTCAACATGGAGTGAACAAAGTGCACCTAGACACAAACGCAACCTGTAATGAAGAACGGAATCACTGTAGAAATATTGGGAAAAGTTGCAGAACAGCTGATCGCCACAGTCCAATTTAGGTAAGATTAGAGCAGAATGAAAAACGAAGAAAAGTTCGTTTGTCAACCCCTAAGAAAGATGGGCAAGAGGTTTAAGAAGGCTGAGACAGCTATGGCAAGCTGCTTTCAAAGAGGTTATGCGAGGCTTCTAAGATATCCGTCGATCAAACAGAAGGCCGGAAAACTTGACTGCATTTCCTTCAGGAAAATGGGAGTCATTCAGGTATAACCCGGTATTAGGGACAATAAAGTACCTTGTAAAAGTAATCTGATGTGTTTTATTAACAGAAAATTTAAACCCATAAGAGATGAGCCAGTGGGAAACATAGTCGGTAGCATTCTGGAGAGAGGCTGCTACAAGGTGAGTCAGCTCCTGCACAAGCTATTGTAAAGTCGTCGACAAAGTAATGACCAAATATCGGATGGGAGAACACAAGCCAAATCACTGTTAGCAAGCAGAAAAGTGTGTTGCTAAGAACACAACCCTGAGAGACACCTTTAGCCTACACGAGATGGATGTCTCGAAGGCCTAAGGATTAAGCTTGGGCTAAGATGTTATCTACCTGGAGGGTATTCCTGGGATCAACGCCCCCGCGGCCCGGTCCACGACCAGGCCTCCCGGTGGATCAGGGCCTGATCAACGAGGCTGTTACTGCTGGCCGCACGCAATCCAACGTACAAACCACAGCCCGGCTGATCCGGCACCGACTTTAGGTATCTGTCCAGCGCCCTCTTGAAGACAACCAGGGGTCTACTGGTAATGCCCCATATTGCTGATGGGAGGCTGTTGAACAGTCTTTGGCCCCGGATACTTACTTCGTTTTCTCTTAGTGTACCAGTGACACCCCTACTTTTCACTGGGGGTATGTTGCATCGCCTGCCAAGTCTTTTGCTTTCGTATGGAGTGATTGCTGTGTGCATATTAGGGACCAGTCCCTCCAGAATCTTCCAGGTGTAGATTATGATACATCTCTCTCGCCTGCGCTCTAGTGAGTACAAGTCAAGTTCTTTCAGGCGTTCCCAGTAGTTATGGTGTTTGATGGAACTTACACGTGCAGTAAAGGTTCTCTATACATTCTCAAGATCTGCAATTTCACCTGCCTTGAATGGTGATGTTAATGTACAGCAGAATTCCAGCCTAGAGAAAACAAGTGATTTAAAAAGGATCATCATTGGCTTAGTGTCTCTTGTCTTGAATGTTCTCATTATCCATCCTATCAGTTTCCTAGCAGATGTGATAGTGGCATTGTTGTGGTCCTTGAAGGTGAGGTCTTCGGACATTACCACACCCAGGTCCTTCACATTACTTTTCCGCTGTATTGTGTGATTGGAGTTTGTAGCATACTCAGTCCTAGTTATTATTTCCTCCAGTTTTCCATAACGGAGTAGTTGGAATTTGTCTTCATTGAACATAATATTGTTCTCTGTTGCCCATTGGAAAACTTGGTTTATATCTTCCTGGAGCTTTGCCGTGTCCTCAATGGATGACACTCTCATGCATATCCTAGTATCATCTGCAAAGGATGATACAGTGCTGTGGTTTACATCTCTGTCTATGTCTGATATGAGAATAAGGAACAGGATAGGTGCAAGTACTGTGCCTTGTGGTACAGAGCTCTTCACTATGGCAGCATCCAATTTAACTCTGTTTACCACTACTCTTAGTGTGCGATTGGTTAGAAAGTTGAAGATCCATCTGCCTACTTTGCCAGTTATCCTTTTAGCACGCATTTTGTGTGCTATTACACCATGATCGCACTTGTCAAAGGCTTTTGCAGTCTGTGTATACTACGTCTGCATTCTGTTTGTTTTCCAGTGCATCCAGGACCATATCATAGTGGTCTAGCAGTTGCGAGAGGCAGGAGCGACCTGCTCTGAAACCATGTTGCCCTGGGTTGTACAACTGTTGGGAGTCCAAGTGGTTTGCTATCCTGTTTCTCAGAACTCTTTCAAAGCTTTTTATGATATGGGACGTTAAAGCTATTGGTCTATAGTTCTTAGCAACTGCTTTGCTGCCACCTTTATGAAGTGGGGCTATATCTGTTGTTTTTAGTGACTGTGGAACTCGCCTGCGTCTAAGATCCTTCTCCATAGCATAGTTAGGGCCCGTGAGAAGGGTTTCTTGCAATTCTTAATGAACACAGTTCCACGAGTCTGGGCCTGGGGCTGAGTGCATGGGCATGTCAATGGCTTCTCGAAGTCTAGTGGAGTTAAGGTTATGTTAGCGATCTGGCATACATTGACAGGGTTTTGAGGCTCATTCATGAAAAAAAAAATTCGGATGGTCAATCTTTAGACTGATTAGCGGTTCGCTGAACACAGTCATATTGAGATTTCAGTATCTCGTTCATTTCTTTGTCATCTGTGTAATAGGTAGGTTGATAATGCGCACAGCAGACCACACAACACACATCGAGCAGACCACACAACACTCACAGCAGATCACACAATACTCACAGCAAGCCACACAATACTCACAGCAAGCCACACAATACTCACAGCAAGCCCCACAACACGGCAAACCACACAACTTACACATCAAACCACACAGCACACACAGCAGACCACATAATACACATCGAGCAGACCACACAACACTCACAGCAGACCACACAACACACATCGAGCAGACCACACAACACTCACAGCAGACCACACAACACTCACAGCAGACCACACAACACTCACAGCAGACCACACAACACTCACAGCAGACCACACAACACACATCGAGCAGACCACACAACACACAGCAGATCACACAATACTCACAGCAAGCCACACAATACTCACTGCAAGCCACACAATACTCACAGCAAGCCACACAATACTCACAGCAGACCACACAACACGGCAAACCACACAACTCGCACAGCAAACCACACAGCACACACAGCAGACCACACAATACACGTACACAGCAACCCACACAACACACACAGCAGACCACACAACGCACACACAGCAAACCACACAACACACTCGTGGTCCCAGATTGCACTCATCCCATACTTTTTACCACTCTGGCTGGTGTTACAGTTCTCGCCTCATGTATATTCAGCAAGGGGTTTTGTTACGGTGTCTGCGTGGGTGGTGGAGAGGATGTATCTTACACCATAAATACCAGGAGATAAGATGATGTTAGAGCGTGTATTGTGCAGCATCTCTGCGCGGACCCTCTAAGACACTGGCGGCCTTGATGGCGCTCCCGGCAGATAAGATCTGCGCCTCGCTACGTTTGTAAACACAGGTGATTCTCAGGCGCATCGAAGCGGGGATGCGTAGGGAGATGGTTATAAAGTGTGGGTGGCGTGCCAGCCAACTGTGTGGGACCGTAACACGCACCAGGGGCGGTAGTAGAGGCGGTGGCCGCATGCACCCCCACCTCAGGTAGCATGCGGGAGACTGATGAGCTGGGGTGTCGGACACGCCAAATAATTATGCGCGTTTGTGAGAGTATATTGTGCGCGGGTCTGAGTGAAGGCCAGAGTTTTGACTACTGCCACGTCTGATCTATAGACGCAAGAAAGTCGAAGTGAACACTCGTGCAGAGCATCCGAACTTCCACTCTAAAGTGGTTACACTTCTTAACGCGTAGAAGAGAATTCCCTTCCCATTGACTCTCACTACCCAAGATTAAACTTCATTTATTGCCACACTGAGCACAGAATTCAGACTCAGAACTCTTCTTAAATGATCGTTCTTCCCATGATGACAGGATTATAGACTCTGCGGAGAGGACACACTGCCATCATATTAATATTGAGAACCGATGCATTTAGAAGATTTTGGGGAACTATTTTCCCGCTGGCTCCATCCAGGGTTAGTGGAGCACCTGAGTACCAGAATATATATTAGGGCTGAATATAGAAAACTATGATATATATTCTCTTGAAGTGAGGTGCTTTGATGGTGGTGCTTGCGCTGTGAAAACGAAAAAAAAAGATTCAGTTTTAATGCCAGTAATCAAAAAATTCTAGTGATGACCTGTTGCGACCTGGTTTACTTACCTGTAGGTTACCTGTAGTCGCTGCCGGAGGTCACCGCTCCCCTGGTGCCAGACGAAGCCTCTTGGTTGCTGGCCTGATCGATCAGGCTGTTAATGTTTCCACAACCTGGCTGATCAGTAACTCATTTCAGGAATTTGTCAGGCTTCATCCTGAAGACAGCTATGGATCTGGTGGTAATCACCTTTATGCACGAGGGAAGAGTGTTAGATAGTCGTTGCCCCTTTTCCCGTAAGTTTTCTCTCGGTGCACATCAGTACAACCAAGAATACTGATGTCAGGTGTTTGCAGGAATATATACTGCAAGGTGGAGAACATCCCTCGAAGGTGCCTGAATATGCAGCGTAAAACTTAAGTCAACTAATTGATATGTGAGCTATGTTAGAAAAACTTGCCGCATTCAATCCTAGGCCTAGAAAAATCAAGTAAATATGAGATTTTATGGAATTGCGAGCCCACTGGTACACGAAATTTAATGATGACTTACTTGCCACCATTGACAACTTGGTCACTGATCAAAGGAACGGAAAAAAGGGGGATATAAATTTTCTACTGTCAAGTCAACACCGTCATGAGTACTAAAATGTTGTATATCTACGCAACTCAGGACACGTAGCTGAAAGAACTTGTAAAGCATATCGTGATTGTAGAACTCCAGAAGTACTCAGAACCTCCCGAGCTGTATTAATAAATGCTTGGAACACAAAACAAGAACTCAGGCAACAGGAATGGTAACAATTTGTTAGAGTATTAGAGAGATCTATTCCTCTAAGTTTAGCCTGGAAAGTTGCAAATAAAATAACTAGGAGAAAGTGATAATGTTGCTCGTCCTCTTTCTCTTGGAAAAGCAAATGACACAACTGGGCAAAAACATTCACGAATGAAAGTTTCCTGTCTCATAATTGAATAAATTAGAGAGTGTTTTGAAAGAAAGTTGAAATTGATGTATTTTATGAGCCAAAATATTGATGAGAATGACTGCCTCTTCACAGCACGAGTTAGACATTGCATTAAATAATGGCCTATTAACTGTCCCTGGAGAGGATATTATAAATTATGACATCCGCAGATCTTTCAAGTTACACGGACGGTGTTCTTCCTATCCCCTAGACTAACAGTGCCATTGTGGCAATTCCTAAGCCGCTATAGCCTGATGCACAGACCTAAACTGGTTACTATGTAAAATATTTGAGAGAGTGATACTTAATAGACTACAGACAATGATGGCCAAACTGCGGCTCCCGAGGCAATATTGGCTTTGATTGCCATTTTTCCTAAAATTTTGTTATTAGCCCATAATAGCATAGTTACTATAGTATGTACCAATGTTAGAATATTAAATACATATATATATATATATATAATATATTATATATTATATATATATATATATATATATATATATATATATATATATATATATATATTATATATTATATATAAAATGTCGTGCCGAATATGTAAAACTTGTGATCTTGGCTTAATTAGCAACGCTCATTTTGCCATATAAGACAAGCTAAAATTTCTGTATGCAATAATTTCGCAAAAATTATTCTGAACCTAGCGAAAAAAATATTTTTCACTGTGATTGTTTATTATTAGTCATTGTGGTAGTCTACAAGCCTCCGGATGCAACATCCCAGCAATTCCAGGAACAGCTGTTAAAAATTGACCACTGTCTGGAAAATCTTCAAGCTCCTGCACCCAACATCTTGCTCCTGGGGGATTTCAACTTAAGGCACCTAAAATGGAGGAATATAACAAATAATATTGTTGCAGTAATAACACCAGGAGGCAGCTCTGATGAAAACTCACAATCACACGAGCTTTTAAATCTCTGCACAAAATTCAATTTAAACCAGCAAATAATAGAGCCTACTAGACTGGAGAATACACTAGACCTCATCTTCACTAACAATGATAATCTGATAAGAAATGTCACCATATCAAAAACAATATACTCAGAACACAACATAATTGAGGTTCAGACATGTATGCGCGGAGCCCCAGACCGACATAATGAGACTAGTCACGAGGGAGCATTCACCAAATTCAACTTCAATAACAAAAACATAAAGTGGGACCAAGTAAACCAAGTCCTAACCGATATAAGCTGGGAAGTTATACTAAGCAACACAGACCCCAACTTATGCCTAGAACAGATTAACTTGGTGGCACTCGATGTATGCACAAGGCTTATTCCTCTAAGAAAAAGGAGGAGTAGATGTAAAATAGAAAGAGACAGGCGTTCCCTTTACAGGCGACGGAAAAGAATAACACAGCGGCTAAAAGAGGTCAATATATCTGAAATGCGTAGGAAGACACTGGTCAGAGAAATAGCAAACATCGAACTTAAGCTAAAGGAATCTTATAGGAGTCAGGAATCGCGGGAAGAACTAAAAGCCATAAATGAAATCGAAAGAAACCCAAAGTATTTCTTCTCTTATGCCAAATCAAAGTCGAGAACAACGTCCAGTATTGGGCCCCTACTTAAACAAGATGGGTCCTACACAGATGACAGCAAGGAAATGAGTGAGCTACTCAAGTCCCAATATGACTCAGCTTTTAGCAAGCCGCTAACCAGACTGAGAGTCGAAGATCAAAATGAATTTTTTATGAGAGAGCCACAGAATTTGGTTAATACAAGCCTATCTGATGTTATCCTGACGCCAAATGACTTCGAACAGGCGATAAATGACATGCCCATGCACTCTGCCAGGGCCAGACTCATGGAACTCCGTGTTCATCAAGAACTGCAAGAAGCCCCTATCACGAGCCTTTACCATCCTATGGAGAGGGAGCATGGACATGGGGGTCGTCCCACGGTTACTAAAAACAACAGACATAGCCCCACTCCACAAAGGGGGCAGTAAAGCAACAGCAAAGAACTACAGACCGATAGCACTAACATCCCATATCATAAAAATCTTTGAAAGGGTCCTAAGAAGCAAGATCACCACCCATCTAGAAACCCATCAGTTACACAACCCAGGGCAACATGGGTTTAGAACAGGTCACTCCTGTCTGTCTCAACTATTGGATCACTACGACAAGGTCCTAGATGCACTAGAAGACAAAAAGAATGCAGATGTAATATATACAGACTTTGCAAAAGCCTTCGACAAGTGTGACCATGGTGTAATAGCGCACAAAATGAGTGCTAAAGGAATAACAGGAAAAGTCAGTCGATGGATCTATATTTCCTCACTAACAGAACACAGAGTAGTAGTCAACAGAGTAAAGTCCGAGGCAGCTACGGTGAAAAGCTCTGTTCCACAAGGCACAGTACTCGCTCCCATCTTGTTCCTCATCCTCATATCTGACATAGACAAGGATGTCAGCCACAGCACCGTGTCTTCCTTTGCAGATGACACCCGAATCTGCATGACAGTGTCTTCCATTGCAGACACTGCAAGACTCCAGGCGGACATCAACCAAATCTTTCAGTGGGCTGCAGAAAACAATATGAAGTTCAACGATGAGAAATTTCAATTACTCAGATATGGTAAACACGAGGAAATTAATCTTCATCAGAGTACAAAACAAATTCTGGCCACAAAATAGAGCGAAACACCAACGTCAAAGACCTGGGTGAGTGATCATGTCGGAGGATCTCACCTTCAAGGACCATAACATTGTATCAATCGCATCTGCTAGAAAAATGACAGGATGGATAATGAGAACCTTCAAAACTAGGGAGGCCAAGCCCATGATGACATCTTCAGGTCACTTGTTCTATCTAGGCTGGAATATTGCTGCACACTAACAGCACCTTTCAAGGCAGGTGAAATTGCTGACCTAGAAAATGTACAGAGAACCTTCACGGTGCGCATAACGGAGATAAAAACACCTCAATTACTGGGAGCACTTGAGGTTCCTGAACCTGTATTCCCTGGAACGCAGGCGGGAGAGATACATGATTATATACACCTGGAAAATCCTAGAGGGACTAGTACCGAACTTGCACACGAAAATCACTCACTACGAAAGCAAAAGACTTGGCAGACGATGCAACATCCCCCCAATGAAAAGCAGGGGTGTCACTAGCATGTTAAGAGACCATACAATAAGTGTCAGGGCCCGAGACTGTTCAACTGCCTCCCAGCATACATAAGGGGGATTACCAACAGACCCCTGGCAGTCTTCAAGCTGGCACTGGACAAGCACCTAAAGTCAGCTCCTGACCAGCCTGGCTGTGGCTCGTACGTTGGTTTGCGTGCAGCCAGCAGTAACAGCCTGGTTGATCAGGCTCTGATCCACCAGGAGGCCTGGTCACAGACGGGCCGCGGGGGCGTTGACCCCCGGAACTCTCTCCAGGTAAACTCCAGGTAGGTATTAAACGTATCCAAAATATATTTAGTTGGATTAGGCTAAAATAAATTGCGCTTGTTATAAGGTTAGGTAAGTTTTCTAAGATTCTTTTGGTACAAAATCATAATTTTTTACATTAACATTATTGAAAAAAATATATCTTTAAACGTATAAGAGAAAGCTTTAGAAAGGACTTAATTTTAAACGAGTTATTGCTAATTGACCAGTTTTACCTATTAGGCACGACATATATTAAATATTCAACTACCTCATTTTGTAATTTTACTAGTAAGCATAAATCACCTTATGTGATTTTCTTATTTACTATTGTTCGCTTGAACATTAGCTGAATTGATACTTTCTCTGTCCATATTACTACCTCTTATTTTTTTTTAAATACTATCAATTGATATTACTTACTAAAATTTAAAAAATATCTTTTTTACTAAAATTTCTATTTACTCTTAACATTTTTGACATTTAATAAACCATTACTTGTCTTAATTACCTTTACCTGTTTTAATACCACATTTACTATCCTAGATTACTCCTTAATTACCTTGTACTGCCATATAACCTCAAGTATAAACTCCCAGTGCAATATTGAATGAAATAAACATTACTTTTCACTTTTTTGTAATCATTATTACTACTAAAATTTTATTAAACACCATATTTACTACCAGTCAATTTTACTTTTGTACATTAAACATTATTTTATACTTCCCAAAACCATTTTGTGGCCAAATTTTCAAGTTTTTATATTCAACCCCAACCTTTGTATTATCCTTTGTACCTTTTGTACTGTCTACCATCTTACTATCATATTAAAACCCAAAGGGACATTACCATTGTGTTTTTTTACTATTATTCTTTGGTACTTTAATTGTGATTTTATTTTGTCAATTTAAATCTATAGTTATAATCTTGATCTTGTCAACAACCTAATAATCCTAGTGCAATTGCAAGTACCATTTCAAATTGTATTTTTATATTAAAGTTTATATTATAATTCCTACCATCTGTCCTTTTAAACTTTGCTTACCATTACTTAATTTTAGTCCCTTATATTTTTTCTCCTTTATTTTAGCTTTATATAACTTTCCTAGTTTATATATCCACAATTGTTAAAATAATCAAGGTGCTATTCTCAGGTGCTAAAGTAGAATAAGTTCAAAAATTTTGCCATTATATTCCAAAGTCATTTTTTTTATTACCACTTTATTGTTCACCACAATATATTAGTCCCTTTTTATTATAATTTTAAACTATAATTCTAACTTTAAAAAATTACCTTTTATAGTACTACCTACTATCATATTCCCAAGCTCTATTATATGATCATCATTTTAAATTTGAATTAGTCCCTTAGCTCATTATTTTACATTGTTAAATAATTCAGGGGGCTCTTTTTTTAGCTTAAGACTATTTACTTTATTTTATACTTAATTCTAACTATAGATTCACTACAAAATCTTATGATTACAAGCATTGATCCTGATACCAACCTCTTATTTAATGACTTAAATAAATCAAACAGTTACTGTAATTACTACACTGCAGAACATAAAAAGGCACTTCTCAGAGCCAACAAAAACATAACTATCTTTAAACTACAATATCAGATCCTTTAAGCAAGCATTACGATGACCTCATAGCATTACTAAATTCCTTACATGCCAATATTGCCCCATCATTACACTAACTGAAACCTGGCTAAAGCCTGATAGTACAGTGTCTATGCCCCTTCCTGGTTTACACAGCCCTACACAACTGTAGGCCAGACCAACAAGGGGGGGTGGCACAGCCATATACTAAATCAGACCAAAATAGAATGTATCACTAATACTTGCACAAGGGATGAACATGGGGAATATATAATAGCTAAATTCAAAACTAAATACCTACAAAAACCTCTCACATTGATAAACATCTACAGAGTTCCACAGTCAAAACATTAGCCCAATTTAGTCAAAATCTAGGAAGTATGATAACTGATGCACGCATGAACAAAGACATTACTACTCTCAGGTGACTTCAATATAAATCTCCTGCAAGACCAGGACCCACACGTTACTGAATTCACAAACACAATGAGTAATGTATGTTACTACCCAAAAGTAACAAAACCTACAAAAGTTACAGAGACTAGTGTTTCCCTACTTGACCACATCTGGACCAACACCATATCCCCTTTAAAAAACAGGCATAAATTTCAGATAATACCACAGACCACTACCCTACTTTCCTCATAACAAAATCTTGGGAAACTACCCCCAAGACACTACTAAAGTCACCTTTAGGGCTTCACAATGAGGCAGCCATTTAAAAACTTCACAACAGCATAGCAAACATTGATTGGCACACTGAGCTAGAAATCTATACAGATATTGACGAATTGTATTAATAATTTTCTAAAAAAGACCCAATACCTCTATAACAAGCACTGCCCTAAAAAAAACTAAACAGATGACAGCAAAGAGACTGAACAGTCCCTGGCTAACACCCAGCATTCTCAATCCATAAATACAAAACACCAATATGAAAAACAGTACAGAATGGGTCAAAACCCAGACCAAACCCAAAAAGTTACTTCAATGCTAACCCGCCTGATAAGAAGGGCAAAAAAATTGTTTATGGAACAGGGTTATCCAAAATACGAGGTGATATAAAAAAACCTGGAAAAACCATCAAATTCCTGGGGAAAAAAAAGATATCACGAAATAGCGAAATAAAATTAGCAAATCATGATGAACCCCAACTCCCACCAACGAAAAAACAAACAGGACTCATGATTCTCCCACTATAGGACAAAACCTTGAATAAAATCCCAATCAGATACCCCCACCAAATGACTACTCACCGGAAATACCCGAACCACTGTTCTAGCTCCGACTAACCCATACATCCCCCTTATATCAAGCACTAAAAAACAAGGCCCGGAGATTAAGTACCTTTACCACCTTTATATACAAAAAGTGTCACAAAGTGCTAAACTCCAATCATTGCAACACTCTTTAACAAATCCATCGAATCCTCCACCTTCCCTACAGTACTCAAAATAGCAAGGGTCACCCCGATCCACAAAGGAGGAGACCAAACAGAGTTGAATAACTATAGGCCAATATCCAACTTACCCCCTCTCTCAAAAATCTTTGAAAAATTAATTCATAAACGAATCTACTCCACCTTATCCCCCAAAACATACTCAACCCCTGCCAATTTGGATTCAGGCCTAATAAAAATACTAATGATGCTATTATACACATGCTAGAACATATATACACTGCAATAGAGAAAAAAGAAGTCCCACTGGGGATCTTCATTGACTTACTAAAGCTTTTGATACAGTTGACCATGACTTGCTCCACGTAAATTGTCACACTATGGTATAAGAGGGCACTCCTCAACTACCTCAAGTCATACCTCAGCAACAGAAGCCAATATGTGTACGCAAATGGGGCAAACTCTTCTGCGCAACCAATTACAGTTGGTGTCCCACAGGAAAGTGTCCTTGGCCCTCTTCTCTTTCTCCTATACATAAATGACCTTCCAAATGCTTCGCAATTACTCAAACCCACACTATTTGCAGATGACACTACATACGTCTTCTCTCACCCGAGCCAGTCACACTAGCCAATACTGTAAATACCGAATTACAGAAAATATCTACCTGGATGAGGACTAACAAACTTACACTAAACATTGACAAAACCTACTTCATTCAGTTTGGTAACAGAGCTACAGATGTCCCTCTTAACATAATGATAAACGGATCACCTATCACAAAGCTAACAGAGGGAAAATTCTTAGGAATCCACCTTGATAATAGACTCAAATTTCATACACATATACAACAAATTTCTAAGAAAATTTCCAAGACCGTAGGCATACTATCGAAGATACGGTACTAAGTTCCACAGTCAGCCCTCCTGGCCCTATATCACTCTCTTATTTACCCCTATCTCACCTACGGAATTTGTGCATGGGGCTCAACAACAATTAACCATCTCAGACCACTAATTACCCAACAAAAGGCTGAAGTTAGAATAACAAATTCTCACTACAGGCAGCACACTCCACCAATATTCAATACACTAAACCTACTCACCATAAAAAAATCCAAAATTATTACTGAAACCTTTTTAACATACTAGAACACTTAACTTGATAAAAACCCCCCCTAAAACATCCCTTCCCAAACCCTCAAAAAGAACCTGCCCCATAAACAAGGCCCCAAAATAAAACTCTTTGATTTCCTCGTGTTCATCTCACCCTTTGAAAAAAAACTCAATGCACAAAAAGGGCCCCAAAAATCTGGAATTCATTCCCTGAAATATAAAAGAAACACAAACCTGTTTTTTAAATTAAAGGGGTCATACTCAAAGTTTCACTTACTCACAAAACCAAATAAATACTTAATTTAATTGAACCTTATAAATTTTTTATATTTTTAAAATTTTTTTCTCACAATTTTTTTCACATAAATGAAAAAACCCAAATTTAAAAACCCCGTTCTAATTTTTATTTTTTTTTTAAATAAACAAACCAAACAGAACCCTTTCATATAATAAATGCAACCATATGACCGGGCTTTGTTTTTACTAATTTGGGTGTTTTAATATTTAATCTGTTTACTTTAAAATGTTTTTTTACCTGATTTCATCATTTTTAGTTAAATTAATTAATTCTAAGCCACCCGAAATCCCTAGCATAGTTTTAAGGGGCCTTTGGCATGTGCTCTTATCTGTTTTTTTTTTGTACCTTTGTATGTGTGCCCCAAATTTATAAAAAATAAATAAAAAAAATAAATATATATATATACTGGTAATTCAAACTTCTTATCAAACATCCAATGCTTTAAAAGTATCCAAACGCTGTTTAAACTCCTAAAATAATCAAAAACATTTTTTAAACAAGTACTATGATGCAACGGGACTCTGCCCCCATAAATCTTCATTCAGTACACAAAAAGTTACCGCTTGCAGCGGAATTTCTGCAACATATGTGAATTTTTTTAAAGGAAATTTTTCGCCAAAACCAGGGGGCTTCATCATCCAATAAAAAGCAAAAGGGGGGTTAAGTAGAGTAGAAATTTTGGAGGGGGATCATTCCCCACCCGGGGAATTTCGATGTATTCATCCATCACTTGTAGAAGGAAAAATCTTGGGGTCGGGGAATTTTTGTTTATATACTGAAGACAGGTAAAGGGGAAGCGGGAGGCGGCGGGATCACAGGGGGAAACCCATTCACTAGTGTAATAGGTTTTTCCCCCAAAGATTGGAAATATTAAAGAATTCCTTGTATGAAGATCCCATGATGCGCTTGTCTGGTTCCACTTTTGGCCCCCGCCTCCCCCTTTGTTCCACTCACCTGCCCAAAAACTTCGATATTTTTTCCGTGGTAAGTAACGCACAGTTTTGGTTTAAACCCCCAATTTGGGGGGGGACCTAGTGTGTGGTGACCTCAGTGTGTGGTAAACCTAGGGGTGTGGTGACCTCAGTGTGTGGTGCCCAGTGGTGGGGGACCTCAGTGTGTGGTGACCTAAAGTGTGTGGGACCTTGCGATTTGGTGAATCCACACACAACATTTGATGTTGAAAAAGTCCCTTTTGGGTACCGGGGTTTTTCCCTGGAGGGCTTTCCGGGGGATAAAAGGGCCCCAGGGGCCCCGGGCCCCATGACCAGCCCTTCCGATGAATCAGGGCCTGTTCAACGAGGTGTTACTGCTGGCCGCACGTAGTCCAACAAACCGAAACTACAGCCCGGTGTTTCTGGAAATGACTCTGGGGTTCTGTCCAGTCCCTTAAAGGCAACCGGGGTTTCTATTTGAAATTTTCCCCTTTTAGGGCTGGGGGGAGGCTGTTAAACAGTTTTGGGGCCCCGGACACTTGTTTTTTCTCTTAGCATACCAGCTGTTCCCCTACTTTTCACTAGTATGATTCCTACTCCTTTAACCCAAGATTTTGTGGTATAACCCGGGGTCTCTTGTTACATAAATGTATGAGCCCCAAACAGTTGATTAAAACCCCGGGGAACCTTTATTACTTTTTTTATGAAGCCAAAAATACTCTACGGGCGGCCAGAAGGGCACTGGGGATTTTTGGTCAAAACACCCAGAGTTTAAATATACACAAGAGAAAGCATATAATTTTAGCCCCCTGTTTTATTTTTATTTTTTGGTTAAAAACCAAAAAAGAAGGGGTTTTAAGCCAAAAGGGACTAACAGCACCCCTGTTTTAGGGTTTAGTTTTATTTGTTATTTTTAACCCCTAAATCCTTTAATCCCAAAAAGGGGGGTTCGTACTCCCTTGTGGCTAAGCCCTGTCAGACCAAAAGGGGGGGAAACCCCCTGACTTTTCCATTGATTTAAAAATTGCAAAGTTTTAAATTTGGTAATTCCCAAACACACGATTGGTTTTAAGAGTACCCCCCCCGTTTTTTTTTAACTTTTTTTTGGCACCCCACCACTCGGGCTTCCTCGAGGCCAATTACAAAAAAGTGAGCAGTGTAGGGAAAATTTAAATTTTTTTATGATACAAATCAATGTTATTCGGGGGAAGTTTGTTTAAAAGGTTAAGGGGGAAAATGGGCCCTTTCAATAAGACCCTTTACAAACTGAAATGTTACAATACAAAATCTAAACAAAAAAGATTTTTTTAAATTCAAATTATAGACGTCTTCACTTAAAAAATTTAAAGAAGGAGGGGGAAAAGGTAATAGTGGAATAAAAAACAGAGGAAAATTAGGGGACAAAAATTTTAACACAGCCCAAAAGGGCATTCACTGTATTTCAGGGACAGATCCTGGTCACGACAACACCTGTATCCCCACAGCTGTTTTACCCCTTACCCCTCGCGGGCAGAGCTCAGATTACAGTATATCTACTACCTTATCCTTCCTTCTTTTTCCCCAAAACATAAAACCCAAAAAACCCTCTATTCATTTTACATTCTTAAAGTCTAAAAGGGAAAATCATGACTTTCACTAAAGGGGAAAGGGAGGGAAAGTTTTTCCCTCGGGCTTTCCCTAAAAAGGTATCTCTAAACAAGGCAAATTCTCTGGGGTATTCAAAGGGACTTTGAAGAGCAAAAAGAGGCAATCTTTTGAGTTCTATTTATAAACTTCTCCATTTAGTAGGCGAAGAGGGGGCTGTTGTTTTTTGGGTGTTACGTTGTTACTAAAAAAATTTACCGCTTGTAGGTTTTTATCCAGGGGGTTTCCCTTTGTTGTTTTGAAAAAGCATCCCCCCCCCTTTCCCCTTCCATCTGGAAGGGTAAAAGAAGTGAATCCCCATTTGGGGTTTTCCATTCTTCCTAAAGTGGTGATACACATAATGAAAAAAAGTTAAATATAATCTATATATTTCTTTCTTTGGTTTTAAATTGATAAATTTAATCACAAAAACTGGCAGCGTATCGAAAAAAGGAACAAATCCCGTTTCCCCCCAAAATTCCTGCTGCAGACGGCTTCAGGGGGGTTCCCCCAGGGTTTGGGTCTCTTTCCCCATGGGGATTTATTGTTTTATTCCCCAACCCCTCGTAAGGTCGTGCGGGGAAACAACAGTCCCAATTTCCCCCAGACAACGTTTATCATTATTTTTAACCCTTTTTCATTACAATGGGGAATAAGCTTTTAAACCCCAAAAAGGGTTTCAAAAAGGTCAGGGAAAATTTTTAGCGGAAGACTTGAAAATCCCCCCTTTTTTTTAAAAACCCCTTTGGTATTACATCCCAAACAAATTTGGTTTAAAAAAATACCTAGCAAAACACTTGGATAGATTACAAAACCTTTCGATTCTAGGGCCTATGATCACTTTTGTGAAAACGGTCCCCTGACCGAAACGTTGTCAAAATAATCGTTGGGTTTCCTCGTTCTTCCAAATTTTAACAATAAAAGGTATGAAAACTGTGTTTAAACGGTTTAAACGGTGTACTCGGGTGATTTATCGTTTAAAACAAATACAGAATTATTAATTTAAGTTAAAGGGGGAAAGACAGGGGGGAAAATGGAAAAAAAAAATGGGGTACCCCGACCCTGGGAAATTGAAATAATGACTTTTTAAAAAATGCAAAAAAACACAAAACTGCTCGAAAAAAACCCCAATATTTTTATTTCCAAAAAACTCTGGGGTTGGTGTGTTTGAGCTAGACAGTGAAGGGGTTTTGGTGGTTTGGCAAATAGTGTAGTGTTGGGAAGCCCGTGAGTGTAGTTTTGGTAGGCAGTGAGTGTAGTGTGGTAGGCGTGAGATTGCAGTGTGGTAGCATGAGAGTGTAATGTGGTAGGCAAATGAGTTTTAGGGGTGGTAGGCAGTGAGATTGAGTGTTTGGGAGGCAGTGAGGAAATGGGGTTTGTGTGGGGAGGCATAAGGTGTTTGTGTGGAAAGGGAGTGAGTTTTTGGGTGGGAAAGGGAGTGAGAGTGTATGTTTGGGAGGCAGGGATTGGGAGTTTGGTAGGGCAGTTTAAAAGGGGTAGGTGGTAGGGAGTAAGAGTGTAGTGTGGGAGCAAATGAGAGTGTAATTTTGGTAGGCCCGTGAAAATGAAATGGGGTAGGCAGTGAGATTTTAGTGTGGTAGGGAGTGGTGTAAGGTTTGGGGCAGTAAGATGTAGTTTTGGGAGGCAGTGGGATTTTAGTGTGGGAGGCAGTGAGGTGTAAGGGGGGAGGCAGTTTAGTGTAGTGTGGTAGGGAGTGAGATTGTTTGTGTGGAAGGGGAGTGAGTTTTAGTGTGGTAGGCAAGTAAGATGAGGTGGTAAAGGGAGTAAAAGTTAAATGTGGTAGGGGAGTGATGTGAAAGGTAGGAGTGGGGTTAGTTTTTGGGAGGGAGTGAGGGTAAAGGGGTGGTAGGGAGTGAGATGTAGGTGGGAGGGAGTGGGGAGTGTAGTTTGGGAGGCAGTGAGAGTTTTAGTGGGGGTAGGGAGTGAGAGTGTAGTGGGTAGGGGGGAGGTTAGTGTGGTGGGGGAGTGGGGAGGAGAGTGTTGTTGGTTTGGCAGAAAAAGTTTTAGGTGGGAGGCAGTGAAGTGTGTGTGGTTTGGCAGTGAAGGTAGTGTGGTAGGCAAATGGTGTAGTGTTTTTAGGGAGTAAGAGTGTAGTTGGGGGTAAAGGGAGGGGGAGTGTATTTTGGGGAGGCCGTGAGAGGAGTGTGGTTGGCAGTGAGTGAAATGTGGGAGGCAGTGAGTTTTTAGTGTGATTGGCAAATAAAGTGTTTTGGGGTACAGGAGAGTGTAGTGTGGTAGGGAGTGAGAGTGTAGGTTTGGGGGGCAGTGAGGTGAAATTTTTGGGGGGGAGGAGGTTAGTGTGGGGGGCCCGTGAGGGGGGGTTGGGGGGGTGGTAGGCCGTGTAGTGTAGTGTGGTAGGGAGGAGAGTGTAGTGTAGTAGGGAGTGAGAGTGTAGTGTGGTTGGCAGTGGAAAAGGGGTAGTTTTGGGAAAGGGAGTGGAGTGTATTTGGTAGGCAGTGAGAGTGGTTGTGGTAGGGAGAGGGGGGGGAGGGGTGGTGGCAGTGGTGTAATGGGTAGGCAGTGAGGTAGTGTGGTAGGCCGTGGTGTAGTATGGTAGGGGAGTGAGAGTGTAAATGTGGGAGGCAAATGAGGTGTATGTGGTTTTTTTCATTTAGGGGGAGGTTTGGGGTTTGGCAAAGGGGAGTGTAGTTGGGGGCAGTGGGGTGGGGTGTGGTAGGCAGGGGGAGTGTGTGTGGTGGGAGTGAGAGTGTAAGTTGGGGCAGTGAGGTGTTTGTGTGGTAGGGATGAGAGTGTAGTGTGGTTAAAGGGAGGAGGGGGTAGGGGGAGGTCAGTAAGAGTGAGAAAGGTAGGCAGTAAGAGTGTAGTTTTGGTAGGGATAAGGTGTAGTGTGGTAGGGGTTTAGAGTGTAGTGTTTTGGGGAGGCAGTGAGAGGAAGTGTTTGGGAGGGAGTGAGAGTGTAGGGGGTGGTAGGGGAGTGAGTTTTTGTGGTAGGCAGTGAAGGTAATATGGTAGGGAGAAAGGTTGTGTTTGGAAAGGGATTTAGAGTGAAAGGGGTGGCAGAAGAGTGTTGTGGTGGCAGTGGTTTTAGGTGGTAGGGAGTGAGTGCGTGTGGAAAGGGAGTGAGTGTAGTGGGAGGCAGTGAGTTTTAAATTGGAGGGCAGGAGTGTAGTGTGGGGCAGGGTGCCCGTGTGGTAGGGCCCTGAGTGTAGTGTGGAGGCAGTGGTCAGTGTGGTTTGGCGTGAGAGTTTTATGTGGTAGGCGGGAAAAGGGGTAGTGTGGTAGGCAGTGAGTCAGTGTGGTAGGCATGAGTGCAGTGTGGGGAGGGCCCGTGAGGGGTAGTGTGGTAGGGAGTGAGTGTTGTGTAGGGAGTGAGTGTAGTGTGGGAGGCAGTGGTGCAGTGGGTAAAGGGTGAGTGTATGTGGTAGGCAGTTTAATGCAGTGTGGGGAGGCCCGTGATGCGTGTGGGAGGCATGAGAGTGTAGTTGGGGAAAGGGAGTAAAGGTTAGTGTGGTAGGCGTAAGAGTTATTTTGGGGACCGTGAGTGCATTGGTAGGCAGTGAGTGCAGTGTGGGGAGGGGATGAGTGCATGTGGTAGGGAGTGAGTGTAGGTGGTAGGCATTTAGTGTTTGGTTTGGGAGGGAAATGGGGTGGGTGGTAGGCCGGAGGGGTATTTTGGTTGGCAGTGAGTGCAGTCGAGAGGCCGTGAGTGCAGTGTGGGGGCAGTGAGAGTGTAGGGGTGGTAGGGGGAGGAGAGTTTTTTGTGTGGTGGCAGTAAAAAGTGTATTTTGGTAAGGCATGAGAGGTTGTTGTTTGGCATGAGAATGAGTGGGTTGGCGGAGTGAATGTGGTAGGCATGAGATTGGGAGTGTGGTAGGGAGTGAAAAGTGTGTGTGGTAGGGCAGTGAGTGCCCGTGGGTAGGCAGTGAGTGCGGGGGTGGTAGGGGATGTAGGCCCGTGTGGTAGCAAATAAAAAGTGTGTGTGGTAGGCAGTAAGATTTTATGGGTAGGGGGTAAGAGGGGGTAGTGGGTAGGCAAATGAAAAGTTTTATGTGGTAGGCCGGAGTGTAGTGTTTGGGAGGCAGTAAAGAGTGTAGTGGGTAGGCAAAAGAGAGTGTAGTGTGGAAAGGGATGGGGAGTGTAAATTTTGGGAAGGGAAAATGTATTTGGTAGGGAAATGAGGTGTAGTTGTGTAAGGGAGTGAGGGGTGAAATTTTGGGGAGGCCTGCCAAATGTAGTGTGGTAGGCCGTGAGAGTGTAGTGTGGTAGGCCGTGAGTGAGAGTGGAGGGAAAATGAGAGTGTTTAAAATGTTGGGGTAGAGTGTGTGTATGGGGGGAAAAGGGGGGGGGAAAGGTTTTATGTGGAAGGGCAGTGAAGGTAGGTGGTACAGTGAAGTGTAGTGTGGGAGGCAGTGAGAGTGTATTTTTTAGGCAAGTGTTGGGGTGGTAGGCAGTGGTGTAGTGTGGTAAAGGGATGGTGAGTGTGGTTGGCAGTGGAGTGTTGTGGTAGGCATGAGATGTAGTTGGAAAGGGAGTGAGGTGTAGGTTTTTTAAAGGGAGTGAGAGTGTAGTGGGTAGGGGAAAAATGTATATGGTAGGCGTAAGGTGGAAATGTGGGAGGGAGTGGAGAGTGTTTGTGGTAAGGGGAAGTGAGGGGTGAGTGTGGGAGGCCCGTAGGTGAGGTGGTTGCCGTGAGAGGTAGTATGGTAGGGAGAAAGGGGTGTAGTGTGGGTTTGGCCCTGGGGAGTGTTTTGTGGTAGGCAGTAAGAGTGAAATGTGGTAGGAGTGAGTGTAGTGTGGTAGGGCATTTAGTGCAGTGTGGTGGCTTTAGTGAAATGGGTAGGGATGAGTGCAGTGTGGTAGGCATGAGTGCAGTGTGGTAGGCATGAGGTTATGTGGGAGGCGTAAGAGGGGTAGTGTGGAGGCGTAAAGGGAGTGGGGGTAGGCGTGAGTGCAGTGTGGTAGGCAGGGGGAGTGTAGTGTGGGAGGCCCGGGGGTAGTGGGGGTAGGGAGTCAGTGTGTGTGGTAAAGGGGGAGTTTTCAGTTTTGGGGGCAGTGGTGTGGGTAGGCAGTGGTGCAGTGGGGGTAGGGCCGTGAGGCTTGTGGTAGGCAGTAGGTGTAGTTTTTGGGAAAGGGGGGAGTGAAGTGGGGGTAGGCAGGGAGAGTGTAGTGTGGTTTGGCGTGAGGGGTTGTGTTTGGGAGGCGTGGTGTGTGTGGGGAGGGGTGGGGTGCAGTGTGGTAGGCAGTGATTTCAGTGTGGTAGGGGAGTAAGAGTGTAGTGTGGTAGGGAGTAAAGGGGTGTAGTGGGTTTGGCAGTAAAAGTGTAGTGGGTAGGGAGGGAGAGGGTAGTGTGGGAAGGGATTAGAGTGTATGTGGTAGGCAATGAGGGGTGTAGTGGTTTGGGAGGGAAATGGAGTGTATGTGGTAGGCAGTAAGATGTATTTGGAAAGGGAGTAAGGGGTGTAGTGTGGTAGGCAGTGAAGGTTTTTGTGGGAGGCAGTGAAGGGGTAGTGTGGTAGGCATGAGGTGGGATGTGGTAGGCAGTGAGGAAAATTTAGGTAGGCAGAAAAAGTGTAGTGTGGTTTGGCAAGTGAGAGTGTAGTGTGGTAGGGATAAGGAAATGTAGTGTGGTAGGCGGGGATGTATGTTTGGTTTGGCATGGGGTGCAGTGTGGTAGGCGTGGTGTAGTGGGGTAGGGGGATGAGGCAGTGTGGGAGGCGTGAGTGCAAATGTGGTGGCAGGAGAGTGTAGGTGGTAGGCAAAAAGAGGGTAAATGGTTGGGAGGCAGTGAGTGCGTGTGGAGGGAGTGAGTCAGTGTGGTAGGAAGTGATGGGAGTGGGTAGGCAGGGGAGTGTAGTGTGGAAAGGGAGTCAGTGTTGTGGTAGGCAGTGAGGCGTGGGTAGGCGTGATTTTATGTGGGAGCATGAAATGCAAGGGGGGTAGGCCGTGATGCAGTGGGGGGAAAGGGAAATAGAGTGTAAATGTGGTAGGCAGTGAGTGAATTTGGGAGGCAGTGAGGGGTGTAGTGGGGGTAGGCTTGAGAGGTTTTGTGTGGTAGGCAGGGGGGGTTTTGTGGTAAGGGCAGTGAGGGGAGTGTGGTAGGCAGTGAGTGCAGTGTGGTAGGGAATAGAGTGAGTGGGTAGGCAGTAAAGGTTTTAAATGTGGAAGGCAATTTTGGGGTGTAGTGTTGGGAGGGAGTGAGAGTTTTATTGGTTTGGCGTTTAGAGTGTTTGGTTGGGAGGCAAGAAGAGTGTATGGGTAAAGGGAGTGAGAGTTAGTGTGGGAGGGAGTAGAGTGTAGTGGTGGGTAAGATAGTGTTTGTGGGAGGCAGTGGAAATGTAGTGTGGAAGGGGAGTGAGGTGTATGTGGTAGGGGATTTAGTTAGTGTGGTAGGCAGTGAGTGTAGTGTGATAGGCAGTGAGAGTGTATGTGGGAAAGGGGTTAAGTGTAGTGTGGTAGGGAGTGAGAGTGTAGTGTGGTAGGGGGCCGTGAGAGTTTTAAAAGTTGGGAGGAGTGGAAATGTAGTGTGGTAGGCAGGGAAGGCGTTTGGGTGGGTAGGCAGTGGAGCGTAGGGTTTGGGAGGCAGTAAAAGTGTAGTGTGGGAGGCTTTTAAAAGTGTAATGGGTGGGCAGTAAAGCGTTTTTGGGGGGAGGGGGGTAAGAGTTTTTGTGGGGGAGGGATGAGAGTGTTGTGTGGTAGGCAAAAGAAATGTAGTTGGTGGGAGTGGAAATGAAATGGGTAGGCAGAAAGTGTTGTGTGGGAGGCAGTGAGGTGGGAATGTGGTAGGCAGTAAAAGCGTATGGGGGTTGGGAGTAAGAGTATTTTGGTGGCAGTAAGGGGTTTTAGTGTGGTAGGCGTGAGAGTGTAGTGTGTAGGCAGTAAGAGGTTTTGTGTGGTAGGCAGAAAAAGGTAGGTGGTAGGGAGTAAGAGTGTTTTGGTAGGGATTGAGAGGTAGGTGGTAGGCAATTTAGAGGGGTAGTGTGGTAGGCAGTGGGTGGGAGTGGGTAGGCCGTAAAGTTTGGGGGGGTAGGGAGAAAAAGTTTAGCGTGGTTGGCAATAAAAGCGTTTCGTGGTTGGCAGTAAAAAGGGGTTAAAAATGTGGTAAAGGGAGTAAGGGGTGTAGTGTTAGGGAGTGAGAGTGTAGATGGTAGGCAGTGGAGCGTAGGGGGGGAAGGGAGTGAGAGTGTTTGTGTGGTAGGCAGTGAGAGTGTAGGTGGGAGCAGTGAGAGTGTTTTGTGTGGGGAGGAAATAAATTTTGGTGGGTAGGCAGAAAAAGTGTAGGGGTGGTTGGCAGTGAAGTGTAGTGTGGTAGGAAAAAAAAAAATGTTTTAGTGTGGTTGGCAGTAAGTGTAGGGGGTAGGGGAGTAAGGGGCTAGGGTGGGGGCATTTAAGAAATGTGTGTGGGGAGGCATAAGAGTGTAGTGTGGTAGGCAGTAGAGTTTAGTGGGTTGGCAGTAAAAAGTGTAGTGTGGTAGGCCCGTAAAAAGGGTTTTAAATGTGGGAGCCCGTAAAAGGTATGTGCAGGCCGTGGGGAGTTTTAAGTGTGCTGGCAGGAATGTAGTGTTGGGAGGCAGAGTGTGTGGTAGGCAGTAAGAGTGTAGTTTTGGGAGGCCGTAAGAGTTGAAATGTGGAAAGGGAGTAAAGTGTTTTTGTGGTAAAGGGAAAATGGGGGGGAGTGTAGTGTGGTAGGCCCGTAATAGGGGTAGGTGGTAGGCAGTAAGAGTGTAGTTTTGGGAGGCAGTAAGTGGTATTAGTGGCAGTTTGGAGTGTAGGTAGTAGGCAATAAGATTTTAGTGTGGTAGGCAGTAAGAGTGTTTGTGTGGTAAAGGGAGTGAGAGTGTAGTGTGGTAGGGAGGTTTTTAGTGTTTGGGAGGAGTAAAAAGGGGTAGTTGGGTAGGCAGTAAAAAGTGTAGTGTGGGAGGCCCCTGAAGGGGTAGTGTGGGTGGGCCTTGAGAGTGTAGTGGGTGGGCAGTGAGAGTGTATTTTGGTAGGCAGTAAGAATGTAGTGTGGTTTGGCAGAAAAAGGGGTAGTTGGGGAGGGAGTAAAAGTGAAGTTTTGGTAGCAAATAAGGGGGTAGTGTGGTAGGGGAGTTTGGTGTAGTGTTGGGGGCAGTGGGGAGTGTATGTTGGGGGGAGTAAAAAGTGTAGTGTGGGAGGGAGTAGAGTGTAGTTTGGTAGGGAGTAAGAGTTTTAGTGTGGTAGGCAGTAAGAGTGTTAAATGTTGGAAAGGGAGTAAGAGTGTAGTTGGGTAGGCAGAAAGGGGTGGGAGTTGGAGGCCAAATAAAAGTGTAGTATGGAAAGGGAGTTAAAAAGTGTAGTGGGTTTGGAGTGAGGTGTAGTTTTGCTAGGTAGAGTGAAATGTGGGAGGGAGTAAGAGTTTAAGGGGGTAGGGAGTAAGAGTGTAGGGTGGTGGGGTAAAGTGTAGTGTGCTAGGCAGTAAGAGTGTAGTGTGGTAGCATAAGAGTTTTTTGTATGGTAGGCGTTTAAAAGGTATTTTGGTAGGGAGTAAGGGGGGTAGTGTTGGGAGGCGAAGAGTGTAATGTGGTAGGGAGTAAGATGAAATGTGGTGGCAGTAAGAGGGGAGTTGATAGGCAGAAAAAAATGTTTGTTGGGGAGGCAGTTTAAAAGGGGTAGGGAGGGTGTAAGAAAAGGGTTGATTTTGAGAGGTATATAATATATATTTTTTATTTACTACAATACATGTACAAGGTATACAAACCTAGCGACATCAATAACATTTCTATATTTAGCAAGCCGCTTCTTATTTAGGAAAAACGGGCAAAATTTTGGGGCAGTTTTGTTTCCGGGTGGGGACCCACACCACCGGCTAAACCCAGGCACCAATTTTTTTGAAAGGGGGAAACACAGACAACCAGTTAAGGAAACACGTTTCCAAAGTTTCCCCCCTTTTCCGGGGAAACGAACCCGAAAATTCACCGGTTAAGCGAGAGGGTTTTTCCCCAAAGCCACTTGTGTTGGGAGACGGAAGGTTTAAAACCCCGCAATGACCTCTTTAACCAACCCCCCAATCCCTTAGGAAGGGGAGGGTGGGAAAAAAGGAGGTAATTTTTTGCCCTTTTTCCTCCTCACCACGTGTGACACATTCTTCACACCACGTGTGACACATTCTTCACACCACGTGTGAAGAGGCGGGACCAGGAGCTAGGACTCGACCCCTGCAACCACAAATAGGTGAGTACAAATAGGTGAGTACATTCCTCACACCACGTGTGACATATTCTTCACACCACGTGTGACACATTCCTCACACCACGTGTGACACATTCTTCACACCACGTGTGACACATTCTTCACACCACGTGTGACACATTCCTCACACCACGTGTGACACATTCTTAACACCACGTGTGACACATTCTTCACACCACGTGTGACACATTCTTCACACCACGTGTGACACATTCCTCACACCACGTGTGACACATTCTTCACACCACGTGTGACACATTCCTCACACCACGTGTGACACATTCACACCACGTGTGACACATTCTTCACACCACGTGTGACACATTCTTCACACCACGTGTGACACATTCCTCACACCATGGGCGAGACAGGTGTTGCTTTGAACATGGTCTGCGCAGTGTTAAAGCATCCTCTCCTCTCACTCTTGTAATGAATTCCTACTTTCTCATTCCACATCAAGTCCACCTAGTAAGGAATGCAATGGAAATTATAGATACTGCTTGGCTTTTATGGGTTATTATGGGTATTCTTCTGCGATTACTGATTCGATTAGTCGTCGTCTTTTCCTCTTCATCCTCTTCCACTTTTCTCCTCGTCATTATGTTTACTTATTCAAATAATTTGTATCTCTGTCTGTCTGTCTGTCTGTCTGTCTGTCTGTCTCTCTCTCTCTCTCTCTCTCTCTCTCTCTCTCTCTCTCTCTCTCTCTCTCTCTCTCTCTCTCTCAGGGTTTTACATTAGTTAAGGTTCCTATATTTACAAGCTAAGACTCGTTGCCTACACCATTTCTATCTCTCTAATTATCTTATCTAGCACATTCTTTATTATTCCTCATCATCCTCACTGAGTGCCTCACTTCTCTCCTGACGCTCAGATAACAAGGCTGGTGGCACCCTGTTCTCTCAGAGTGCCATTAACCTTCAAGCTGGCACCCTTTTCCCATCTCTCTTTCCTCATTCTTACTCACCGTTCCTATTTCCTCTTACTTACTCCCTAAGTAATACCTTCTTATTATTACCCACTTCCTGTTACATTACAGAGTTGGACCTAACCTCCCTCTCCTTGACTATAATAATTTGTTTTTCAGTATGATATATTTGATACAAAGGTTTCTTCCTTGGAAAAGTCCATCTTCATGGATGAAATTTAGGGCCGAGGCTGATTGAATAAGATACCTGGCACCTGGTAACACCTCACCTAGTGCTCCAAGAAAAATAACCACCGGGGTTAGTTGAATGATAGCTCTAGGTCTTTCGTGTTGCAATCAGCACATCATCAGGAACTTGCAATATTGCAGAAATAGAGTAGGAAATCCAAGAAGATTCGTCCAAATGAACTACTTTCTCCCTGTAGTTATTTTACATCTTTCATCGTTCCTTCGCTATTATTACATGTTGCTATATACACGACTGTCAATAAATAAGAATGAAGGGAGGATCGAACGGCGGTCCTGGGGGGTAGCAGGTCAAGTGTTTTACCACTGAGTTACGAGGCTTTTAGTTTGAAGATTTCGGAAGCAGAATTTCTCTTCTAGAAAGGCTGCGAAAGTCCCGGGTTCGATCTCGGCTAGCTGAAGTAATG
>NC_069400.1:74684964-74707464 GCF_026875155.1 Cherax quadricarinatus | reverse complement strand
CTTCCTTTGTTTTCGTGAGAAACTTTTCCTTAAGCACTGTTTCTCATCCTCCGTCTTTTATTGTGAAAATTCTCATTTATACTCCTTGCAGCTTCTCTCTGCCCACTCCATCCTCCACAGCTCCCTCTCTCTTTACACCCACTCAAGCCTCCGTCCCACAATAACCCGAACCTTCCCTCCCGCTCGTGTCTATTAGGAAGCCTCAAGTGCGATTGCCATCCTGTCTACAGTTTTTATTTAATCGTTTCTTTTATTCCCTCTGTATAAACTAGTTTTAATATCAAAATGGTATACAATACCGACAGGTTGTTAGGTAAGACACATATGCAACAGTTAGACAACTTTATTCCGAAACGGAATAAAGTTGTCTAACTGTTGCATATGTGTCTTACCTAACAAACTAGTTTTAGTTGCCAGACAGATCACTGGCTGCTCATCCTCTATTCCAGCTAAAGCTTTAATTTTTAATCTGGAGAAATTAATCCTAGCATTTACACACCTGACACACAAAAGTGTGTCGAAGTTGTCAGCGAACTTCCTCAGGTTTGCCTCACGATATTTACTTAGCGTGAAAATCTGTCCCAATACCTGAAGAGTCATTCGTTTCCCATCCTCAGTAGAATGTCATATATGACAGGTGTTCTATTACTTTCTTTACTCTTTGCAATTGCCTGAGTAAACTTATTCGATAATCCGTCACTGCTAGCCTTCTAGATATTTTTTCCTCCTGTAATCAGGCAAATAATGGGATTTTGGGATTTCCTCCCATTTCCAGAATATTGGTAATCCTGGGCACACAATCAACTACTCTTATAATAAGACAAATTCACATTATTTTTTATATAAGATTGATGTGATAGTTGTATTTCCCAAGATACATTTAATTACAATATTCAGTTAACAATGTATATTTTTCACAAGGAAAAGCCAGTAATTATGCATAACTATGATCCATCTATTTTTTTTTTTACAGCGAATCCCCAGCAAGACGATTCTTACCTGTGTTTTTTTCTCTTAAATATTGCTTACTATCCTCTTTATTTACAGACGATTTATGTTTTATCATTTTGCACACTTCTTCCTCGCTGGAAGCATCTTGAAGCACAGAAACGAATTAATATTTTCTGTTCAGTTCCAACACCTTCATTCCTCTTATTCTTTATTTACTTCCTCTTCTGTTCACTGATCACACATTTCGTTTAGCGTTCGACCTCTTCCATATCTCCAAGAATATTCTCCCTTCACGTGGGTGCCTCTATGCCAGCGTAGGGCTCTTCCTCCAGAAAATTGGAGCTAATCTTCCTCTTCCTCGGAGTAAACCTGATTACTTCCTATTCCCCAGGTGTAATATGAATCCTACGGGTTTAACCCTTCCTCATGAGTATAAAATAAAGCTACTCCCAGAAGCAGTTTTTCCCCTCATTACTTCGTACAGGTTTACATTTCACTGGTGATAAGGTGTGATCAGACAGGCAAGTCTGTAACTTAGCGTGATTCGTTGATTAAATGCTGTAAATATAATATAAGATTCGATGACCATAAAAAATTGCCTCACAGTGACCTGCACGAAGATCTCCTACTGTACCTAAGACTCTAAACAGTGACCTGAACGAAGATCTCCCACAGTACCTAAGACTCTACACAGTGACTTGAACGAAAATCTCCCACAGCACCCAAGACTCTCCACAGAGACCTGAACGAAGATCTCTCACAGTACCTAAGACTTCTTCCACAATCACATATGTGTGCAACTATTCTCACCCGGCCAGGTTAAGTCCTAGTGTAATAATTACCTGTCTAATACACAAATAATCTGCACACAGAAATCACTCCCTACGAAAGTAAAAGACTGGGCAGGCGATGCAAAATGCCGCCAATAAAAAGTAGGGGCGCCATTGGTACACTAAGAGAAAACACCATAAGTGTCCGGGGCCCAAAACTGTTCAACAGCCTCCCATCAAGCATTAGGGAAATTGCCAATAAACCCCTGGCTGCCTTCAAGAGAGAGCTGGACAGATACCTAAAGTCAGTGCCGGATCAGCCGGGCTGTGGCTCGTACGTTGGACTGCGTGCGGCCAGCAGTAACAGCCTAGTTGATTAGGCCCTGATCCATCGGGAGGCCTGGTCATGGACCGGGCCGCGGGGGCGTTGATCCCCGGAATAACCTCCAGGTAACCTCCAGGTAACCCGCACATGAGAGAATGAAACTAATGACGACGTCACGTTACCTGTCTAAATAGGGAGTTGCATCTTCCCATAGGTGCGCAGGTCTTCATACCAGACTTACATTTTAAGTAATGGACTCGTGTGCGCTGTCAGCGAGAGTACTTACTACGCTAATAACAAGGTAATTAGGTACAGCCAGCATGGGAATCTGTGGTAAGTGTCTATTAACCATTTAATATTAACTGTTAATAACGCTAAATATGCAATAAGATCACAGTAAATAACCAAAGTGAAAAAATAGTGAAATTCCGAGCGCTATCGTGATTACTCCATTATCATGGAATAGTAAATGTCGCTATTATTTGACGATGGAATATTTTCGCTTGGATTTTCAATGTTTTTTTCACGGTAGAACAGTAAATACATTGATAATAAATCAAGCTTGGATCCTTTTGCCTCTCATTGTGAAGATGAACCTCTCGAAGACGCTGAGGATTTGGACGGTAATTCACAATTAAAATTTGTGTTGTCACACAGAATGTGTATATAAAATTACCCATTATTCATAAGAACATAGCAGTGCAGTAGTCCTACTGACCCCTGTTAGGCCCATGCTGACCCCCCTGCTAGGCCCATTCTGACCCCCCTGTTAGGCCCATGCTGACCCCCCTGCTAGGCCCATTCTGACCCCCCTGCTAGGCCCATTCTGACCCCCCTGCTAGGCCCATGCTGACCCCCCTGCTAGGGGCCCAAGCTGACCCCCCTGCAAAGGGCCCATTCTGACCCCCCTCCTAGACCCATTTGACCCCCTGCTAGGCCCTGCTGACCCCCCTGCTAGGGCCCATTCTGACCCCCCTGCAGGGCCCAACTGACCCCCTGCAAAGGCCCATGCTGACCCCCCTGCAGGGCCCCAAACTGACCCCCCTGCTAGGCCCATTCTGACCCCCCTCCTAGCCCATCTGACCCCCTGCAGGCCCAAGCTGACCCCCCTGCTAGGGCCCCTGCGACCCCCCTGCTAGGCCCAAGCTGACCCCCCTGCTAGGCCCATGCTGACCCCTGCAGGCCCAAGCTGACCCCCCTGCCTAGGCCCATGCTGACCCCCTGCTAGGCCCAAGCTGACCCTGCTAGGCAGTCTTACTCCCTCGATCCCCCAATTCAGCATCTGTCTAAATTATTTATAAATCTGCCCATGTATGACACACCACACGACTTTAAAAAATTTGTACCTCTCTCTACCCAAAATTTTCTTAAAAAAAAAAAAAAAAACAGATCTTTGCTGAAACGGGTTTTATCCAACTTTGATACATTGTTACGAGCACGTTGGTATTTTAACATGTGTTTCTATTCCTTTTTTCTTTCTTTTTTTAATTTTTTAAGTGACACTACATAAATTTTAATTTTTTTTAATATCAGATTTTTTTTCCGGGGGTTGTATTTTTATTTTTTTCCACCTTTTCCCAACTTAATTTTAAATTTATTATTATTATTATTATTTTTATTATTTTTAATTATTATTTTATTATTAGAAAAATAAAAATCAGTGATCCCAAACCTGTTGGCTTCTCCTCAAAATTTTTCACTTTGTCCCCAGCAACTTGTTGCTCAGTTATATAGACGGGAAAAAAACGGGCCCCTTTCTGGCCCCTTGTGGACGGCACTGGCCCCCTCACTATTTTTTTTCTCGGGATTATACCGAGATACTCTGGACTATCAGTCGTCTGACTCACGAAATTTTAAGACAAATGTAAAAAACCCTACCCCGGGTGGGGTTAAAATATACCTGTTGGATGACCTTATTGTAGCCAGTGGCCGTGGGAAAACCTCGGTCTGGAGTTGTGGACTCACTGATCGCGGGTTCTAACCCCACCCCTGGTATGGTTTATGCATACGTACATAATAGCATTTTCCTGTAACAAGACCTTGGTAGGGAAGTAATTTCATTTTTTTAGGTAAAATCTGGATTTCAGGTCGTAGAATATTTTTTTTAGAACAAAAGTGACTAAACTTGTATAGATTAATGAAGTTTTTTGATAATTTACTATTTGGAAAAAATGGATTTCTTTTATCACTTTAGTTCCATGTTGACCATTTTTCTCAGATTCTTTACTTAGTAAGACTTTTCTGACTGTATAGTTCCAAACTGAGCTTTTCCTGTAGAGTTCCTAACTGAACTTTTCCTGTAGAGTTCCTAACTGAACTTTTCCTGTATAGTTCCTAACTGAACTTTTCCTGTATAGTTCCTAACTGAACTTTTCCTGTAGAGTTCCTAACTGAACTTTTCATGTAGAGTTCCTAACTGAACTTTTCCTGTAGAGTTCCTAACTGAACTTTTTCTGTATAGTTCCTAACTGAACTTTTCCTGTATAGTTCCTAACTGAACTTTTCCTGTATAGTTCCTAACTAAACTTTTCCTGTATAGTTCCTAACTGAACTTTTCCTGTAGAGTTCCTAACTGAACTTTTCCTGTAGAGTTCCTAACTGAACTTTTCCTGTAGAGTTCCTAACTGAACTTTTCCTGTATAGTTCTTAACTGAACTTTTCCTGTATAGTTCCTAACTGAACTTTTCCTGTATAGTTCCTAACTGAACTTTTCCTGTATAGTTCCTAACTGAACTTTTCCTGTATAGTTCCTAACTGAACTTTTCCTGTATAGTTCCTAACTGAACTTTTCCTGTATAGTTCCTAACTGCACTTTTCCTGTATAGTTCCTAACTGAACTTTTCCTGTATAGTTCCTAACTGAACTTTTCCTGTAGAGTTCCTAACTGAACTTTTCCTGTAGAGTTCCTAACTGAACTTTTCCTGTAGAGTTCCTAACTGAACTTTTCCTGTAGAGTTCCTAACTGAACTTTTCCTGAAGAGTTCTTAACTGAACTTTTCCTGTAGAGTTCCTAACTGAACTTTTCCTGTAGAGTTCCTAACTAAACTTTTCCTGAAGAGTTCCTAACTAAACTTTTCTAAATAGGCCTTCATCTTTTTTTTTTTTTTTGGTTGCTAAACTTACAATAAACTGTTTACAGCCCATTTTTTTCCTGTTTCTACTGCTGCTTCTGACTCCCCCTCCTCCTGTTTCAATTCCTTCAACTATTTCTGTTCTTCTTCCTCTTCCTCCTCCCTCATCTTCTAATTTCCATTTCTCTTACCTCCTCTTCCTCCACATCCTCGAAATCCTACTCCTCCACGTCCTCGTCGTCCTCCTCAGGATGTGGTGGGTGATGGGTGTCACTTGGATGTTTGTTGACGTTGTCCTCAGCTGAAACTTAATCTCTCTTAAGTGGTCCTCTCCTTCGTCAATTTCTAATTTCTTGCCTCGGTCACTCTTCCTTTACTGTCCCACACTGATTCCCCCACACCCTGATCCCCACACTCTGACCACCACATCCTGAACCCCGTCACCTTGACCCTCCACACCTTGACCCCACACCCTGACCCCACACACTGCCCCGGCAGACCTTCACACCCTGACCCCACACACTGCCCCGGCAGACCTTCACACCCTGACCCCACACACTGCCCCGGCAGACCTCCACACCCTGACTCACCTCCACACCCTGGGCCTACGCTAACCTCCCTGCGGTATATAGAAATATACCAAGTTAGAGTAATCATATTAGAGCCACCTGGTCCAGTGGTTAACGCACTGTCCTGTGAGTTTTAGGACTCACTCGCCATGGGTTCAACCCCCTCCCGTTCCCTGATTTGTTTGAGTTCGTGTTATTACGATTTCACGGGTCATGATAATATATGGTTCAAAAAGACACGTGAGGAAACAGCAGAACATATTACAAAACGTTTCGGTCCTGGGACCTTGATCACTAAGTGACCAAATTCCCACGACCGAAACGTTTTCCAATAAATATGTGAACCAGTTTGCCGGTATTAATTACCAAGGTTCACACCATGATTATATAATATCCAGAAAGTATGTTAACAAAGCACACAAGTGCGACGGCTTAACCGAGCTTCTGGAGAGCGAAACGTTGCCACATTAAAATGTCACATTAGTTGCACTTGTGTCCTTTTTACCTAACATATTGTGGGTAATTCTACCAACATTAATACTACCTGGCAAGTACCTGAGGGTCTGATCTCAAACCTGCAGACTGCCATAACAACATACTAGATCATTAGAGTCGGAGATATGGGAGAAAGAGTAAAATAAACCCAGTGAAATATAGGGATACCGTGGGGCACAATAAGAGAACATTGTATCAACATCCGTGGCCCCAGGTTATCATCTTACCAGAGGATATCACTAACACTGCTGGGATAAATCTTTAAGAGGAAGTTGGACAAGTATCTTCACCAGGTGCCAGAACAACCAGGCTGTGATGGATATGTGGGGCAGCGGACCATCAGTAGTAACAGCCTGGTTGACCAGGCAACTACCAGATGAGCCTGGCCCAAGGCCGGGCTCTAGTAGAAAAACTATCCTTAATTTACTATATGTTACAATGTTGATAAGTTGTTTAATGATTAAACATCTAACACCTGTAATATGCAACATCTGTAACACGTAATACCTGTAAAATCTAACCCCTGTAACATCTAACATCTGTAATATCTAACACCTGTAAAGTAACGCTGTATTATCTGTGTTTCTTAGGTGAGTGTGCGGCAGCTGCGTGGTGGACGCACTCTCGAGTGTGTGTGTGTATGTATGGTGGACGCACTCTCAGGTGTATAGGGGACGCACTATCAGGTGAGTGTTTAGTGGACGCACTTTCAGGTGTGTAGTGGACGCACTCTCAGGTCAAGTAACCATAAAACCGTCTATATACTTCAGAGTAACTTTAATACCGTGTACATGCTGTGCCAGCAGTTGTATGTGTAGACGCTGTGATTCACAGCAATTGCCAGTGTTCTTTTTTCTATTCCTAAACAATATATTTAGGCAAGATGGACATTCAGTGCAGATGAGTTGATGAGTTAGGCTTATGTGCAACACTTAAGAATTGTTATCGGTGACACGTTCACAGTACAGCTTGATTCATCAGTCGAATACATGTGTGAATACTCCTTTGCCCGAAATGCCTGGGCATGATCTACCTGGAGTCTACCTGGAGGGCATTGCGGGGATTAACGCCCCTGCGGCCCGGTCCACGACCAGGCCTCCCGGTGGATCAAGGCCTGAGCAACCAGGCTGTTACTGCTGGCCGCATAGTAGTCTGTAGTACGAACCACAGCCCGGCTGATCCGGCACCGACTTGAAGTATCTATCCAGCTCGCTCTTCAAGGTAACTTTCTTTGTACCAATCAAATTATGAAATGTAAACACACATTGTAACCTTTGCTAAGAAGCAAACTTTGGTATTTTATTTTGTAGTGGCGAGACATATCGTCATTAAAGATAATTTAGTATTGCTCAATTGTCATCATTATTAATTAGTACAATAAATGCCATAGTAAGAACCCTCCAGTGGAATACCCTGTAGATGAGTGTACAGTTAAGACACTTTCGTGTACAATGCTGTACCGTCTCCCTAAAGTGTCTCTCTCTCTCACTCCTGGAAAGATAAACAAGACTGGCTGCTGGAACTCATGCAGAAGGTAACCAGAGGGAGAATGTTAACACTCACAGAGTGATACATTTCACACCCCTTCAATGTTCTGGAAAAAAAAAAATTCATATTCCGCCACATGCGTGGACGTCATAACAAAACCTTCTTGTCGTCTCAACCGGTCAGAAGGTTGGCTACTGGGAGCCTTCTAGGGCGAGTCGACCATCCTGGTACTGGTGTGGTTAACGAGGTTTTGCGTCCGGTGTCAGTTCAGTCGTGGCTTCCACTCTCTTCATCTCGTTTGTACTGAAATTTTCATCTGTTTAGTGGGATGAAGTTGGTTATTCTTGCTTGCAGTACCTGTGTGTCCGGCGTTAAACACTGTGATTAACTTCGTTAATCAAGTTACCTGTTAATACTTCGCTAATTAAGTTTTCTAGTAATGCTTCGTTATTCAAGTTATTCAGGTCATATTTTAATACGCCGGGTCGGAATCGATATTACATATTTGTGATTGAGGGAGAGAGAGAGAGAGAGAGAGAGAGAGAGACTGGGACAAAAAGAGGGAGAGAGAGAGAGTAACAAACTCAACTTCGCTAAGTTACCAGCTGAATACGAGTTGAATGAATATATTTTTATTTAAAAGAGAGTGTCACCCAGAACATTTCGGGTTTAAAGCTCTCCACGATTATAATGAGTGAACATTCTTGCACGAGCGACGATGCATCGTAAGAGAGTGAAGCGACTTACTGAGTGTGACTGCTGCACTCGCTTGTTCACTCTGGAGGAAGAGCAGGAGGAGGAGGAGGAGGAGCAGGAGAAGAAGGAGGAGCAGGAGAAGGAGGAGGAGTAGCAGGAAGAGCATAAGGAGGAGGAACAGTAGCAGTATCAGTAGATTTTTTTTTCGCATCATTAATTTGTCAGTCAGTATCTAAGTTGATCTAAGAATGTTAACCAGCGTTTAGAACCTTTGCGAATAACAACAGTCTGCTAAAACAAAGGTATTCACTGCTTGGTCAACAGGTAGCAACAGATGTCAGGAAACATGCCTGAAATTTTCACTCGACCCAGGATCGAACCCGAGTTGTTCAGTTGTGAGCCAAATTCAGTGCTACTGTGAGGCACCCACAGCTTACTAAGTCTGCAGAGTTCAACGTCGATATTAAAGGAAAATTTAAATGAGAATTCAGTGCTGTATTTAGTTAAATAGTTCTGAAAATTATTTCGGTTTTCCTCTTTCGACGGGAAGGTTTTCTGGGGGGAGTATAACAAGGCTTTGAGTATATTTATACAGCTTATGAGACGACTGGGGGGCTACACAAACACTTAAGTCTAACATAGTCTTTCTATAGACGTTTTGCTTCCTTTCAGGAAATCCTTTCCTGTGCTCTTGCATCTAATAGCTTTCACAAGCTATTGCTTGTGTCTTGATCAACTACAACGACGCAAGTTGTTGTTCGTGTCTTCATCAACTCCAGTCATGCAAATTGTTGCTTGTGTCTTGATCAACTCCAGCCATGCAAATTGTTGCTTGTGTCTTGATCAACTCCAGCCATGCAAGTTGTTGTGTCTTGATCAACTCCAGCCATGCAAGTTGTTGTGTCTTGATCAACTCCAGCCATGCAAGTTGTTGTGTCTTGATCAACTCCAGCCATGCAAGTTGTTGTGTCTTGATCAACTCCAGCCATGCAAGTTGTTGTGTCTTGATCAACTCCAGCCATGCAAGTTGTTGCTTGTGTCTTGATCAACTCCAGCCATGCAAGTTGTTGTGTCTTGATCAACTCCAGCCATGCGAGTTGTTGCTTGTGTCTTGATCAACTCCAGCCATGCAAGTTGTTGCTTGTGTCTTGATCAACTCCAGCCATGCAAGTTGTTGCTTGTGTCTTGATCAAACTCCAGCCATGCGAGTTGTTGCTTGTGTCTTGATCAACTCCAGCCATGCAAGTTGTTGCTTGTGTCTTGATCAACTCCAGCCATGCAAGTTGTTGCTTGTGTCTTGATCAACTCCAGCCATGCAAGTTGTTGCTTGTGTCTTGATCAACTCCAGCCATGCAAGTTGTTGCTTGTGTCTTGATCAACTCCAGCCATGCGAGTTGTTGCTTGTGTCTTGATCAACTCCAGCCATGCAAGTTGTTGCTTGTGTCTTGATCAACTCCAGCCATGCGAGTTGTTGCTTGTGTCTTGATCAACTCCAGCCATGCGAGTTGTGCTGTGTCTTGATCAACTCCAGCCATGCAAGTTGTTGCTTGTGTCTTGATCAACTCCAGCCATGCAAGTTGTTGCTTGTGTCTTGATCAACTCCAGCCATGCAAGTTGTTGCTTGTGTCTTGATCAACTCCAGCCATGCAAGTTGTTGCTTGTGTCTTGATCAACTCCAGCCATGCGAGTTGTTGCTTGTGTCTTGATCAACTCCAGCCATGCAAGTTGTTGCTGTGTCTTGATCAATCAGCCATGCAAGTTGTTGCTTGTGTCTGATCAACTCCAGCCATGCGAGTTGTTGCTTGTGTCTTGATCAACTCCAGCCATGCGAGTTGTTGCTTGTGTCTTGATCAACTCCAGCCATGCAAGTTGTTGCTTGTGTCTTGATCAACTCCAGCCATGCAAGTTGTTGCTTGTGTCTTGATCAACTCCAGCCATGCGAGTTGTTGCTTGTGTCTTGATCAACTCCAGCCATGCAAGTTGTTGTGTCTTGATCAACTCCAGCCATGCAAGTTGTTGTTTGTGTCTTGATCAACTCCAGCCATGCAAGTTCTTGTGTCTTGATCAACTCCAGCCATGCAAGTTCTTGTGTCTTGATCAACTCCAGCCATGCAAGTTGTTGTTTGTGTCTTGATCAACTCCAGCCATGCAAGTTCTTGTGTCTTGATCAACTCCAGCCATGCAAGTTCTTGTGTCTTGATCAACTCCAGCCATGCAAGTTGTTGTTTATGTCTTGATCAACTCCAGCCATGCAAGTTGTTTATGTCTTGATCAACTCCAGCCATGCAAGTTGTTGCTTGTGTCTTGATCAACTCCAGCCATGCAAGTTGTTGCTTGTATCTTGATCAACTCAAGCCATGCAAATTGTTGCTTGTGTCTTGATCAACTCCAGCCATGCAAGTTGTTGCTTGTGTCCTGATCAACTCAAGCCATGCAAATTGTTGCTTGTGTCTTGATCAACTCCAGCCATGCAAGTTGTTGCTTGTATCTTGATCAACTCAAGCCATGCAAGTTGTTGCTTGTGTCCTGATCAACTCAAGCCATGCAAATTGTTGCTTGTGTCCTGATCAACTCCAGCCATGCAAATTGTTGCTTGTGTCTTGATCAACTCCAGCCATGCAAGTTGCTGCTTGATCAACTCCAGCCATTCAAGTTGTTGCTTGATCAACTCCAGCCATGCAAGTTGCTGCTTGATCAACTCCAGCCATGCAAGTTGCTGCTTGTGTCTTATCAACTCCAGCCATGCAAGTTGTTGCTTGTGTCTTGATCAACTCCAGCCATGCAAATTGTTGCTTGTGTCTTGATCAACTCTAGCCATGCAAGTTGTTGCTTGTGTCTTGATCAATTCCAGCCATGCAAGTTGTTGCTTGTGTCTTGATCAACTCCAGCCATGCAAGTTGTTGCTTGTGTCTTGATCAATTCCAGCCATGCAAGTTGATGCTTGTGTCCTGATCAACTCCAGCCATGCAAATTGTTGCTTGTGTCTTGATCAACTCTAGCCATGCAAGTTGTTGCTTGTGTCTTGATCAATTCCAGCCATGCAAGTTGATGCTTGTGTCTTGATCAACTCCAGCCATGCAAATTGTTGCTTGTGTCTTGATCAACTCTAGCCATGCAAATTGTTGCTTGTGTCTTGATCAACTCCAGCCATGCAAGTTGCTGCTTGATCAACTCCAGCCATTCAAGTTGTTGCTTGATCAACTCCAGCCATGCAAGTTGCTGCTTGATCAACTCCAGCCATGCAAGTTGCTGCTTGTGTCTTATCAACTCCAGCCATGCAAGTTGCTGCTTGTGTCTTATCAACTCCAGCCATGCAAGTTGTTGCTTGTGTCTTGATCAACTCCAGCCATGCAAATTGTTGCTTGTGTCTTGATCAACTCTAGCCATGCAAGTTGTTGCTTGTGTCTTGATCAATTCCAGCCATGCAAGTTGTTGCTTGTGTCTTGATCAACTCCAGCCATGCAAGTTGTTGCTTGTGTCTTGATCAATTCAGCCATGCAAGTTGATGCTTGTGTCCTGATCAACTCCAGCCATGCAAATTGTTGCTTGTGTCTTGATCAACTCTAGCCATGCAAGTTGTTGCTTGTGTCTTGATCAATTCCAGCCATGCAAGTTGATGCTTGTGTCTTGATCAACTCCAGCCATGCAAATTGTTGCTTGTGTCTTGATCAACTCTAGCCATGCAAGTTGTTGCTTGTGTCCTGATCAACTCCAACCATGCAAGTTGCTGCTTGATTAACTCCAGCCATGCAAGTTGCTGCTTGTGTCTTAATCAACTCCAGCCATGCAAGTTGCTGCTTGTGTCTTAATCAACTCCAGCCATGCAAGTTGCTGCTTGTGTCTTAATCAACTCCAGCCATGCAAGTTGCTGCTTGATCAACTCCAGCCATTCAAGTTGTTGCTTGATCAACTACAGCCATGCAAGTTTCTGCTTGTGTCTTGATCAACTCCAGCCATGCAAGTTGCTGCTTGATCAACTCAAGCCATGCAAGTTGCTGCTTGATCAACTCCAGCCATGCAAGTTGTTGCTTGTGTCTTGATCAACTCCAGCCATGCAAGTTGTTGCTTGTGTCTTGATCAACTCTAGCCATGCAAGTTGTTGCTTGTGTCTTGATCAACTCTAGCCATGCAAGTTGTTGCTTGTGTCTTGATCAACTCCAGCCATGCAAGTTGTTGCTTGTGTCTTGATCAACTCCAGCCATGCAAGTTGTTGCTTGTGTCTTGATCAACTCTAGCCATGCAAGTTGTTGCTTGTGTCTTGATCAACTCTAGCCATGCAAGTTGTTGCTTGTGTCTTGATCAACTCTAGCCATGCAAGTTGTTGCTTGTGTCCTGATCAACTCCAGCCATGCAAGTTGTTGCTTGTGTCCTGATCAACTCCAGCCATGCAAGTTGTTGCTTGTGTCTTGATCAACTCTAGCCATGCAAGTTGTTGCTTGTGTCCTGATCAACTCCAGCCATGCAAGTTGTTGCTTGTGTCCTGATCAACTCCAGCCATGCGAGTTGTTGCTTGTGTCTTGATCAACTCCAGCCATGCAAGTTGTTGCTTGTGTCCTGATCAACTCCAGCCATGCAAGTTGTTGCTTGTGTCCTGATCAACTCCAGCCATGCAAGTTGTTGCTTGTGTCTTGTTCAACTCCAGCCATGCGAGTTGTTGCTTGTGTCTTGATCAACTCCAGCCATGCAAGTTGTTGCTTGTGTCTTGATCAACTCCAGCCATGCAAGTTGTTGCTTGTGTCTTGATCAACTCCAGCCATGCAAGTTGTTGCTTGTGTCCTGATCAACTCCAGCCATGCAAATTGTTGCTTGTGTCCTGATCAACTCCAGCCATGCAAATTGCTGCTTGATTAACTCCAGTCATGCAAGTTGCTGCTTGATCAACTCCAGCCATGCAAGTTGTTGCTTGTGTCCTGATCAACTCCAGCCATGCAAATTGTTGCTTGTGTCTTGATCAACTCCAGCCATGCAAATTGCTGCTTGATTAACTCCAGCCATACAAGTTGCTGCTTGATGAACTCCAGCCATGCAAGTTGTTGCTTGTTTGTCTTGATCAACTCCAGATATGCAAGTTGCTGCTTGATCAACTCCAGCCATGCAAGTTGCTGCTTGATCAACTCCAGCCATGCAAGTTGCTGCTTGATCAACTCCAGCCATGCAAGTTGCTGCTTGATCAACTCCAGCCATGCAAGTTGCTGCTTGATCAACTCAGCCATGCAAGTTGCTGCTTGATCAACTCCAGCCATGCAAGTTTTGCTGCTTGATCAACTCCAGCCATGCAATGTTTGCTGCTTGATCAACTCCAGCCATGCAAGTTTGCTGCTTGATCAACTCCAGCCATGCAAGTTGCTGCTTGATCAACTCCAGCCATGCAAGTTGCTGCTTGATCAACTCCAGCCATGCAAGTTGCTGCTTGATCAACTCCAGCCATGCAAGTTGCTGCTTGATCAACTCCAGCCATGCAAGTTGCTGCTTGATCAACTCCAGCCATGCAAGTTGCTGCTTGATCAACTCCAGCCATGCAAGTTGCTGCTTGATCAACTCCAGCCATGCAAGTTGCTGCTTGATCAAATCCATCCATGCAAATTGCTGCTTGTGTCTTGATCAACTCCAGCCATACAAGTTGTTGCTTTTGTCTTGATCAACTCCAGCCATGCCAGTTGTTGTTTGTGTCTTGAACAACTCCAGCCATGCTAGTTGTTGTTTGTGTCTTGATCAACTCCAGCCATGCTAGTTGTTGTTTGTGTCTTGATCAACTCCAGCCATGCCAGTTGTTGTTTGTGTCTTGATCAACTCCAGCCATGCCAGTTGTTGTTTGTGTCTTGATCAACTCCAGCCATGCCAGTTGTTGTTTGTGTCTTGATCAACTCCAGCCATGCTAGTTGTTGTTTATCTCTTGAGCAACTCCAGCCATGCCAGTTGTTGTTTGTGTCTTGATCAACTCCAGCCATGCCAGTTGTTGTTTGTGTCTTGATCAACTCCAGCCATGCCAGTTGTTGTTTGTGTCTTGATCAACTCCAGCCATGCCAGTTGTTTGTGTCTTGATCAACTCCAGCCATGCCAGTTGTTGTTTGTGTCTTGATCAACTCCAGCCATGCCAGTTGTTGTTTGTGTCTTGATCAACTCCAGCCATGCTAGTTGTTGTTTATCTCTTGAGCAACTCCAGCCATGCCAGTTGTTGTTTGTGTCTTGATCAACTCCAGCCATGCCAGTTGTGGTTTGTGTCTTGATCAACTCCAGCCATGCCAGTTGTTGTTTGTGTCTTGATCAACTCCAGCCATGCCAGTTGTTTGTGTCTTGAGCAACTCCAGTCATGCCTTGGTGCAGGAGAGAACAACGACTTCGGTTATGATATAAACGGTTCACAAAATCCAGAAGTTTTCTGAACCATTTATATTATATTCATCTGGTCATACTACTACTCCAGCACATTGTGCCGCCACGAACGTGTCATCATTCTTCATGAAAGTTTTTATTAGAAAACGTCTAAATCCTGGAACTTTGGTTACCTATAACAAGGTTCCAGGACCGACATATAGTGAATATGCTCTAGTGTTTGTACTCTTATCTTTTTAAACCACTTGTTGGTATAGCTTAGGTTTTTATCATCATTCTTCATAAAACAATATCGTCAATATCATGCTGATACCATGTTGCTTTCACTATTGATATGTTGCTTTTCCTGTTATGTTGTTCTCACTATCGATATATTATTCTCACAATTGATATCACGTTGCTTTCATTATTGATATGATGCTTTCGTTATTATGTTGCGTTCAGTATTATGTTGTTTTCAATGTTGATATGTTGCTTTCACTATTGATATGTTGCTTTCCCTGTTATGTTGTTCTTACTATCGATATGTTATTCTCACTAATATCATGTTCTCACTATTGATATGATATTGCTTTCACTATTGATATCATGTTCCTCTCATGTTTCACTTACTATTGATATCATGTTTCTCTCAATACTGATATGTTGTTTTCATTCATATTGTGTTGATCTCACTATTGATATCACGTTGCTTTCACTATTGATATCATGTTACTTTCAGGTTAAGTGGGAAGTAATTCCAGCTAAGGGTCTCTCTCTCATTTTATAAAGAGATTACATTTGCCCTCTTCCACTTTTCTTATTTTTGGTTGATTTGCCATATATTAATTATATTTGCTGAGCTGTTTCTAAGTTGGAGATGAGCAAGCCAAGACACATGGGCAACACTGGCATGAGACATGGGCAACACTGGCATGACACATGGGCAACACTGGCATGACACATGGGCAACACTGGCATGACACATGGGCAACACTGGCATGACACATGAGCAACACTGGCATGACACATGGGCAACACTGGCATGACACATGAGCAACACTGGCATGACACATGAACACTGGCATGACACATGGGCAACACTGGCACGACACACTGGCAACACTGGCACGACACATGAGCAACACTGGCACGACACATGAGCAACACTGGCATGACACATGGGCAACACTGGCATGACACATGAGCAACACTGGCATGACACATGAACACTGGCATGAGACATGGGCAACACTGGCACGACACACTGGCAACACTGGCACGACACATGAGCAACACTGGCATGACACATGGACAACACTGGCATGACACATACCTGGAGATTACCTGGAGAGAGTTCCGGGGGTCAACGCCCCCGCGGCCCGGTCTGTGACCAGGCCTCCTTAGGTCAGAGTCCCAGGATGCGACCCACACCAGTCGACTAACACCCAGGTACCCATTTTACTGATGGGGAACATAGACAACAGGTGGAAAGAAACACGTCCAATGTTTCTACTCTGGCTGGGAATCGAACCCAGGCCCTCACCGTGTGAAGCGAGAGCGTTAACCACCAGGCCACCAGAGCCAACACTGGCATGACACATGGCCAACACTGGCATGACACATGGGCAACACTGACATGGCACATGGGCAACTCTGGCATGACACACTGGCAACACTGGCATGACACATGGGCAACACTGGCAACACTGGCATGACACATGGGCAACACTGGCATAACACATGGACAACACTGGCATGACGCATGGGCAACACTGGCATGGCACATGGGCAACACTGGCATGACACATGGGCAACACTGGCATGACACATGGGCAACACTGGCATGACACATGGGCAACACTGGCATGACACATGGGCAACACTGGCATGACACATGGGCAACACTGGCGTGACACATGGGCAACACTGGCATGACACATGGACAACACTGGCATGACACATGGACAACACTGGCATGACACATGGACAACACTGGCATGACACATGGACAACACTGGCATGACACATGGACAACACTGGCATGACACATGGACAACACTGGCATGACACATGGACAACACTGGCATGACACATGGGCAACACTGGCATGACACATGGACAACACTGGCATGACACATGGACAACACTGGCATGACACATGGGCAACACTGGCATGACACATGGGCAACACTGGCATGACACATGGGCAACACTGGCATGACACATGGGCAACACTGGCATGACACATGGACAACACTGGCATGACACATGGGCAACACTGGCATGACACATGGACAACACTGGCATGACACATGGGCAACACTGGCATGACACATGGGCAACACTGGCATGACACATGGGCAACACTGGCATGACACATGGACAACACTGGCATGACACATGGGCAACACTGGCATGACACATGGGCAACACTGGCATGACACATGGACAACACTGGCATGACACATGGGCAACACTGGCATGACACATGGGCAACACTGGCATGACACATGGGCAACACTGGCATGACACATGGACAACACTGGCATGACACATGGGCAACACTGGCATGACACATGGGCAACACTGGCATGACACATGGGCAACACTGGCATGACACATGGACAACACTGGCATGACACATGGGCAACACTGGCATGACACATGGGCAACACTGGCATGACACATGGACAACACTGGCATGACACATGGGCAACACTGGCATGACACATGGGCAACACTGGCATGACACATGGGCAACACTGGCATGACACATGGACAACACTGGCATGACACATGGGCAACACTGGCATGACACATGGGCAACACTGGCATGACACATGGACAACACTGGGTACCAGTATCCTGAAGACGTTTCCATAACCTGTAGCTCAATCGTCTCAGTGTATTAGTACGTATGTAGTGGCAGTTACTAGTTGTCAAAGGCATGTGTCGATAGACACTCCCCCTCCACCCCTCTCTCTCTCTCTCTCTCTCTCTGTCCTTGTGTATTATATATATATATGTCGTGCCGAATAGGCAGAATTTGCGATCTTGGCTTAAATAGCAACGCTCATCTTGCCATACAGGACAAGTGAAAATTTGTGTATGCAACAATTTCGCCAAAATCATTCTGAACCTAACGAAAAAAATATATTTCACTGGGTTTGTTTAGTATTAAATTACTGTAAACAAATCTAAAATATATTTAGTTGGGTTAGGCTAAAATAAATTGCTCTTGTTATAATAAGGTTAGGTAAGTTTTCTAAGTTCCTTTTGGTGCAAAATTCTAAATTTTTACATCAGCATTAATGAAAAAAATATATCTTTAAACGTATAAGAGAAAATTTCAGAAAGGACTTAATTTTAAAGGAGTTCTTGCTAATTGACCAGTTTTACATATTCAGCACGAATAATATATATATATATATATATTATATATAATATATATTATATATATATATAATATAATATATATAATATATATATATATTATATAATATATATATATAATGTCGTGCCGAATAGGTAAAACTTGCGATTTTGGCTTAAATAGCAACGTCTTTTCATCTCTAATACTCTTCTGTATTTGACTGAAGCCGCCTACTGTGTAGGATAAACGTTTCGGAATAAACTGTTGTACATGTGTCTTATTTATCAGTAGTACATCCTGATGACCCTGAGACTCGTTTACATCTGCAACTTTTGCCATTGTTTCCTTGTTCTTGGTCTCCTCCTTTCAGTTGGTTGCTGTCTCTCCTATCTAGCTACCTAAGCATCTTGTGTTTCATAAACAAGTACTACCTGGTTTTCGTCTCGTCTAGTGTTGTAAGGTTTAGTTCTTTCAATATTTCTGCTCAACTCCAGGATTATTTTCAGGGTGAAACTGTTTTAATCTGGAATTTATGTTTTAATTTCGTTTCAGTGAGAGCTATAAAGTCAGCCACTGCCTTTTTATTTCTGTGCTCTGGTTAGTAATTCCACAGCGCCAGTATATCAATTTTTTGATATTTATTTTTGTGTTCTAGTAGTCTGTATCCTGATTTACTGTTCATTTGTACTGCAGTTAGAGTGTGAGGGGACGTAGCAGATTGTCTTCCTGTGAGAAATGGAGTTACAGTAGGATGGGTGAAGAAGAGATTAATGGATGAGGTAAGTATATCTCTGCCTTGCTGTGTGGCTGCTCCCTTTTCCACCCACATGTAATTGGTGGTGGTGGTGGTGGGGAGGGGGGAGTGACGTGGGTCCATGTACACAGGCTGCACTCCATCATCCACGTGTATGTAACTAAATACCGGAAACCACCTTCCACAATTTTTTTTTTTGAAAGTTCATAGTTTAAAAAAGTCAATAATTAAGTAATTATCAGGGTGTGTATATGTGTGTGTGTGGGGGGGTGGATGGGGGGGGTAGATGAGGGGAGGTTAGAAGACAATAAACTCATTAATTTTATGTTATAAAACTATTTTGGGTCACTGGTCGTGGAGTAATATTGCAAGTTCGCCAGAATTATTGATTGTGCTATCGCATTTTGTTGCATTAGTTGCATATTGCAGTAATACCTCAAATGGTAAGGGTACTAGCGCTTGTTTGATTATTTACTCAAGTACTGGTTTCCAGAGGTCGGCATACATTGCGTCCCCTTCGAGTCTTCCATTCACTGCCTCAACCAAATAATCTCTCGCAGTTTAATTTCCTTTATGAACACAGTGAAGCAGTATAGTAACATCCCTCGATGCAACACATCCTGTCTTCCAGAGATAAAGTCTCTAACCCAATCATCGTATCGCAGCCTTCGTAGTTCTGGGTGCTGCCTTGTAGGTCATGCTCAACAGTAGTTGAAGTCTTCGTGTGTATTAAGATAGCAGTGTTGCAATGACAAGTATCTTTGTAATGCGCATGCTAGCGATGCGCTCGCTAGAACTGATTTTATACATGTGTGCGATTACATTAACATCAGTTTCTTAAGATACATAGTGCTTTGATATGCCTCTGATGTCTTGTTTATGTGCGTCTCCAATGACAGGTTTGGGGTGATATGTTCACCCACATTCTTCTCTCTTCCGAGTGTGAACCGCCATAGATCCAGAAACTCTTGTGATGTATCTTTCTTCATACCCCTAAGCCACTTATTCAATAAACCCAACAAAGGCCACAATGAACGATTGTTAATGAATAAACAGAAGAATGAACAGGGGCTCGACCATGTATCCAATAAGCACATAAAAATCATAAGAGAGGAGGAACACTGCAGCAGGCCTACTGGCCTCTACTTAGTACGTCCTTGTCAAACCCAAACCCACTAGCAAAAATATTCACCCAACACACATTATCAATGTTACTCAAGGTGACGTGAGTGACCCTGTTAACTCAAGTTCAAGTCCCAATCGCTGTAACCACTCAAGACACAGAACTTACGATACCATTATTTTGCTGTACAACGTCGTGCACCGTTGGGCGGAATCCACTTTTGTAAGTTCGCAATGCCCAAGAGTTTGGTCAAAGGTTAGCAAGTACGTTGAAGAGAATGTCTTCTGTACCTCTTGGCAACTCTTCCTCTGACCTGCTCCCCATTCCTATCTTCATAATCTTCCAGTTTCTAGGGATGACTTTCAGAAGCCATTTTAGGAACGATCTCCTGCCTTCAGTCCCATTATTATTGCACCAAGAGCAAACAATGGCAAGTAGAAATCTGTTTCACCTTGTGTATCATATATGTATCAAAAACAGTATGGGACCAAGAAGTGAACCTTGTGGTACTCCACTTATATCTCACCATCCTGACGTGTCTGGCTGTAACTCTGCCGTCAGCTGTTTTTCCCAGTGGAGTAATCTTCCAGTTAGTGCAGCTTGCCTTTCCAGTTACTATATTAGTATTCTGTGAGGAACTGTCACCGATTGACAGTCTAAGAATCTTCAGGTCACCTTTGTTTGTACTCACCTATATGTGGTTGCAGGGGTCGATTCACAGCTCCTTGCCCCGCCTCTTCGCTGGTCGCTACTAGGTCCACTCTCTCCCTGCCCCATGAGCTTTATTGTATCACTTCTTAAAGCTATGTATGGATCCTGCCTCCACTACATCACTTCCCAGAGTATTCTACTTCCTGACAACTCTCTGACTGACGAAATACTTCCTACCATCCCTGTGATCCATTTGAGTCTTCAACTTCCAACTGTGACCCCTTGTTGCTGTGTTCCATCTCTGGAACACTCTGTCTGTCCACCTTGTTGATTCCTCTTAGCAGTATTTTTATATGTCGTTATCATATCCCCCCCCTCTCTCTCCTGTCTTCCAGTGTCGTCAGGTCGATTTCCCTTAACCTTTCCTACTAGAACATGCCCCTTAGCTCCAAAGATCCAAACTGATGCTGCATACTCCAATACAGGCCTAACGTACACGGTGTACAGAGTCCTGAACGATTGAGTGAGGTTTGTAGTCTCTGGGCCCCCTAGACTGTACTCCGTCTGCGGTCTTCTTTGCCCTTCCCCAATCTTCATGACTTTGCACTTGGTGGGGTTGAACTCCAAGAGCCAGTTAATGGACCAGGCCTGCAGCCTGTCCAGATCCCTTTGTAGTTCTGTTTGGTCCTCGTCCCACTCAATTCGTCTCATCAACTTCACATCATCTGCAAACAGGGACACTTACGAGACTATTCCTTCCGTCATGCCGTTCACAAATACCAGAAACAGCACTGGTCCTAGGACTGACCCCTGAGGAACCCCGCTCGTCACAGGCGCCCACTCTGACACTTCGCCATGTACCATGACTCGATGTTGTCTCCCTGACAGGTATTCCCTGATCCATTGCAGTGTGTTCCCTGTTATCCCTGCTTGGTCTTTCAGCTTTAGCACTAATCTCTTGTAAAGAACTGTGTCAAATGCCTTCCTAAAGTCTAAGAAAACCCAGTCTACTCACCCCTGTCTCTGTCTTACTGCTGTCACCTGTCACAGAACTCCAGTAGGTTTGTGACACAGGATTTCCCATTTCTGTAACCGTGTCCCCTCAAGGAAGGTTCCTTGATGTTGGTGAGGGGCTCTTGATTTAGGGAATTGGATCTGTGCTCCAGTTCCCCGAATTAAGCCTGAATGCCTTCCACATCCCCCCCCCCAGGCGCTGTATAATCCTCCGGGTTTAGCGCTTCCCCCTTGATTATAATAATAATAATGTAACCGTGTACTCGCCTATTTGTATTCACCTATTTGTGGTTGCAGGGGTCGATACATAGTTCCTGGCCCCGCCTTTTCACTGATCACTACTAGGTCCTCTCTCTCCCTGCTCCATGAGCTTTATCATACCTCGTCTCAAAACTATGTGTGGCTCCTGCCTCCACTACAGCACTTGCCAGACTATTCCACTTCCCGACAACTCTGACTTAAGAAATACTTCCTAACATCCCTGACTCATCTGAGTCTTCACCTTCAAATTGTGACCCCTTGTTTCCGTGTTCTGTCAGTTTCTGTGTGTGTGTGTGTGTGTGTGTGTGTGTGTGTGTGTGTGTGTGTGTGTGTGTGTGTGTGTGTGTGTGTGTGTGTGTACTCACCTAGTTGTACTCACCTAGTTGAGGTTGCGGGGGTCGAGTCCGAGCTCCTGGCCCCGCCTCTTCACTGATCGCTACTAGGTCACTCTCCCTGAGCCGTGAGCTTTATCATACCTCTGCTTAAAGCTATGTATGGATCCTGCCTCCACTACATCGCTTCCCAAACTATTCCACTTACTGACTACTCTGTGGCTGAAGAAATACTTCCTAACGTCCCTGTGATTCATCTGTATCTTCAGCTTCCAACTGTGTCCCCTTGTTACTGTGTCCAATCTCTGGAAC
>NC_069400.1:74669964-74682464 GCF_026875155.1 Cherax quadricarinatus | reverse complement strand
AGGGATGGGGGGTTTGACTTGGCCCGGGCAGAGGGACGGTAGGGGAAAGGTCCGACGTTTATCCGGGAAGGGAGGTAGGGGGTATGTCATTTGACCCGGCCCGGGCTGGGTGAGTAACTGCTAGTAGCATCCTGATACACTCTAGATTTCTCTTGAGAGGTGGAAAGTTGACGGGATGTAGGGAAGGGAGTAGAGAAGAGACAGGAGAAGAGATCTGGAAGAAATGTTATAGATTTGCCCAATGCTGCAATCACTCAGTTAAGAAGCTTGCAAGATGATTTAACACGGTGCCCCGTGGCCCGGTGGCTAATCTCACTTCACACGACTAGTACGGGTCGCATCCTGGGACAAAAATGGCCTAATTTCCCGAAAATGCTCTGCATAATAAGCATCTTTCTATATAGTAGTATGTCACTGATGTCAGCTGTATACCTTTTACATGTACTTGTAGAAAAAAGAAAATTCTGTGAGTTGTATCAGCGTCACCAACTGTAGCTCAGCTGACTCGGATCACAGATTCGGAAGCATTCACGGTGCATCTTTCCTTATAACCGTCAAGCAAATGATTCATTAATCCCAAGATAAGTCATAATGAATGATTGTTAATGAATTAACAGAATGAGCAGGGTTTCGACCCATAGTTTATACTCTTAACCACAGAATTCACGATGGCATTATTTTGCTCTTATTTCGCACCGTTGGACACGAGTCCACTTGCTCTGGTACGTGATGCCCAAGAGCTGGGACACAGGGACCTCCGTACCAAGGCTCCTCAGTGTTGCTGTGTCAGATGCCGCCACTGCTACACCTCTTCTGACGCCAGTGTAGTAGCACCCATCTTCCTGCCATGTGTTGCACATGCGTCATTAAATAATAATAATATCGTCAAGTATTCCATTACAGAGGCAAAAGGAATAATTGGGACGGTAAGCAGATCGATATTTATTTAACTTCCTAATAAAAAGAACCCACAGAGTAATGGTAAAGTGTGAGATTAGCGGCTGCTTCAGTGAAACATTCTGCTCCCAAAAGGAACGCTACTCGCCCCCACCTCTCTTCCTTTTCATTTCTGACAGACAGGGACATTAATCATTGCACTGTATCATCCTTTGTAGACGATACTAGAATTTGTATGGAAGCGGCATCCATGGAAGACACAGTGAACCTCCAAGCTGATATAACCAAGTCTTCCAATGAGCCACTGATAATAATGTAATGTTCAGTGAGGATAAATTTCAGTTACTACGTCATAGAACAATGGATAAAATCAAAGCAAGATCTGGGTACAAGACAAGCTCAAACCATTCGATAGAACGTAAGTCAAATGTGAGAGACCTGGGAGTGATAATGTTAGATCATTTCACGTTTAGTGAGTATAATAATGTTATCGCAACTGCAAGAAATATGATTGATTGGATAACTAAAAACCTTCAAAATAAGGGATGCCAAACCAATGATGATACTTCTCAGGTCACTCTCTAGGCTGGAATATTGTTATATACTGTCCCCTTCAAAGATGCTGAGCAGGAGAATTTGCAGGGAAACCTTTATGTCTGTTATAAACTCAGTCAAACACCTAAATTACTATGAGCGCTTGAGGTCCCTAGCAATGTACTCCTCAGAAGGTAGACGAGAAAGATACATCATAAAACCTGCTTGCCGAAATAACTACATATGAACACAAGAGGCTTAGCTGACGGTGCAGGATACCTCTAATAAAAAGCATGGGAGCGACGAGTGGCCGAGAGAAAGCTCAATAAGTGTTAAAGAACTACGACTCTTCAACACCCTCCCTTTACGCATAAGGGAGATCAACAAACCCCTCGCTGTATTCAAGAGGGAACTCGGCAGATTCCTCAAAACTGTTCATGATCAGCCGGGTTGTGGTGCGTACGTTGGACTGTGGGCGGCGGATATCAATAACTTGATCGATCAGGCCAGTAACCAGGAGGCCTGGTCTAGGACCGGGCTGCGGGGGCGGTGGCCTCCGGAAGTGACTAAGTAAACGCCAGGTAGGTTCAATAGCTGCGGCAGCCTCAAAGGATTTGTTCCAGCAGAGCTGTAATCACTATCAATTGGGAGTTACCATCTCTCAGGATTGGAATGGAGTCGGGAAATGGAAGAAGGGTGGATAGGTGGGGATAATGGGGAAAAGGGAGAGGGAGGAGATGGAGGGGAGAGGAGGGCACATTCAGAGTGACAACAGTTTTCTGATGTTAAACAGAGACCATCAGGATGACGAAGGTGATTGCTAGTGCAGTGGCCCCATCCCGTCTTTCCCACCCCCTCCCCCACCTCTTATTTTTCTCATCTTCTCGCCTCTCATCTTTCACACCTTTCCCATCTTCTCCGTTTCCCATCTCCACTTCTCCAATATTTCGTACCTCTCACCCATCTCCCACATTTCTCTTTCTCATCTTTCCCAGCTCTTCCATACATTTATCCTGCACCTCTATTTTCTTCATCCATCATCCTTTCCCTCATTTTCAATAGATATTTATATTTCGCTGCCGAAGTGGATAGTTCATTGTACACCCAGTATCAGTCCTGTGGACGGTAGCGCAACAACATATTGATACACAAAAGGCCTAGGAACTAGGCCTCAAAAGAGTTGAACATCAAAATGGTATACAATACCGACAGGTTGTTAGGTACTCAAAAGAGTTAACATGAGAACATCTGGATTTATATCTACAGTTAGCTTATCCGTTACTAGAAAATTTAGGATATTTGCTTAATTTGTTTGGTATACTATTTTCGTTAATAAAATACCTAGATATATAACAGGTTATTATACCGTATTTTTTGTATATATTTCTTGAAGAGCGAAGTGTTCAAGAAAATGGCCATAGTGCCGACCACATACTTCACATTTAGTTTGATAATCATCTGTCTGGCAAACTGCTAGAAGTAGATGTAAAATAGCCCAAGTCTGGCTGTTACAACATCAGGGAGTCTGTTCACATTGCAAGTTGTCCCATAAACATACTATGATTACATAAAAGTCCATAAGTAACAGATCTACTCAGGCTTCCAGCTGCTTCCTGTAACATTCGCTTACGTTACTTCTCTCCTAATGTCATTCATAATACTAGACAGATACACCAAAGTTATATTCTACATTTTCCTTCACGGTTCTTTCTTTTGATAATTGATCAGCTTCATTATAAAGGAGTAGTTTACTGTGTAACTGATTCCATGAAAATTTTTTATTAACTCGTTTGTAAATGAATAGTTCAGAGAACCGACAAGTTGATAAATTAGACACGTGTGTAACACTCTTCAGATACCCCGTTGTTTTTAATATATATATATATATATATATATATATATTATATATATATATATATATATATATATATATTATATATATATATATATATATGTTATGCATAAAACAACAGGGTATCTGAACAGACTCTTGCTTGGTACAGCAAATCTCCCACACACTGTAACTGTTAGATCTCGGACCAACGTTATGGACTTGATCTACTTGCAATATCGAGTCCTGTCGACATACGACCAAGTTTTGTACAACTCCACCGCTAAATCTCTGACCAACCATATGAGCCTGATCTACTTCCTTCACTAGTGGATCCTGCTCACATGCGACCGTGTCTTCAACAGCTGCACGTCTCCACTTCTTCCACTGGCTGATATATAATTCTCCATCCTCATGCCTCTGTGTTGAATATTAACCTTAGTTATCAGATTGTGGGTATTACAATTTTAATGATGTAGATTAGAAGTGGGCATCATAATCTGAATGAAACATCAGCTTCCCAATAATGTTAAAATACTCCGTTAAGTAAATTTCTGATGATAACGTTAGAGAGCTACAGGATGATTTTGATAAGTTGATGTTGTGGCCGGTGAAGTGGCATGTTCACTTTATTGGTAACAAATGTAAGGTTCTAACTATGGAACCTCTAAACTAAATAATTTGGATCTTAATCAAGCTGAATGTGAAAAACAATTTGGCATTTTGGCCAATAGAAATCTTATTATCAGTGCATAAGTGTTCGCAATAAACTAAATAGAAGTCTTAGCTTTACATTAGGTCTTCCATAATTTATTTCTCTAAATGTAAAGCTAAGACTTCTATTTAGTTTATTGCGAACACTTATGCACTGATAATAAGATTTCTATTGGCCAAAATGCCAAATTGTTTTTCACATTCAGCTTGATTAAGATCCAAATTATTTAGTTTAGAGGTTCCATAGTTAGAACCTTACATTTGTTACCAATAAAGTGAACATGCCACTTCACCGGCCACAACATCAACTTATCAAAATCATCCTGTAGCTCTCTAACGTTATCATCAGAAATTTACTTAACGGAGTATTTTAACATTATTGGGAAGCTGATGTTTCTATTTATTCTCTTATCTATGTCGTTTACTTAGTCTGCGATAACAAGGGTCCCAATACTTACCCTTGTGGAACACCATTTGTTTCGGGTTTCCTATATCTCCTCCATTTAAGCGAACTCTGTGGGTGGAAGTGGTAACGTAATACCCACAGGCTATATGCAAAACGTATGTGAAGTGATCAAGATGGTTGTTAAGGCAGTTCGACTCCACGAGTGGCTTCTTTAATCCTAATACAGAGTATCCAGAACAAGTGGTATATATAGATTGTAAAATGCAGGTTAAGAGATAACATTATTAAGGTGGAGTTGATAGCACCGCGGTGTTCCTCCTTTTTGTTCTTATAGCACTAAAACACCACAACTTACATATTGAACCTAACTCCATAACACGTCCTTCAGTAACACCCTACTCATCACTTCCTCACACCTACCTACCTCTCTCTCTCTCTCTCTCTCTCTCTCTCTCTCTCTCTCTCTCTCTCTCTCTCTCGCGTGCGCGCCTTTAAACTCAACTCGACAGGTTTAACTAAAACAAGTTCTTTCATATGGAGTGATTTCGGTATGCAGGTTTGGGAGTAGTCCCTCTAGAATCTTGGTGTAAACTACGATGTATCTTTATCGTCGATGTTCTAATGAGTACATTTATAGTGCTTTCCATCCCTACAATAATTTCCGTGCTTGACTGAGGCTATAAGAGCCATGAAGATTTTCTGTATATTCTACAATTTTGCAATTTCTCCTGCCTTGAATGGGGCTATCAATATATGGTAATGCTGCAGCCTAGAGAGAACGAGTGACCTGAGGAGTGTCATCATTGGCTTGGCATCTCTTGTCTGAAAGTTTTAGTCAACCTGTTATTTTCCTTGTGGTTGCCTAACATTAGTGTCCACCGAGAATGTAAGATCTTTCAACATTATTACTCCAAGGTCTCAATAAAAATGTTTTCAGTGTTGGATATTTGTTGATTCACTACATAAGAGAGCACCACCAAGAACCAGGGTTCAAGACGGAAGGGTTCAGGTTTCCTGACATCTATTGCTTGTGTTCAGCGAGCAGTAAACGACCACCTGAGTGATAGACGACTCCCTTAAGTCACATCCTGGGGAAAAGGAGAAAGGAAACCCAGTGGTAATACGCCCCACTGCATAGCTTTTTCGGATTTCCCTGGGTTAATAGCCCTCCAGGGTCAACACACTGAAGAAGGGCTCTTGTTGATGTATTAGTTGTCCCTCCTTGGCACATCCAGTGAAGCAAGCAACCACACGCGAGGCACAAATTATTCGCTTCCTGAATTATGCTTCTAAAATAGGACTGTCTAAGAGTGGATAAACCGCTTGAGTGGATATTGGAACATCGTGCCTGCACACTGAGACCACACACCATCAGCACTAGCTGCTCTGTCTGTTCCGCTGCGCATAACGATCATTATCGTGTCGTATCCCTTAAGTAAGTCATCAACTTGGCCACCTTAAGTGATCGTCTAGGAGGACCTGTTCCTATCGTTTTCTTCCTAGACAATAACAACCCGAGAATTCTTCCTGTCACTGACCTCTGACTGGTAACACTTAGAGAACATCTAAACACGAAATTGTTTATTGTATGTAAGCAATGTTGACAGTCTCTTCTCTTGTAGGAGTCATTTTTTTGGTAAGGGAAACTGAAAGACGCAATAAATGCTGAGTTAAAACAAATTTGTGGTATTTAATTGAACATAATGGGACGTCGCACATTCAAGAGTTCCAGGTGATGTGTTGGACGCTCTCAGGTGAAGGTGCTAGAGCAGGTGATGTGTTGGACGCTCTCAGGTGAAGGTGCTAGAGCAGGTGATGTGTTGGACGCTCTCAGGTGAAGGTGCTAGAGCAGGTGATGTGTTGGACGCTCTCAGGTGAAGGTGTTGGAGCAGGTGGATGTGTTTGGACGCTCTCAGGTGAAGGTGCTAGAGCAGGTGATGTGTTGGATGCTCTCAGGTGAAGGTGTTGGAGCAGGTGATGTGTTGGACGCTCTCAGGTGAAGGTGTTGGAGCAGGTGATGTGTTGGACGCTCTCAGGTGAAGGTGCTAGAGCAGGTGATGTGTTGGACGCTCTCAGGTGAAGGTGCTAGAGCAGGTGATGTGTTGGACGCTCTCAGGTGAAGGTGTTGGAGCAGGTGATGTGTTGGACGCTCTCAGGTGAAGGTGTTGGAGCAGGTGATGTGTTGGATGCTCTCAGGTGAAGGTGTTGGAGCAGGTGATGTGTTGGACGCTCTCAGGTGAAGGTGTTGGAGCAGGTGATGTGTTGGACGCTCTCAGGTGAAGGTGCTAGAGCAGGTGATGTGTTGGATGCTCTCAGGTGAAGGTGTTGGAGCAGGTGATGTGTTGGACGCTCTCAGGTGAAGGTGTTGGAGCAGGTGATGTGTTGGACGCTCTCAGGTGAAGGTGTTGGAGCAGGTGATGTGTTGGATGCTCTCAGATGAAGGTGTTGGAGCAGGTGATGTGTTGGGACGCTCTCAGGTGAAGGTGTTGGAGCAGGTGATGTGTTGGACGCTCTCAGGTGAAGGTGCTAGAGCAGGTGATGTGTTGGATGCTCTAGGTGAAGGTGTTGGAGCAGGTGATGTGTTGGACGCTCTCAGGTGAAGTGTTGGAGCAGGTGATGTGTTGGACGCTCTCAGGTGAAGGTGCTAGAGCAGGGTGATGTGTTGGACGCTCTCAGGTGAAGGTGCTTAGAGCAGGTGATGTGTTGGACGCTCTCAGGTGAAGGTGCTAGAGCAGAGTGGATGTGTTGGACGCTCTCAGGTGAAGTGTTGGAGCAGGTGATGTGTTGGACGCTCTCAGGTGAAGGTGTTGGAGCAGGTGATGTGTTGGACGCTCTCAGGTGAAGGGTTGTTGGAGCAGGTGATGTGTTGGGACGCTCTCGGATGAAGGTGCTGGAGCAGGTGATGTGTTGGACGCTCTCAGGTGAAGGTGTTGGAGGCAGGTGATGTGTTGGACGCTCTCGGATGAAGGTGCTGGAGCAGGTGATGTGTTGGACGCTCTCAGGTGAAGGTGTTGGAGCAGGTGATGTGTTGGACGCTCTCAGGTGAACGTGTTGGAGCAGGTGATGTGTTGGACGCTCTCGGATGAAGGTGCTGGAGCGGTGATGTGTTGGACGCTCCTAAGGTGAAGGTGTTGGAGCAGGTGATGTGTTGGACGCTCTCGGATGAAGGTGCTGGAGCAGGTGATGTGTTGGACGCTCTCAGGTGAAGTGTTGGAGCAGGTGATGTGTTGGACGCTCTCGGATGAAGGTGCTAGAGCAGGTGATGTGTTGGACGCTCTCAGGTGAGGTGTTGGAGCAGGTGATGTGTTGGACGCTCTCGGATGAAGGTGCTAGAGCAGGTGATGTGTTGGACGCTCTCAGGTGAAGGTGTTGGAGCAGGTGATGTGTTGGACGCTCTCGGATGAAGGTGCTGGAGCAGGTGATGGTTGGACGCTCTCAGGTGAAGGTGTTGGAGCAGGTGATGTGTTGGACGCTCTCGGATGAAGGTGCTGGAGCAGGTGATGTGTTGGACGCTCTCAGGTGAAGGTGTTGGAGCAGGTGATGTGTTGGACGCTCTCGGATGAAGGTGCTAGAGCAGTGATGTGTTGGACGCTCTCAGGTGAAGGTGTTGGAGCAGGTGATGTGTTGGACGCTCTCGGAATGAAGGTGCTGGGCAGGTGATGTGTTTGGACGCTCTCAGGTGAAGGTGTTGGAGCAGGTGATGGTTGGACGCTCTCGGATGAAGGTGCTGGAGCAGGTGATGTGTTGGACGCTCTCAGGTGAAGGTGTTGGAGCAGGTGATGTGTTGGACGCTCTCGGATGAAGGTGCTGGAGCAGGTGATGTGTTGGACGCTCCAGGTGAAGGTGTTGGAGCAGGTGATGTGTTGGACGCTCTCGGATGAAGGTGCTGGAGCAGGTGATGTGTTGGACGCTCTCAGGTGAAGGTGTTGGAGCAGGTGATGTGTTGGACGCTCTCGGATGAAGGTGCTGGAGCAGGTGATGTGTTGGACGCTCTCAGGTGAAGGTGTTGGAGCAGGTGATGTGTTGGACGCTCTCGGATGAAGGTGCTAGAGCAGGTGATGTGTTGGACGCTCTCAGGTGAAGGTGTTGGAGCAGGTGATGTGTTGGACGCTCTCGGATGAAGGTGCTGGAGCAGGTGATGTGTTGGACGCTCTCAGGTTAAGGTGCTGGAGCAGGTGATGTGTTGGACGCTCTCAGGTTAAGGTGCTGGAGCAGGTGATGTGTTGGACGCTCTCTGATGAAGGTGCTGGAGCAGGTGATGTGCTGTACGCTCTCAGATGAAGGTGTTGGAGCAGGTGATGTGCTGAACGCTCTCAGGTGAAGGTGTTGGAGCAGGTGATGTGTTGAACGCTCTCGGATGAAGGTGTTGGAGCAGGTGATGTGCTGAACGCTCTCAGGCGAAGGTGTTGGAGCAGGTGATGTGTTGGACGCTCTCAGGTGAAGGTGTTGGAGCAGGTGATGTGTTGGACGCTCTCAGGCGAAGGTGTTGGAGCAGGTGATGTGTTGGACGCTCTCAGGTGAAGGTGTTGGAGCAGGTGATGTGTTGGACGCTCTCAGGTGAAGGTGCTGGAGCAGGTGATGTGCTGAACGCTCTCAGGTGAAGGTGTTGGAGCAGGTGATGTGTTGGACGCTCTCAGGTGAAGGTGTTGGAGCAGGTGATGTGCTGAACGCTCTCAGGTGAAGGTGTTGGAGCAGGTGATGTGTTGGACGCTCTCAGATGAAGGTGTTGGAGCAGGTGATGTGTTGGACGCTCTCAGATGAAGGTGTTGGAGCAGGTGATGTGCTGAACGCTCTCAGGTGAAGGTGTTGGAGCAGGTGATGTGTTGGACGCTCTCAGATGAAGGTGTTGGAGCAGGTGATGTGTTGGACGCTCTCAGGTTAAGGTGTTGGAGCAGGTGATGTGCTGAACGCTCTCAGGTGAAGGTGTTGGAGCAGGTGATGTGTTGGACGCTCTCAGATGAAGGTGTTGGAGCAGGTGATGTGTTGGACGCTCTCAGATGAAGGTGTTGGAGCAGGTGATGTGCTGAACGCTCTCAGATGAAGGTGTTGGAGCAGGTGATGTGCTGAACGCTCTCAGATGAAGGTGTTGGAGCAGGTGATGTGTTGGACGCTCTCAGGTGAAGGTGTTGGAGCAGGTGATGTGCTGAACGCTCTCAGATGAAGGTGTTGGAGCAGGTGATGTGTTGGACGCTCTCAGGTGAAGGTGTTGGAGCAGGTGATGTGTTGGACGCTCTCAGGTGAACGTGTTGGAGCAGGTGATGTGTTGGACGCTCTCAGGTGAAGGTGTTGGAGCAGGTGATGTGTTGGACGCTCTCAGGTGAAGGTGTTGGAGCAGGTGATGTGTTGGACGCTCTCAGGTGAAGTGTTGGAGCAGGTGATGTGTTGGACGCTCTCAGGTGAAGGTGTTGGAGCAGGTGATGTGTTGGACGCTCTCAGGTGAAGGTGTTGGAGCAGGTGATGTGTTGGACGCTCTCAGGTGAAGGTGTTGGAGCAGGTGATGTGTTGGACGCTCTCAGGTGAAGGTGTTGGAGCAGGTGATGTGTTGGACGCTCTCAGGTGAAGGTGTTGGAGCAGGTGATGTGCTGAACGCTCTCAGGTGAAGGTGTTGGACAATATTTTACATTTAACACTCTCAATATGGTCTAAAATCACTTTCATATTTGAGTGTCGTCACCACAAGACGACACCACATATTCTTGTCGTTCAGAAGATTCGTTAAAAATATGTGCGATATTTTCTGTTTCTTACTTCCAGACGTAGATTTCTTCGTGTCGCCTTCAGACTTGCACAAGATTTATTTGGTTTACAAAAAAATAAACTATGTTTAAATGGGGCAGTGTTCTCTGTTTGGCGTTTTGTGTACAATGTTTTACAGGGGGACGGAGGTCCCGCCCGGTACGATGACTTGAGCTGGACTGAAGGCGGCGCTGAGAAGCGAAATGTTTCCTCCTTGTATGGGCCAGTAGGCCTTCTGCAGTGTTCGTCCATTCTTATGTTCTGAAGTTTTCCAAATGTTGCAGTTTACATTACAAAGTGTTGAGGGAACACCACCGTACTCATCACTCACCTCACTCAACTCTCTCCAAAGAAATACACACTTTGAAATCCTTTATTTTGAGCTAATTCAAAGAATTTTTCGAACATTTTTCCAGCAATATCTGGCGAGTACATGTTGGCCTAAACTATAAAATACCATAAAAACTATAATTTTGGAGTAAACAGAGCTATATTGAGAATATTTTTGAGATTATTTTGTGGAGAAGGGGACGAAGGAAGGGAAAGGAAGGGGACGAGGGAAGGGAAAGGGACGAGGGAAGGGAAGGAAAGGGGACGAGGGAAGGGAAGGAAAGGGGACGAGGGAAGGGAAGGGGACGAGGGAAGGGAAGGAAAGGGGACGAGGGAAGGGAAGGGGACGAGGGAAGGGAAGGAAAGGGGCGAGGGAAGGGAAGGAAAGGGGACGAGGGAAGGGAAGGGGACGAGGGAAGGGAAGGGGACGAGGGAAGGGAAGGAAAGGGGACGAGGGAAGGGAAGGAAAGGGGACGAGGGAAGGAAAGGGACGAGGGAAGGAAAGGGAAGGGGTGAGAGAAGAAATGGGGAAAGCAGAAGCTTTTAACAAAATTGAATACACCAGTAATGTGCTGCTACCCACAGTTCAATACGATAACTACACAGTGGGAACAAAACCTATTATAATAATTATTAAAATAATTATAATAATTATAATTATATTATTTCTAATATTTATAATAATTATAATTATAATTATAATAATCTTTATTTCTACAAGTACCTGATACAACTTATACAACCCTAGCTGACAGCAATGATATACTACATACAATGTCCCCCAGGATGCGACCCACACAAGTCAGTTAAACTCCAGGTACCTACTTGCTGTTAGGTGAGTAGGGACAGCAGGTGTAAGGAAACACGCACAACTCTTAAACCCGTACCGGGGATCGAAGCACGGACACTTAATGTGCGAGCTGTGCTACTAATGGAGCTCCAGTAGGTATCTTTATTATCAACAACGTTTCGCCCGCACACTGGACATTATCACGACCTGATAAAGTCCACCGTGTAGGTGATACATTGTTAACAAAGGTATCCACTGATCCAAGTATCACTTGATCCATAAGTATCAGTATCAAAGCGTAACTTTACGTTATATTTTCGTAAACCAGTAAGATAATTATTTTGGAGGTATCAAACAAATCGTTGTTTGATACCTCCAATCTGGAGGTATCAGTAGTTGATGTGGTCCAAGAGCTGTTGTACAGCTACCAACTGGTATAAGAAATGTTGCCGACACACAGTTTCCAGTGGGAACCACATTGTCTAGTTCATAATGCACATGCAGGTGTGCGAGCCGCTGGCACCGACAGCCTGGTTGACCAGCCATTCAACAAGGAAAACCTTGAACATTAAAATGGTATAAAATACCGACAGGTTGTTAGGTAAGACACATATGCAACAGTTAGGTATCTTTATTTCGAAACGTTTCGCCTACACAGTAGGCTTCTTCAGTCGAGTACAGAAAAGTTGATAGAAGCAGAAGATACTTGAAGACGATGTAATCAGTCCATCACCCTTAAAGTTTTGAGGTGGTCAGTCCCTCAGTCTGGAGAAGAGCATTGTTCCAAAGTCAGACTTTGGAACAAAAACCTTGTTACAGGGCGGGGCTTCGAAAGTATAACTCTTGAAACTGGTCACGGGCATTTTACATCCTATAGTATTAACCTTGTAATGTACAAGTACAGTACTTGATAAGGACACGTGAGCCAACAGTGGAAGTGGAGCAGCGTCCAGAAGGGAAGATCCAGTAGCCTGCTGGGTAGAAGAGTACAGGTATACCTGGAGTATACCTGGAGAGGGTTTCGGGGGTCAACGCCCCCGCGGCTCGGTCTGAGACCAGGCCTCGTGGGCCTGGTCTCAACTGCTGCAGCTAATACGCGTTTGGCATATCTAGGAATGACTTTTCGACATCTAAGTAAGGAGTCATTCACGACACTGTACACCGTGTACGTCAGTCCATATTGGAGTACGCAGCACCAGTATGAAACCCACACATGGCCAAACATATCAAAAAATTGGAGAAAGTGCAAAAGTTGCAACAGA
>NC_069400.1:74590993-74669464 GCF_026875155.1 Cherax quadricarinatus | reverse complement strand
AATGCATTTTTATTGTATAGAATACCCCAGATCCGCCTGCCTGTTCACCTATGATGTGGTTGTCGGGACGAATACGTAAAGACCGAGCTGTCGCATATTTGCGATCCCTGTTTTCCCTTTTTTTTTATTAGCATAGCATATTAGTATCCTCCATGTGCTTTAGACACGAGATCCCTCGTAGGCCTTTGGCTTGGTATGACGTCATGGGCATACACATGGGCAGTGATCCCTTTGTCCCGCCCTCACTCAGCGGCAGACCTACAAGACGTAAACAGGCTAGGTAACTGTGGCTCCATCTCCCATCTCAGTCTGACAATATATCTACCATCCTACAAGTGTGTCTACTTTCAACCTGTGATATCTCCATTCAAGAACCCTTACGATATCACCTCATTCACTCACCTCACTCACCTCACTCACCTCACTCACCTCATTCACTCACCTCACTCACCTCACTCACCTCATTCACTCACCTCACTCAACTCTCTCTCCAAAGAAATACACACTTTGAAATCCTTTATTTTGAGCTAATTCAAAGAATTTTTCGAACATTTTTCCAGCAATATCTGGCGAGTACATGTTGGCCTAAACTATAAAATACCATAAAAACTATAATTTTGGAGTAAACAGAGCTATATTGAGAATAATTTTGAGATTATTTTGTGGAGAAGGGGACGAGGGAAGGGAAAGGAAGGGGACGAGGAAGGGAAAGGGACGAGGGAAGGGAAAAAAAGGGGGACGAGGGAAGGGAAGGGAAAAGGGGGACGAGGGAAGGGAAGGGGACGGGGAAAGGGGAAAGGAAAGGGGACGAGGGAAGGGAAGGAAAGGGGACGGGGGAAAGGGAAAGGGACGAGGGAAGGGAAGGAAAGGGGACGGGGGAAGGGAAGGAAAGGGGAGAGGGAAGGGAAGGGGACGAGGGAAGGGAAGGGGACGGGGGAAGGGAAGAAAGGGGACGGGGGAAGGGAAGGAAAGGGGACGAGGGAAGGAAAGGGGACAGGGAAGGAAAGGGAAGGGGTGAGAAAAGAAATGGGGAAAGCAGCGGGTTTTTAACAAAATTGAATACACCAGTAATGTGCTGCTACCCACAGTTAAATTTACGATAACAAACACAGTGGGAAAAAAACCTATTATAATAATTATTAAAATAATTATAATAATTAAAATTTAAATATTATTTCTAATATTTATAATAATTATAATTATAATTAATAATCTTTATTTCTACAAGTACCTGATACAACTTATACAACCCTAGCTGACAGCAATGATATACTACATACAATGTCCCCCAGGATGCGACCCACACAAGTCAGTTAAACTCCAGGTAACCCACTTGCTGTTAGGTGAGTAGGGACAGCAGGGGTAAGGAAACACGCACAAAATCTTAAACCCGTACCGGGGATCGAAAACACGGACACTTAATGGCGAAAATGTGCTATTAATGGAGCTACCAGTAGGTATCTTTATTATCACAAAGTTTCGCCGCACACTGGACATTATCACGACCTGATAAAGTCCACCGTGTAGGTGATACATTGTTAACAAAGGTAACCACTGATCAAGTATCACTTGATCCATAAGTATCAGTATCAAAGCGTAACTTTACGTTATATTTTCGTAAACCAGTAAGATATTATTTTGGAGGGATCAAACAAATCGTTGTTTGATACCTCCAATCTGGAGGTATCAGTAGTTGATGTGGTCCAAGGGTGTTGTACAGCTACCAACTGGTATAAGGGAAAAGTTGCCGACACACAGTTTCCAGTGGGAACCACTTTGTCTAGTTCGTAATGCACATGCAGGTGTGCGAGCCGCTGGCACCGACAGCCTGGTTGACCAGCCATTCAACAAGGAAAACCTTGAACATTAAAATGGTATAAAATACCGACAGGTTGTTAGGTAAGACACATATGCAACAGTTAGGTATCTTTATTTCGAAACGTTTCGCCTACACAGTAGGCTTCTTCAGTCAAGTACAGAAAAGTTGATAGAAGCAGAAGATACTTGAAGACGATGTAATTAGTCCATCACCCTTAAAGTTTTGAGGTGGTCAGTCCCTCAGTCTGGAGAAGAGCATTGTTCCAAAGTCAGACTTTGGAACAAAAACCTTGTTACAGGGCGGGACTTCGAAAGTATAACTCTTGAAACTGGTCACAGGCATTTTACATCCTATAGTATTAACCTTGTAATGTACAAGTACAGTACTTGATAAGGACACGTGAGCCAACAGTGGAAGTGGAGCAGCGTCCAGAAGGGAAGATCCAGTAGCCTGCTGGGTAGAAGAGTACAGGTATACCTGGAGTATTAGTGGTAGTGGTAGAAGTGGGAAATAAGGAAGACGAGACAGTCAAATACAAAGGAAGGGGAGCACTGCAAGAGAGCTAGATGCCCACAGAGGGAGAGCAAGCGCACAGAGGTGCGTGAAAGGGAAAGTGGTGAAATAAAATAAATGAAGAAGGAACAGAAACACGAGACAGGAGAGAGAAAGAAACCCAGAGGAGAAAAGAAGAGAGGAAAGGGGAAGAGGAAGAAGAAAAAGAAGAAGAAGAAAAAAAAATGAGGATTCAGGTTAAGTCACGGGTGTTCTGAAGTTTGGAGCATTTTACAATGTAGTGGGAGAGGAAGGCATCTACAGAGACGAAGCCAGGACTAAGATTCATACAAGGAAAGTTGTGTATTACAGAGGATTCAACTAAACGGCGACTCTTCGAGTTGGAAGTAGGGAAGACAGTTTTAGCAGAAGACCAGTCAATAGGATGGCTATGATCTCTGACGTGACAGAAAAGAGCATTGTTAGTGTCGGCAAGCCTAACACTATTTTTGTGCTCCCTAAGTCTGTCAGAAAGAGATCGACCAGTTTCTCCAAAGTATTGAAGAGGACAGGAGGAGCAAGAAATAGAGTAGACACCAGGCTCGTCTTCCTTATTTCCCACTTCTACCACTACCACTACTACTACCTCTTCTTCTTCTACTATACCTGGAGTATACCTGGAGAGGGTTTCGGGGGTCAACGCCCCCGCGGCTCGGTCTGAGACCAGGCCTCGTGGGCCTGGTCTCAACTGCTGCAGCTAATACGCGTTTGGCATATCTAGGAATGACTTTTCGACATCTAAGTAAGGAGTCATTCACGACACTGTACACCGTGTACGTCAGGTCCATATTGGAGTACGCAGCACCAGTATGAAACCCACACCTGGCCAAACATATCAAAAAATTGGAGAAAGTGCAAAAGTTTGCAACAAGACTAATCCCGGAGCTAAGGGGTATGTCCTATGAGGAGAGGTTAAGGAACTCAACCTGATAACACTGGAGGACAGGAGGGCTGAGGAGGATAATGCAACGACGTACAAAATATCGAGAGGGACAGGGACAGAATATTTCAGAAATGGGATACAGGAACACGAGGGTACAGCTTGAAGTTGAAAACTCAAAAGAGTCGTAGAGATGTTAGGAAGTATTTCTTCAGCCTTACAGCTGTCAGGAAGTGGAACAATCTGGGGCGAGTGCTATACACACCAATGGATTTTATTTATTTAGTAAAATTTGATACACAAGCAGTGTGTTACAAATATTTTTTCCGACAGTGGCAAGTAGGGAGAAGAGGAGAGGGGAGGGAAGGAGGGGAGGGAAGGAGGGGAGGGAAGGAGGGGAGGGAAGGAGGGGAGGAAGCGAGGGAGGAAGGAGGGGAGGGAAGGAGGGGAGGGAAGGAGGGGAGGGAAGGAGGGGAGGGAAGGTGGGGTGTCTCGCTCATTGAGTATTCCCGTAAAATTGGCCATTAGCTAAAAAGTCAGGTCTGGGAATTATTGGGCGATTACCCGATTTTATCCGGGCTCCCTCTAGGGGGATTATCCGCCGACCCGTCGACCCGCACGCACGCACGCCCACACGCCCGCCCACACGCCCGTCCACACACCCGCCCACACGCCCGCTTATACCCAGAGGTTTAGAGTGGGGGTGTACAGTAGCAAGGAACTAAGTCTCACACGAGTGTCACTCAGAGAAGAGTGACAACTCTGGAGTGCAGGCGAGTGAATGTGTTATGTTGTGTGTTAATGTGAGGCACATGTACTCGCCCAGTTGTGTTAGCGGGGGTCGAGTCGTAGCTCCTCCCTGAGTACGTGAATTGTGGGAAGGAGAAGGAAGAGGAGAACGGAGGAGGAGAAAGGAGGAAGGTGACTGGTGTTCCCATCAGCGGGTGCAGTTGACATTGCTTAATAAATAATAATCAGGGAGCCAGGGAGCGCCGCCCCCACTTTTTTATGGCGCTATCACTGGTGTGGGGGAGGCGGCGGGGGAGGATAAGGAAATGTAGGGGGGATACGGGAAGGTGGGGGAAGAAGAGGGGAAGGCGAGGAGGAAGATTGAAGTGGGGAGGGGAAGGGAGGGTGGGGATGGGGAGGTATGGTGGTGAGGGTAAGGTAGATCCTGGCTGGCTATCGTCACATCTCTTCACCAATACTGATCTCCCCCTCACCCTCCTCTCTCTAGTACCAGTACCCACTCTCCCCTCTCTCTAGTACCAGTACCCACTCTCCCCTCACCTACTCCTCTCTCTCTAGTACCAGTACCCACTCTCCCTCACCCACTCCTCTCTACTACCATACCTACTACTCCCCTCACCCACTCCCCCCTCACTAGTACAAATACCCACTCTCCCTCACCTATTCCCCTCTCTCTAGTACCAGTACTACCCCCCCTCTCCCCTCACCCACTCCCTTCTCTATAGTACCAGTACCCACTCCCCTACAGCACCCACTCTCCCTCACATACTTCCCTCTCTCTAGTACCGTACCCACTCTCCCCTCATCCACTCCCCTCCCTTTAGTATCAATACCCACACTCCCCTCACCCCTCACTCTAGTACCAGTACCCACTCTCCCCTCACCCCTCTCTAGTACCAGTACCCACCCCTTTCCCTCACCCACACCCCTCAGTACCAGCACCCACTCTCCCCTCACTCCCGTCTAGTACCCACTCCCCCTTCACTCCTCCTTTTGGTACAAGTGCCCACTCTCCCCTCACCCACACTCCTCACTAGTACCAGTATCCACTCTCCCCTCACCTCTAATTCTCACACCCCTTCTCTCTAGTACCAGTACCCACTTTTCTCTCTCTCACACACCTCTAGTACCAGTACCCACTCTCCCCTCACCCACTCCCCTCCCTTTAGTACCAGTACCCACTTTCAAGGATCACAACAGTGCCACGATCGCACGTGCAAAGAAAATGATAGGATGGATAATGAGAACTTTCAAAACGAGAGATGCCAAGCCCATGATGATCCTTTTCAAATCACTTGTTCTCTCTAGGCTGGAATACTGCTGTACATTAACATCTCCATTCAAAGCAGGTGAAATCGCAGATCTAGAGAGTGTACAGAGATCCTTTACTGCATGTATAAGTTCTGTCAAGCACCTTAACTACTGGGAACGCTTGGAAGCACTTGACTTGTACTCGTTGGAACGCAGGAGGGAGAGATATATCATAATCTACACTTGGAAAATCTTGGAAGGAATGGTCCCAAATCTGCACACAGAAATCACTCCCTACGAAAGTAAAAGACTGGGCAGGGCGATGCAAAATGCCCCCAATAAAAAGTAGGGGCGCCATTGGTACACTAAGGAAAACACCATAAGTGTCCGGGGCCCAAAACTGTTCAACAGCCTCCCATCAAGCATTAGGGGAATTGCCAATAAACCCCTGGCTGCCTTCAAAAGAGACCTGGACAGATACCTAAAGTCAGTGCCGGATCAGCCGGGCTGTGGCTCGTACGTTGGACTGCGTGCGGCCAGCAGTAACAGCCTAGTTGATCAGGCCCTGATCCATCGGGAGGCCTGGTCATGGACCGGGCCGCGGGGGCGTTGATCCCCGGAATAACCTCCAGGTAACCTCCAGGTAACTGTCCCCTCACCCACTCCCCTCTCTCTAGTACCAGTACCCACTCTCCCCTCATCCACTCCCCTCCCTTTAGTATCAATACCCACTCTCCCCTCACCCACTCCCCTCACTCTAGTACCAGTACCACTCTCCCCTCACCCACTCCCCTCCCTTTAGTATCAATACCCACTCTCCCCTCACCCACTCTACTTCTAGTACCAGTACCCACTCTCCCCTCACCCACTCCCCTCTCTCTCGTGCCAGTACCCACTCTCCCCTCACCCGCTCCCCTCACTCTGGTACCAGTACCCACTTTCCCCTCGCTCTAGTAACCATGCCCAGTCAGACACATTTTCAAAACTCCCCTCTTAAGATACGCACACTATTGATCCCTTAGTCGCTCTTCATGCCCCTTAACCCTTAGTGGTATGTGGGAGTACTTCTCTGAGGGGTTACAAGTTTCCCCTCACCCTGCCCAGCCTTCAGAGAGAATATGCTGTGGTGGTAACGCTTGTAACCTCTACTTCCTTAATGGCCAGTGTTAGTGGTGGGCAGTGTTAGTGGTGGGCAGTGTTAGTGGTGGGCAGTGTTAGTGGTTTACCTGGAGGTTATTCCGGGGATCAACGCCCCCGCGGCCCTGTCCATGACCAGGCCTCCCGGTGGATCAGGGCCTGATCAACTAGGCTGTTACTGCTGGCCGCACGCAGTCCAACGTACGAGCCACAGCCCGGCTGATTCGGCACTGACTTTAGGTATCTGTCCAGCTCTCTCTTGAAGGCAGCCAGGGGTTTATTGGCAATTCCCCTAATGCTTGATGGGAGGCTGTTGAACAGTCTTGGGCCCCGGACACTTATGGTGTTTTCTCTTAGTGGTGGGCAGTGTTAGTGGTGGGCAGTGTTAGTGGTGGGCAGTTACTATCTTGTTACTCTCCACCAGACACTAGTAACTGCCTTGGTAACAATAATGGGTATACCTACCTTGTTGACAGTAAAGGGTATACCTACCTTGTTAATAATAATTGGTGTACCTACCTTGTTAACAATCCTGGGTGTACATACCTTGTTAATAATGGGTGTGCCTACCTTGTTAATAATGGGTATACCTACCTTGTTGACAGTAAAGGGTATACCTACCGTGTTAATAATTGGTGTACCTACCTTGTTAACAATCATGGGTGTACATACCTTGTTAATAATGGGTTACCTGGAGGTTATTCCGGGGATCAACGCCCCCGCGGCCCGGTCCATGACCAGGCCTCCCGATGGATCAGGGCCTGATCAACCAGGCTGTTACTGCTGGCCGCACGCAGTCCAACGTACGAGCCACAGCCCGGCTGATCCGGCACTGACTTTAGGTATCTGTCCAGGTCTCTCTTGAAGGCAGCCAGGGGTTTATTGGCAATTCCCCTAATGCTTGATGGGAGGCTGTTGAACAGTTTTGGGCCCCGGACACTTATGGTGTTTTCTCTTAGTGTACCAATGGCGCCCCTACTTTTTATTGGGGACATTTTGCATCGCCTGCCCAGTCTTTTACTTTCGTAGGGAGTGATTTCTGTGTGCAGATTGGGTGTGCCTACCTTGTTAATAATGGGTATACCTACCTTGTGAGCAATAATGGATATACCTACCGTGTTAACAATAATGGGGATACCTACCTTGTGAGCAATAATGGATATACCTACCTTGTAAACAATAATGGATATACCTACCTTGTAAATAATGGATATACCTACCTTGTAAACAATACTGGGCATACCTACCTTGTTAATAATGAGTATACCTGCCTTAATAATGGGTATACCTACCTTGTTAATAATTGGTATACCTAAATAATGGGCATACCTACCTTGTTAATAATGGGTATACCTACCTCGTTAACAATAATAGGTATACCTACCTTAATAATGGATATACCTACCTTAATGGGTATACCTACCAGTAAAGAAACGGATACTGGCTATAATACAAGAAATTAGCATGACTAACCATACTACGGGCGGGACTGAACCCGCGATGGCAACATAAGACAGAATTTTCTTGAGAGCCAAGAGCTGCTTCAGTCCAGGAGTTAAGGTCCAGGAGCTAAAGTTCAAGAATTAAGGTCCAGAAGTCACTAAGGTCCAGAAGTCGTTAAGGTCCAGGAGTCACTAAGGTCCAGAAGTCGTTAAGGTCCAGGAGTCACTAAGGTCCAGAAGTCGTTAAGGTCCAGGAGTCACTAAGATTCAAAAGTCGCTTAAGTCTAGAAGTCCATAAGGTTGTGTAGCAGTTGTGTAGCTAGCAGTTATGTAATTACCAGGTGTGTAGTTTGCAGCTGGTTCACAGGTGTGTAGTTAAGAGTTGAATAGTTAGTGTGTGGTCAGCAGTGACAACTGAGGCAGTTATCACTGCTGACACAAACACCTTCCTACCCAGTTTACACCTGCTAAATTCTTTGCTTTTCAAGTAAATGCACATTCTCTCTACCTCAATTCTACCCTCTATATTTTTTGAGTTGTATCAGTGAGTAATGTTAATAATTTTTGGGGGGCATTCCATGCAGGGGAAACTCCCTTCAGGGTGGACATGTGGTTTTTTTTATCGAAGTTCTCGGTTCCCCAAACGTATCTTGAGAACGTCTCTTCATACTGTCTTGAAACTATTTTTTTATTATGTGTACATAATCTAACACAGGCTTGTGTTAGATTATGTACAATCTGCAGTCTGACCAAATTATTGTACCCAAAAGCTAGGTAGAAGAGGAAGGGGAACTAAAGAGGAAGGCTTATGATGTGAGTGGACAGAGAAGGAATTGATGTTAGCTGGGTATAGATACAGGATGGAAGAGTGGGGAAAAAAGGAGTTTAGTGATTCTCACAGAGAGATGTAGGGAAAATTTCAGAGAGTAAATGTAAGTACGGAACAGGAGAGAAGGGCTGCAGCTGCCGAGGCGAAGGTACAAAAATCGGGAAAAGGATGTGAAAGAGATGAAGGGAAGGAGGAATGAAGTAGAGGAAGGACTAGTAATAGCAGGTGACGGGGATAGACGGAAAAGAAGTGGAAGCAAACAAAATTTTTGCAGAAATCCTCGAGAGTAACGGAAAGGTGCAGAAGAGGAACAGCAAAGGAACTGGAGGGAAAGGAAGTGGGAGGAAGAGGCTGCTGATTATCCATTGACTTCAGGAGGCCAAATGGAAGATGAAAACACAGAAATCCAGAGAAACGGTTAATTTGAACTGACTGAACTCAAGTGGTGAGGTAAACGTGGGCCATGTGATGAATTTTCGGAAATGTGTTAAGTGTTTGAGGGGAAAAAAGTGTAGATAAACTGAGCCTCACAATAGAATCTTTTTGAACTGAGAGGCATAAGGGCGATCGGCCACAGATGGAAACTAAAGACATAAATGAGCCAGAGAGATGTTAGGAAATAGTTTTTCAGTCTCAGGGTGGTAAATAAATGGAATAAACTAGAGGAAGTGGTAAAAGCAAAGTCTATATACAGTTTCAAGAGTAGGTATGACAGGTTCCATGTGGCCAGGAACTATTAATGCCAGCGATTGTGGCTTAAGAGCAGGGCCAAGAGCCCAGACTCGACCCCCCATGGAAGCACAAGTCGGTGATCACGCTCGCACACTACACACACACACACACACACTACATACACACCATACACACTACACACATACACTACACGCACACACGCACGCACACGCCCGCACGCGTGCGCGCGCACACACACACACACGCGCACACACGCGCACACACACACACGCGCGCGCACGCACACACACACACACACACACACACACACACACACACACACACACACACACACACACCTCATCCACCAGTATCGTACACCTTCACAAAAGATCTTCCCTCACTACAACTCTCCCCTAAAACGTGCTGTCCTGACTGGCCCTTCTCCCCTCGTTTCCCTAAACCCGGCGTGACATCTCCCCTCGTCCACCCCCGCATGCTAAGCCCCTTTTTATTCTCTTTATCGGCCATTCCCCTCGTGTCGCCTGGTTTTCTATTTCCCTTTTTGTCCTCGTTTTGTCCCCTCTTCCCTCGGAGCAGGTCGCTAGCAGGTGCCGACTTGCCATCAACGACGTTCTTGTCGTATGGTCATGTTTCCCCTCACCTTGTGTCGTGTCTGACTCCCAAGTTCACAATGAGACGGTGACATGTCGTTCAGGTGTCTATAACAAGGGTCATTTTGTCGTGGGAATATATCATAACAGTACACATTGGCAACGTCGGAACCAGGGGGCGTCAGGGGGAAGAGGACCAAGGGAAGGGGGATGGGGGAAGGGGCCATGGGAAAGAGAAGGGAAGGGGGGAATGGAAAGGAAAGTATGTTGACACAGTGTTATCAACGTCCAGCAGATGGAATTAATCAATGTTGATTCTTTCCCCTTTTGAATCCTCCTCCTTAATTTGCTTTGAGGAATGGCGGAGAAAATTTGTGACATGGGATTTGTATTTCTTGTTTTGGAGAGGGTCATCCTGATTCGTGGGTGGGGGTTTAGTGTGGGTGCTGGATGTATGGGTGTGGGTTCATTGTGGGTGCTGGATGTGTGGGTGTGGGTTCACTCTGGGTGTTGGATGTGTAGGTGTGAGTTCACTGTGGGTGTTGGATGTATGGGTGTGGGTTTCAGTGTGGGTGTTGGATGTGTGGGTGAGAGTTCACTGCGGTTGTTGGATGTGTGGGTGAGGGTTCACTTCGGGTGTTGGATGTGTGGGGAGGGTTCACTTCGGGTGTTGGATTGTGGGTTCTCTGCAGGTGCTGGATGTGTGGGTTCACTGCAGGTGTTGAATTTGTGGGTGAGGGTTCACTTCGGGTGTTGAATGCGTGGGTGTGAGTTCACTGCAGGTGTTCAGTTTGTGGGTGTGGGTTCACTTCGGATGTTGGATGTTTGGGTGCTGATTCGCTGCGGGTGTTGGACGCGTGGGTGTAGGATGTAGGTGTGGGAGTGGATTTATCATAAGTGTTCGATGTGTGGTTGATAGGGAAGTTTAGCGTTAAGGTGTGGGCGTGGATGAGAGTATGTGGGTGATTATGCGTGGGAGGTTTAACGTAGGTGGTTGAGAGAGGGAGAGGGTTTAATGTGGGTATGAGGGGGTAGGAGTGTGTTTACCGAGGGTGTATGACGTGGGAGGGGGGTTCAAGGTGTTTATGGGAGAGGGTTTAACGTGAGTAGACATAGAAGAGTGTTTAACATGGATGTGTGGGCGTGGGAGAGAAGTTACCGTTAACCTGTGGGCGTGGGAGAGAGGTTACCGTTAACCTGTGGGCGTGGGAGAGAGGTTACTCTGAATATGTGTGAGTGAGGTCACTGTGAATGTGTGGGCTTGAGAGGTTACTGTGAATGTGTGGGCGTATGAGAGGTATTACTTTGAATGTATGGGCGTGGGAGACAGATTGTGAATGTGTGGGCGTGAGAGGTTACTGTGAATGTGTGGGATGTTACTGTGAATGTGTGGGCGTGAGAGGTTACTGTGAATGTGTGGGTGTGAGAGGTTACTGTGAATGTGTGGGTGTGAGAGGTTACTGTGAATGTGTGGGTGTGAGAGAGGTTACTGTGAATGTGTGGGTGTGAGAGGTTACTGTTAATGTGTGGAAGATTACTGTGAATGTGTGGGCGTGAGAGGTTACTGTTAATGTGTGGGAGATTACTGTGAATGTGTGAGCATTGGGGAGTGGTTATTGTGAAAGTGAGGATGTGAGAGAGGGTTTATCATAAGGGGGGGAAGAAGAAAGCTGTAATGTCTGAGCAGCACTGACTTACTAGAGCACTCGGCACTAATTAGAGCACTCAGCACTTTTAGCAACAAAACTACACACAATAAATACCACTAGCACGACCCAAATACCAAGATATAAAATAACCAGCATCAGTTAAGACTCCAAATATGTCATTAGTGTTAAAAGACTCACCTAAAAGTTCACCGAGGTCCCTGCAGGTACCTCAGTAATCATATAAAAAATAAAAAGAATGCGAAAAACGTATTTCTTGGGCAGTTAAAACGTCTTCCACAATCAGCTGCACAATACCAGCTACATGGGCATGGGGGTGGGGAGGGTAAGAGCACCTATAGACAGGTGGCTATTGGTGAGATGTGTACCCGATAGCCGATCGACAAAGTCGTTTCAAAGTGACAGCTCCTGTTGAAAGATGAGTTCCAAGCACCCATGTCTTGTAGAACCCTGTTTAACTTGCTGTCAGTCTGTCGAGTCCATCTGAGGGGGTGAATACGTACGTACGTTCGCGTGTGGGGGAAGAGGTGAAGGTTTGGCATAGATGTAGGTAGGGTGGGCGTGGGGTGGGCGTGGGGTGGGCGTGGGGTGGGCGTGGGGTGGGCGTGGGGTGAGGATTCAGCAAATGTACCGGGGGTACAGCGAGTGTATTTCTGACTGGCTAAATACAAAAGCTGTTTTGACAAAGTGAATTAAAGGTCAGTTTTGCAGCAGCTGATCCGAGTCATCCTTCGACATCTTTTTAGTTATGTAATAAAGTTTTATAGATGAATGGTTCAGAGAATTACATGTTGATAAATTAGACACATGTGCAACTCTTGGGTATCTTTATTGAGGAAACGTTTCGCCACACAGTGGCTTCATCAGTCCATACGTAGGAGAAACTTGAAGAACAGGAGGAGAATGAGGTAATCAGTCCCTCAACCTTGAGTCGATGTGTTCAGTTCATCAATCTGAATAGAATACGGCATATCAGCGGAGAAGCAGCTTATAACGTATGGCAGGAGAGGTGCAGCAGTCATAGGTGGTGTCACATTTGTTCAATGTGGAAGTAGGTCGTGCCCTGCTGCACCTCTCTATTGCCATACGGTTTATAAGCTGCTTCTCCGCTGATATGCCGTATTCTATTCAAGATTGATGGACTGAACACATCGACTCAAGGTTGAGGGACTGATTACCTCATTCTCCTCCTGTTCTTCAAGTTTCTCCTACGTATGGACTGATGAAGCCACTGTGTGGCGAAACGTTTCCTCAGTAAAGATACCCATGAGTTGCATATGTGTCTAATTTATCAACATGTAATAAAGTACATCATAATTCTGACAGCTACTAAATTTTGTCCAGTTTGGCGGCGAGGTAGCCATCGAAGTGTGCGTCGAGGATGCGTCAGGTGGAGAGTAGCGCAGGAGCGTATGGGTACAGACAAGTCTTAGGGTTATTATTATAATCATAACTCAGCGCTAAACCCATGAGGGTCATACAGCGCTGCACAAGGCCTAGAAACAATAGAAATAAAAAAAAAAACATTCGTAAAGATTTCAAATCTTCGCTCGCATTATTAGGAGATTAATTACCTAATTATAATGATTATTAACTAAGGATACGCTATATAATAAACAATTATCTGCATTACTGACTTACAGCATCACACATAAAAATGAATTTCCAGGAATTTAGTGCACGTTACACAGAATTATATAGGTAGTAGGTTGGTAGACAGCAACCACCCAGGGAGGTACTACCGTCCTGCCAAGTGAGTGTAAAACAGAAGCCTGTAATTGTTTTACATGATGGTAAGATTGCTGGTGTCTTTTTTCTGTCTCATAAACATGCAAGATTTCAGGTACGTCTTGCTACTTCTACTTACACTTAGGTCACACTACACATACATGTACAAACATATATATACACACCCCTCTGGGTTTTCTTCTATTTTCTTTCTAGTTCTTCTTCTTGTTTATTTCCTCTTATCTCCATGGGGAAGTGGAACAGGATTCTTCCTCCGTAAGCCATGCGTGTTGTAAGAGGCGACTAAAATGCCGAGAGCAAGGTGCTAGTAACCCCTTCTGTATATATTACTAAATGTAAAAGGAGAAACTTTCGTTTTTCCTTTTGGGCCACCCAGCCTTGGTGGGATACGGCCGGTGTGTTGAAAGAAAGAAATAAAACAGAAAAGAGTAGTTTGCTTTAAAGAATAAGACTACGTTAATTACAAGGTAATCTTCAAGGTGCATTCTGATCCCTTGAAATGTCTTAAAGACACTGCTTGCATAGTTTCAAGGAAGCGTATTGGGACCATTGTTATGGAATGTCTACTTCAACGACCTTCTTCATCTCATCCCAGAATCACATGCATATGCAGACGACTGTACACTGACATTCACTTATCCAAGAGAAGAAATGCCAGCTGCTCTAAGCTACTTCAATCACTAGCTGAGAGCTATATCAGCTTGGGGAAATAGATGGCAAGTAACATTTGCACCTGAGAAAACGCAAATGATGATCGTCTCTAGGCACCACGATGGTAATGCTGGTGCAGTAGTAAGGGTGAATGGGAGGGTGTTGGCACCTGGAGAAGAAGTTGATATCCTTGGGGTGAATTTTGACTCCAAACTAACCATGAAGGCAGCCAGGAAGCTTACAGCACTTCGCCGTATCTCGCATCTACTTGACAGTAGGGGTTGCAAGATTCTGTACGAGGCACAAGTACGCTCACACCTTGAGTATGCTCCACTTTCTTGGTTTGCCTGCCCCCCCCTCTCATCTACGACTGCTTGACAGAGTAGAGAACAGAGCAAGACGTCTCATCTCTCGCCTGGACCCATCCTGGATAGATCTGTAATTTCAGCAGAGCCTTCAACACAGGAGGGATGTGGGTGGCCTTACTGTTATGTACAAGGCCAATATCGTCAAAAGTACCACACTTGGATCCACTTCGAGGACAGCGTGAAACAAGCTTTTATGCCACAAGACGGGCAGAAAGCAGCAACTTCACTCTGGCTGTACCCTTCTCCAGAACATCACTCCATCTGAGATCATACATACCCAGGATGACTCGACTATGGAACACATTCGTACAGCATTATGATGTCAACAAGATGAAGTCAGCTGATCAAATGAAAATGCTGGCCCACAGATGGTTCCAATTTCATCCTGTTCCCTACTAGTATGTCTCATAACAATAAAAATGCTTTCAAATGAGCTGATGTAGGTAACAGCTCTTAGCTTGTCAATAAAACTAGGGATCCTTAACCTTGTCAAACCCTGTGTAAAGAGAGAGAGAGAGAGAGAGAGAGGAGAGAGAGAGAGAGAGGGCACTCATAATAAATTCCAGGAGGCTGGAGGAGGAAGTGATGGTAGAGCAGTGGAACAACATGCGGAAACACCAGCCTCCACACACCGTGGCACGAATACTGATGCCCCAGTGCCCCCCTCCAGTCATGCCAACTCTAAACAACACTAAGCTGAAGTGGAAGCTTTAGCATAAGATGGTCAATTTTTGTTCTACTTTATATACACAAGACTTTACGATTCCTCTTTGCAGTCATTTTATGTTGAACATAAGAATTAAGAAGTTGACTTCTGCCTCGTAAATTGAACTATTTTTCATCCACCTTTTCTGCCTCGCTGTCTGTCTTATTGCCTTTAAATTTTTGTTTCTCAAGCTTCCAAGCTTTTTAAATCACCTCTTTTTTTCGTTTTTAATAATTTCTGATTTATATCCTCTACTTTCTTGTTATCAGTTTGTTCTTATTGTGTTTTCTACACTTGTGCTGTAACCCCCATTATTTCTATTTTAGTTTCAATGTAACAGTTTCTTTATTTGATTTTTTTCTATCAGTCGATATTGCCTTGCCTGATTTTGTTTCAGTTTTGTCAATTATTTCATCTATCCACTAGATTTCTTTTCTCCTAGTGTAAAGGTATGCATAATATATATATACATTATACATACATACATATATATATATATATTATATATTATATATATATATATATATATATATATTATATATATATATATATATATATTATACATATATATATATGATAACCTATACTGCACGAATATGACAGTATTCTGAGGCAGATTTTTACGAAAGTACTTAACCTTACTCTAGAAGATGGGCAGTGGAACCAAGCTACACTTCCAGTCAGACTAGGAGGCATTGGTGTCCGCAAGTCATCACAGATTGCGTTACCTGCTTTTCTGTCCTCGTGTATTGCATCCAGAGGGCTTGTAGCAGCGATTCTCCCTGAACATCTTAGGGACAAGATTGGAGTCCAGGACCAAAAATTCATTGACGGAGCAATGATCTGGGATAATCTAACGGGCTCAGAAATCAGACCTTCTCCCCCCAACAACTACAAACAATCGCACTGGGATGGTCCAATAGTGGAAAATATAGCCTCAACAATGCTTCAGAGTGTGTCAGGGAAGGATAGAGCCCGCCTCCTGGCAGTGAGAGCCCCTCATGCTGGGGACTTTCTGTTGGCTGTTCCCAACTCCAGCCTTGGCACACGCCTCGACCCACAGACCATCCACATCGGTGTTGCCCTTCGACTTGCCGCCCCTATTCTCGCCGAACACAGGTGTATTTGTGGCAGTGAAGCAACAGACCAATTCGGGTACCATGGTCTTGTGTGCCGTAAATCCGAGGGAAAGATTTCAAGACATGAGGAGGTTAATAACATTATCAAGAGGAGCCTCACAACAGCTGGATGCCCAGCAGTAAGGGAGCCACCCCAACTATGCAGATCTGATGGCAGCCAGAAGCGTCCAGATGGTATCACCTTCAAGCCTGGACAGACGGGAAGCAGGTGGTGTGGGACTATACATGTGCATCTACCTTGGCTGATACCTATCTCCAATACACCAGGGAGGAAGGAGGGGCAGCTGCCAGCTTCAGGGAGTCCCAAAAGTCTAGAAAATATGGAGAACTTGCTCATCATTATATGTTTGTTCCCATAGGCTCAGAGACCCTTGGCTCATGGGGAAAGAATGCATCTAAATTCCTTAAGGAGCTGGGAAAAAGACTCATCAGGATAACTAGGGATCCCAGGGCAGCTAGTTTTCTGTTCCAGCGGCTCAGTGCGGCTGTTCAAAGGGGTAATGCCTGCTGTATTTTGGGCACACGCCCCAGCACTGAGGAGCTGGATGAGATTTTCGCCTTATAATCTGGAGGTTACCTGGAGGTTATTCCGGGGATCAACGCCCCCGCGGCCCGGTCCATGACCAGGCCTCCCGATGGATCAGGGCCTGATCAACCAGGCTGTTACTGCTGGCCGCACGCAGTCCGACGTACGAGCCACAGCCCGGCTGATCCGGCACTGACTTTAGGTATCTGTCCAGCTCTCTCTTGAAGGCAGCCAGGGGTTTATTGGCAATTCCCCTAATGCTTGATGGGAGGCTGTTGAACAGTTTTGGGCCCCGGACACTTATGGTGTTTTCTCTTAGTGTACCAATGGCGCCCTACCTTTTTATTGGCGGCATTTTGCACCCGCCTGCCCAGTCTTTTACTTTCGTAGGGATTTGATTTCTGTGTGCGATTTGGGACCATTCCTTCCAAGATTTTCCAAGTGTAGATTATGATATATCTTCCCTCCTGCGTTCAACGGTAAAAAGTCAAGTGCTTCAAGCTTTCCCCAGTAGTTAAGGTGCTTGACAGAACTTATACATGCAGTAAAGGATCTCTGTAACTTTCTAGATCTGCGATTTCACCTGCTTTGTATGGAGAGTTAATGTAACAGCAGTATTCCAGCTAGAGAGAACAAGTGTTTTTGAAAAGGATCATCATGGGCTTGGCTTTCTTTTCGTTTTAAAAGTTCTCTTTTCCCCATCTATCATTTTCTTTGACGTGCGATCGTGGCACTTGTGATCCTTGAAAGTGAGACCCTCGACATTACTACTCCGGTCCCTTACATTATTTTTCCGCTCTATTGTATGGCGGACGTCAGTAGTATACTTGTTCTGTTATTTTTCCCCTCCAGTTTTCCATAACGGAGGTAGTTGGAATTTGTCCTCATTGAAACATCATATTGTTTACCGTTCCCCACAGGAAAACTTTGTTTATATCTTCTTGGAGGTTTAAACCCGCGTCTCAGCGATGAACCCTCATGCAGATCCTAGTATCATCCGCAAAGGATGATACGGTGCTGTGGTGTTTTCTGTTTATGTCTGATATGAGGATAAGGAATAAGATGGGGGCGAGTACTGTGCCTTGTGGAACAGAGCTCTTCACTTTTGGCAGCCCCCGATTTAACTCTGTTGACCACTACTCTTTGTGTTCGATTTGTTAGGAAGTTGAAGATCCATCTCCCCACTTTCCCAGTTATTCGGTGATACACACTTAACAACATGTACCTTATATGCCACCTTCAAAATCAACAATGTATTCTTAAATCTTCTGTACCATTTTTAAAGTAATAAATATTCCTATTGGTAAAAAAAATATATACTAAAAGATGGGGTGGTAGGGGAAGTGGAATATTCAAACGGCTTCAGGAAGAAATCCAAATATTCTTCCTTGAAGCCTTTTTTATGCACTTCCCCCAAGGGCTATGGGTCCCACAGTTTACACCAGAGGTGGACCCCATCATATATATATTAAATATATATATATATATATATATATATGGATGTGTGTGGTGTGTGTGTGTACTCACCTAATTGTGGTTGCAGGGGTCGAGACTCAGCCCCTTTGGCCCCCCCTTTTCACTAATCGCTAACTAGGTCCTCTTCTCTCCTCTCTCTCTTCTCTCCTCTCTTTTCCCCTGCCCCCTGAGCTTTTGTCATACCTCGTTTTGAAGTATGTTTGGTTCCTGCCTCCACTACATCACTCGCCAGACTATTCCACTTCCTGACATCTCTATGACTGAAGAAATACTTCCTAACATCCCTGTGACTCGTCTGAGTCTTCAGCTTCCAATTGTGACCCCTGTCTCTGTCCACCTCATCTATTCCATGCAGTATTTTGTATGTCGTTATCATGTCTCCCCTGGCCTTCCTGTCCTCCAGTGTCGTCAGGCCGATTTCCCTCAACCTTTCTTCGTAGGACATTCCCCTGAGCTCCGGGACTAACCTTGTTGCAAACCTTTGCACTTTCTTTAATTTCTTGACGTGTTTCACCAGGTGTGGGTTCCAAACTAGTGCTGCATACTCTAGTATGGGCCTGACGTACACAGTGTACAGTGTCTTGAACGATTCCTTACTAAGGTATCGGAACGCTGTTCTCAGGTTTGCCAGGCGCCCATATGCTGCAACACTTATCTGGTTGATGTGTGCTGCCAGAGACGTGCTCGGTGTTATGCTCACCCCAGGATCTTTCTCCTTGAGTATGTAAGTACGTATGGTCTATAGTTCTTGCCCATGCAATTAAATCTTAGTTCATCTGTTTTATATCTTGCCCTCTTGGCTATTTGTATAGTAAATGGCATAAAAGATATTTCTCTTCTCTTTCTGTTCGTAGACCAATTTTCTAATTTTTATCAGTATGTATTTTATAAGCTGATCAGTTCCCTACATACTTTGCCATTCTTGTTCCCTCCATCCCTAGTAGTACACAACAGCCTCTTTTGGTTCCCACACACATCCTTTCTAATATCTTCATTCTGTTTAAGTCATGCTTAATTGAGCAAGTTCCATCAACTGAACGATCCAATACCGTCAGTCCTGTACCAGAGAGGCACGCCATCCCTAGCGTATTATGTTTGTCAAATATATTATGCCCAGGTTCTTGGCAGTACTTGTGAAGATGCAGGTGGACAGTGTTGGTGGTGGGGGTGGTAGTTGGACAGTGTTTGGTGGTGGGGGTTTTAGTTGGACAAACGTTGGGGGTGGAGGTGCAGCTGGACAGTGTTGGTGGTGGGGGTGTAGTTGGACAGTGTTGGTGGAAGAGGTGCAGCTGGACAGTGTTGGTGGAAGAGGTGCAGCTGGACAGTGTTGGTGGTGGGGGTGCAGTTGGACAATGTTGGGGGTGGAGGTGCAGTGAATAGGGTTGGTGGAAAAGGTGGAGCTGGACAGTGTTGGTGGAAGAGGTGCAGCTGGACAGTGTTGGTGGTGGGGGTGCAGTTGGACAATGTTGGGGGTGGAGGTGCAGCTGAATAGTGTTGGTGGAAGAGGTGCAGCTGGACAGTGTTGGTGGAAGAGGTGCAGCTGGATAGTGTTGGTGGAAGAGGTGCAGCTGGATAGTGTTGGTGGAAGAGGTGCAGCTGGACAGTGTTGGTGGAAGAGGTGCAGCTGGACAGCGTTGGTGGAAGAGGTGCAGCTGGACAGCGTTGATGGAAGAGGCGCAGCTGGACAGTGTTGATGGAAGAGGTGCAGCTGGATAGTGTTGGTGGAAGAGGTGCAGCTGGATAGTGTTGGTGGAAGAGGTGCAGCTGGATAGTGTTGGTGGTTGTGCAGCTGGACAGTGTTGGTGGTGCAGCTGGAGAGTTTTGGTGGTGCAGCTGGACAGTTTTGGTGTTGGAGGTGCAGCTAGTGTTGGTGGTGAAGGTGGACAGTGTTGGTGGTAGGGCAGTTGGACAGTGTTGGTGGTGCAGCTGGACAGCGTTGGTGGTAGTGGTGTAGCTGGACAGTGTTGGTGGTGGTGGTGCAGCTGATCAGTTTTGGTGGTCACCACTGGGGCGTGAGGTGGGGGTGAAGGTGGACACATGGGACTGTGACCACTGGGGTGTGGGGTGGGGGTGTAGCTGGACACATGAGGTGGTGACCAAGGGATGTGAGGTGGGGTTGAAGGTGGACGCATGGAGTGGTGACCACTGGGGTGTGGGTGTAACTGGACACATGAGGTAACCACTGGGGTGTGAGGTGGTGGTGTAGCTGGACACATGGGGTGACCACTGGGGTGTGGGTGTAACTGGACACATGGGTGGTGACCACCGGGGTGTGGGGTGGGGGTGTAGCTGGACACATGGGGTGGTGACCATTGGGGTTTGGGGTGGTGGTGTAGTTGGACACATGGGATGGTGGCCACTGGGGCGTGGGGGTGGGAGTGTAGCTGGACACATGGGGTGGTGACCACCGGGGTGTGGGGTGGTGGTGTAGTTGGACACATCGGGTGACCACTGGGGGTGGGGGTGGGGGTGTAGCTGGACACATGGGGTGGTGACCACTGAGGCGTGGGGTGGTGGTGTAGTTGGGCACATGGGGTGGTGACCACTGGGGCGTGGGGGTGGGAGTGTCGCTGGACACATGGGGTGGTGACCACCGGGGTGTGGGGGTGTAGCTGGACACATGAGGTGGTGACCACCGGGGTGTGGGGAGTAGCTGGACACATGGGGTGGTGACCACCGGGGTGTGGGGTGGGGTGTAGCTGGACACATGGGGTGGTGACCACCGGGGTGTGGGGTGGGGTGTAGCTGGACACATGGGGTGGTGACCACCGGGGTGTGGGGTGGGGTGTAGCTGGACACATGGGGTGGGGTGTAGCTGGACACATGGGGTGGTGACCACCGAGGTGTGGGGTGGGGTGTAGCTGGACACATGGGGTGGTGACCACCGGGGTGTGGGGTGGGGTGTAGCTGGACACATGGGGTGGGGTGTAGCTGGACACATGGGGTGGTGACCACCGAGGTGTGGGGTGGGGTGTAGTGGACAATGGGGTGGGGACCACCGGGGTTTTGGGGTGGGGGTGTAGCTGGACAAATGGGGTGGGGGACCACCGGGGTGTGGGGGGGGGTGTAGCTGGACACATGGGTGGTGACCACCGGGATGTGGGGTGGGGTGTAGCTGGACACATGGGGGGGTGGGCCACCGGGTGTGGGGTGGGATGTAGCTGGACACATGGGGTGGTGACCACCGGGGTGTGGGGTGGGGTGTAGCTGGACACATGGAGTGGTGACCACCGGGGTGTGGGGTAGGGTGTAGCTGGACACATGGGGGGGGGTGTAGCTGGACACATGGGGGTGGTGACCACCCGGGGTGTGGGGTGGGGTGTAAACTGGACACATGGGGTGGGTGACCACCGGGGTATGGGGTGGGGTGTAGCTGGACACATGGGGTGGTGACCACCGGGGTGTGGGGTGGGGTGTAGCTGGACACATGGGGTGGTGACCACCGGGGTGTGGGGGTGTAGCTGGACACATGGGGTGGTGACCACCGGGGTGTGGGGTGGGGTGTAGCTGGACACATGGGGTGGTGACCACTGGGGCGTGGGGTAAATTTCATTTGGGGTGGTCAGTGTGTCCTGGCCCGCGGCCCTCAGGGTCATGGACCCCCCCATCACCCCTGCCCTCTCCGTCACCTTTGATCTCTATGCCCTCAGGGGAAAGAAGGGAGCCAGGAGGGGAGGGGAGGAGAGAGGGAAAAGGAGAAGAAAACAGAGAAGAGAGGGGAAAGAAGAGATGAAGGAATTTAGAATATAAGACTAGTAAAATCTCTGAAAAAAACTATAGTTAAACGTCGGACAACATTTAACCTGCAATGTTTGTTGATTGTGATTGTTACTTGTGCTAGATAATTGTTGCTTGCGTTGCTGTGATTGTTGCTTGATTTACTATATTTTTTGCTTGCATTACCGCTGTTGTTTTCACCTATTTGTGATTGCAGGGGTCGAGTCGTGATTGTTGCTTGTGCTACTGTGATTTTTCTTGTATTGAGATTGTTGCTTGTGTTACTGATTATCAGTACTGTGATTGTGTTACTGCCTTGCTTGTATTGGGATTGTTGGTTGTGTTATTGGGACTGTTGCTAGTGTTGCTGCCATTGACTGATTCTTTTGTAGTTTGTGAAGATTGTTATTGTTGCCTATGATACTTGGGGTACTTCTTGTGATTGTTGGTGCTACTTGTGCTTTCTTTGCTTGTTTTGCCTGTGATTGTTATTATTGTTGTAGACTGCCAATGCTGTTAGTGTTGCTTTTTGGGACTGTTAGTGTTACTGCCTGTAATTATTGCTTGTGATTGTTGGATTGTTGTTGTCGTTTGTGATTGTTGATGCTGCATGTGATCTTTTTAGTTGCATCATGTGATTGTTATAGTTGTTCTCCGTGATTGTTAGTGTTATTTACTTTGTTTCACGTGTTCCTGTCAAATTGTTGCCGGTGTTGCTGCCTGCAATTGTTGCTGGTGATGCTGCCTGCAGTTGTTGCCGGTGTTGCTGCCTACAGTTGTTGCCGGTGTTGCTGCCTGCAGTTGTTGTTGTTTCTTGAGATTGGTTTTGTCCTTTTGTTCGTAGCTGTTATTGCTGCTACCTATGATTGTTGCTGCTTGTGGTTGTTACATTACTGTCTGTAATGGCTTTCGTGATTGTTAATGTTGCTTCCTGTGATTGTTGTTAGTGTTACAGCTTGCAATTGTTACTGATATTGTTGCATGTGATTCTTAGTGATATTGCCTGTGTTTGATGATATTGTTGCTGACTGATTTTTGTTACTGTTGTTGCTTGCGATTGATGTTAATGATGCTGCCTGTGATTGTGTTGCTGTTGCATGTGACTGTTGCTATTGTTGTTGCCTGTGATTGTTAGTGTTGCTGCTTGTGACTGTTATTGTGTGTGTGTGTGTGTGTGTGTTTGTGTGTGTGTGTGTGTGTGTGTGTGTGTGTAAGACCCAGTCTACCTGTAGGTTATTCCGGGGATCAACGCCCCCGCGGCCCGGTCCACAACCAGGCCTCCCGGTGGATCAGGGCCTGATCAACCAGGGTGTTACTGCTGGCCGCACGCAGGCCGCACAGCCCGTCTGATCCGGCACTGACTTTAGGTATCTATCCAGCTCTCTCTTGAAGGTAGCCAGGGGTTTATGCTTGGTGGGAGGCTGTTGAACAGTCTTGGGTCCCGGACACTTACGGTGTTTTCCCTTAGTGTACCAATGGGGGTATTTTGCATCGCCTGCCCAGTCTTTTACTTTCGCAGGGAGTGATTTCTGTGTGCAGATTTGGGACCATTCCTTCCAAGATTTTCCAAGTGTAGATTATGATATATCTCTCCCTCCTGCGTTCCAACGAGTACAAGTCAAGTGCTTCCAAGCGTTTATTACAGTTGTGACCGGGTGTGGACCTGTGAATTGCTCATTACTCAATAATTTTTTTTATGATTGTAGCCATGTATAAACGTAAGTAAATTAATTTACTTACATGTTTCAATACCTTTGAAACTTGTGAGTTCATTTCTTTGCATATTGTTCAGCTATCAAAACTTTGGTGCCCAGTTCCTGGACCCATTATGTACCTCTGTAATCTTTTGACTACCACCCACAGGGTGGGTATGGATTGACTACCACCCACAGGGTGGGTATGGGGTGACTACCACCCACAGGGTGGGTATAGGGTGACTACCACCCACAGGGTGGGTATGGGGTGACTACCACCCAAGGATGGGTATGGGGTGACTACCACCCACAGGGTGGGTATAGGGTGACTACCACCCACAGGGTGGGTATGGGGTGACTACCACCCAAGGATGGGTATGGGGTGAATACCACCCACAGGGTGGGTATGTGGTGCATAATAAACATATTAAACTGAAATATTGCTGCTTGTGATTGTTAGTGTTACTGCTTGTGATTGTTGCTATTGTTGCTTGTGATTGTTAGTGTTGCTGCTTGTGATTGTTAGTGTTGCTACTTGTTGCTAGTGTTGCTGCTTGTGATTGTTAGTGTTGCTGCTTGTGATTGTTAGTGTTGCTACTTGTTGTTGCTAGTGTTGCTACTTGTTGTTGCTAGTGTTGCTGCTTGTGATTGTTAGTGTTGCCGCTTGTGATTGTTGCTATTGTTGCTTGTGATTGTTAGTGTTGCTGCTTGTGATTGTTAGTGTTGCTGCTTGTGGTTGCTAGTGTTGCTGCTTGTGGTTGCTAGTGTTGCTGCTTGTGATTGTTGCTAATGTTGCTGCTTGTGACTGTTGCTAGTGTTGCTGCTTGTGGTTGTTGCTAGTGTTGCTACTTGTGGTTGTTGCTAGTGTTGCTACTTGTTGTTGCTAGTGTTGCTGCTTGTGGTTGTTGCTAGTGTTGCTGCTTGTGGTTGTTGCTAGTGTTGCTGCTTGTGGTTGTTGCTAGTGTTGCTACTTGTGGTTGTTAGTGTTGCTACTTGTGGTTGCTAGTGTTGCTGCTTGTGGTTGTTACTAATGTTGCTGCTTGTGGTTGTTAGTGTTGCTACATGTGGTTGCTAGTGTTGCTGCTTGTGATTGTTGCTAGTGTTGCTGCTTGTGGTTGTTGCTAGTGTTGCTGCTTGTGGTGTTGCTAGTGTTGCTGCTTGTGGTTGTTGCTAGTGTTGCTGCTTGTGGTTGTTGCTAGTGTTGCTGCTTGTGGTTGTTGCTAGTGTTGCTGCTTGTGGTTGTTGCTAGTGTTGCTGCTTGTGGTTGTTGCTAGTGTTGCTGCTTGTGGTTGCTAGTGTTGCTGCTTGTGGTTGTTGCTAGTGTTGTTGCTTGTGGTTGTTAGTGTTGCTGCTTGTGGTTTTTGCTAGTGTTGTTGCTTGTTATTGTTAGTGTTGCTACTTGTGATTGTTGTTGTTGCTGCTTGTGGTTGCTGCTAGTGCTGCTGCTTGTTATTGCTAGTGTTGCTGCTTGTGATTGTAAGTGTTGCTTATTGTGGGTGTTGCTAGTGTTGCTGCTTGTGATTGTTAGTGTTGCTGCTTGTGGTTGTTGCTAGTGTTGCTGCTTGTGATTGCTAGTGTTGCTGCTGTTATTGCTGTTCTTACTGTTGAACAGCGGTTTAGTGCCGATGAAGGTAGCGTAGGTAGCAATGATACGGCCGTGGACTAGATTGGCTTTAATCGGGTGGGAGTGAGTACACAACGGGCAGTGTGAGGAAGTGACCGCAAGCCAGTCCGTGGAGGGGGAGTACCTGTGTACCTCAAGTCGGTCGAAGCGGGAGTGAGAGAGGGTGGACTGTGTGTCCCACCGACCTAGGTAGGCCTACAGAGGGCAGCACTGAATGCCGCGAAATATGAACTAGTCAGAGCAGACGGCTAGGCTGTGTGCTCTGCCAGTACAGGCTGTCTACACTGCTTATGGTTGTTAGTGCTGCTGCTTGTGGTTGTTGCTAGTGTTGCTGCTTATGGTTGTTTGTGCTGCTGCTTGTGGTTGTTGCTAGTGTTGCTGCTTATGGTTGTTAGTGCTGCTGCTTGTGGTTGTTGCTAGTGTTGCTGCTTGTTATTGTTAGTGTTGCTGCTTGTGGTTGTTAGTGTTGCTGCTTGTGATTGCTTTTCTGCTTGTGATCGTAGTTATTACTAATTGCGACTGTTATTATTGCTGCTTGCGATTGTTAGTACTGCTGCTTGTGAGCCTCGTTAGTGTTGCTGACCCTGATTGTTTTCTATCTACCTTTCACGCCACTAACCCACCTGCCCCTACCCTTCCCCGCCACCTCTCCCCACCACAGTCCCTTCCCCTACACTACCCCGTCCCCACTACCACCTCCCCTATTACCCCCACCCCCACTACCCCTCCACAAAACCCCCCTTCCTCTACTGTCCTTCAAATTATTCATGGCGCTGTGAATTATCGTCAAAGAGTCGATAATTGAATATCAGATCAAAATACAGGAGAGAAGTTGGGCAATTAGTAAGTGACCTTTTGCGCCGCCGAGTGCGTCTAAGTGGCGCCCCTAAGTGTCTAAGTGGCGCCCTAAGCGTCTAAGTGCGGTCCTAAGTATCCAAGGGAAGAACTTCTCTGTTTTTCTACCTTTCCCAAGTACTGTTGCGTCCAATAAGTGGTGCAGTGTGTGTGTTGCGTCCAATAAGTGGTGCACCGTGTTCACTATGTGGTGCACCGTGTTCACTATGTGGTGCACCGTGTTCACTATGTGGTGCACCGTGTTCACTATGTGGTGCACCGTGTTTACTAAGTAGTGCACCGTGTCTTGTGCTAGGTGGAATACAGTCAGATGTTTCAAATAACTGGTACACTGTATGTCTTAATGCTTGAATAAATGTATATACCGCTTACACTGAATTTGCAGTGTATCTGTTATGATTGTATTGAATACACTGTGTAATGTTATTGCAGAGTACACTGTTACTGCCTGGATAGATACACTGTTGAATTATGTTCAACGCACATTGCTCAAAGTAAAAGAAGAGAAGATATAAACTAGCAAGAAAGAGACGCTCCCTCTACATGCGAGGATGAAGAAGCACAGAGCTTCTCTAGAAGACCAGACTATCCGAAATGCGTTAGGAAACACTGACTAGAAAAAAAGAAAATACTGAATAGGAGACAGAAGGAGCTTAAAGGCTATGATTGAAACTGAAAAAATTCAAAATACTTCTTGTATGTCAAAAACAAGACAAAGCCACATCCAGTATTGGACACTTGCTTCAGCAAGGTGCAACTTACACTGATGACAGCAAAGAAATGAGCGAAATAATGATGTCTCAATATGAATCAGCATTTAGTGAGCCGTTACACTCGGAAGTGACAATCCGAATAAAGTTTTTTATGAACGAGACTCAAAATCATGGCGACATTCCCAAATTTCAGACGCACACCCTAACACCACTGGACCTTGAAAAAGCCGTTGACAACATGCGCCCACACACTGTCCTAGGCCCAGACTCGTGGAACTCTGTGTTCATCAAGAAATGCACAAAAAACTTTTGCATATTATATGTATGCTATGGAGAGAGAGCATGGGCACTTGGGTCATCCCACAGTCGCTAAAAACAACGGATACAGCCCCAGTCCACAAGTGTGGCAGTAAAGAGAATGCAAAGAATTACAGACGCATAGAACATCCCACATCATAAAAATGTTTAAAAAGTTCCTGAGAAGCAAGATCACCAACCATCTGGATCCCCAACATTTTTCACAATCCAGAGCAGCGTGGGTTCCTGCCTCCCACAACTACTGGGTCACTATGACATTGTCTTGGATGCACTGGAAGACAAAAAGAATGCAGATGTAGTAAACAGATTTTACAAAGGCCTACTAATTTTTTTCCTACTCCACACACGACCCAGTTTCCTCCCCAAACAATAAAATTTCCTCCCAACAATAAATTTTCCTCCTTCCACAATCAACTTATTTTCTTACACAAACTTTCCTCTTTACACAACCAGTCTTCCTCCTTACACAATTTTTCTGCTCACAAAATAAATTTTCCTCTAATTATGGCTGATATTCCCCAAATTATGGCTAATTTTCGGCCATGGGTAATTTTTTATCAATCAGCTCGTGTTTTTATCAGTAACAGCCAAATTTCTTATAAACATTGCCAATTTTTCCCTAACAATATCCATTTTTTTCCCCAAGCCCCAGCCAGTTTTCACATTTCATGACAATTCCCCCCCTAGTCATTGCTAATTCACCTCCTCCACCATTCTCGACCAGTTTTCCCTCTAAATACAGCCAATTTTTTCCTCCCCGTTGACAGTTTTTTCCCCGCCAGGATGAAGGAACTTACCCAGCAGTATTTTCCCCTTCCCCAGGCGGGGGAATTTAGGCTGGAGATCCAATTATTTCCCTCTGGTCGATCTTTCTATTGAACTGAGTCGCATTGCATTATTCCCCTAGAAACTTCACCGTATTTTTCCCCCGATTTCTGTATATTCCCCAAAACCTGCATCGAGTTCCCCTTGCCCTCACTCCCCTTCCCCCTCACATACCTCCCTTCCCCTCCTTCCACACCCCTGCCCGGCCATTCACTCCTGACACCCTCAGTCACTGTAGCTTTGTGGTGGCTATGTGGACGGAGGTGAGTGGAGAGGTGGTGCGGGGAGGAGGGGTAAAAAGGGAGGAGATGGGAAAATTGTTAGTAGTTGAACAGGGGGCGGCATATCAGCGCAGCTGCCCAGTGGCACAACCCCTCTCTTCTTCTCTGTTTTCTCCCTCAGTCAGCTCTCTTGAGCCTCTTGTCCTACTGCCCCACCCCTCAACACCCTCTCCAAGCGAATGGGCAGGAGGAATAGGGGAGTGAAATGGTATACGTACACACACAACACACACACAAACATACACACCAACACATCCACACACACGACCATTCAAACAAACACAACACGCATCCCCACAACACACCACAAACCAACTCACCCCCCCCCCCCACCACACACAGGCCAAGAACTGTGACTCGACCCCCAGCACGACAAACAAATAGTCGTATAAACACACACACACAACAACAACACACACACCACACACACGACACAGCGAACACGCACACAACCCACACGCCCACGACACACACACCAACACTACACACAACACACACCCACAACCACACACATCACACACACACGAGATACAGAAGAAGATAAAAATAAGAATAAGCACTTTAAATATCAGAATGTTTTGAAAAAATGGAATGAGATGATATGAGGAACTAGAGACAAAAATACACCCAGCTTTAAGAGTAGGTATGACCGAGCAGTCAGGAGCCGAGGCTCGACCATCGTAAATAAAAATAGGTGAGGACACACAAAATAGGCAGAAGGGAGGCAGTGGTGGAGGGAACTTTGATGGGGAAAAGGCGGGAGGAAATTTAGAGGGTGAGGAAAGAATGAAAGAAAAGAATGCGTGGGTGGGTGTAAGGGGGGAGGGAGAGGGAACGGTGTGGGGGAGAGAGGTTGTAGAGGGGAACAATGGGCGACCAATGAATTGTAGTAAGGCTGCTGCTCCCCTCTCTCCGCCCTCCACCCCCTACCCACCCCCCAATCACGACCACTATCACCCCGTACCCCCTCCCCCCAAAACCACCACCACTTGCGCACACTCCTCCCCCACAAGCGCTACCTTCCTCTGCCACAATCACTACCGAACCACCGGCCAACCATCACCCCCTTACCCTCACCCAATACCCTCACAAGAAACCACACTACGGGCAATCCATCCACAACCGATCCTAGAACCACTACCAAAAATCACTACCATCAACTAAAAACCACTTACCACACAATCACCACTACAATCAGTAAAACACTTACCACAATCACCCACATACCCATCACTAGAACCCCTACCACAATCACCCACGTACCATCACTGGAACAACTAACCATCGGCCACTACCATCAGTAGAGCCACTACCATACAATCACCCACCACCATCACAAGAACCACTACCGACAATCACATATCATCACTAAACTATCACAATTCACCCCCACTACCACACTAGAAACCACTACCAACGAGCCGCCACTACCATCCCGAGGAATCACTACCACAATCACCCACTATCACTAGAACCACTACCACAGTCGCCCATTGCCTCACTATAACCACTACCACATCACTCACTACCATCACTCGAACCACACGACCACAATCACCCACTACCATCACTAGAACCTCAACCACAAATCAAACCCACAACCATCACTAAAGAACCACTACCACAATCCACCCCACTACCAACACGAGAACCACTACCACAATCACCCCATACCATCACTATAACCACAATCCATCAGACGCCGCATTACCATCACGTAGAACCACTATACCAAAATCCCCCACAACCACGACTAGAAACACTACCCACAATCACTGCCATCACTAGAAACACTACCACAATCACCCACTACCAACACTAGAACCACTCCCACAATCACCCACTAACCTGGCACTAGAACAACAACTAGAACAATTCCATCAATAGAATCAGTACCACAATCACCCATTAACCATCCACTAGAACTACCACTAATCACCCACTAACCATCACTAGAACCACAACCACAAACCCCCACTAACAACCATTCACTAGAAGCCACTACTCACAATCACTCCACTACCATCACTATGAACCACTACTTCACAATCCGCCCACTCTACCATCACTAAACACACTACCACATTCAACCCACTACCATCACTAGAACCACTGCTACACTCACTCTTAACCATCACTAAATCACTACTACAATCAACGCCACTACCATCAATAGAACCACTACACAATAAAACCCCACACCATCACTAGAACCACTAGCCACAATCATCCAGCTACAACACTAAACCACTACCACAACCACCCATACCATCACTGGAACCCAATCACAATCTCTTCCACTACCATCACTAGAACCACTCCACAATCGTCCACTACCAACAGTGGAACCACTACCGCAATCGCCCTTCACTAGAACCACTAGAACCAAACAATCACTTACATCACTAGAACCACTACCACAATCAACCCACTACCATCAATAGAACCACTACCACATTTAGCCACTTACCATCACGAGAAACCACTACCACCACAATCACCCACTATCACTAAACGACAACCACAACACCCACTATCACTAGAACGACTACCACAGTAAGCCCATTACCATCACTAGAACCACTAACCACAGTCCCCCCAATACCATCACGACGAGAACCACGATACAAACAATCCCCCATACAATCACTAGAACCACTAGCCACAGTCGCCCATTTAACCGATCACGAGAAACCACTAGCCACAATCACGCCATTACACATCACTAGAACCACTACCCACATTCCGCCCATTTCACATCATTATGGACCTCTACCATAATCACTAACATCATAGAAACCACTACCACAATCACCCACTACCATACTAGAACGACTACTACAGTAGGCCCATTAAGCCCATCACTAGTCACCACAACCACACTCACTACCATCACTAGAACCACTACCCCATCACCCACTATCCATCACTAGAAACTACAACTCACAATTCACCCACGAACCATCACTCTAAAACCACACTACCACAGGTCGGGCCACATTACCAACCCGAGAACACTATACCACAATCAACCCATTACCATCATAGAACCACTACCACAGTCCCCATAACCATCAATAGAACCACTACCGATAATCCACTATACCATCATTAGAACCACTACCACAATCAACCCACTGCCATCACAAGAACCACTACCACACAATCGCCCACTACCATCACTATAGGCCAACTACTTAGAAACACCTTCCATCACTAGAATCAGACCACAATCCTCCCCATTTTATAACCATCACTAGACTACAACCACAATCACCCACTATACCAACACAAGACCCACTCACACCACAAACACCCCACTACCACGTCACAAGTAACCACTTCCACAACCACCTACAACCATCACTAGAACCGCAACTGACAATTCACTAACCATCACGGAACCAACTACCCCACAAACACCCACTGATCACCTAGAACCACTACTACATCACTCACAACCATCATAAATCATTAACCACCACAACCAACTACCCTCACTAGAACCACTACCACAGTCACGGCACTACCATCACTAAAATCACTACCACAAACACCCACTAACCAACACTAGAAACCACCCGGCTACTACAATCACTACCGATCACAAGAATCACACCACAATCACCCACTAGACCATCATCTAAAAACCACTACCCACAATCACCCACTACCATCACTAGATAACAACCACTACATCACTAGAACCAACTACCATCACTAAACCACTACCACAATCGACCCATTGCCATCCCCCCCCCCACCTAAACCACTGCCACAATCACCAACTATACCCTCACGAGAACCCACTTACCCCACAATCATCCACACCCCACTAGAACCACTACCACAATCAACCCACTACCGTCACTAAAACCACTAACCACATTTAGGCCACTACCATCACGAAACCCACTACCCCAATCACCCACTCCCATCACTAGAACGACTTACCACAGTCGCCGATACCAACACTAGAACAGACAACCTACACCACTAACCCATCACTAGAACCACTACCACAACACCACCCCTACCAGTCACTAGAACCACTACCACCGTACGCCCATTACCATCACGAGGAAAACACTAACGACAATTCCACCCAATACCATCACAAGAAAAACCACTATCCACACAGTCGCCCATTACCATCATTAGAACCACTACCATAATCACTACCATCACTAAAACGACACCAACAGTCGCCGATTACCATCACTAGAACCAACAACCACAATCACCCTACTGCCGTCATGAGAGAACCACTACCAAACACCCATACCATCATTAAGAACCACACCACAACCACCTAACTACCAACACTAGAACCGCTATCTGAACAATCACTACCATCACTGGAACCACTACCACAATCACCCACTTACCATCACTAGATACCACTACAACAATCACCATCACTAGGATTCATTACCACAATCACCCACTAAACCATCACAAAACCACTACTAACAATCACTCACTACCATCACTAAATCACTACCACAATTCTCCCACACCATCCACTAGAACCACTACCACAATCACCCACTACCATCACTAGAACCACAACCATAATCATCCACCCACTAAAACCATCACTAGAACCACTAACAACAATCATATCACTAAAATCATTACCAACAATCACCCACAAGCCTCACTAGAACCACTACCACAATCGCACCCACTTACCATCACTAGAACCACAACTACAATCACTATTCACTAGAAACATTACCACAATCCACCACTCCACTACCAACACTAGAACCACTACCACGCCACAACTCCCCACTAATCCATCACAAGAACCACTACCACAATCACCCACTACCCATCACAAGACCCCACTACTACATCACTAACACTAAGATTCCATTACCATCAATCACCCACTACCATCCCTAGAACCACAACTACCGCACCACAATCTCCCACCTAACCATCACTAGAACCACTACCCCAATCACCCACTACCATCACTAGAAACCGCCACCACAAATCACCCCACTAAACCATCACAATAACCACTACCATAATCACCCACTTACCATCACTAGAACCACTACTTACTTACAAAAATCACTATCACTAGAAATCACCTACCAACAATCCTCCGCCCACTACCCACACTAGAACCACTACCCATAAACACACCACTAAATAAACCATCACTAGAACCACTACCAAATCACCCACTACCAACACTAGAAACCACTACCTCACAATCACCACACCCACTACCCTCACTAGAACCACTACCAAAATCATCCCATTGCCCACGCAAAGATAGAACCACTGCAACAATCACCCACGAACCCCTCACTAGAAACCATACTACTATCACCCAGGAGGCCGGTCACGAGACCGGGCCGCGGGGGGCGTTGACCCCACCGGAACTCTCTCCAGGTAAACTCCAGTAAACTACCATCACTAAATCACTACTACAATCACACCCACTACCAGCACTAGAACCACTAACCTACAATCACCCACTACATCAAAGAAAACCACTACCACAATCACCCCCAACCATCATTAGAACCACTACTATATTCACTCCTTCTATCATCAACCACAACCAGCACCACAAATACCCACTACCATCAATAGAACCAACTACAAAAACCTCCCAGTTCCATCACTAAAGCCACTACTACAATCACCCACGACATCACTAGAACCACTAACCACAATCACCACACTCCACACCATCACTAGAACCACTACAATAAACACCCACGAAACCATCACTAGAACCACTACCACAATTAACCCCGCTACCATCACAAGGAACCTTACCACCAATTACCCACAACATCACAAAACCACTACATAATCCCGGCCACTTACCATCACAAGAACCACTAGCCACAATTACCCACTCCTATCACTAGAACCACTGGCTATAATCACTCACTAACCATCACTAGAAACCACTACTTACAAAACCCACTAACCATCACTAGAACCAATACTAGAACCACCCTGCTACCATCACTAGAAAAAAAACGCACTACCGACAATCACCCACTACCATCACTAGAAACCACAACTATAAAAATCTCCCTCCTAAACCATCACAGAACCACTACCGCCACAAACACCCAACAACCATCATAGATCACAACTACAAATCACCCACTACCATCACTAGAACCACTAAAACCCCAAACACCCCTAAACAATAACCCATCACTAGAACCACAACCACAATTCCACCCACTACCAACACTAGAACCACTACCGACAACACACCCCACTGACCAACATATAATCACACTCTACAATCACCCACTAACCATCACTAGATCCACTACTTATAAAATACCACTACCATCACTAGAAATCCGTCTACAATAGTCACACCACTACCATCACTAGAAAACCCACTACCGACAAACACCTGCACTACCATCACTAGAATCGGCCCAAACTACCACAATCAACAACCACTACACATCACTAGAACAACAACTACCATCACCCACTACCATCTTTAGAACCACTACTATAATCACCCTCCAACCATCACTAGAACCACTACCACAATTACCCACAACCATCACTAGAACCACTACTATAAAATCTCACCCACCACCATCACCAGAGCCACTACTACAATCACCCCACTACCACACTAGAACCACAACCACAACCAACCCACTACCACCACACTAGAACCACTACTAAAATCACCCTCTACCATCACTTAGAACCACTACTACGAATTAACCCACTACCATCACGAGAACCACTACTATAATCACCCTCTACCAACACTAGAACCACTACCACAAATAACCCCACTACCATCACTAGAACGCACTACTATAATCATCACTGCCATCACTAAACCACTACTTTAAAATCGACCCACTACCATCACAAGAACCACTACCCACAATCACCCACTACCATCACTCTAGCACCACTAACCAATCACCCTCTTCCATCACTGGAAATCACTAACCACAATCACCCACTATAACATCACTAGAACCACTACTATAATCACCCTCTAGACCATCACTAGAACCACTAACCACAATTAACCCACTACCATCACTAGAACCACTACTATATCACAGCCATCACTATAACCACTACTCACAATCACCCACACAATCACTAGAACCACTACCACAATACACCCACTACCATTCACTAAGAACCACTACTTAGATTCACCCTCTTCCAACAGCTGGAATCACTACCACAATCACCCACTACCATCACTAAACCACTACTATAATCACCCTCTCTACCATCACTCAGAAACACTACTTATAATTCACCCTCAAACTACCATCACTAAACCCCTACTATAATCACCCTCTACCATCACTAGAACCACTTACAAAAATCACACCTCTACCATCACTAGTTACCACTACAAAAATCACCCTCTACCAACACTAGAAACACTCTACCACAAGCACCTATAATACTTTAATATTCCTCTACTCCTTAAGCTGTGTCTCTCCTTCCTAGACAGTCTCTCCTTCCTGGACAGTCTCATTCCTTCCTAGACAGTCTCTCTCCTTCCTAGACAGTCTCTCTCCTTCCTAGACAGTCTCTCTCCTTCCTAGACAGTCTCTCTCCTTCCTAGACAGTCTCTCTCCTTCCTAGACAGTCTCCATACTTCTTAGGATAGTCTCTCTCTTCTTAGTCTCTCTACTTCTTAAGATAGTCTCTTGACTTCTCAGATAGTCTCTTGACTTCTCAGATAGTCTCTTGACTTCTCAGATAGTCTCTTGACTTCTCAGATAGTCTCTTGACTTCTCAGATAGTCTCTTGACTTCTCAGATAGTCTCTTGACTTCTCAGATAGTCTCTTGACTTCTCAGATAGGCTCTTGACTTCTCAGATAGTCTGTATACCCCTTAGACTCTTTCCTCAAACTGTCTCCCTTCTTCTTAAAGTGTTGCACTGCTGCCTGAGTCAGGTCCTGTGCATCAAGTTACTCAAACATCAAGAAGTGTCAAAGTTGAAACACTTAAACAAAATCTCCAAAAGTGAGTGACTTTTTTCCCTAGCGGGGAACACTTTTCTTCCCTAACGGGGAAAATTTTTCCTCGCCAAATAGGAAAAGCGCCCCTTGTAAATTTGTGTTCCCAAACTCGTAAATTCCTCCCACCACCACCCCTTCCACCACCCAGCAGTACCCCACCACCACCCCACCCACCAGCCCACTAGTAATACCCCACCAACCACCCACCCACCCACACCCAGCAGTAATCCCCCTACACACCACACTTATCTCACCACACGCCACTGACAACACCCATTATCCCTCCCACTCATCCCACCCTCTCACCCCAGCGAAACAACAACACCATCCTACAACCACCCCTAGCTGTATCCAACCAACACCTCCACCCACCACTCCCCCTGAGACAACCCCACCGAATCCCTCCAATCCACCCGGACAGCTCTTCCACCTAACACCCCACTCCACCATCCCCTTCCAGTAAAACTCCCTCCACCCCCCACACTACAGCTGTACCTCCACCCACCACCACAGCAGTACCCATCATCCACGCAGCTCCACTCTATACCCCCACCACCACCCCCAGAGTACCCCACACCATCCCCACCAACCACCCCATGGAAAAGCCCCCTAAGCCAACCACCCCACCAACCACCCCAGCCAGTACCCCACCACCACCCCACCCACCACCCCAGCAGACACCCACCACCCCAGCTCTACCACCACCCAGCTGTCACCCAGCAATACCACCCCCACCACCCACCCACCACCCAGCTGTACAACCCCACCACCCCAGCTGACCCCCACACCCACTCAACCACCACCCAACCCAACCACAGCACCCACCACCCACCCCAGCATTCAACACCACCCCACCTTCATCCCACTCCACCCACCGCGTCCCCACCACCACCACACATACCCCATACCTACCACTCCACACCACCGTACACACCACCCAGCATACCACCCCACCCACCCCTCCATTCAGTACCCACGTTACCACCACCCCAGCCACCACCCCACAACCACCCCACCACCACCCCAACACCACCCCAGACACCACCCCAACACCCCCCCAACCCCACCCCAACACCCACCCAACACCACCCCAACACCACCCCACACCAACCCCAACACTACCCAACACCACCCCACTCACCCACTCACCCACCTCCCCACACCACCCCACAAACCCCCCCAGCACTACCCACAACCACCCCACCACACCACCCACACACCATCCCTACCACCACCACCAGCACACCCCACAACACCACCAGCACACCCAGCACCCCCCAGCACCACCCCACACACACCACCCACCACCACCAACCCACCCAGCACCACCCCACCACCACCACCACCAGCACCACCCCACCACCACCATCCACAGCACCACCCCACCACCACCACCACACACCACCCACCACCACCACCACAGCACCACCCCACCACCACACCACCACCCCAACTCTACCCATGAACATTATTCCTTTAAATTGCAAATATTTCTTCCTATCCCAGTTGTGGACATTTTTTCCCTAACAACTTAAGTTTGTCTACACACAAGTCCCAACCCAAGTTTTCCCTAAGACTTAAGTTTCTTAATCTTAAGTGGCAGACTAATGAAGAAAGTGTACTTTTCTCAGCTAAATAATATATCTAAGTCAAAAATATATCCCAGTTAGATTTTGAATTATCTATAAAATATATATTTAGATATTTAGTATGAAATGAATCATACAATACGAATAACACCTGCGAATACTAATCCACTGTATTTTAAAACAGCATGATTATCATGCTAATTTAACCCTTATGTAACGTGAATATTACGTCAAAAATGGATGATTATGAAGCTAAATTAACCCCCACTGTAAGACAATTAATGTATGATTATCACGCTAAATTAACCCCACTAAGAAAATTACTTAAAAATGGATGATTATCATGCTAAATTAACCCCACTAAGATAATTACTTAAAAATGGATGATTATCATGCTAAATTAACCCCACTAACATAATTACTTAAAAATTTGATGATGATCAAGCTAAATTAACCCTATGACATAAATACTTAAAAAATGGATGATTATCATGCTAAATTAACCAAACTGTAACATGAATTATTTTGTGGTTTAAAATAACTTAATAAGAGACTTGTGCAACAAGACAGAGACTTGAACAAATTACCCAACTGAGGGACTGAATTACCTCAACTCTATCTTCAGCTATTCTAAGTATTGGACTAAAAAGGAGATCAATGCTGTGAAACGTTCAAACTAATGAACAATTATCATTATTATAACAATGTTATTTCTCAACTTACCCAGCTAATAATTTAGTGTTTGTCTTGTAATTAAAAGATATATTACTCGTAAATGCTATAATATAGCTTATTAAATTATATTGATAATTAACTTATATCACTAATTATCTGTTAAATTCCCTACAGATTTAATGTAACTATTGTATACTAAACATGATAAATTATTGAAATTTGTTTATGTAAATTAACAGTATATTATACTTAAAACGATGTATATGTAAAATTATCGCCCAGGTTTATTAAAATATGATTTTGGGTAATTAAAAATATACTTACCAATGTGTGATTAATATAGAATTGTTGAGAGTATAAATTAAGAATGGATGTTATCTGCTATAGCGTAGTAATTCTCGTAGCGAAATAGAGAATTATTAAATTAAATATTGTTCTTAAACTGATGATTATCTGGGTAATTAACGCCACAGTATACTAAATGGTGTTATAGTAAATTATCCCCACAAGAAATTTGAGGTGGGTAAAGTGGTATGATAGGTCAGGTTCATGAGGACCCCCTGAATTCTAAAATGGGTCATGCGTAGTGAGACACTAGCTATTACTTAGAAATGTGTTATCAAATGTAATGTAATGCTTGATGAAATAATTATTGAATTTGTGATGCACTAGATTTTATATTATTAAATTATTATCATGCTATTACGAATCTGAACATGGAGATAGGTTTAGATAACTGGAAGAGGAGGGATTGTGCAACAAGAAAACTTGGACAATGATCCATATGAGGGACATAAACGCATCTACTTCAACTGATGTTTGGATGAAAAGAAGTCATGCTGGGAAAGTTTCATAACTAATGATCGCTGTATCGTTGATATAAGTTATTCTCAACTTGAGTATATGTTAGTGTTGTCTTGTTAGAAGTTATTCATCGTATATGCTATAGTATCGTTATGGGAATTTATTTTCATACAGTTATATCTTGCTATGTCCTGGGATATATATCTTACAGTTAATATACTATGTATTCTAACTGGATTGATTATGTAATATAACAGGATATTATCGTTATCGGAAGTATAAGTAGAATATTGTTATCCGGGAATATTGTTGGTATTAAATATACTATCCATGTGGTTATCAAGTTTGTGAAGGTATAAAACAGAATGAGTTGTGTGCATGCCGTAGGTAATTGTTGATATAAGATATATTCAAATACTGGAATGTTATCCAACGAGATGATGCAACTCTGGGTAAACCAGTACAGTCAAACTTTAATACATTTCCCAACAAGGCATTAGGGTGTATGTCGGTCAAGAGAGGGGTCAGGGTCATGAGGACCCCCTGACCCATGACCGGCCACGAGGGGAGAACAGCGTCTGGTCAGCCCAGGAAATGTTACCAAAGTTAATGTTGAATGTTTGATGAAATAATTTGTGAAGTTGTTGCCACTCCAGATGTTTATTATTATTATTATTACATCTGTACGGAATCTGCATGGAGTCAGGTTCGATCTACGGAAGAGGAGGGTTTCTCTAAATTCTTGGATCAAGAGCCATAATGAGGCATCAAAGCATCTAACTTACCAGATGATTCTTGATTAAATTCCAGTGTCCATCCTGGGAATGTTTCATCACACTACTATTCTGTTCGTCCTGGGAATGTTATCTCACAGTACTATTCTGTTCGTCCTGGGAATGTTATCATACAGTACTATCTTGTTCGTCCTGGGAATGTTATCATACAGTACTATCTTGTTCGTCCTGGGAATGTTATCATACAGTACTATCTTGTTCGTCCTGGGAATGTTATCATACAGTACTATCTTGTTCCCCTGGGAATGTTATCATACAGTACTATCTTGTTCGTCCTGGGAATGTTATCATACAGTACTATCTTGTTCGTCCTGGGAATGTTATCACAGCACTATCTTGTTCATCCTGGGAATGTTATCACAGTACTATCCTGTTCATCCTGGGAATGTTATCTCACAGTACTATCCTGTTCATCCTGGGAATGTTATCTCACAGTACTATCCTGTTCATCCTGGGAATGTTATCACAGCACTATCTTGTCCATCCTGGGAATACTTCATGAATATTTAATTAAAATTTTCATACAACAATTAGAATAAAATCACATCAACAAAGTAGCAACAGCAAGAGCAACAATAACGGTAGAAAAAACAGCAACAATGTCAACAAAAGCAATAAGAGCCAAAAAGGAATAACATAAACAGCAATAACATCAATAACAAAAACACTAACAAAAGCAACAACAAAAACAACAGTATAAATACAACAAAACAAGAATACGATGTATTCCGTCAGTCTTCAGAGTCGCTGTTTTCTTGAGTCAGTCCTTGTACACATTATTATTGTGCTATTATTAATTATTATTTGCTACGAACATGGATCTTAATCTCGGTTATGTTGACGTTAATATATTTCTCTATTGTTATGTCTCTATATCCTTCAATAAATGGACAATCAACAACATAGTGTTGAAGATAGTATGCAGTCAGCTGTGTGGATACTATGTTGTGGAAAAAGACACTTATGTACAGTTTAGGACATTTATTAAAGGAAACGTTTCGCCACGAGTGGCTTCTTCAGTCCTAATACAGAGAAAACTAAGAAAACACACATATATATAGTTTTCTCTGTATTAGGACTGAAGAAGCCACTCGTGGCGAAACGTTTCCTTTAATAAATGTCCTGAACTGTACATAAGTGTCTTTTTCCACATCTTGTCGGTATCACCATACCATTTCCTCATACTATGTTGTATTTACCTAGACGATCATCTGTGAGTCTTCTAACCTGCCGGAGTCACTTGTAACCAAGCCTTAGCCTGACTACAACACCAGCCTAAGCCTGGCTATTATAACACCCGCCTAAGCCTGATTACAACACCAGCCTAAGCCAGGCTATTATAACACCAGCCTAAGCCTGACTACAACACCAGCCTAAGCCTGGCTATTATAACACCAGCCTAAGCCTGGCTATTATAACACCAGCCTAAGCCTGGCTATTATAACACCAGCCTAAGCCTGGCTATTATAACACCAGCCTAAGCCTGGCTATTATAACACCAGCCTAAGCCTGGTTACTACAACACCAGCCTAAGCCTGGTTACTACAACACCAGCCTAAGCCTGGCTATTATAACACCAGCCTAAGCCTGGCTATTATAACACCAGCCTAAGCCTGACTATTATAACACCAGCCTAAGCCTGGCTATTATAACACCAGCCTAAGCCTGGCTATTATAACACCAGCCTAAGCCTGGCTATTATAACACCAGCCTAAGCCTGGCTATTATAACACCAGCCTAAGCCTGACTATTATAACACCAGCCTAAGCCTGGCTATTATAACACCAGCCTAAGCCTGGCTATTATAACACCAGCCTAAGCCTGACTATTATAACACCAGCCTAAGCCTGGCTATTATAACACCAGCCTAAGTCTGGCTATTATAACACCAGCCTTAGCCTGGCTATTATAACACCAGCCTAAGCCTGGCTATTACAACACCAGCCTAAGCCTGGCTATTACAACACCAGCCTAAGCCTGGCTATTGCAACACCAGCCTAAGCCTGGCTATTACAACACCAGCCTATGCCTGGCTATTACAACACCAGCCTAAGCCTGGCTATTAAAACACCAGCCTAAGCCTGGCTATTACAACACCAGCCTAAGCCTGGCTACTACAGCACCAACCTAAGCCTGGCTATTACAACACCAACCTAAGCCTGGCTACTACAACACCAACCTAAGCCTGGCTATTACAACACCAACCTAAGCCTGGCTATTACAATACCAGCCTAAGCATGGCTATTACAACACCAGCCTAAGCCTGGCTACTACAACACCAGCCTAAGCCTGGCTGCTACAACACCAACCTGAGCCTGGCTACTACAACACCAACCTAAGCCTGGCTACTACAACACCAGCCTAAGCCTGGCTACTACAGCACCAACCTAAGCCTGGCTATTACAACACCAGCCTAAGCCTGGCTACTACAACACCAACCTAAGCCTGGCTATTACAACACCAGCCTAAGCCTGGCTACTACAACACCAGCCTAAGCCTGGCTACTACAACAACAACCTAAGCCTGGCTACTACAACAACAACAACCTAAGCCTGGCTACTACAACAACAACCTAAGCCTGGCTACTACAACACCAACCTAAGCCTGGCTATTACAACACCAGCCTAAGCCTGGCTATTACAACACCAGCCTAAGCCTGGCTACTACAACACCAGCCTAAGCCTGGCTACTACAACACCAACCTAAGCCTGGCTACTACAACACCAACCTAAGCCTGGCTACTACAACACCAACCTAAGCCTGGCTACTACAACACCAACCTAAGCCTGGCTATTACAACACCAGCCTAAGCCTGGCTATTACAACACCAGCCTAAGCCTGGCTATTGCAACACCACCCTAAGCCTGGCTATTACAACACCAACCTAAGCCTGGCTACTACAACACCAACCTAAGCCTGGCTACTACAACACCAACCTAAGCCTGGCTACTACAACACCAACCTAAGCCTGGCTACTACAACACCAACCTAAGCCTGGCTACTACAACACCAGCCTGTTTACAAGTTCCTTCGTAAATGTGTTAACATGCGTTCATGTTATCATAGGGAATGATACATCTAAGTGTCCAAACATCAGTGTCAGATAACACCAGCAAGCTCAAGTGTACAGACCTTGTTGTTGCTCATGTGTATAATTCTCCACATTTACTCTGACTTCTAAGTGTATCCCTCCGACATTCATATTTGATAAATGGTTTAAAATCGACAAGTTGAAGATCGAGACACTTATGCAACATATGGGAATCTTTATTGAAGAAACGTTTCGCTACACAGTGGCTTATCAATCCAGTACAGAGTAGAAAGATGTAAGGAGAGGAGGAGTCTGAGGTAATCAGTCCCTCAGCCTGGAATCAATGTGTTCAGTCCATTGATTCCAGGCTGAGGGAGACTAATTACCTCAAACTCCTCCTCTCCTTACTGGACTGACGAAGCCACTGTGTGGCGAAACGTTTCTTCATTAAAGATTCCCATATGTTGCATGTCTCAATGTCCGACCTTCATATTATTTGCTTCTCTCTTCAGATGATTTCTAATGCTAAACAATGTTCCACTCTTTCTTACATTGGCTATAGAAAGCATCTTTACCAGTTTTGTCATGTAAGAGTAATTCCTTTTAATGTGTGATGAAATTCGTAAGAATTACACATTAATTCCTTTCTCTCTGATATTTAATGCTGGTATTCATACCTGGTTTCTCCAGCCAGCATAATGTTAAGAGTAATTATGTGGGTCAAGTGATGACATAGAATCAGTAATGATCAAACTCAGTGTCATAACATCAGTGCTGCTTGAATGGATCACTATTCACTTCGTAATGAAGACTACCAGTTGTTAAATTCTTAAGTTTAACTGATCATGGTTGATATAATCTTTATGTAAGGAGGTGGTAACAAGAGCAGACGCAGCCCTGCCAGTAGACTCCTGCTTACATCCATCACTGTTTATAATTTGTAATGTCTTCTTACACTTAGGCGAGAAATTTCTTCACGAACTGTTGCCTTTGAGAGTTAGGAGAAGGATTATCAGTAATGAGCTTCTCATGAGATTTAAGATTTGTGATATTAGACGAACCTAACCAGCAAGTAACGATTAAATACTCTTATTGTCTACAGAGATAATGCGTACAGGTTGTAAAAATTTATATAACTGAGTTTTCACAATCCTAATAGATTTGTGCCAGTTTATTTATAGACATTTAGCAAGATTTATGGAAACATCTTGCTCATTTCTTAACATTTTAATACCAGTGTTAATTATTCTATCAAAAATAGAATAATTAACTTTAACCCCTGATATTGAGAGCCTCGGTAGATGTAGCTCGTATTAACGCTTTATAGGCTTAGTTCATAGGCCTCATGTGTATCCACATGTTCCTGTGCTACCCTCCACAGGATGGATTTCGGGGGGGTGGGGCACAACAATAAATTAGCCACTACCCTCCACAGAGTGGATAAAATGTGCACAAACTAGCCACTACCTTTCACAGGATGGATACGAGATACACAATTAACTACCTATCACCGTCCACGAATGGCTATGTAGTGTACAATAAACTAGCCACTACCACTGGCTGTGGAGTGCTCAATAAACTAGCCACTACCATTGCCTGTGGAGTGCTCAATAAACTAGCCACTACATTGGCTGTGGAGTGAACAATACACTCGATGTTTTCACTTTATTCTGGTTTTTTCTCTTCTCTCAGTCGTGACTAAATAATGGTCAGAGATGAACGAAACGTCACAAAATCCCCTCCATATTGTAGGTTAGTTGTGATTGTATGACTGTACAATAACTTGCTTTTGTTTTAGAAACAATTATACAACTGATCGTGTGTTCTACGAGAATTTACAATAAACGTATGCATGCAAATATGATAGCTCTAGGCCTCTCGTTTTGCAATCAACATTTCTTCAGAAGTATAAATTTTGCAGAAATGAGTACAAAGTCCAGGAAGATACGTTCAAGGGAACGATTTTACTGCTAGTCTTTTTCCGCTTGAACGAATCTACCTGGACTTCCTACTCATTCCTGCAACATTGCAAGTTGACTGAAGATGTGTTGATTGCAACACGAAAGGCCTAGAGCTATCATTCAACCAACTCCCCCAGTGGCTGTTTTGCATCTTGCATACCTTGTTCGCGATTATTGTGCATACAAATATAATTATACATGCAATACAATTACGTATACATGCTTTAATACGTTTCCTGGGGTCAGCGCCCCCGCGGCCCGGTCCCAGAGCAGGCAATAATATGCATACACTCACTGTAAACAGTACGTGCAATTAATTATGTATACATCAAAAAATACTGCGTATAAATATACCGTAGGTGTTAATGTCGTAATTTATTGAAATGAATGTAGTTATGTATGCATTATCAGGGAGTACATATGCAGTAACTCCTGTGCACGCATGTTTATATGCATGTATACAGTGATGAATATAAGTCTGCATGCAGATTGCAAGTGTTTATGCGGATCAGCAATTGGAGTCGTGTGTAGTGACAAGAAAAGTCTTGTGTAAACCACCCCAGGATGTGTCAATCTCAGGGTACGTAGATCCCCACAGCATGTGAAAGCCACTCCCAGCATTTGTAAATCAGACACAAGCTAAGGAGGCTTGATTTACGCGCGCGCGCACGCACGCACGGGCACACACACACGCACACGCACGCACACGCCGCCACACACACACACACACACACACACACACACACACACACACACACACACACACACACACACACACACACAGGTTCCAAAGTGGTAATTGCAATGATGTATAACCCACCACAGAAGAGCAGAAGGCCAAGGCAAGAGTATGACGAGAATAACAGAGCGATGGTTGACACACTGGCTGAAGTGGCCAGAAGGGCTCATGCCAGCAGGGCAAAGCTGCTGATTGTGAATGACTCCAGTCACAAGGAAAGTGACTGGGAGAACCTGAAGCCACTTGGGGGCCCAGAAACGTGGAGGGCTAAGATGATGGAGGTGGTAGTGGAAAACCTCATGCACCAACACACAAAGGACACTACCAGAGAGAGAGAGAGAGAGAGAGAGAGAGAGAGAGAGAGAGAGAGAGAGAGAGAGAGGATGAACCAGCAAGACTGGACTTACTATTCACCTTGAGTAGTGCAGATAATGAGGACATCACACATGAAAAACCCCTCGGGGGCCAGTGACCACGTGGTTCTGAGCTTTGAATACATAGTAGAGTTACAAGTGGAGAGGAAAGCAGGAAGGGCAGGACAAATGAAGTCAAACTACAAGAGAGGGGACTACACAGGCATGAAGAATTTCCTGCACCGGGTTCAGTGAGACAGAAAACTGGCAGGCAAGTCGGTAATTGAGGTGATGGAATATGTGACAACAATATGCAAGGGAGCAGAGCAGAGGTTTGTACCCAAGTGTAACAGAAATAACGAGAAGGCCAGGATGAGGCCAAAACCAAGTGTGCTAGAGAATGGAAAAGTATAGAAGGCAAATGACCCAGGAGAATAAGGAGAGCAGTCGTAGAGCCAGAAATGAATATGCACAGGTAAGAAGGGAGGTCCAACGACAACACGAAAATGACATAACAGCAAAAGCCAAATCTGATCAGAAGCAGTTGTGCAAACACATCAGGTGGAAAACAACAATCAAGGACCAGGTACTCAAGATAAGGAAGGAAGGAGGGGAAATCACAAGAAGTGACAGCGAAGTATGTGAAGAGCTCAACACGAGATTCGAAGTGTTTACAAAGGAGACAGAAGGGACTCCAGAAAGACGGAGAGATGGGTATACCATCAAGTGTTGGACACAATACATGCAACCGAGGAAGAAGTGAAGAGTCACAAAATTTAGTCCCAATTAAAAAAAAAAAAAGATAGACACGAAGCATTAAACTACAGACCAGTGTCACCGACATGTATAGCATGCAAAGTCATGGAGAAAATTATCAGGATAAGAGTGGAGGAACACGTGGCAAGGAATGAACTACATCCAGCACGGTCTCAGGGACGGGAAATCCCGTCACAAACCAACTGGAGTTCTATGACAGGCTGACAGCAGTAAGACAAGAGAGAGAGGGGTGGGTAGATTGCGTTTTCTTGGACTGTAAGAAGGCTCTTGACAGAGATTAGTGCAAAAGCTGGAGGACCAGCTTTTGAACTAGTCAGGAAGACTACAGCGAGTCATGGTACGTGACGAGGTGTCAGAGTGGGCGCCTGTGACGACCGAGGTTCCACAGTGGCCAGCCCTAGGACCAGTGCTGTTTGTGATATATGTGAACGACATAACGGAAGGAATAGACTCAGAAGTGTCCATGTTTGCAGATGATGTGAAGCTGACGAGAAGAATTCAATCAGAAGACCAGGCAGAACTACAAAGGGATCTGAACAGGCTGCAGGCCTGGTCCAGAAACTGGCTCCTGGACTTCAACCCCACCAAGTGCAAAGTCATGAAAATTGAGGAAGAGCAAAGAAGACCGCAAACGGAGTACAGTCTAGGGGGACCAGAGACTACAAACCTCACTTAAGGAAAAGGATCTTGGGATGAGTATAACACCAGGCACATCTCCTGAGGTACACATCAACCAAATAACTGCTGCAGCATACGGTCGCCTAGCAAACCTAAGAATAGCATTCCGACATCTCAATAAGGAATCGTTCAGGACCTGTACACTGTGTACGTCAGGCCTATACTGGAGTATGCAGCACCAGTTTGGAACCCACAGCTAGCCAAGCATGTAAGGAAATTAAAGAAAGTGCAAATCTTTGCAACAAGACTAGTCCCGGAGCGCTAAGGGAAATGGCCTACGAGGAGAGGTTAAGGGAAATCGACCTTATGACATTGGAGAACAGGAGAGATAAAGGGGATATGATAACGAGATATAAAACTGAAAGGAATCGACAAGGTGGAGAGAGACAGGATGTTCCAGAGATGGGACACAGCAACAAGGGGTCACAGTTGGAAGTTGATAGTTCAGAAGAATCACAGGGATGTTAGGAAGTATTTCTTCAGTCACAGAGTTGTCAGGGAGTGGAATACTCTGTGAAGTGATGTAGTGGAAGCAGGTTCCATACATAGCTTAAAAAGGAACGGTCGGTAACTGTAATGGTAGTCAGGCAAAGTGACTGAGTAGCAGCCAGTGAAGAGTGGGCCAGAGAGCTGGAACTCGACTCGACAAATCATTGACAGATACCACAGACACTAGGAAATGCTATGGATAGGTTAGAATATATTATATATTGGAAAATATGATATAATGGATATAACACAACAAACACTGAACAGGACATCAACAGACAGACGACAGATCACACATGACTCAGTACAAGGTCTATTTTGAATTTGTTATTAAATATTAATCGATTGTTTAGAAAGAACTTAGTCAAAGTTACTACTTATTGAACACGCTTGAATTTAGGAAGCAGTTCATTATACTTTACAATAAATTACATTAAACATGAAATATTTTTCCTAGATAGAGACTTGAGAAGTTGTGGCCAGTGGTAACTCTCGACTGCCCTATTCGGCAAGAAGTGCGCTGCTATTTAAGCCCAAATCGCAAGTTTTACTTATTTTAGCACGACATATATAGCGAGAGAAACGTCGCAGTATAAAAATTTTGGATCTTTATTTAAAATTGTGTGTGCATGTGATTCGACAAATTTTCACCTGGACGATGTTTTACTCGTGACTTGATGAAAGCTCTACACAGAGCGAAACGTTGCCTACATAAAATCTTTTCCTGTAACCACTGTCTTCGCTTCACCAAAGTTATACAGATTGGTTATTAATTACAGCCTGACAAACACTGAAAGGGGGGAGAGAGAGAGAGAGAGAGAGAGAGAGAGAGAGGAGAGAGAGAGAGAGAGAGAGAGAGAGAGAGAGAGAGAGACAGACTTAGAGAAAGTCTTAATTCAAGGCTAACTCTGTTAAAACTTTAAACGACTCAACAAAGACGTTATTAGCGGCGTCAGAATTTAATCATAAACTCTGAAAACCGAAGCCTCGGTGGGAGGGGAGGAGAGGATCCAATACCTTTCCGAGCGTCGCAAATTGATTATGTGGGTTCTGAGGTGGGTTCCGATCCCACTGGCCGGTGATAATTACAATCACTTGTTTAGCTTCTGTTGCCATCGCTTGACTGGCCTCCATCTTTATTGGAACATCATTCAGACACCGGGTTTAGCGGCGAGCAGAAAAAACGTGGAAATCAGATCTCTCGTTTTATTTTTTGGGGCTAATCAGTAGTTGGACCCGCGTCTCTGATTACGAACTGGGACGAGAAATATCATAATTAAAAACAAGGAAGGCAGGAAAGCTTAGAATTGTGGACTGGATACTTGATTTCCTCCTCCCTCCCCCTAGCTCAGACTTTACCGCACACCAGCCTCCTTGTTCACTTGATTACATACCAGCCTCCTTGTTCACTTGATTACATACCAGCCTCCATGTTCACTTGATTACATACCAGCCTCCTTGTTCACTTGATTACACACCAGTCTCCATGTTCACTTGATTACATACCAGCCTCCATGTTCACTTGATTACATACCAGCCTCCTTGTTCACTTGATTGCATACCAGCCTCCATGTTCACTTGATTACATACCAGCCTCCATGTTCACTTGATTACATACCAGCCTCCTTGTTCACTTGATTGCATACCAGCCTCCATGTTCACTTGATTACATACCAGCCTCCATGTTCACTTGATTACATACCAGCCTCCTTGTTCACTTGATTGCATACCAGTCTCCATGTTCACTTGATTGCATACCAGCCTCCATGTTCACTTGATTGCATACCAGCCTCCATGTTCACTTGATTACATACCAGCCTCCATGTTCACTGATTACATACCGCCTCCTTGTTCACTTGATTGCATACCAGCCTCCATGTTCACTTGATTGCATACCAGCCTCCATGTTCACTTGATTGCATACCAGCCTCCATGTTCACTTGATTACATACCAGCCTCCATGTTCACTTGATTACATACCAGCCTCCTTGTTCACTTGATTGCATACCAGCCTCCATGTTCACTTGATTGCATACCAGCCTCCATGTTCACTTGATTACATACCAGCCTCCATGTTCACTTGATTAATACCAGCCTCCTTGTTCACTTGATTGCATACCAGCCTCCATGTTCACTTGATTGCATACCAGCCTCCATGTTCACTTGATTACACACCAGCCTCCTTGTTCACTTGATTACACACCAGCCTCCTTGTTCACTTGATTGCATACCAGCCTCCATGTTCACTTGATTGCATACCAGCCTCCATGTTCACTTGATTACATACCAGCCTCCATGTTCACTTGATTGCATACCAGCCTCCATGTTCACTTGATTACATACCAGCCTCCTTGTTCACTTGATTACATACCAGCCTCCATGTTCACTTGATTACACACCAGCCTCCTTGTTCACTTGATTACACACCAGCCTCCATGTTCACTTGATTACATACCAGCCTCCATGTTCACTTGATTACATACCAGCCTCCATGTTCACTGATTACATACCAGCCTCCATGTTCACTTGATTACATACCAGCCTCCTTGTTCACTTGATTACATACCAGCCTCCTTGTTCACTTGATTACATACCAGCCTCCTTGTTCACTTGATTACATACCAGCCTCCTTGTTCACTTGATTACACACCAGCCTCCATGTTCACTTGATTACATACCAGCCTCCTTGTTCACTTGATTACATACCAGCCTCCATGTTCACTTGATTACATACCAGCCTCCATGTTCACTTGATTACATACCAGTCTCCATGTTCACTTGATTACACACCAGCCACTATGTTCACTTGATTACACACCAGCCACTATGTTCACTTGATTACACACCAGCCACTATGTTCACTTGATTACACACCAGCCACTATGTTCACTTGATTACCCCACCAGCACTATGTTCACTTGATTACATACCAGCCTCCATGTTCACTTGATTACACACCAGCCACTATGTTCACTTGATTACATACCAGTCTCCATGTTCACTTGATTACATACCAGTCTCCATGTTCACTTGATTACACACCAGCCTCCATGTTCACTTGATTACATACCAGCCTCCATGTTCACTTGATTACATACCAGCCTCCATGTTCACTTGATTACATACCAGTCTCCATGTTCACTTGATTACATACCAGCCTCCATGTTCACTTGATTACATACCAGCCCATGTTCACTTGATTACATACCAGCCTCCATGTTCACTTGATTACATACCAGCCTCCATGTTCACTTGATTACATACCAGCCTCCTTGTTCACTTGATTACATACCAGCCTCCATGTTCACTTGATTACATACCAGCCTCCTTGTTCACTTGATTACACACCAGCCTCCATGTTTACTTGATTACATACCAGCCTCCATGTTCACTTGATTACATACCAGCCTCCATGTTCACTTGATTACATACCAGCCTCCATGTTCACTTGATTACATACCAGCCTCCATGTTCACTTGATTACATACCAGCCTCCATGTTCACTTGATTGCATACCAGCCTCCATGTTCACTTGATTACATACCAGCCTCCATGTTCACTTGATTACACACCAGTCTCCATGTTCACTTGATTACATACCAGCCTCCATGTTCACTTGATTACATACCAGCCTCCATGTTCACTTGATTACATACCAGTCTCCATGTTCACTTGATTACATACCAGCCTCCATGTTCACTTGATTACATACCAGCCTCCATGTTCACTTGATTACATACCAGCCTCCATGTTCACTTGATTACATACCAGCCTCCATGTTCACTTGATTACATACCAGCCTCCTTGTTCACTTGATTACATACCAGCCTCCATGTTCACTTGATTGCATACCAGCCTCCATGTTCACTTGATTGCATACCAGCCTCCATGTTCACTTGATTACATACCAGCCTCCATGTTCACTTGATTACATACCAGCCTCCATGTTCACTTGATTACATACCAGCCTCCATGTTCACTTGATTGCATACCAGCCTCCATGTTCACTTGATTACATACCAGCCTCCATGTTCACTTGATTACACACCAGTCTCCATGTTCACTTGATTACATACCAGCCTCCATGTTCACTTGATTACATACCAGCCTCCATGTTCACTTGATTACATACCAGTCTCCATGTTCACTTGATTACATACCAGCCTCCATGTTCACTTGATTACATACCAGCCTCCATGTTCACTTGATTACATACCAGCCTCCATGTTCACTTGATTACATACCAGCCTCCATGTTCACTTGATTACATACCAGCCTCCTTGTTCACTTGATTACATACCAGCCTCCATGTTCACTTGATTACATACCAGCCTCCATTGTTCACTTGATTGCATACCAGCCTCCATGTTCACTTGATTACATACCAGCCTCCATGTTCACTTGATTACACCCAGTCTCCATGTTCACTTGATTACATACCAGCCTCCATGTTCACTTGATTACATACCAGCCTCCATGTTCACTTGATTACATACCAGTCTCCATGTTCACTTGATTACATACCAGCCTCCATGTTCACTTGATTACATACCAGCCTCCATGTTCACTTGATTACATACCAGCCTCCATGTTCACTTGATTACATACCAGCCTCCATGTTCACTTGATTACATACCAGCCTCCTTGTTCACTTGATTACATACCAGCCTCCATGTTCACTTGATTACATACCAGCCTCCTTGTTCACTTGATTACACACCAGCCTCCATGTTCACTTGATTACATACCAGCCTCCATGTTCACTTGATTACATACCAGCCTCCATGTTCACTTGATTACATACCAGCCTCCATGTTCACTTGATTACATACCAGCCTCCATGTTCACTTGATTGCATACCAGCCTCCTTGTTCACTTGATTGCATACCAGCCTCCATGTTCACTTGATTACATACCAGCCTCCATGTTCACTTGATTACACACCAGCCACTATGTTCACTTGATTACATACCAGCCTCCATGTTCACTTGATTACATACCAGTCTCCATGTTCACTTGATTACATACCAGTCTCCATGTTCACTTGATTACATACCAGTCTCCATGTTCACTTGATTACACACCAGCCTCCATGTTCACTTGATTACATACCAGCCTCCATGTTCACTTGATTACATACCAGCCTCCATGTTCACTTGATTACATACCAGCCTCCATGTTCACTTGATTACATACCAGCCTCCATGTTCACTTGATTACATACCAGCCTCCATGTTCACTTGATTACATACCAGCCTCCATGTTCACTTGATTACATACCAGCCTCCATGTTCACTTGATTACATACCAGCCTCCTGTTCACTTGATTACATACCAGCCTCATGTTCACTTGATTACATACCAGCCTCCATGTTCACTTGATTACATACCAGCCTCCATGTTCACTTGATTACATACCAGCCTCCATGTTCACTTGATTACACACCAGCCTCCATGTTCACTTGATTACATACCAGCCTCCATGTTCACTTGATTACATACCAGCCTCCTTGTTCACTTGATTACATACCAGCCTCCATGTTCACTTGATTACATACCAGCCTCCATGTTCACTTGATTACATACCAGCCTCCTTGTTCACTTGATTACATACCAGCCTCCTTGTTCACTTGATTACATACCAGCCTCCTTGTTCACTTGATTACATACCAGCCTCCATGTTCACTTTGATTACATACCAGCCTCCATGTTCACTTGATTACATACCAGCCTCCATGTTCACTTGATTACATACCAGCCTCCATGTTCACTTGATTACATACCAGCCTCCATGTTCACTTGATTACATACCAGCCTCCTTGTTCACTTGATTACATACCAGCCTCCATGTTCACTTGATTACATACCAGCCTCCTTGTTCACTTGATTACATACCAGCCTCCATGTTCACTTGATTACATACCAGCCTCCATGTTCACTTGATTACATACCAGCCTCCATGTTCACTTGATTACATACCAGCCTCCATGTTCACTTGATTACATACCAGCCTCCATGTTCACTTGATTACATACCAGCCTGTATCACCACTTTGTCATACACCAGCATGAATACCCACTGGAGAAAATGCATCTTATGTCCAAGTGATCGTATGATCCTACGTCCAAGTGATCCTAGGAAGTGATCCAAGTGATCCTAGGAATTGATCCAAGTGATCCTAGAAAGTGATCCCCATCTGCAAGTAATAATCATCAAGTAATCACCATCTACATGTTTTTCAAGGCAGTAGTCAACTTTTTATTGTTACAAATAAAACAATGAGATAAGAGCTGCAGTTTCTTGGATGAGGAGCCTTTCTTTCTCCCTTTAAAGGGAGATACACACGTGAACACACACACACATACACACACACACACACACACACCACACACACGGTACTGGGATCAAGCCTAGAGGAGCAGGCAGAAATAATAGGGAAAGCATAATAGTGGATCAAGGTATACTCAAGGAGGAGGAAACAAATGAGGATCCGTGAAGAGGTGTCGGTATGGGTGCATGTAGGAAACGTACTCTTATTTTTTTTTTTTTGTATATGTGAATGAAATGACGGAAGGGATAGTCAAAGGTATCCCTCTTCGCACTTGTTGTGAAACTTATGAGGAAAATAAAAGCCAAACTGCAAGAGGTACTTGTAGCCAAACCTAAACCTGGCTACAACAGCATCAGTCGGTCTCTTCACATTGAAAGTGGCTCCATAAGCGTGTTTATCTACGTTCATATCACCGTGGATGATAGATCTATTCGGGCTTCTAACTGCATTCCTGTAACATTGAGTTTCATTATTTATCTCCAAATTCTAGACGCACACACGCACACACCAAAGTTATATTCTGCATTTGTCTTCTGAGTAATTTTCTGGCTAATTTATCAACTTAATCACGAAGGAGCAATAAATTGAAGATGTGTTGGAATTCCCGGATTTTTAAGTATCTGTATTTGGCTTCTCCAATGAGCTTGTTGTTAGTCATTATGCGAGTTAAGAGCCTTCAGTGATGGCAGAATCAGTAAACAGAGTCAGGCTCACTGCCACAAGTTAACTTCATCGCCACTGGGATGACAAACAATTTAGTTTGCAATATAGATGCCCAGTTGTTAATTCTTATGCCTAACTCAACATAGTTGCTATCGTTGTTATCAAGGGAGTTAGCAACAAGAGCATATGCAGCCCTGCCAGTAGACTCCTGCTAAGATCCATCAGTGTATATAATTTGCAATATATTATTGCTAACTGTTAGAGGAGAAATTTCTTGAGCAGTTGCCTTTGCAAGTGATTTAATTAAGGAAGAAATTACTAGTAATGAGCTTCATGGGAGAAGCTTGCAGGTGTGTGATATTAAATGAAGACAACTTCCATGGTGGGGTGAAATACTTTTTGTCTACAGTGATACAGTTCGTGCAGGTTATGAAACTAAATATAACGGCATGTTTTCACAGCCCTTAAGATCTGCGTGCACTTACTTCCAGATATTTGCAGTGACAGAACCTGGTTAAACTCTAAACATTCTAATACCAAGTACAGTGTTAATCTCAATTACCTAATCACTGATACTCGTCTACCTTTGGTAGATTAGGACAGTCAAGAATAATTCTGAGGGCTTTGTTTTGCATTATCTCCAAAGGCCGGGGAAAATTTTCCTTGGCTAATATTAAACATTAGTTAATGGTCTGATATAGGCTATGTGCATCACTCTCACATTAGCAACATAGCTGGGGATATAGCAGCAACAGCTTTGGAAAGTTTCAGCCTATATTTGTATTTGTATAGTTGTGGTATGATGGATTTATTGAAGGGAACGTCTACAGTTACATGTAGGTGGGTGGGTCAAGTCATTTGCTAGTCGTACAAGAATGGTATACAATACCGACAAGATGAAATTGAGACACATGTGCAACATCTGGGTATCTTTATTGTAGACGTTTCGCCATCCAGTGGCTTTATCAATACAAATTCCAGGACATAACTTGAAGACAGGAGAACTATGTACAGAAGATGAGGTAATCAGTCCCTCAACCTAGCAGTAGGTGCGAAGAGCACCGTAGTCGTGGAGATTCTGAAGCAGAAGCAAGGCGCCTGACGCTTATATAGTAACGTCAGGTGGAAATGGGACGGGTAGCAGACGAGGGCATAGTCACTGGTAGGCGGGATTCCCCAGTGGAAGTAGGTCCTACTCAAAGAGATGGGTTAGTTGTAGTAGTAGATGTCGTAGTCGTGAAGGTTATGTATATGTCCTCAGAATCAAGATTACCTCATCTTCTGTACATAGTTCTCCTGTCTTCAAGTTATGTCCTGGAATTTGTATTGATAAAGCCACTGGATGGCGAAACGTCTACAATAAAGATACCCAGATGTTGCACATGTGTCTCAATTTCATCATTTGCTAGTCAGTATTTTAGTTTAAGATGTTGATAAGATGACGCCTAGTTCATACATAGCTTTCAGAAGCAGTAAGATAAGGATCAAGAAGCCAGGAGAGAAAGTGAACCCAGTAGCGTTCAGCGAAGACCTGGGACCAGGAGATGAGACTCGACCTATGCAACCACATAGGTGAGGTGAGTGTACACACACCCACATCCACACACACACACACACACACACACACACACACACACACACACACCCACACCCACACACACATTCAATAGCTGTTTTGCTCAAATTATGCAAACACTTCAAATGACCCTCCCAACTGCGACATCCTAACCTCTCCTTCAGAGTGCAGGCACTGTACTTTCCACTTCCAGGACTAAAGTCCAACTAGCTGCATTCTCTGACTCCATACCCTGGAAAATTAAGCTAATTAAACCACTTTTCTCCATTCGCAAGCCTGCTGGATGCTCAAGCCTCTAGCACTTAAAACCTTCTTTAAACTCTTCCCGGGATGATCCTCCCTCTCCTTCCTTCCTCCCAAGACAATACTCTCTCCGTCAATCTGTTCTGTTCAGTCATCTCTAAATAACTAGATCACCTCAAACCCTCATTAGTCCTACTAATTATACAATTCGTAACTCGACTCCATCTTACATCTATGCTCCGAATTTGAATAATATTTACACCAAACATTACTTGCAAACATAACATCTCCACTGCCTCCAGCTGCCTCCCATATAAAATAGTTAGTACTGTTATACTCTGGTACTTTCCCTTTCAGGCTTCCATGGATGAACTTCCTTCTTTCCACAGATGCCTCAGTGTACCATCTATCTTGTATTCACTATTTTGTTTTTCATCTTGACGTTTACAGATTCTTCTGCCGACATGATCTCTTCCAAATATTTGAATATATCCGCTTCCTCGATGCTCTTTCCCCTCCAACCTCATACCAGATATTTTTATTGACTAGCCTTTTTTTCTATTATTTTCATCACTTCTTTTTTTTGAAGTCCTTTTAATTTCTTTGTTGTTTGTACCTTAATTCATTCACAAACACCAGCAACTTCTCTTCATAATCTGACAAAAGCTGGGTCTGGAACTGGATCTGTCAGCAAACAGACTGAGTATGTCTGCTGGTCCACATGGTCCACACGACCATGTTGCTCTAGAAAGATTGCTTGCAAACCTGCTGCTGCTTTCTCTAGCTGTGGAATAATTATTAGTGACCACCAACGTGATCCATCTACGTTTTTTCCAGCCAGCAAGCCACAGGACGTAAACCAGGAAGTACAGACTAACTCGTGACTCTGATGCTATCTATAAGCACAATTTAATGGTGTAAAAAACGTAAGTGTACAGCAGTTGGTGAAAATAAGTTTCTTAGGTACAGTAGGCAGCAGATTTGCAAGCCAATCTTTTAAGGTCTGTCGCCTGATATTCTATCGGTTCGAGTCCCTGGAAAAGTGAATTCCTGCAACGTTTTTCACACTGAAAAGCTTATGGATGACAACAAGGGCCACGATCTAGTCACATCAACCTGTATGACTTCTGTGGCTTGCTTCCTCCCTGCTTACCTCCCTCCCTCCTTCTAGTCTCTCTCGTACCTTTCCTCCCTTCCCATCTCCGTATGTCAGTCTTCTTTCTCCTCTCTCTTCTTCCTCCCTCCCTCCGACACTACATGTCTTCCTCTAGTCCAGCCTCCTTCCCTATTTTCTACCCTCCCTCCCCCCCTCTCCTTCCTCCCCCCTCATCCTTCTTCCCCTCCCCTCCCTCCTTCCTGTTCCTCTTCCTCCTCTTCACTTCCCTCCTTTCCTCCCTCCTTCTCCACTTCCCTTGCAACTCTCCCTCCCTATCTCTCACCCTCTCTCCCTCTCCACTTCCCTCTCTCCCTCCCACTAAAGGATAACAGATGTAATGAACTCTCTGAGAGGGGAGAATTGTATAAGTTGGTGCGAGTGTCTTAGCAGTTATGTATCATGTGTTAGCAGCCATGTATCACCTGAATCCAACATTTATCAACCTGACTTCCACCACCAGAGAGAGAGAGAGAAGAGAGAGAGAGAGAGAGAGCCTGGATGCTGAACAAGGGCTTTTGATCTCAGGAACTGATGCTATCATTCCGTACAGCGGATCAAATCTGATTACTTTCTACATCCCTAGGAGACTGGATAACTTGACCTGGGTACAGGAGACTGGATAACTTGACCTGGGTACAGGAGACTGGATAAGTTGACCTGGGTACAGGAGACTGGATAAGTTGACCTGGGTACAGGAGACTGGATAAGTTGACCTGGGTACAGGAGACTGGATAAGTTGACCTGGGTACAGGAGACTGGATAAGTTGACCTGGGTACAGGAGATGGATAAGTTGACCTGGGTACAGGAGACTGGATAAGTTGACCTGGGTACAGGCGACTGGATAACTTGACCTGGGTACAGGAGACTGGATAACTTGACCTGGGTACAGGAGACTGGATAACTTGACCCGGGTACAGGAGACTGGATAACTTGACCTGGGTACAGGAAGCAGGATAACTTGACCTGGGTACAGGAAGCAGGATAACTTGACCTGGGTACAGGAAGCAGGATAACTTGACCTGGGTACAGGAAGCAGGATAACTTGACCTGGATGCAGAAGACCACCACCAACAATCTGAATGACAATCTTATTTCATCATCAGTTTCGCTTTGCCCAACTTTCTAATTAATACACTTTAAATCAGAGGGACTATAAGAGCAGGACTTAGCAGACGGTGCAAAATACTCCTCACGACAGTGGGTCAGTCAGTACACTGAAAGATAATCAGTTAGTGTAAAGGGACCAAGACTTTTTCAACACTCTCCTGGATTCAAGAAGGAAGTTAACAGTATGTGCAGGTAGTTCCTCATCACCATAGCTATGGTGAGTTAGGTTGAACTACTTGTTGGTAGTACCAACAGCCTGATTGACGAGGCTATCAACCGGATAACCTGGGCCTGGGTGTCTTCTCCACTCTCCTTCACACAGTTCTGTCTCCCCTTTTGTGTCTAAGGCTACATCTCCCCTGACCACTGTCATCAACCCTACCCAGAACTAGCTATACTCTAGCTTTTATTTCTATTTCTATGTAGAGTTGAGGCTACGGTAGTATAGCAGGAGAGTTTCTCTCCCGTCTTCACGTGCTTCGGCTTCAGTGCTAGTTTGTACAGTACGAGGCTGAGAGTACTGTGCACTGTTGGTGGTTCATAAATGTTTACAAGTGTGAAAATAAGGTTTGGATATCTGCTACTACTAACTACTACTACTACTATTACGACTGTTACTGTTAATATCACTATTACTACTACTACTGCTGTTCCCGCCACTTTAACTACTCTTGCTGCAGCAAATTTAACTGTCACCATTATTATTTTTACCACTACTAATAGTGCTGCTCCTGTTGCTTTCTTTATTAATACTAAGAGTCTACGCTCATCTAGTCATGGAAGGTCTGTTTAATACCGTCCTTGTTCCAGGGACAGCAACCAGGTACTGGACTCTGATATTTTTCCATCGGCACTTAAAGGACTACCATTTTTCCACTTACAACTTCAGATGGCAGTGCTTCTTGGTATTGTTGGTGGTGCACTTGCAACTTAAAGACGGCAATCTGCTGTGTTCTTTTACTGATCAAAATGTTTGTGTTGCACCTCTTACCTCGAGGTTTCATGCCGTCGTGAATCACTTCCGAAGAAGCCTCTTACATGACTGCTGCTAAGTAAGATTAATAACTTAACGGGTTATACGAGATCTGATAGTTGGTCAAAACAAAAATGATAAAAGCCCTAACGTTATTGATCACAATAATCTTTTTTAGGTGTTTATTTTTTATTAATGTTGGTAGAATTACCGACGTAAAGTAAAGTAAAAGGACACAAGTGCAACTAATGACACATTTTATTGTGGCAACGTTTCGCTCTCCAGGAGCTTTATCAAGCCGTTACAAACAGTACATGGACACAGAGGGTATTTATTGGCTCAGAGTGAGGTGCAATACTAGTGGTGGTAGTAGTAGTAATATAAGTCGTAGTAGTAATAGTAGTGGTGGTGATATAGGTTGTAGTAGTAGTAATAATAATAATATATGGTAGAACAATCAACTTACACATGAGTAAAAGGTTGTAAAAGTTATTACTTAGGTAACATAAGCCACTTCTTCACACACATGCTGTATTCTTTTCAAAATTGATGGACTGATTACATTGACTCAAGGTTGAGGGACTGATTACCTCAAACTCCTCCTGTTCTTCACCATTCTCCTTTGTATGGACTGATGAAGCCACTGTGTGGCGAAACGTTTCCTCATTAAAGATACCCAAGTGTTGCACGTGTCTAATTTATCAACTTGTCGGTTATGTGAGCCCTTTGTCTACAGTACTAATATTGTTTCTTAATTAAACCTAATCCAAGGAGGAAAATAGCTTCAATTCATTGGATCAAGAACCTTTCACCCTGGGTCTCTTCCGCCGCCTCCTCTCTTCAAGAGTAATGCTTTTTTTGCATTCTTGTTTTCCAACGAAAATTAGCCTTTTGCTGTCCACTCCGAGACGTGAGCTTCTACACCACAAGACGGGCAGCCAGCAGCAACTTCACTCTGGCTGTAACCTTCTCCAGAACATCACTTCTGAGATCATTCATTCCTGGGATGACTCGAGTTTGGAACATGTTCGTACAGCATAATGACCAACTAAATAAAACCAGCTGACCAAATGAAATAGCTGGCCCACGATGGCTCCAACTTCATCCTGTTCCCTACTTGAATGTCTTATAGCAATAAAAGGGATTTCAAATGAGCTTATGTAGATAACAGCTCTTAGCTTGTAAATAAAGTTAGGAACCTTAACCTAACCTTGTAAAATCCTGTGTAAAAGAGAGAGAGAGAGAAAGAAAGAGAGAGAGAGAGTGGCCAGGGCCACCAATCTTGCTTTTAGCTGTAATAATTGGTCTAAGTCTGGCGTCCATTGATCATCGTTTTCCTGGCTACACGATAAGAATTCCGAGAGTGGTCCAGCCGGGGCTTACAAGATTTACTGTCCTAATATCTGCTTACCACGATTTGTGGGCCTATGTGACGCTAATATTTATTTTTGAATGATGCATGGTGGAGGGAGTGGGGGGAGAGTGGGGGGAGTTGTGGTGTGACGGGGGGATTAAGGGGATGGAGTTTGTGGGGGAATTTGGGAAGGGGGGTTGTATGATGGTGGGTTTTAGGGGGATGGAGAGTGTGAGGTGTTGGGGAAGGAGGTTGGGGTATTATGGTAGGGGTTCAAGTAGGGGAAAAAAAAAAAACTATCCAAAATATGCTGGATGTTCTAGGCATGAGAGACAGAGGCGAAAAAAAGCTTGATACCATCTTCGTGTTCAAGAAACTGGTGGACAGGTCCGCAAAGCGTCGACTGTCAACACTTTGCCTGGACTAAGTAGGTTGAGGTGTTCTGGTAATTCATGACAGCACACCCACAGTCTGTTCTTTGCTTATCATGAAAATATAAATAAATATCGTGATTCAAAGCCTTCTCATAGATTCCAATCGCCCAAGTTTAAAGTAAAAATATATCCAAGAATCTTTGTGCAAGAAAGGTATAAAATACCGACAATATGAAAGTTAAGACACATGTGCAACATGCTGTGAACACTAACTCCAAGGCCGAGGGACTGATTACCTCATCTTTTGTATATAGTTCTACTGTCTTCCTATTATGTCCTAGAATCTGTATTGATAAAGCCACTGGATGGCGAAACGTCTACAATAAAGATATCCAGATGTTGCACATGTGTCTTAACTTTCAAGAATCTTTCATGTTGTGATCGTGTCTCATTTGGCTTCGTTTTTAAACACCTCTAAAATGGAAGATATTTCAAGAAAAAAACTATCTGGAAAATACCCTCCGTAGGTTCTGCTACTTAGCTAAAACTATCTAGCCGGTTTTAAAGCAAACTTGCCAGTCTAGCTAGCTTTAAAACTGCTCGTTTTGAGTTCTTCATTCTTCTCATATCTAAGCAGAAAAAATTTGTCTTAACTTCATACTACTTTCATCTGCCGACTGGGAAACTTAAAATCTGTGATTTCCACCTAGGAATCTTTCAAAGTTATTTTGATATCCGTGATGATGACGAATTAGACATCCAGTGGCTTCATCATTACGTAATCTGAAGACTGTAGGAAGAAAGATACCGAAGACAGTGGGAGAAGAGGTAATCACTTAGCCTAGGATGGCGAAACGTCTACAAAAGAAAGATTGCTAAATACTGTATGTGTGTCTAATTTATAATCTTGTGGTACTGGGTATACCAATGATATACATCATACGAAGCCAGGACTTGTGTGTTTGTCTATGTTGGCTGGATGTTAGCGGATGGTGTGGGGTGGCATCCTGGGAGAATAGATTACCCCAAGTTGCCCGAAGTGTTATGCATAAGCAGGGGCTTTCTGTATAGTATGTCACTGACGTTAGCTATGATCTGTATAACTTGTATCATGTACTTGTAGAAATAAAGATTATTATTATTAATTATTATTATTATTACAAGGGTGAGAAACAGCAGCGGTGCTATGACCGCGCCTTGGAAAACGGAACTAGTACGTATTTTGTTTTGGTCGAGACTTGATTGTGTGCTTTTAGCTTAGGTAAGATTGTTCAGGAAACAGGACAATCGTTTCCTGACGCTGGTCTTTAGAGTTATATAATGACCCGCCACTGGAGTTTTCGGCCATCTGACCGAGACCTTCCGCTGGCTTTCCCCTTCACTTCTTTAAATATTAATTTTAATAACAAACCAAGCGATTATGTTTTGTTTCCTGCCCTGAGTTTGCAAAGGCATCTGATAAAGATGCCTTTGCAAAATCCCATTCCCCATTCTGCTTTTACTATCTCGTTTTCCCCATTACTCTTCCTCCAACACCTTTCCCATTGCTCTTCTTCCCTCTCCTTGCTTTCTCCATCTCCTTTTAACTCCATCACCTTTCCCCGAGGAGACAAGATCAGCACTTCTCCATAGCTAACACTTAGGTCAGCACTTTTCCAATAGCTAACACTTAGCTGTGGAGAAGTGCTGACCTAACACTTAGGTCAGCACTTCTTAAGTGATGAAAAGATAAAGGCAACACTTAAATTGTGGTGTACAGGAGTGTTGAAACTGCCATCCAGTGTCTGTGTTCAGTAAACAGGCTGATGTTTCAGCTAAGCAACTGTAAGAATAGACATCTGGGCGCTGTGTCCAGGTAGTAATCACCGGGATCCGCCAATTTACTGGTTAAATGTAATACTATAGTTAGTATACTGCCTTTCCTGGTTGTGTGTGAGATCCCTAGAAGGTAGGAGCCGTGTGTAGACACTTCCCATTGAAACAACGTTTTTGATAAAAGGAGTAGAAAGAGAATGTGAAGGAATCAGTAAGGGAGTGGATGGTACAGAGGACAGAGAATGAATCAGTAAGGGAGTGGATGGTACAGAGGACAGAGAATGAATCAGTAAGGGAGTGGATGGTACAGAGGACAGAGAATGAATCAGTAAGGGACTGGATGGTACAGAGGACAGAAAATGAATCAGTAAGGGAGTGGATGGTACAGAGGACAGAGAATGAATCAGTAAGGGACTGGATGGTCCAGAGGACAGAGAATGAATCAGTAAGGGAGTGGATGGTACAGAGGACAGAGAATGAATCAGTAAGAACATAAGAAAGACACATATGCAACAGTTAGGTATCTTTATTGTGAAACGTTTCGCCTGCACAGTAGGCTTCTTCAGTCAAGTACAGAAAAGTTGATAGAAGCAGAAGATACTTGAAGACGATGTAATCAGTCCGTCACCCTTAAAGTTTTGAGGTGGTCAGTCCCTCAGTCTGGAGAAGAGCATTGTTCCATAGTATGAAACATATGAGAAGAAGTGACAGGATGGAGCTTTTATAGCGCCAAGAGGTAGACTAGGCCACTAGAAGGTAAGACTCAGATGTTGAGAAGTCTGGTCCCTTCAATCCAGCCCCCTCACTAGTGGAAGTTGTCGAAGTTGATGCAGGCGTACAAGATACCTTGTGTTGCAGTGTCTGACAGATTGAACATAAAGGTATAAAATACCGTACAGGTTGTTAGGTAAGACACATATGCAATCAGTTAGTATCATTGTGAAACGTTTCGTCCTGCACAGTAGGCTTCTTCAGTCAATACAGAAAATGATAGAAGAAAGATACTTGAAGACGGTAATCAGACCATCAACTGTTTGAGGTGGTCAGTCCCTCAGTCTTGAGAAGAGCATGTCCGCCGCAATAAACTTCGAAAATTTCCCCACTATGGAGGGGCTGGGTTTTGAGAGGGACCTGATTCTCAACATCTAGTTCTACCTCACAGTGGCACTACGTCTCACCTCTTGGCGCTATAAAAGCTCCATCCTGTCACTTCTTCTCATATTGTTTCATATTAGGAACAATGCTCTTCTCCAGACTGAGGGACTGACCACCTCAAAACTTTAAGGGTGATGGACTGATTACATCGTCTTCAAGTATCTTCTGCTTCTATCAACTTTTCTGTACTTGACTGAAGAAGCCTACTGTGCAGGCGAAACGTTTCACAATAAAGATACCTAACTGTTGCATATGTGTCTTACCTAACAACCTGTCGGTATTTTATACCATTTTAATGTTCAAGAACATAAGAACATAAGAAAGGAGGAACACTGCAGCAGGCCTGTTGGCCCATACTAGGCAGGTCCTTTACAATTCATCCCACTAACAAACATTTGACCAACCCAATTTTCAATGCCACCCAAGAAACAAGCTCCGATGTGCAAGTCCCTCTCAAATCCAACCCCTCCCACTCATGTACTTATCCAACCTAAATTTGAAACTACCCAAAGTCCTAGCCTCAATAACCCAACTAGGTAGACTGTTCCACTCATCAGCTACCCTATTTCCAAACCAATACTTTCCTATGTCCTTTCTAAATCTAAACTTATCTAATTTAAATCCATTACTGCGGGTTCTCTCTTGGAGAGATATCCTCAAGACGGTGGAAATATAAACACAAATGCAGTATAATGTGATCCTTTATTGACAACGTTTCACCCACACAGTGGGCTTTTTCAAGTCACACACGGATCTACCTGGGGTTGGAAGGTACGAGAGTATTTATAGTCCTGTTCAGAATGTTGAGGTCAGGTGGAGAATGCTGCATCTGATGATCTGAACATTAAAATGGTATAAAATACCGACAGGTTGTTAGGTAAGACACATATGCAACAGTTAGGTATCTTTATTATGAAACGATTACATCGTCTTCAAGTATCTTCTGCTTCTATCAACTTTTCTGTACTTGACTGAAGAAGCCTACTGTGTAGGCGAAACGTTTCATAATAAAGATACCTAACTGTTGCATATGTGTCTTACCTAACATCTGATGATCTACCGGGTGGGGTTATAGAGTCTTGGGTAGCTTGGCAGGGGTATTGGACAAGTTGTGAGTAGACCTTCTGCAGTGTTCTATGTTCTTATGTAGGATAGCGATGAAGAAGTTTCTTGGCGAGTGGTTCAGCTATGTTATAGAAGCCATTGTTCTGGTTGAAATTGTTGGTTGTAGAGATGAGCGATGATTCCAGGATTCTTCTGTATTGAGTGTTGTCTTCTGTGGCTATAAGTCTTGAGTTTCTGTAGTTAATTAAATGGTTGTGTGAATTGCGATGTTGTACACAGGCATTCCTTGTATCGTCAGTCCTGCTTGCATATTGGTGTTCTGAAATACGTGTTTGGAGGTCTCTTGATGTTTCGCCCACATATAATTTGTTGCAGTCATTACAAGGGATTATGTATACCCCTGTGACTTGAAAAAGCCCACTGTGTGGGTGAAACGTTGTCAATAAAGGATCACATTATACTGCATTTGTGTTTATATTTCCATTGTGTCGGTATTTTATACCATTTATTTCTATCCTCAAGACCTTGTTAATATCCCCTTTATTAATACCTATCTTCCACTTATACACTTCGATCAGGTCTCCCCTCATTCTTCGTCTAACAAGTGAATGTAACTTAAGAGTCTTCAATCTTTCTTCATAAGGAAGATTTCTAATGCTATGTATTAATTTAGTCATCCTACGCTGAATGTTTTCTAACGAATTTATGTCCATTCTGTAATATGGAGACCAGAATTGAGCTGCATAATCTAGGTGAGGCCTTACTAATGATGTATAAAGCTGCAGTATGACCTCTGGACTTCTGTTGCTTACACTTCTTGATATAAATCCCAGTAATCTATTTGCCTTATTACGTACGCTTAGGCATTGCTGTCTTGGTTTAAGGTTGCTGCTTACCATAACCCCCAAGTCCTTTTCGCAATCTGTATGGCTAAGTTCTACATTATTTAACTTATAAGTGCTAGGGTTATGGACACTCCCGAGCTTCAGAACCTTGCATTTATCTACATTGAACTGCATCTGCCACTTTTCTGACCAAGAGTAGAGTTTGTCTAAATCCTCCTGAAGTTCCCTAACATCTACGTTTGAATCAATTATCCTACCTATCTTCGTGTCATCGGCGAATTTGCTCATATCACTAGTAATTCCTTCATCAAGATCATTGATATATATTATAAACAACAACGGGCCCAAGACTGATCCCTGTGGAACGCCACTTGTTACTGATCCCCACTCGGATTTAATCCCATTTATGGACACTCTCTGCTTCCTGTCTGTGAGCCATGACTCGATCCACGAGAGCACCCTTCCCCCAATGCCATGAGCTGCTACTTTCTTCAACAGTCTTTGGTGCGGAACTCTATCAAATGCCTTACTAAAATCTAAGTAAACAATATCAAATTCTTTATCGTGGTCAACAGCCTCAAAAGCTTTACTGAAGAAAGTTAATAAATTAGTTAGACAAGACCGGCCTCTTGTGAATCCATGCTGAGTATCATTAATCAAGCTATGCTTATTGAGATGGCTTCTTATAATCTCAGCTATAATTGACTCTAGTAATTTGCCTACAATTGAGGGCAGGCTTATTGGGCGGTAATTTGACGGTAACGACTTGTCCCCTGTTTTAAAAATAGGAATTACATTAGCCATCTTCCACATATCAGACACTACACCTGTTTGAAGAGATAAATTAAAAATATTAGTTAATGGTTCACAGACTTCCATTTTGCATTCCTTAAGAACCCTTGAAAAAACCTCATCAGGACCCGGTGACTTATTTTGCTTCAGTCGGTCTATCTGCTTCACAACCATTTCACTAGTGACTGTGATGTTACATAATTTATCTTCTTCTGATCCACTATAAAAATTAATTACCGGAATATTATTAGTGTCTTCCTGTGTAAAAACCGAGAGAAAATAATTATTTAAAATCGAGCACATTTCATTCTCTTTGTCAGTAAGATGCCCATAGTTATTTTTAAGGGGACCTATCTTATCTCTGACTTTTGTTCTATATACCTGGAAAAAACTTTTTGGGATAGTTTTAGAATCCCTAGCAACTTTAATTTCATAGTCCCTTTTAGCTTTTCTTATCCCCTTTTTAATGTCCCTCTTAATGTCAATATACTGATTCATAAGATGACCCTCGCCTCTTTTGATACGCCTATAAATTCCTTTCTTATGCCCTAGTAGATATTTCAGCCTATTATTCATCCATTTTGGGTCATTTCTATTTGATCTAATTTCCTTATAAGGGATAAACGTTCTTTGAGCAGCATGTATTGTGTTCAGAAAACTGTCATATTGATAGCTCTCTTCGTTACCCCAGTCAACAGATGATAAGTGTTCTCTAAGCCCATCGTAATCTGCTAAGCGAAAATCTGGGACTGTTACTGAGTTATCCCTACTATCATACTTCCATTCAATTCTAAATGTAATTGATTTGTGGTCGCTAGCACCCAGTTCCTCTGAAACTTCTAAATTATTAACAAGGGATTCATTGTTTGCCAGAACTAAGTCAAGCAGGTTATTTCCCCTTGTAGGTTCTGTCACAAACTGCTTCAAAAAACAATCCTGAACTACTTCAAAGAAATCGTATGATTCTAAATTCCCAGTCAAGAAATTCCAATCAATATGACTAAAGTTAAAGTCTCCTAGAATTACTACATTATCGTGCCTTGTGGCCCTAACAATTTCCTCCCATAGTAGTCTCCCTTGGTCCCTATCTAAATTTGGGGGACGGTATATCACACCTAAAATTAATTTTTCATGCCCCTCTGAAAATTCTATCCAAACAGACTCTGTATGTGTTACTTCAGACTTAATACCCGTTTTTATGCAACAGTTCAAGCGATCTCGGACATACAATGCCACCCCACCCCCCTTCCCGATACTTCTATCTACTTGGAACAATTTAAAACCCTGAATGTGACATTCTGCAGGCATGTCCCGACTTTTTGAATTAAACCACGTCTCAGTAATGGCAAATACATCTATGTTACCTGCACTAGCAACTAGTCTCAACTCGTCCATCTTATTCCTAGCACTGCGACTATTTGTGTAATAAATATTTAATGACCCTCCTCTCTCTTTACCCTTCCTGCTCCTTTCTGTTATTCCACTAAACCTATTACTGTCCTTATCAATTAGTGCCACTGGCTTTCCAATATCCACCTCATTTTGCCTATTACTAGTTCTCCTAGTACTCATGTTACTACCCTGCGACTTCACAGTTTTCCCGCCAAAACCCATACCACTAACTATTCCTAGTTTAAAGACCTAACAGCTCCCTCCACCGCGTTGGCCAGTGCTCCCACCCCACACCTAGACAAGTGAACCCCATCCCTGGCATACATGTCATTTCTGCCATAGAAGAGGTCCCAGTTGTCAATGAATGTTACCGCATTTTCCTTACAGTATTTGTCCAGCCAGCAATTGACACCAATTGCTCTGGACAACCATTCATTTCCAACTCCTCTCCTTGGCAAAATGCCACATATGACAGGTTTCCCACCCTTCCTCCTAATTATCTCTATTGCTGACCTATACCTGCTAATCAGGTCCTCACTCCTACGTCTGCCAACATCGTTGCCTCCAGCACTGAGACAGATAATAAAAGGGACTGGATGGTACAGAGGACAGAGAATGAATCAGTAAGGGAGTGGATGGTACAGAGGACAGAGAATGAATCAGTAAGGGACTGGATGGTACAGAGGACAGAGAATGAATCAGTAAGGGAGTGGATGGTACAGAGGACATGAAGGCTGGTACAAGCTCCGAGTGGATCACTGATAAGCGTATACCTGGACACGATTTCGGGGGTCAACGCCCCCGCGGCTCGGTCTGAGTCCAGGCCTCGTGGTGGATCAGGATCTGATTAACCAGGCTGTAACTGCTGTTCCAGCCACAGCATTGTGCCTTTTTATTCAGTTCTTGATGGGTAGTAAACTTAAAGGGATCCTTACCCCCTCCCCCCCTCCTATCAATATTTTCATACGTTTAGAATTATATTTGTCTAACAGTAAATACTAGCTTTGGAATAAGTATTAATTCCATCGATGGAAGGAATTAATACTAATTCCTTTAATTCCTTCGATGAAAGGAATTAATACTAATTCCTTTAATTCCTTCGATGGAAGGAATTAATACTGGTTGGCCAGACTTAAGAGACACAGTATATTAATGAAGGGAACAGTACAGTGTCTTGCTAAAGTATTACCCGATATATATAGTGTTATAAGTGGGCACTTCCCACCTGCGATATATAGTGTTGTAAGTGGTGACTTCCCACCTGCGATATATAGTGTTGTAAGTGGTGACTTCCCACCTGCGATATATAGTGTTCTAAGTGGTGACTTCCCACCTGCGATATATAGTGTTGTAAGTGGTGACTTCCCACCCGCGATATATAGTGTTGTAAGTGGTGACTTCCCACCTGCGATATATACTGTGTTATAAGTGGGGACTTCCCACCTGTGATATATTTCTTAAAAACAGTTGTGATTGATAACTGTTAAGATGATCTGTTAGAACAGCTAGACAAGTGTATTCTCAACAGCTGTGATCTCTGACGTCAGTTCTCACACGGTGTTGCGAGAACTGATCTCACACGGTGTTGCGAGAACTGATCTCACACGGTGTTGCGAGAACTGATCTCACACGGTGTTGCGAAACTGTCTCACCGTGTTGCGAGAACTGATCTCACACGGTGTTGCGAGAACTGATCTCACACGGTGTTGCGAGAATGATCTCACACGGTGTTGCGAGAATTGATCTCACACGGTGTTGCAAGAACTGATCTCACACGGTGTTGCGAGAACTGATCTCACACGGTGTTGCGAGAACTGATCTCACACGGTGTTGCGAGAATGATCTCACACGGTGTTGCGAGAACTGATCTCACACGTTTGGAGATCTGATCTCACACGGTGTTGTGAGAACTGATCTCACACGGTGTTGTGAGAACTGATCTCACAAGATCACATGTATTAACACTTGAGTTGAGACTAACGCTTAGATCACTATGTATTGACAACTGAGCACAGAAAGCAATACTTGCAAACAGTTTAAGAACACAGACTCTCAACTCACTCCCTCCCTCCCTCCTTCACTCACTCCCTCCCTCCTTCACTCACTCCCTCCCTCCTTCACTCACTCCCTCCCTCCTTCACTCACTCCCTCCTTCACTCACTCACTCCCACCCTCCTTCACTCACTCCCTCCCTCCTTCACTCACATCCTCCCCTTCACTCCTCCCTCCTTCACTCACTCCCTCCCTCCTTCCTTCACTCCCTCCCTCCTTCCTTCACTCCCTCCCTCCTTCACTCACTCCCTCCTTCACTCACTCCCTCCTTCACTCACTCCCTCCCTCCTTACTCACTCCCCCTTCACCCCCCTCCCCCTTCACTAAACCCTCCCCCTCCCCCTTCCTCCTCCCTCCTTCACTACTCCCCCTTCACTCCCCCCCCTCCTCCCCTCACCCCCTCCCCCCTTTCCCCTCACTCCCTCCCTCCTTCACTATCCCTTTCTACATACCCCTTTTACTTCCACCCTTTTTAAACCAATTTTTCCTTCACTCCCCTTACCCCCCTCTTTTCCATCCTTACCCACTTCTTCACACTCCTCCCACCTTTATCTTTCCTCCCCCTTCTTAAATTATCTTTCTAATACTCCTTTTCCCCCCCTGCCTCCCCTCACTTGGGGGGGCGGGAGGGGGGAAGGGGGGAAAATTTAAGGGTGGGGGAAAGCAGATGGGGGGGCTGGGGGGGAAAGGGGAACGGAAAAGGAAGGGGAAAAAAAAGTGGGGGAAGGGGAGGAATAAAAGGGCTGGGGGGGGGGAAAACAGGGGTGAGGGGGGGCTGGGGGGGTAAGGACAATGGAGGAAATAGAAGAGTGAGAGGGGTTTGAGAATTTGGAGGGGAAAATGAGGAAGAGTGAAGGGGAATGAGGAAGGTGAGAGGGAAGAGGAAGGGGTGGAGGGGAATGAGGAGAGGAGGGGAATGGGAGATGAGAGGAAAGAGGAAAGTTGAAGGGAAAAAAGAGGAGAGGGAATGGGAAAGATGAGAGGGGAATGAGAAGATGAGGGGGAAAGAGGAAGATGGAGGGGAATGGAAGGGAGGGAATGAGAGACGAGTGGGAGGGAAATAGGAAGAAGTGAGAGGGATGAGGATAGGATGAGGGGAATGGGAAGAGTGAGAGGGAATTGAGAAGAGTGGAGGGAAAATGGGGAAGGTGAGAGGGGAATGGGAAAGTGAGAGGGAATGAGGAAGAGTGAGAGGGAAATGAGGAAGAGTGAGGGGATGAGGAAGGTGAGAGGGGATGGAACAAAGTGGGGGAAAAATGAGGAAGAGTGAGAGGGGAATTTGAGGAAGAGTGAGGGGGAATGAGAGACGAGTTCCAAAATGAGAAGACGGAATTTGATAAGGCGAGAGGTGGAAAGGAGAGGGAATGAGGGGTGAAGGGGTTTAGCAGGAGAGGGAGAGAGGAATTTGAAAGAAGGGCATGAAAGATGTGATGTAGGTGGAAACAACGGAGAGCAATGAGGTAAACGACTGAGAGGGGATAGAGAGAGTGAGAATGAGAAGAGGAGAGATATGAGTTAGTGAGAGACGAGAGAGATCGAGTCAATGAGATGACGAGAGAATGTGATTCGATGACCCGGAAATGACTAAGAGGAAATATGGTACTGCAAGAAATCAATTCGAGGTAAAAGATCAGATAGGGAGTGATTTTTAAGTGGGCAGTGGTGTAGGGAGGGAGGCAGGGTAGGAAGGGGAGGGATGGAGGTAGGATTGTGTAGGAGGGATGGCGGGTAAGAGTGAGAGGGGGAGGCGGGGTAGGAGTGAATGGAGGGATGGCAGGGAGGGAGTGGTGGGAGGATGGCAGGTAGGAGTGAGGAGGGATGGCAGGGTATGTGAGGGAGGTGGCAGGGTAGGAGTGGGGAGGGATGGCAGGGTAGGGAGTGAGGGAGGGATGGCAGGGTGGAGTGAAGGGAGATGGCAGGTAGGAGTGAGGGTAGGGATGGCAGGGTAGGAGTGAGGGAGGGATGCAGGTAGAGTGGGGAGGGATGGCAGGGTAGGGTGAGGGAGGGTGGCAGGGTAGGAGTGAGGGAGGGAGGCAGGGTAGGGAGTGGGGAGGGATGGCGGGTAGGAGTGAGGAGGGATGGCAGGGTAGGAGTGAGGGATGGGATGGCAGGTAGGAGTGAGGGAGGGATGGAAGGGTAGGAGTGAGGGAGGGATGCGGGGTAAGAGTGAGGAGGGATGGCAGGTAGGAGTGAGGGAGGGATGGCAGGGTAGGAGTGAGGAGGGATGGAAGGGTAGGAGTGAGGGAGGGATGGCGGTTAGGAGTGAGGGAGGGATGGAAGGGTAGAGTGAGGGAGGGATGAGGGTAAGAGTGAAGGAGGGATGAGGGTAGGAGTGAGGGAGGGATGGCAGGGTAGGAGTGAAGGGAGGGATGGCAGGGTAGGAGGAGTGAGGGAGGGATGGCAGGTAGAGTGAGGGAGGGGAATGGCAGGGTAGGAGTGAGGGAGGGAATGGTCGGGTAGGAGTGAAGGAGGGATGGCAGGGTAGGATGGAGGGAGGGATGGCAGGGTAGGAGTGAGGGAGGGGATGGCAGGGTAGGAGTGAGGGAGGGATGGCAGGTTGGAGTGAGGGAGGGATGGAGGGTAGGAGTGAGGGAGGGATGGCAGGGTAGGAGTGAGGAGGGGATGGCAGGTAGGAGTGAGGGAGGGATGGCAGGGTAGGAGTGAGGGAGGGATGGCAGGGGTAGGGAGTGAGGAGGGATGGCAGGGTAGGAGTGAGGGAGGGATGGCAGGGTAGGAGTGAGGGAGGGATGGCAGGGTAGGAGTGAGGGAGGGATGGCAGGGTAGGAGTGAGGGAGGGATGGGATGGTCTAGGATAGGAGTGAGGGAGGGATGGCAGGGTAGGAGTGAGGGAGGGATGGCAGGGTAGAGGAGTGAGGGAGGAGATGGAGGGTAGGGTGAGGAGGGGGATGGCAGGGTAGGAGTGAGGGAGGGATGGCAGGGTAGGGAGTGAGGGAGGGATGGAGGGTTAGGAGTGAGGGAGGGATGGCAGGGTAGTGAGTGAAGGGAGGATGGCAGGCAGGGTAGGAGTGAGGGAGGGATGGCAGGGTAGAGTGAGGGAGGGATGGCAGGGTAGGAGTGAGGGGATAAAGGGATGGCAGGGTAGGAGTGAGGGAGGGATGGCAGGGTAGGAGTGAGGGAGGGATGGCAGGGTAGGAGTGAGGGAGGTGGATGGAGGAGGAGTAGGAGTGAGGGAGGATGGCAGGGTAGGATGAGGGAGGGATGGCAGGTAGGAGGAGGAGGATGGCAGGTAGGAGTGAGGGAGGAGCAGGGTAGGAGTGAGGGAGGATGGCAGGGTAGGAGTGAGGGAGGGATGCAGGGTAGGAGTGAGGGAGGGATGGCAGGGTAGGGAGTGAGGGAGGGATGGCAGGTGTAGGAGTGAGGGAGGGATGGCAGGGTAGGAGGGTGATGGCGGGTAGGAGTGGGAGGGATGCAGGTAGGAGTGAGGAGGGATGGCAGGGTAGGAGTGAGGGAGGGATGGCAGGGTAGGAAGTGAGGGAGGGATGGCAGGGTAGGAGTGAGGGAGGGATGGCAGGGTAGGAGTGAGGGAGGGATGGAAGGGTAGGAGTGAGGGAGGGATGGCAGGGTAGGAGTGAGGAGGGATGGCAGGGTAGGAGTGAGGGAGGGATGGCAGGGTAGGAGTGAGGGAGGGATGGCAGGGTAGGAGTGAGGAGGGATGGCAGGGTAGGAGTGAGGGAGGGATGGCAGGGTAGGAGTGAGGGGAGGATGGCAGGGTAGGAGTGAGGGAGGGATGGCAGGGTAGGAGTGAGGGAGGGATGGCAGGGTAGGAGTGAGGAGGAGGGATGGCAGAGGTAGGAGTGAGGGAGGGATGGCAGGGTAGGAGTGAGGGAGGGATGGCAGGGTAGGAGTGAGGGAGGGATGGCAGGGTAGGAGTGAGGGAGGGATGGCAGGGGTAGGAGTGAGGGAGGGATGGCAGGGTAGGAGTGAGGAGGGATGGCAGGTAGGAGTGAAGGGAGGGATGGAAGGGTAGGAGTGAGGGAGGATGTGCGGGGTAGGAGTGAAGGAGGGATGGCAGGGTAGGAGTGAGGGAGGGATGGCAGGGTAGGAGTGAGGGAGGGATGGCAGGTTAGGAGTGAGGAGGGATGGCAGGGTAGGAGTGAGGAGGGATGGCAGGGGTAGGAGTGAGGGAGGAGGGATGGCAGGTAGGAGTGAGGGAGGGATGGCAGGGTAGGAGTGATGGAGGGTAGGGAGTGAGGGAGGATGGCAGGGTAGGAGTGAGGGAGGGATGGCAGGGTAGGAGTGAGGGTGAGTGATGGCAGGGTAGGAGTGAGGGAGGGATGGCAGGGTAGGAGTGAGGGAGGGATGGCAGGGTAGGAGTGAGGGGATGGGGTGGCAGGGTAGGAGGTGAGGGAGGGATGGCAGGGTAGGAGTGAGGGAGGAGGAGGGGTAGGAGTGAGGAGGGATGGCAGGGTAGGAGTGAGGGAGGGATGGCAGGTAGGAGTGAGGGAGGGTGGCAGGGTAGGAGTGAGGAGATGGGATGGCAGGTAGGAGTGAGGGAGGGATGGCAGGGGGAGTGAGGGCAGGGATAGAGGACAGGAGGTAGGAGTGAGGGAGGGATGGCAGGGTAGGAGTGGGGAGGGATGGCAGGGTAGGATGAGGGAGAGGTGATGGGCAGGGTAGGAGTGAGGGGAGGGATGGCAGGGTAGGAGGAGGGAGGGATGGCAGGGTAGGAGTGAGGGAAGGGATGGCAGGGTAAGGAGTGAGGGAGGGATGGCAGGGGAGGAGTGAAGGAGTGGGATGGCAGGGTAGGATGAGGAGGGATGGCGGAGGTGTGAAGGATGGCAGGGTAGGAGTGAGGGAGGGATGGGAGGGTAGGAGTGAGGAGGGATGGCAGGGTAGGAGTGAGGGAGGGATGGCAGGGTAGGAGTGAGGGGGAGGGAATGGCAGGGTAGGATGAGGGTAGGGATGGCAGGGGTAGGATAGTGAGGGAGGGATGGCAGGGTAGGGAGTGATGGCGGAGGTGGATGGCAGGTAGGAGTGAGGGAGGGATGGCAGGGGTAGGAGTGAGGGAGGGATGGCAGGGGAGGATAGTGAGAGGAGGGATGGCAGGGGTAGAGTGAGGGAGGGATGGCAGGGTAGGAGTGAGGGAGGATGGCAGGGTAGGAGTGAGGGAGGGATGGCAGGGTAGGAGTGAGGGGTGAGGGAGGGATGGCAGGGTAGGAGTGAGGGAGGGATGGCAGGGTGGAGTGAGGGAGGGGATGGCAGGGTAGGAGTGAGGGAGGGATGGCAGGGTAGGACGTGAGGGAGGGATGGCAGGTAGGAGTGAGGGAGGATGGAGGGAGTAGAGAGGGAGGCATGAGGGAGGGATGGCAGGGTGGAGATGAGGGGAGGGAGGCATGAGGAGGGATTAAGGAGGAGGGATGGCAGGGTAGGAGTGAGGGAGGGATGGCAGGGTAGGAGTGAGGGAGGGATGGCAGGGTAGGATGTGAGGGAGGGATGGCAGGGTAGGAGTGAGGGAGGGATGGCAGGGTAGGAGTGAGGGAGGGATGGCAGGGTAGGAGTGAGGGAGGGATGGCAGGGTAGGAGTGAGGGAGGGATGGCAGGGTAGGAGTGAGGGAGGGATGGCAGGGTAGGAGTGAGGGAGGGATGCAGGTTAGGAGGGGGGGGGTGGAGGGTGAGGGATGGCAGGGTTGGAGTGAGGGAGGGATGGCGGGGGTAGGAGGAGTGAAGGGAGGGATGGCAGTGGTAGGAGTGAGGAGGGATGGCAAGGGGTAGGAGTGAGGGAGGGATGGCAGGGTAGGAGTGAGGAGGGATGGCAGGGTAGGTGTGAGGGAGGGATGGGGTTAGGAGTGAGGGAGGGATGGCAGGGTAGGAGTGAGGGAGGGATGGCAGGTAGGAGTGAGGGAGGGATGGCAGGGTAGGAGTGAGGGAGGGATGGCAGGGTAGGAGTGAGGGAGGGATGGCAGGTTAGGAGTGAGGGAGGGATGGCAGGGTAGGAGTGAGGGAGGGATGGCAGGGTAGGAGTGAGGGAAGGATGGCAGGGTAGGAGTGAGAGAGGGAGGGATGGCAGGGTAGGAGTGAGGAGGGATGGCAGGGTAGGAGTGAGGGAAGGATGCAGGAGGTAGGAGAGATGAGGAAGGGATGGACAGGGTAGGATGGGGAGTGAGAGAGGATATGCAGGTAGGAGGTAGGGAGGTAGGAGGCAGGGTAGGAGTGAGAGAAGGATGGCAGGAAGAATCACTGATAAAATGGAAACGAAAATGAGGATGAAAGAAAGAGCAAATAGCAAGAGAGAAGGATAATGCAACAGAAGGAAACTGAAGGAACAAAAGCAAAAGAAAAAAAAAGAGGTAGGAAAGGTAATCCAAGAAGAAGAGAGAATTGCAGAGAAGGAAAAGGAATTATAAAAGATGAGAATACATAAAAGGGAAAATAATACCGATAATTTTACACCAAAACCAGAAAATTAAAAATTTTTGATGGAATTACTGAGAATATGTTAAGTAGAGGGACACATGTGCCCTTAATGTGACATTTTATTGTGGCAACGTTTCGCTCTCCAGGAGCTTCATTAGAGCCCTTGGAGAGCGAAACGTTGCCACAATAAAATGTCTCATTAGTTCCATTTGTGTCCTTGTTACCTAACATGAAAATACAAACAAAAATTAATAAAAACTGAAAACAAACAAGAACAATAACAAGAATAACAAAATACAATGACAAAGACAAGAACCACAGAATAAACAAAATACCAAGAACCCTAATAAGAACCAAAAACCCATTATAAGAACCATAACAAGAACGGCAAGAACCGTAACAAGAACCAAAGACCCATTATAAGAACCATAACAACGGCAAGAACCGTAACAAGAACCAAAGCCCCATTATAAGAACCATAACAACGGCAAGAACTGTAACAAGAACCATAACAAGAACATCAAGACGAAGATGTTGTTCTTACGTCTTACTCACCCTGACTTCAGCACTTCCCACCTTTGAAGAAAGTTAAGACACTTGTGCAACATCTGGTTATCTTTACTGTAGACGTTTCGCCATCCAGTGGCTTTATCAATACAGATTCTTGGACATAATTAGAAAACAGAAGAACTATATACAAAAGATGAGGTAATCAGTCTCTCAGCCTTGGAGGTGGTGTTTACAACACCATGATTGTAGAAGTGTCTTAACTTTCATCTTGTCGGTATTGTATACCCGTCTTGCACAACTTCCCACCTTTGCAATTCCACAGTGTGGAAAGTCGCGTACCCTGCACCCCTGCCGCTACTGAAACCTCAGCACTGTGTTTAACGTTGCTAAACTTACAGATGAGAAGCCAGAGACCTTCTCGATGGAAAATTAAAACAGATAAAAAGAGATGTGTATAGTTCTGCTCCAGTTACTCACCCTCTTCAGCAGTGACTGTGGCCAGAATATGTAGAACACTATATACCGTACTGG
>NC_069400.1:74573493-74585993 GCF_026875155.1 Cherax quadricarinatus | reverse complement strand
TCTTAGTGTACCAATGGCGCCCTTACTTTTATTGGCGGCATTTTGCATCGCCTGCCCAGTCTTTTACTTTCGTAGGGAGTGATTTCTGTGTGCAGATTTGGGACCATTCCTTCCAAGATTTTCCAAGTGTTGATTATGATATATCTCTCCCTCCTGCGTTCCAACGAGTACAAGTCAAGTGCTTCCAAGCGTTCCCAGTAGTTAAGGTGCTTGACAGAACTTATACGTGCAGTAAAGGATCTCTGTACACTCTCTATATCTGCGATTTCACCTGCTTTGTATGGAGATGTTAATGTACAGCAGTATTCCAGCCTAGAGAGAACAAGTGATTTGAAAAGGATCATCATGGGCTTGGCATCTCTCGTTTTGAAAGTTCTCATTATCCATCCTATCATTTCTTTGCACGTGCGATCGTGGCACTGTTGTGATCCTTGAAAGTGAGATCCTCAGACATTACTACTCCCAGGTCCCTTACATTATTTTTCCGCTCTATTGTATGGCGGAGTCAGTAGTATACTCTGTTCTAGTTATTATCTCCTCCAGTTTTCCATAACGGAGTAGTTGGAATTTGTCCTCATTGAACATCATATTGTTTACCGTTGCCCACTGGAAAACTTTGTTTATATCTTCTTGGAGGTTAACCGCGTCCTCAGCAGATGACAGCCTCATGCAGATCCTAGTATCATCTGCAAAGGATGATACGGTGCTGTGGTGTATATCTCTGTTTATGTCTGATATGAGGATAAGGAATAAGATGGGGGCGAGTACTGTGCCTTGTGGAACAGAGCTCTTCACTATGGCAGCCTCCGATTTAACTCTGTTGACCACTACTCTTTGTGTTCGATTTGTTAGGAAGTTGAAGATCCATCTCCCCACTTTCCCAGTTATTCCTTTAGCACGTATTTTATGGGCTATTACGCCATGATCGCATTTGTCAAATGCTTTTGCAAAGTCTGTGTATATTACATCTGCATTCTGATTTTCTTCCAGTGCATCCAAGGCCATGTCATAGTGATCCAGTAGTTGTGAGAGGCACGAGCGACCTGCCCTGAACCCATGTTGCCCTGGATTGTGCAGATTTTGGGAATCCAGGTGATTTGCAATCCTGCTTCTTAGCACTCTTTCAAAGATTTTTATGATGTGGGATGTCAGAGCTATTGGTGTATAGTTCTTAGCTAATGCTTTGCTGCCACCTTTATGGAGTGGGGCTATATCCGTTGTTTTAAGTGACTGTGGAATTTCACCCATGTCCAAGCTCCTCCTCCATAGTGTACTTAGGGCACGCGAGAGGGGTTTCTTGCAGTTCTTAATGAAAACAGAGTTCACGAGTCTGGGCCCGGGCTGAGTGCATAGGCATGTTGTCAATGGCTTTTTCGAAATCTATCGGAGTTAGGGTAATGTCGGAAATCTGGCATACATTTATAGAGTTTTGAGGCTCATTCATGAAGAAATCATTTGGGTCGTCGATCCTCAGACCGATTAGTGGTTCACTAAACACAGAGTCGTATTGGGATTTCAATATTTCACTCATTTCCTTGTTGTCGTCTGTGTAAGTCCCATCCTGTCTGAGTAAGGGCCCGATACTAGATGTGGTATTTGCCTTGTTTTTGGCATATGAAAAGAAATATTTTGAATTTCTTTAAATTTCACTAATAGCTTTAAGCTCCTCCTGCCTCTCCTGGTTCCTGTAAGAGTCATTTAGCTTAAGTTCGATAGTTTCCACTTCCCTGGTCAGCGCCTCCCTTCGTGTATCAGATATTCTAGCACTCCTGAGGAGCTCTGTGACTCCGTCGTCTTCTGTAGAGGGAGCGTCTTTTTCTCTCCAGTTTACTCCTGCTCTTCTTCTTTCTTAGGGGAATATGCCTAGAACATGCTTCGGCTACCAGGCAGTTAATCCTTTCAAGGCACTGGTTTGGGTCCATGTCATTTAAGACATCTTCCCAACATGTTTCGTGTAGGACATGGTTTACCTGGTCCCAGTTGATGTATAGTATAGTAGTAGTAGCAACAGTATAGTAGTAGTAGTAACAGTATAGTAGTAGCAGCAGCAGTATAGTAGTAGTAGTAGCAGTATAGTAGTAGTAGTAGTATAGTAGTAGTAGTAGCAGTATAGTAGTAGCAGTATAGTAGTAGCAGTAGTAGCATTATAGTAGTAGTAGCAGCAGTATAGCAGTAGTAGTAGCAGCAGTATAGTAGTAGTAGTAGCAGTATAGTAGTAGCAGCAGTATAGTAGTAGCAGCAGTATAGTAGTAGTAGCAGCAGTATAGTAGTAGTAGCAGCAGTATAGTAGTAGTAGCAGCAGTATAGTAGTAGTAGCAGTATAGTAGTAGTAGCAGTATAGTAGTAGTAGTAGCAGTATAGAAGTAGCAGTATAGTAGTAGTAGCAGTATAGTAGTAGTAGTAGTAGCAGAAGTATAGTAGTAACATTATAGTAGTAGTAACATTGTAGTAGTAGTAGTAACAGTATAGTAGTAGTAGTAACAGTATAGTAGTAGTAGTAACAGTATAGTAGTAGTAGTAGTAACAGTATAGTAGTAGTAGTAACAGTATAGTAGTAGTAGTAACAGCATAGTAGTAGTAGGAACAGTATAGTAGTAGTAGTAACAGTATAGTAGTAGTAGTAACAGTATAGTAGTAGTAGTAACAGTATAGTAGTAGTAGTAACAGTATAGTAGTAGTAGTAACAGTATAGTAGTAGTAGTAGTAACAGTATAGTAGTAGTAGTAACAGTATAGTAGTAGTAGTAACAGTATAGTAGTAGTAGTAACAGTATAGTAGTAGTAGTAACAGTATAGTAGTAGTAGTAACAGTATAGTAGTAGTAGGAACAGTTATAGTTAGTAGTAACAGTATAGTAGTAGTAGTAACAGTATAGTAGTAGTAGTAACAGTATAGTAGTAGTAGTGACAGTATAGTAGTAGTAGTGACAGTATAGTAGTAGTAGTAACAGTATAGTAGTAGTAGTAACCGTATAATAGTATTAGTATCAGTATAGTAGTAGTAGTAACAGTATAGTAGTAGTAGTAACAGTATAGTAGTAGTAGTAACAGTATAGTAGTAGTAGTAACAGTATAGTAGTAGTAGTAACAGTATAGTGGTAGCAGCAGCAGTATAGTAGTAGTAGTAGTAGCAGTATAGTAGTAGTAGTAGCAGTATAGTAGTAGTAGCAGCAGTATAGTAGTAGTAGTAACAGTATAGTAGTAGTAGTAGTAGTAACAGTATAGTAGTAGTAGCAACAGTATAGTAGTAGTAGTAACAGTATAGTAGTGGTAGTAACAGTATAGTAGTAGTAACAGTATAATAGTAGTAACAGTATAGTAGCAGTAGTAACAGTATAGTAGTAGTAGTAACAGTATAGTAGTAGTAGTAACAGTATAGTAGTAGTAGTAACAGTATAGTAGTAGTAACAGTATAGTAGTAGTAGTAACAGTATAGTAGTAGTAACAGTATAGTGGTAGCAGCAGCAGTATAGTAGTAGCAGTATAGTAGTAGTAGTAACTGTATAGTAGTAGTAGTAACAGTATAGTAGTAGTAGTAGCGTATATAGTAGTAGTAGCAGTATAGTAGTAGTAGTAACTGTATAGTAGTAGTAGTAGGTTAGTAGTTGTAGTACAGTATAGTAGTGTAGTAGCTGTATAGTAGTAGTAGTAACTGTTTGAGTAGTTTCAGTTATAGTAGTAGTAGTAGCATAAGTAGTAGTAGTAACTGTATAGTAGTAGTATATTGTATAGTTAGTAGCAGTATAGTAGTAGTAGTAACTGTATAGTAGTAGTAGTAACAGTATAGTAGTAGTAGTAGCAGTATAGTAGTAGTAGTAACTGTATAGTAGTAGTAGTAACAGTATAGTAGTAGTAGTAACAGTATAGTAGTAGTAGTAACTGTATAGTAGTAGTAGTAATAGTATAGTAGTAGTAGTTAAGCAGTATAGTTTGTAGTAGTAACAGTATAGTAGTAGTAGTAACAGTATTTGTAGTAGTAGCTAACAGTATAGTAGTAGTAGTAGCAGTATAGTAGTAGTAGTAGCAGTATAGTAGTAAATTAGTTGTAACAGTATAGATAGTAGTAGTAACAGTTTGTAGTAGTTGTAGTAGCAGTATAGTAGTAGTGTAGCAGTATAGTAGTAGTAGGCAGTATAGTAGTTTAAAGTAACAGTATAGTAGTAGTAGTAGTAACTGTATTTGTAGTAGTAGTAACAGTAATAGTAGTAGTACAGTATAGTAGTAGTAGTAGCAGTATAGTAGTAGTAGTAACTGTATAGTAGTAGTAGTAGTAACAGTATAGTAGTAGTAGTAGTAACAGTATAGTAGTAGTAGTAACAGTTATAGTAGTAGTAACAAATATAGTAGTAGTATAAAGTATAGTGGTAGCAGCAGCAGTATAGTAGTAGTAGTAGAGCAGTATAGTGTAGTAGTAGCAGTATAGTAGTAGTAACAGTATAGTAGTAGTAACAGTATAGTAGGTAGTAACAGTATAGTAGTAGTAGTTAGTAGTAGTAACAGTATGTAGTAGTAGTAAGCAGTATAGTAGTAGTAGTACAGTATAGTAGTAGTATACAGTATAGTAGTGTAGTAACAGTATAGTAGTAGTAACAGTTAGTAGTAGTAGTAACAGTATAGTAGTAGTAGTAACAGTATAGTAGTAGTAGTAACAGTATAGTAGTAGTAACAGTATAGTAGTAGTAGTAAGTAACTTAGTAGTAGTAGTAACAGTATAGTAGTAGTAGTAACAGTATAGTAGTAGTAGTAACAGTATAGTAGTAGAAAATAGTAGTAGTAACAGTTAGTAGTAGTTAACAGTATAGTTATAGTAGTAGTAGAGTAAGTAGTTAGTAGTAACAGTATAGTAGTAGTAGTAATACAGTTTTAGTAAAATTTGTAGTAGACAGTTAGTAGTAGTAGTAACAGTATAGTAGTAGTAACCCGATATAGTAGTAGCAATAGTAACAGTATAGTGGTAGCAGCAGCAGTATAGTAGTAGTAGTAGTAGCAGTATAGTAGTAGTAGTAGCAGTATAGTAGTAGTAGTACAGTATAGTAGTAGTAGTAACAGTATAGTAGTAGTAGTAACAGTATAGTAGTAGTAGTAACAGTATAGTAGTAGTAGTAACTGTATAGTAGTAGTAGTAACAGTTATAGTAGTAGTAACAGATAGTAGTGTAACAGTATAGTAGTAGTAGTAACAGTATAGTAGTAGTAGCAGTATAGTAGTAGTAGCAGCAGTATAGTAGTAGCAGCAGCAGTATAGTAGTAGTAGTATAGAACAGTATAGTAGTAGTAGTAGCAGTTATATAGTAGGTTTGTAGTAACTGTATAGTAGTAGTAGTACTGTATAGTAGTAGTAGTAGCAGTATAGTAGTAGTAACAGTATAGTAGTAGTGAGTAAAGTATGTATGTAGTAGTAAGCAGTATAGTAGTAAATAACAGTATAGTAGTTTGCAGTAATAGTGTAAAAGTTAGTAGTAGTAGTAACAGTATAGTAGTAGTAGTAGCAGTATAGTAGTAGTAGTAGCAGTATAGTAGTAGTAGCAGCAGTATAGTAGTAGTAGCAGCAGTATAGTAGTAGTAGTAGCAGTATAGTAGTAGTAGAGCAGTATTAGTATAGTAGTAAGCAGTATAGTAGTAGTAGCAGTATAGTAGTAGTAGCAGCGTTATAGTAGTGTAGTAACAGTATAGTAGTAGTAAATAGCAGTATAGTAGTGTAGTATAGTCAGTATAGTAGTAGTAGTAGGCAGTATAGTAGTAGTAGTAGCAGTATAGTACTAGTAGTAACAGTATAGTAGTAGTAAGAGTAGTATTTGTAGTAGTAGAACAGTATTTGTAGTAGTAGTTCAGATTATAGTAGTTAGTAGTTAGCAGTATAAATAGTTAGTAGCAGCATATAGTAGTAGTAGCGCAGTATAGTAGTAGTAGCAGCAGTATAGTAGTAGTAGCAGCAGTATTTGTATAGTAGTAACAGTATTAGTAGTAGTAGTGACAGTATAGTAGTAGCAGCAGCAGTATAGTAGTAGTAGCCAGTATAGTAGTAGTAGTACAGTATAGTATAGTAGTAGTGTAGTATAGTAGTAGTACAGTATAGTAGTAAGTTAGTGTTTCAGTATATAGTAGTAGCAGTATAGTAGTAGTAGAGCAGTATAATGTAGTAGTAGCAATAGTTATAGTAGTAGTAGCAGTATAGTAGTAGTATAGCAGTAAATAGTAGTACCAGTATATAGTAACAGTGTACAGTATAGTAGCAGTGTTAGTAGTGTAGTAACAGTATATAGTAGACGTATAGTAGTAGCCCGTTTAGTAGTAGTACAGTATAGTAGTAGTAGCAGTATAGTAGTAGTAGCAGTATATAGTAGTATACAGTATGTATAGTATAGTAGCAGTATAGTAGTAGCAGTAAATAGCAGTAGTAGTAGTAGTAGTACAGTATAGTAGTAGTAGCATATAGTAGTAGTAGTAGCGTATAGTAGTATAGTAACGTATATAGCAGCAATGTAATAGTAGAGCAGTATAGTAGGGAGTAACAGATATAGTGTAAGCAAACAATTAAATGTACAGTATAACAGTAGTATTAGCAATGCAGTATGTTGTATAGCTCACTATAATACATAGTTAGTAACAGAATAGTAGTGTAGAGTTCTACAGTTCAATAGTAGTAACATTTTAAGTAGTAGTAGTAACAATTAGTAGTACAATATATGTGTTAGCAGTTATTAATAGTATATACATATATGGTAGTAGTAGCAGCAATATGTAGTAGTGAGCAGCTTCGATCTACAAATTCAATACATGCCCCATTATATAAATATCTAGTAACTGATTGTCAGTGTTGTATATACTAAATACATATGTCACTCGCGTACTAGTGGTTCGTGATAGTTTGCTTCATATCCAGTTGGTCAGGTACCCAATGTCTTACAGTAACATGTTTCGTTTTGCGGTTAGTAACATGTATGTCATGTATCTGTTTCAGGTAATTCTACCAAGTATACATCATGCGTAGCCTTATTAGTAGACATATGTCGTTATTACAGTTCTGTAAGTCTGTTTCATGTATAGTTTGTTTTTACACTATTCTCGTTTTTGATTCACTTTATTCTAGGTATCTTAATGTCTCTATTTGCTAATAAGTTACTGAAATAATGTCTGAAGTACAGAAGGTTTACTGAGCCATTCTAAAGTCATAGAAGGTTTTGACAGCCTACATTTGAAGTCCATGTACTGTTAATGGTAGCTGGTACCCTCCAGAACATTGTATGATATGTATCGTATTATTATGCAGCTGTATCCTAATGTGTAAATATCTGTATTCAACTATAGTGCTGTCGAAGTATTAGTCAGTATTCAGTAACATAGTAGTGAAGTTCATGAGTTATAGTATTATAGCAGCTGTACTGTTTATTCACATATTCAGGTTATGCATTGCATGTCTGTAGTTCACTAATAGTTACTGAAGCCTGACATGTTGAAGTCACTAGTTAAGGTTATGACAGCCTGACATGTTGAAGTTCACTAGTTAAGGTCTGACAGCCTGACATGTCTTGAAGTCATAGTTAAGGTTACTGACAGCCGAATGTGTGAAGTTCACTAGTCAAGGTTACTGACTGCTGACATGTTGAAGTTCACTAGTTAAGGTTACTGACAGCCTGACATGTCAGAAGTCCACTAGTCAAGGTTACTGACAGCCTGACATGTGTGAAGTTCACTAGTTAAGGTTACTGACAGCCTGACATGTGTGAAGTTCACTAGTTAAGGTTACTGACAGCCTGACATGTGTGAAGTTCACTAGTTAAGGTTACCGACAGCCTGACATGTGTGAAGTTCACTAGTTAAGGTTACTGACAGCCTGACATGTGTGAAGTTCACTAGTTAAGGTTACTGACAGCCTGACATGTGTGAAGTTCACTAGTTAAGGTTACTGACAGCCTGAAATGTGTGAAGTTCACTAGTTAAGGTTACTGACAGCCTGACATGTGAAGTTCACTAGTTGAGGTTACTGACAGCCTGACATGTGTGAAGTTCACTAGTTAAGGTTACTGACAGCCTGACATGTGTGAAGTTCACTAGTTGAGGTTACTGACAGCCTGACATGTGTGAAGTTCACTAGTTAAGGTTACTGACAGCCTGACATGTGTGAAGTTCACTAGTTAAGGTTACTGACAGCCTGACATGTGTGAAATTCACTAGTTAAGGTTATTGACAGCCTGACATGTCTGAAGTTCACTGATGTTACTGACAGCCTGACATGTGTGAAGTTCACTAGTTAAGGTTACTGACAGCCTGACATGTGTGAAGTTCACTAGTTAAGGTTACTGACAGCCTGAAATGTGTGAAGTTCACTAGTTAAGGTTACTGACAGCCTGACATGTGTGAAGTTCACTAGTTGAGGTTACTGACAGCCTGACATGTGTGAAGTTCACTAGTTAAGGTTACTGACAGCCTGACATGTGTGAAGTTCACTAGTTGAGGTTACTGACAGCCTGACATGTGTGAAGTTCACTAGTTAAGGTTACTGACAGCCTGACATGTGTGAAGTTCACTAGTTAAGGTTACTGACAGCCTGACATGTGTGAAATTCACTAGTTAAGGTTATTGACAGCCTGACATGTCTGAAGTTCACTGATGTTACTGACAGCCTGACATGTGTGAAGTTCACTAGTTAAGGTTACTGACAGCCTGAAGTTCGCCAGTTAAGGTTACTGACAGCCTGGCAAGGATCTTGTGAATTATGACTTTAAAATAATCTACTCAGCTCATTATGCTCGTCTCAACTGATCTTTGTCTCGGCTTATGAATGACTCGTTAATCTGTGTTAATTACCTTTAACAAAATTAAGAGGTAATTGGTATGTTAAAGATAATTGTTAAAATTCGCACGTTTAAGAAAATTAGCATATAAAAGGCACTTTTTATTAAGGTAATTCGTTTTTTAAAGCTTTTTAGCTGTTTTAGGGTAATAACATTATGCCCGCACATGCAGCTTACAATGGGAGGTAATCGGGTTTGATCCGAGGAAAGAGGAGACTATTTCCAATTAGTTAAATCAACAGCCCTTCACTTTGATAAGTGCATCTCTCCCCTTCCCCTTTCTCCCACTCCCTCTTGAAGTACTGTACCACTGGAAGTACATTTTGTTCACTGGTAATGTACTGCGGTATACCAGACGGCTATGTTGCAAAGTATGTTGCGGCAGTGTTATGCGGTGCGAGGAGGCAACTCAACATTCATCACAACAACATGACGCCATGACTTGATTTTTCAAGGTTGTCGCCTCGCATGATGGCGTTCTTGCTGCGGGTGAACCAACATGGAGACCAGTGTACAGTCATGGAGACCAGTGTACAGTCGTGGAGACCAGTGTACAGTCGGAGTCCATGGTACAGTCGTGGAGACCAGTGTACAGCCGTGGTGAACAGTGTATAGTCGTGGAGACCAGTGTACAGGTCGTGGAGACCAGTGTACAGTCGTGGAGACCAGTGCACATTTCGGCCTCAGTGACCCTCTTCAGTAGATAATGGTGGAGGAAGCTGTAGATATATGCAGGCTCACGTGAGACCAGGCGGGCGGTGTGGAGTGACCTGATCGTCCACTCTTCTTCCCTGTGTTGGACTGAAGAAGTCACTGGCTGGCGAAACGTTTCCTCAGTAAAGATACCCAAGTGTTTCATTCTTCAATTTATTGGTTCTCTGAACCATTTCTCTACAAACCTGCCGAAATTCTTTCAGCAGACTGTGAACAAGAAGGACTCAGTTGTCAACATGAAGAAAGGAGAGGAAACAACGTTTCTGTACAAGACGGACCAAAAGGTTTAAAGTTTCCATTTTCTTTTCTATCGATGTGTTGCTTCCAAAGTGTGGTGGTATGACTGGGGCCTAAGATGCCATTCCGTCACCTCGTGACGCTACGGTACGACACTGAACGACCTCGCCTCTATGGGTAACAATTTGGTATCCTCGGCAGACTAAGCACAGGAGCCGTGGTCATCCAAAACCAAGCACATTAATTAGTGAAAACACGAGACCTACTGAACGACACCAGCACGTATACAAGACTTACTGAACGACACCAGAACGTATACAAGACCTATTGAACGACACCAGCACGTATACAAGACCTACTGAACGACACCAACACGTATACAAGACCTACTGAACGATCCCGCACTGACACACGAGACCTACTGAACGACCTCGCACGTAAACAAGATCTACTGAACGACACTAGAATGCATACAAGGCCTACTGAATGACACCGGCATGTATACATCAGGTCACTGTGCAGTAACGAGACTAGGAAAAGTTTTCCAGTTTACGGAATCACTGACTCGGCACGCTGACGCGCACGCCAGGGTGCATATCACCTGCTCTCCCTACTGTGCCAACACATGGACACCATCATTAATACTTCATGGTACGTATAGTTAGTTGGTTTAAAAGGAGTTTTCTCCTCCCGATGACTGCACGAGTAGTGATGTGGAATGATTAGCAGAGTTTGGTTCAGTGATGTATGTTGCTGCTGCAGTTGCTTGCGGGAACCAACGCCCAAGCGTTCGTCTCGGCCTGGTGAAAATACTGTGTTATTAAACTTAATGGTAGTACTTAGATACTTCCCAATTTGTGGTAGTGCGGAGGAACTTAGTCAGCGCTTTAGCTACATTTTGTTCTATATACAGTACGAAGATTCCACCTAAAATATTTTCAATAACTCCTAATAGAAGTCACCGTGTATTTGTTGACTGTGTCTCGACTGCATTCATGTGTTAATATTACTGGTGTACACGTTGAAGATTTTCTGTAAATAAAAGGCTATCCTAGTATTTTTTATCCTCCTATTTCCACACTTTTGCGACACCTTTTTTTATAGGTCATGTTTACCGCGTACTAGCCTTAAAGAACTTTTCATTCTGCCATAGTGTCTTTGTATCATCAAGACACGAGATACTAGCCCAGAATCAACTATAACATTCACTTTAGAAAAGGGAAGAGACAAACTCCTACCATTTCTCTGTTAATCCACATGGGAGGAGACACACTCCTCTCTTTTTCAAGACTACAGAAAAAAATAAACACAAGAATTACTAAGTACACTTCTATTCCCATCATAACAGGATCAACAGACGCTGCGATACGACTGTTTTTCTCTGAGCTTTAAGAATTTCCTGCACACAAAACCTAGAAGGATGTACATTGGTTCAGCAGGGCTTTCAAGTGGTTCACTTAACATAACACTAACTGAAGGAAGAGCTACGTGCATTCTTAACAAGAGCAACATAGCAACACAACAGTCCCGTCCATCGAATTCATTGTTTTACCGGGCGGTTCTATAATATTACCACTGACGACTCCACCACCATTTAATGATAAACAAGAGTATAAACAAGAGTAAATACATAGACAACTGCGCTACCAAGGTGGAGATCAATGGTATGAAATGCCGACACGATGGAAAAATAGACAAATGCAGTCAAAGGGTCGCTTTATTTTGCATTTGTGTATTTTTCCATGCGCTAACAAGACTGGTGTCTTGTTAGCGTGTCTTGTTAGGTAGGTGAAACATCATGGACACTCACCCTAAGGGTTTGCGAACACAAACACGCCCGAAACACTGACAATGTACACCATACAACAACACACAAACACATCAAAATTTAACGACGCTAAGCAGATAATTCGCGGAAATTGCTCAGACGCATGTGCTTACAAGCTGTAATAACAGCAACCAACACTTTACCATTGAAGTCCAGCAGCTATAGTGTAGCCAAAACCCTGCTGGCCAAACCTCCGCTACACAACAGTAACACCAACATTATATGATACTAAGTTATGGCAAGAAGCACTGCAGGAGCCTGACCACCCCACCCCCCGGCAGGTAATAGCAACACTTCTATTATGTTAGTTGAGTGACAGTATTGGTCGAGTGACAGTATAAACTGAGTGACACAATTAAAGGGCAGAATTAGTTGAGGGACAGAATTAGCTGACACGTGATCAAACATCAACAATAAAAGACCATGAAATTTACAGAGATTTACTGAGGCTTTACTGAAGGTCTGGAGTCACAGTGACTTACAAACACCACCAACAGCAACAGCAAGAAAACCAAAACAACAACAAAAACAGCAACAGCAACAGCAGCCGCCGCCGCCACCACCACAACAACCACACAACCACCATCACAACCACAACAACCACCACCACAACCACCACAACCACCATCACAACCACCATCACAACCACCACAACAACCACCACATCACAACCACCACAACAACCATCACAACCACCACAACCACCACAACCACAACAACCACAACCACCACAACAACCACCACCACCACCAAACACAACAATCACCACAACAACAACAACCACCACAACCACCACCACACCACAACAACCACCACAACAACCACAACAACCACCATAACCACAACCACCACAACAACCACCACAACAACCACAAAAACCACCACAACACCACACAACCACAACCACCACAACAACCACCACAACCACA
>NC_069400.1:74445993-74568493 GCF_026875155.1 Cherax quadricarinatus | reverse complement strand
TGAACAATAGATTAAAACATCTCATTGGTCAAAAGAGAGGCATATATAGGCGTATCAAAAGAGGGGATGGGCAGTTAAGAAATCAATACATTCAATTAAAGAGAGAAAACAAGGAATAAGAAAAGCAAAAGGATTATGAGGCTAAGGTCGCAAGGGATTCGAAGACTAACCCAAAGGGGTTCTTTCAGGTATACAGAAGTAAGATTAGGGACAAGATAGGCCCACTGAAGAGTAACTCAGGTCAGATCGCTGACAGTGATAGGGATATGTGTGAAATTTTCAATTCTTACTTCCTCTCAGTTTTTACTCAGGAAGATACTAGCGAAATTCCAGAAATAATAAATTATGTAGAACAGAACGATAATAAACTATGCACGATTGCAGTTACTAGTGACATGGTCCTCAGACAAATAGAGAAATTAAAACCTAACAAATCCCCAGGTCCTGGTGAATTGTTTGCAAGGGTGTTAAAGGAATGTAAAGAGGAACTTTGCAAACCTTTGGCTAATCTTTTCAACATATCACTATAAACTGGCATAGTGCCAGATAAGTGGAAATTGGCAAATGTAATACCTATTTACAAGGCAGGTGACAGGTCCTTAGCTTCGAACTATAGACCAGTATAGACCATAGTGGGAAATTTTATAGAATCAATAATTGCCGAGGCAATTCGTAGCCATCTTGTTAGGCATAAATTGACAAATGAATCTCAACACGGTTTTACTAGGGGGCGTTCCTGTCTTACTAATTTACTAACTTTTTTCGCTAAGGTGTTTGAGGAGGTAGATCATGGTAATGAATATGATATTGTGTATATGGACTTCAGTAAGGCTTTCGATAGAGTTCCACATCAGAGACTTTTCAGGAAACTTAAGGCACACGGAATAGGAGAAATTTTTTCCTGGGTAGAGGCGTGGTTGACAAATAGGCAGCAAAGAGTTTGCATAAATGAGGAGAAATCAGAATGGGGGCACGTCACAAGCAGTGTTCCACAGGGGTCAGTGTTGGGCCCCTTGTTGTTCACAATTTACATAAACGATATAGATGAGGGAATAAATAGCGACATAAGCAAATTTGCTGATGACACCAAAATAGGCCGTCCAATTCATTCTATTGAGGACACTAGAGCACTCCAGGATGATTTGAATAGACTGGTGCAGTGGTCGGAGAAGTGGCAGATGCAGTTTAACATAGACAAAGGCAAAGTTCTAAATGTTGGACAGGACAATAACCATGCCACATATAAACTAAATAATGTAGATCTTAATATTATGGATTGTGAAAAGGATTTAGGAGTTCTGGTTAGCAGTAATCTGAAACCAAGATAACAGTGCATAAGTGTTCGCAATAAAGCTAAGAGAATCCTTGGCTTCATATCAAGAAGTGTAAATAATAGAAGTCTTCAGGTTGTTCTTCAACTCTATATATCCTTGGTTAGGCCTCATTTAGATTATGCTGCACAGCTCTGGTCACCATATTACAGAATGGATATAAATGCACTGGAAAACGTACAGAGGAGGATGACAAAGCTGATCCCATGTATCAAAAATCTTCCCTATGAGGATAGACTGAGGGCCCTGAATCTGCACTCTTTAGAAAGGCGTAGAATTATGGGGGATATGATTGAGGTGTATAAATGAACAACAGGAATAAATAAAGGGATGTAAATAGCGTGCTGAAAATATTTAGCCAAGACAGGACTCGCAGCAATAGCTTCAAGTTGGAAAAGTTCAGATTCAGGAAGGATGTAGGAAAGCACTGGTTTGGTAATAGAGTTGTGGATGAATGGAACAAACTCCCGAGTACCGTCATAGACGCTAAGACGTTGTGTAGTTTTAATAATAGGTTGGATAAATGCATGAGTGGGTGTGGGTGGGTGTGAGCTGGACCTGACTAGTTTGGGCTACCAGGTCTGGTGCCGTGCCCCTTCCTTAAGTGGAAATGACCTGACTAGGTGGTCATTGTTCTAGGCCGGGGGGTGGCATGGACCTGCTTCGCATGGGTCAGTAGGCCTGTTGCAGTGTTCTTTCTTTATGTTCTTATGTTAAACTCCAGGAGCCATTTGTCGGACCAGACTTGTAGTCTGTCCAGCTCCCCTTGTAATCTTAGCTGATTCTCACCCTTTTTTATTCTTCTCATCAGTTTCGTATCAGCTAACAGTGACACTTCTGAATCATGTCATTCACGTATTCAAGAAACAGCACCAGACTTAGGACTGACCCTTGTGGAACCCCACTCGACACATGAGCTCACTCTGACACTTCATCACGTACAAACTCTCGTTGTTTCCTTCATGTTAGATATTCTGTGATGCATTGCAGTACTTTCCCTATTATTCCTGCCTGCTCCTATAATTTTTGTACCATTCTCTTGTGTGGGGCTGTGTCAGAAGCCTTCTTGCAGTCCAAAATGATGCAGTCTACCCATCCCTCTCTCTCTCCTGTCTTACTTCTGCTGCCTTATCGTAGAACTCGAGTAGATTTGTGACACAGGATATCCCATCTCTGAAGCCGTGCTGACTGTCATGTATGAGCCCAATCCTTTCAATGTGTTCCACCTCTCTTCTCCTGATAATTTTTTTCATGACTTTACATACTACACAAGTCAGAGGCAATAGTCTGTAGTTTAACGCTGCCTGTCTGTCTGTCTCCTTTCTTAAAAATTGTGTGTGTGTTTCGGGGGTGGGGGGTGGTGTGTACGTACGTACGTACTCGCCTGTCAGTTCCTCTCAGTATTTCGTACGTCATCTCTCTCACCAAGTCTTCCTGTCCTCTAGTGTCGTCAGCTTGAGTTCCCTTAACTTTTCCTCATTGGACATACCTCTTAGCTCCTGGACTAGTCTTATTGCGAATCTCTCCACTTTCTTTAACTTCATGACATACGTGACTAGGTACGGGTTTCATAGTGGTGCTGCACTCTCCAGTACGGGCCTGACTTACACGATGTACAGTGTCGTGAATGACTCCTTACTTAGATGTCCGAAGCCAGTCAAACGAGAATTTGCTGCAGCAGTTATTCGACTGATGTGCGTCTCAGGTGATAGACTAGGTATAATACTCACCCCAAGGGAGGTTTGCCTCCCGAGCCTGTGCTCAGTCTGCGGTCTTCTTTGTTCTTCCCTAAGTTTCATAAGTGTGTGTATGAGTGAATGTGTATGTATGTGTATGTGTGTGTGTGTGTGTGTGTGTGTGTGTGTGTGTGTGTGTGTGTGTGTGTGTGTGTGTTTGTGTACACAATCACTCCATCAACCTTCATCAAGGTTGAGGGACTGCTTACACAAGTCTCATTTCACTACTACACCTACTGCCTTTGTATTTGACTGAAGAAGCCTACTGTGTAGGCGAAACGTTTGAACACTAAAGATACACACTGTTGCACATGTGTCTTAATCATCAATCTGTCGGTACAAAATACCGACAGATTGATTTTCAACATAGCACTTAAACAGTTTTTGTTTGAAGGTATTGATACCAACTCAGTCCATGAAGAATAAGATATGTAAACACAGGATACCACTGGTCACAGTCCACTCCAGGTAGTTGGCACTGGCACTCTGCCAGTAGCTCCTTAACCATCGTGCACCCAAAGCACAGCGTTGAGAAGTATAACTGATCGTTTGCGCTGCTGCTGACAGTGGAGGTGCAAAATGCAATTGCAATAATGCTGTTGCAGTTGACATAGTTGAAGCCCTTGGCTTCCTGCCACTTCCATAAAGGTAGTTGAAGCCCTTGGCTTCCAGCCACTTCCATAAAGGTAGTTGAAGCCCTTGGCTTCCAGCCACTTCCATAAAGGTAGTTGAAGCCCTTGGGTTTCAGCCACTTCCATAAAGGTAGTTGAAGCCCTTGGCTTCCAGCCACTTCCATAAAGGTAGTTGAAGCCCTTGGCTTCCAGCCACTTCCATAAAGGTAGTTGAAGCCCTTGGGTTTCAGCCACTTCCATAAAGGTAGTTGAAGCCCTTGGCTTTCAGCCACTTCCATAAAGGTAGTTGAAGCCTTTGGCTTCGATCTATTTCTGTCTTCCCTAACAAATACTCGTGCAACCTATAAATAGCTCATATGAGTTCAATTATTTTTTTTCCTTTGTTCTTTTCCCGTGTAATCCTCCTTTACCATTTCCTATTCCTATTCTCTGCTACTTTCATCAAGTTTCTCTCTCTCTCTCTCTCTCTCTCTCTCTCTCTCTCTCTCTCTCTCTCTCTCTCTCTCTCTCTCTCTCTTTTCAAGTCTCTCCTTCCTCCATCTCATTCTTCTCCATCTATTTCTATATTACCCCTTTACCTTTGATATACCTTTGAAGGGTTTTGAGAGTTTATCGACACTCGTCTGGTGCTTGCCTTGTCAAAAAGGCTGTTGCTGCTGGAGGCCCGCTGCCCCACATATCCATCACAGCCTGGTTGATCTGGCACCTGGTGAAGATACTTGTCCAGTTTCCTCTTGAAGACTTCTACACTTGTGCCAGCCATGCTTCTGATATCTTCTGGTAAGATCCTCTCTATCCCATCTTCTCCATCTCACCATCCTCATCTCTCCGTCATCCTTATCTCTCCATCCTCATTTCTCCCTCATCCCCATCTATTTCTTTAACCTCATCTCTCTCTCTAATCCCATATCTCTCTAATCCTATCTCTAATTCCATCTCTCCCATTACATGTCTGGCCCACTTCCCCATCACCCTTACCCTCCCCATCAATTTTACCATCCTTCCCCTCATCTTCCCATCACCAACACTTTCCCATCACCAACACTTTCCCATCACCCTCACCCTTCCATCACCCTCACCCTTCCATCACCCTCACCCTTCCATCACCCTCACCCTCCCATCACCCTCCCCATCACTAAGCTTCGACCACTGCATCTCTCACTACCTGACTCAAAACCCATTATGAACATAATAAATTTAATACTGTGTTGAGATTACCATAACAAGAGTATCCCTGGCAGCGTCAGTTATCCCTGGACGCCTCTTGTGTACGCACACGCGATACGCACGCTCCCTGTGGGAGAGATGCGCGACTCTCCAAGTGTATGATACGCATACATGTGTATGATACACGCTTTATATGGGCAAGATACACATGTACATGATACACTCCATGTAAACACTACCGTCTACATGTGTACACTCCACACAGGCACGATACATAATACACATGTTGATACATACATGTGAACGATACACGCACAGCATGTGTTATACCATGTGCATGATATACTCTACATGTACGACATATTCCGTGTGCTGAAGACCCCATGTGCATGATACACACCATGTACACAATTCATATACTCCATGTATTGTTACACTTGTAAAGATACATGTGTAAATGTTGACATGTGTAGATGCATGTATAAAACGCACACCTTGTGCATGATGCGCACACCACATGAGCAACATACGCGCGTACCATCACCAAGGATACGCACGTGTCCAGTCATAGAACTAGGCCTAAGTGCAAATCCTAGAAGCTGCTCCTAACGAGTCTTAAGATTCAAGGTAGACCTTGATAAGGTCCAGGGGATGAGGGTGTCGGAGGAGTAGGAGGAGGAGGGAGGGAGGGAGGGGAAAGATCCCTGGGGAAAGGAAGGGTTTAAGGAAGGAGTTGAATGAATTGTCCCGGGGAGGGAGGACTGGAGATAGGATGGTAGGGAGGGGATGGAAGGAACCCAAGACGGGGGGAATTAAGCGTAAGATTCTTTCAAGTAATCATTATGCTTTACCCATGTTAAATTATGATCATCTAGCACCATTCTAACGGGTGGGGTTAGAAACCCTGGTGAGCGAGTTGTAAAGTCCGTGCCAGTGCGTATGCCACTCGCCATGGGATCTTACCCCAGCCGTTCCGTGGTTTGTTTGCAGTCATGTTGTAATAATGTTGGTAGAATTACCGACAATATGTAAAGTAAAAGGACACAAGTGCAACTAATGTGACATTTTTAATGTGGCAACGTTTCGCTTTTTTATTGTGGCAACGTTACGCTTTGTCAAGCCGTAACGGCTTGACAAAGCTCCTGGAGAGTGAAACGTTGCCACAAGAAAAATGTCACATTAGTTATATTTGTGTCCTTTAACTTTGCAATCATGTTATTACGATTTCATGAGTAGAGAACACTAGTCTGTATTGTGCAACGTTACCCATTATGCCTCAGGAACTCATTCCTTCAGTGTGTTCTACTGGAGATGCTGCTACACGTCAGTAAGAGTTGTACCACCACAGAGGATTGCTATGTTATCAACTTATACTGTAATGGAAGTATCTAGGAAAAGTAGGAAGATGTGAAACATGAAGAGAAAAAAAGGAAGGGGGCCAAGGAACGACACCTGTGGTACACCACGCCATGTACGTATTCGTAACCACATTCCCAAGTAGACATCAAATGAACGGTCTTTAAGGGTGACTGCCAATTATCCTAAGGGTTACCCTGTGAATCCAAAATGAGCTAGACTCTGCAATATCACTAAATGCAGAGCAGAGTCGAATGCGCTTTGCAAATCAGTCAATGAACCCAGAACTTCATGTGAATCATAGGCACTGCGAACTTCATGGTCCTAGAGTGGAACAGCATGTACTGGACTCCGAGCTTGTCAGAGGCAGAAAATGAGATGTGGGAAGAAAATTGATTCAACTCACCAATTAAATTAGACTTTGACCAGGAACTCTAAGAGTTTTCGCTAAACCAAGTAAAAGACAAATGAGATGGTATAATGCAATGGACGAAGGCATCTTTGCCTGTTTTTTTTAATTGACGGCAGTGCTGCAGAAAATATGCTTGATGCCCAGCTGCCGTTAAAGATCTCTAGTATAGGATCAGGAATATTCTGTGCGAGATGTGATGAAAAGAAAGGTATTTTACATCAACTCAAGAACCTGAACTCAACTGTTCCTTGACACGAAGGTGCTAATTCAAGCTTTTGGTGGGTGACGGCTTGCACCAAGCACTCATAAGGACAGCCCAGAAGGTGGCTTTGTGTTTAGGGCACGAGAACATGTAGACAGTGGTGAAATAGGTTTGCCCAGTCTACGGGATAAAAGGTGCCTTGTTCATCAAGGGTTATTAGGTATGTAGGCCTTGTACAGCTACCTAACACGAATTTAAAGATCATCCAGGTATGACCAGCTGAATTTGTAAAAGACAGGGAGGAGCAGAATGAATCCCACGACACAAGATGAAATAAGAACAGCGTTCACCAGAAAGCTGCATCATGACAGTGATGTAAGAGTCTAGTCGCCTGTGATGATGGTCTTCGCCAATGTGAATATGCTAGTCTTCGAGGATAAACAGATCGTTTATACTCTTCTAACCACACAGATAATGTATGTGTTGGAATGAAGTAGTTGTAAGGCGAGAAGATTGCTTACCTGCTGTTACTAATGTTGACTCAAAGCTTAAAACCTGTTCATGTATATACTAAGAACATGGAAGGAATAAATTTGAGGACGCACTGAGGTTGGTGGGGGAGCTGGAGAAGAGTTCAGGGATAAGAGAACTGGAAAATGGTCACAATCCATGTATGGTCCAGTGATGACAGACGTTGATGTGCAACAACCGGATTCTAAACAAACCTAATATTGCAGGGTTGCCTGTTCCTTGAGTCTACTCGGTTCAAGGTATCTGGAAGGGTTAGAGAGGGCAGGAGAGGGGAAGGAAGAAAATATTGGAAAAATGATCGTCCCGCAATGGTTTGTGAGCATTTTGGAAGGGAAGGTTTCCAATGATGTGCATTATTACTACCAATAACCTGAGAATATTGGCCAAACTGAAGGATGTAATATTCAAAATGATGTTTCTACTGTGTCCAGGGTGCTACTAATTTCTATTTTCACTGCGAATGCTGTGCAAATCAGGTGATATCCAGCTCTGCCGGGTATCACCTGAGAGGACAATACCCAGCAGGATATCGCCCTCTCGGACTACAAAAGTCAAAGTCAGGCAGCACAAGGATGGTGAGGCCCCACCTTATTTATCCTCCCAGTCTGCCTTACAAGAAGTGACGAAAACGAAGCCATGTCTCTCAAATTCTTGCTAGTGTTGGATCTACATCTGATAGCAACACCTGGAAATCTGGACATTCTGAAGGGAAAATGAGAGATTCAAAACAAATTGTACTTTCAGGGGATTCAGTACGAAAATTAAAAACATTGTGCAAGACGAGGTAGTAGAGTGGTACATATAACAGAAAGCGCCGATCCAGAGAAGTAAGAAAGCAGACTCTCTGCAGGAAGGGTAAAAAATCAGGGAGGATAATTGTTGTCTAAGTCAGCCAGGAATGTGTGGTTGTATGATACGATAGTTTGGACTAGAGAGGAAGGGAGGTGTAGTTTGGATATTGGAAGAAGGAGAAGGTCATTCTTAACAGGAATGCACAGGTTGGCTCTTGTAATCTTGCAGACTCCGTCAGCAATGATTGCATTTCCTAAGAGAGGCTTCCCATATCTGTTGTGAATCAGGGCGATCCCGTCTGACGTGAAAATGCTTGATGGCGTAGTCTGGGAGAGTTTTGCATCAAAACCACTGCTTCAGAAGTGCGATGTACAGATACAGTGTGCCTGTGTTCATGAAAATATGTACACTCCAATGTAAGGTCCGAGAAAACTGAATTACTTATTTGTTAGTGATGCACGACTTGTCTCGGGCACATCATGATGGGCTGGGGACCACTGACTCTGAAGTGATGATATTCCAGGAGCAGAAGTAGAGTTAGCAGAGTCGGTAGCTCCATGTCTCCCAGTGAGGTTGGTAGCTCGTAGCTAGAAATTATACGAATCTCTGGAGGAGGATGTATCTGTTGGCCATTCATCACTGCGAGAAGCTTACTTGTGTCCTGAACAAGATATTGATATTAGTTTGTTCACCCATTATCAAACTAACATGAGGGGGATTAGTGCACGCATGTTCCCTTTGTTTGGTCTAGGTGAAATCCAGTATAAAAATGTACCTTGTTATAGCATGACTTCTGAGCATGTCCATTAGTGTAAGAAGGCTCCAATATTGAGAAGGGGCTCCAGAAGAGTAAAAGGGATTCCGGGAGGGTGAATCCAGGATAAAACGATCCAAAGAGTGAGAAGAGGTTCCACAAGGTAGACAAGGAACAAGAGATTATGAACATTATCAAGAAGAGTGACACAGATGGAGTTTTTGAATTAAGGGGTTCAGGTTAGTTTGTCCGAAAGGTTCAAAAAAAAGGTCTAGGTGGATAGGGAGTTAAAAGAGGGTTCGCTAATGGGGAGTGCATAGTATTAAGACAAGGAGGTGACCTGGAATAAGTCAAATCTATGAGCTGAGACAAAGAAGGCTAGGAAGACAAGGGAGACAAGAGGAGAGATTTTTAAGAGGTAGGGGACCAAGTCCTTGTAGTGGAGGGAGATATCTTTGGAGAAAAGAGATAATCTAGACGGTAAGAAAAAGGATATAGGAATGGAAACGCCCTTGGAATAGAAAGAGGGCTCCATCGAGGATAGAAAAGGGTCTTGGGAATGGAGAGTTCCTAGGAGGAAGCCTAGGGCATTGTGTGATGCTATTACCGTACCTAGCTTATGGTTGTGGGAGGGGGGAGTAGAGGCGGATCAGAAAAAATGGCAGAGAAGTTGTGTGTTGTAGAAAGATATTTTTGCTCAGGAGGGAACAAAGGAGATAAGGAAAGGGCTAAGAGATAAGGATGGGGGTAAGAGAGATAAGGAAGGGGGTAAGGAAGACTTTCACTTACACTGTACAACTGAGGTGGGTGGCAACCTGGCCTTACTTTATTCCGTTAATATTTACACAAGACTCCCAGCTTCAGTTTCACGTCAACTGATGCTACTTTCAACTGATGCTTCTTGGGTTTGGTTAGATGAGCCTGAATAAACTTACATATAACAAGAAACATGTCTGGCAACGCGGCAGCGACACGACTGACAAGGGGGCGGCTACGCAGCATCGGGAAACGTGCAAATCAGTATGAATATATTAAGAGAATGGATTAAAGAATGTGTAGTGTATCACACCTTGTGAGAGCACCAGCGTTTAGCTACGTTATGTCACCAGTTCTGTACACAGGTGACACTCTTGCGCTCAGTGTTCCGGGGGTCAACACCCCCGCGGCCAGGAGGTAATTAGATGTTTACTACTTTTAATGGGGACTGAGGCAAGAATTGAGTGCAGGAGCAAAAAAAAAAAAAAAAAACTTGGGACTTTTTGCAAGAATTAGGCACCGCAAAAATATCTGTGGACCATACAAGAATTGTGAACCAGGGCAAGAACTGTGAACCAGGGCAAAAACTGTGAATCAGGGGCAAGAACTGTGAACCAGCGCAAGAACTGTGAACCAGGGCAAGAACTGTGAACCAGGGCAAGAACTGTGAACCAGAGGCAAGAACTGTGAACCAGGGCAAGAACTGTGAACCAGGGCAAGAACTGTGAACCAGAGGCAAGAACTGTGAACCAGGGCAAGAACTGTGAACCAGAGATAAGAACTGTGAACCAGAGGCAAGATGAAATGTGTAGTACCTGATTCTCACATCCACGGTAAAATGCATTAATCGCACCGTGGTTCGCGAGTTACGCACTGCGGCGCTGTGGACGCGTGAGGTGACGTAGATGGGTCAGCAAAACCTCTGTTCATGCGGTAACACAATCACAAAATACTGGCGAACATCCATCAATCTATCAGCAAATATCTCCAGTAATCCACCGAGTGATCATGTCCAGGAGTAATAGATCTGGGTTGCTTCATCCATCTATCAGAATATGTCTCCATCCATCCATCTGGCGATCAATCAATGCGGACGAACCCAGTTGAACGATGGCCAGTCCTGCTCACCTTTATTCCTCTATCCACTTCCCTATCCAAGTCTGTAATGCTTCCTAAGCTTGTTAGTGCTCCTCGTGCACTCGCTCAACCCAAGTGCAAGTGAATGTTATTTAAGATTAATGAATTTGTTAATGCAATTATATTCGGGGTTGAATGTGGGAGTGTTGGCAACCGTGGGTGAACGTTGCCACTGCGAGTGCTCGTATTTACCTGGTAATATTTGGTTACCGGTCTCTAATGGCCTATTAGACTCGGCTGTTTACTTTCTACCAGACTTCATCCTTTGTCTTTTTTACCTGCTCCCTGTCATTACATAGAATATTTATAGTTTTCCATCGATATTTACATATTTTTTGTTTTCATTTTAAGAGCATTCAGATCATTGTTCAACCTTTAAGTAGGTAGATATTATATATCACCTTCGCTGAATGTATGTTGTCCTTGCAGTTGGAAGGACAGGGATTAAATTGCAAACATTTTCGGGGTCTCTAAGTCAAATTCCTTCACTGTAAATGATTTGTTAATACCGACAAGATGTGGTTAAAGACACTTAGGTACAGTTCAGGATGTGTGTTAAAAACGACATTTTTCTCCACGAGTAACTTTTACAGTCGTAATTCAGAGCAAAGCTCAAACAGGAGTTACACAGTTAACAGAGAGAATGAGAAAGAGAGAGGTTCCCAGCAGCAGGGATGAGGTGAAGCTGGGTGTTGTCAGCTGGGTGTTGTCAGTTGGGTATCAAGTAATGACTGATCTTAACATGGGGACATAAATCTGATGGGTAAAAGTTTGGAAAGGCTGAGGCTCGAAGACCTTTGTGAGACTGTGTCGGTGGTGGCACTCATGGAAGCTTCTGTTGGTCGTTTGTACGATCATTTTTTCAGATGTCAAAAGTCGTCCCCGGTACCGTGGTCATCCCAGTTGAAGGTTTATCTGCGTCCGCGAAATAATTTCGAAGCAAACACCAGGCCGTTCATACCTCTCACACTTTTGATCGCACCCCCACACGATGTAATGTATACTTATGCTACAACACCAAGTTTTTGATAGTTGTATTGGTGTCTGTGTTGGAGAGTTGGATGTTAAATATTTTAGCCACATTAGATGCCACGTAGCTGACCACTAGAACGGTGTATCGGGTAGCTTCCTTCCTGGAGTTTACCTGGAGAGAGTTTCGGGGGTCAACGCCCCCGCGGCCCGGTCTGTGACCAGGCCTCCTGGTGGATCAGCGCCTGATCAACCAGGCTGTTGCTGCTGGCTGCACGCAAACCAACGTACGAGCCACAGCCCGGCTGATCAGGAACTGACTTTAGGTGCTTGTCCAGTGCCAGCTTGAAGACTGCCAGGGGTCTGTTGGTAATCCCCCTTATGTGTGCTGGGAGGCAGTTGAACAGTCTCGGGCCCCTGACACTTATTGTATGGTCTCTTAACGTGCTAGTGACACCCCTGCTTTTCATTGGGGGGATGGTGCATCGTCTGCCAAGTCTTTTGCTTTCGTAGTGAGTGATTTTCGTGTGCAAGTTCGGTACTAGTCCCTCTAGGATTTTCCAGGTGTATATAATCATGTATCTCTCCCTCCTGCGTTCCAGGGAATACAGGTTTAGAAACCTCAAGCGCTCCAGTAATTGAGGTGTTTTATCTCCGTTATGCGCGCCGTGAAAGTTCTCTGTACATTTTTCTAGGTCGGCAATTTCACCTGCCTTGAAAGGTGCTGTTAGAGTGCAGCAATATTCCAGCCTAGATAGAACAAGTGACCTGAAGAGTGTCATCATGGGCTTGGCCTCCCTAGTTTTGAAGGTTCTCATTATCCATCCTGTCATTTTTCTAGCAGATGCGATTGATACAATGTTATGGTCCTTGAAGGTGAGATCCTCCGAATAATCACTCCCAGGTCTTTGACGTTGGTGTTTCGCTCTATTTTGTGGCCAGAATTTGTTTTGTACTCTGATGAAGATTTAATTTCCTCATGTTTACCATATCTGAGTAATTGAAATTTCTCATCGTTGAACTTCATATTGTTTTCTGCAGCCACTGAAAGATTTGGTTGATGTCCGCCTGGAGCTTGCAGTGTCTGCAATGGAAGACACTGTCATGCAGATTCGGGTGTCATCCGCAAAGGAAGACACGGTGCTATGCTGACATCCTTGTCTATGTCGGATATGAGGATGAGGAACAAAATGGGAGCTAGTACTGTGCCTTGTGGAACAGAGCTTTTCACCGTAGCTGCCTCGGACTTTACTCTGTTGACGACTACTCTCTGTGTTCTGTTAGTGAGGAAATTATAGATCCATCGACCGACTTTTCCTGTTATTCCTTTAGCGCGCATTTTGTGCGCTATTACGCCATGGTCACACTTGTCGAGGCTTTTGCAAAGTCTGTATATATTACATCTGCATTCTTTTTGTCTTCTAGTGCATTTAGGACCTTGTCGTAGTGATCCAGTAGTTGAGACAGACAGGAGCGACCGTTCTAAACCCATGTTGCCCTGGGTTGTGTAACTGATGGGTTTCTAGATGGGTGGTGATCTTGCTTCTTAGGACCCTTTCAAAGATTTTTTGATATGGGATGTTAGTGCTATTGGTCTGTAGTTCTTTGCTGTTGCTTTACTGCCCCCTTTGTGGAGTGGGGCTATGTTGTTGTTTTTAGTAACTGAGGGACGACCCCCGTGTCCATGCTCCCTCTCCATAGGATGGAAAAGGCTCGTGATAGGGGCTTCTTGCAGTTCTTGATGAACACAGAGTTCCATGAGTCTGGCCCTGGCAGAGTGCATGGGCATGTCATTTATCGCCTGTTCGAAGTCATTTGGCGTCAGGATAACATCGGATAGGCTTGTGTTAATCAAATTTTGTGGCTCTCTCATAAAAAATTCATTTTGATCTTCGACTCTCAGTCTGGTTAGCGGCTTGCTAAAAACTGAGTCATATTGGGACTTGAGTTAGCTCACTCATTTCCTTGCTGTCATCTGTGTAGGACCCATCTTGTTTAAGTGGGGGCCCAATACTGGACGTTGTTCTCGATTTTGATTTGGCATAGGAGAAAATACTTTTGGTTTCTTTCGATTTCATTTATAGCTTTTAGTTCTTCCCGCGATTTCCTGACTCCTAAAGGATTCTTTTAGCTTAAGTTCGATGCTTGCTATTTCTCTGACCAGTGTCTCCTACGCATTTCAGATATATTGACCTCTTTTAGCCGCTCTGTTATTCTTTTCCGTCGCCTGTAAAGGGAGCGCCTGTCTCTTTCTATTTTACATCTACTCCTCCTTTTTCTTAGAGGAATAAGCCTTGTGCATACATCGAGTGCCAACGAGTTAATCTGTTCTAGGCATAAGTTTGGGGGCTGTGTTGCTTAGTATATCTTCCCAGCTTATATCGGTTAGGACTTGATTTACTTGGTCCCACTTTATGTTTTTGTATTGAAGTTGAATTTGGTGAATGCTCCCTCGTGACTAGTCTCATTTTGTCGGTCTGGGGCTCCACGCATACATGTCTGAACCTCAATTATGTTGTGATCTGAGTATATTGTTTTTTGATATGGTGACATTTCTTATCAGATCATCATTGTTAGTGAAGATGAGGTCTAGTGTATTCTCCAGTCTAGTAGGCTCTATTATTTGCTGGTTTAAATTGAATTTTGTGCAGAGATTTAAAAGCTCGTGTGAGTGTGAGTTTTTCATCAGAGCTGCCTCCTGGTGTTATTACTGCAACATATATATTGCTATATTCCTCCATTTTAGGTGCCTTAAGTTGAAATCCCCCAGGAGCAAGATGTTGGGTGCAGGAGCTGGAAGATTTTCCAGACAGTGGTCAATTTTTAACAGCTGTTCCTGGAATTGCTGGGATGTTGCATCGGAGGCTTGTAGACTACCACAATGACTAGGTTTTTGTTCTCGACCTTTACTGCTAAAACTTCCACTACGTTCATTTGAGGCATTAAGCAGTTCTGTGCAAAAAAAGTGACTCTGCAATGTACAGGCCAAACCCCCCCCCCCCCCCCTTTTTCCTGTTCACTCTGTCACATCTGTATAGGTTGTAACCTGGGATCCATATTTCGTTGTCCAAGTGATCCTTTATGTGGGTCTCAGTGAAAGCCGCGAACATTGCCTTTGCCTCTGCAAGCAGTCCACGGATGAAAGTATTTTGTTGTTTGTTGCTGGCTTTAGACCCCGTATATTTGCAAAGAAGAATGTTATCGGACTGGTGGTATTGTTGGTACTGGGGGGGGGATTTTTTTTCCTGCATTAGTATCTGTATCTGTTGGTTTGGAGTGGAGGCCATCGACTGTGGTTCCACTCCAGGAATGACTGGATTTTGGTGTACGATTTCTGCCATTTCCTGCCAGTTTTTTTTCCTTCCTGGCACTAAAAAACCTCTCCCTCTTGAGTGGCTGTGGCTACCCAGGTTTTCCCATGGCCTGGATGTTTTGTATCTTTTTGTCCCCTTTGTTTTGGTTTTCCTTTGGAAATTTTTAAGTTAAAGCCCCAGTCTTTCCTGTACTAAAAGGGGACACCTTTCAGGGTAAAAAGGGCTTACAGAAGGGAGTTTGCTTTTTTCCCTGTTGTCATAGGGGCATGGCATTTTTTTTTGAGGGGGTCATAGTTGAAATGTCCCATCTGTTTTTCCGGGATTTCCCATCCAGCAGATCCCAAAGTCCCATAGAAAGTGCACAGGCTTGGTTTCCGCTTCCCTTTTGGGTTTCTGTGACTGTATTCCCTGTTGGGCATTTTCCCTTTTTATTTACCTCCCTAGCACCCTCAATGGAGCCCCACCATTTTTTTTTTGGGAATTTATCCCCCTATTCAAATTTGGAGTCCTCTTGGTTTTCTATTTTCCCCCCGGTATTTTTTAGTTTGCAATAAAGGTTTTATCTTTCCTTTTTACTAACTTGTTTCCCTACTATGGGTCCCGTCCCCCTTTTTAGGTCCCTTTATATGTATTCCCCTTTCCCGCGTATAATTCCCGACTACCTGGGGCAAAAACTCCCGCTTCCACCCTTTCTGTCTCCCCGGACAGCACCCCCAGCTTCACCATTAAATGTCTCCCAAAGGGCAGCACCTCCAGCTTTACTATTACGTCCCCCCAGGCATCAAACCCCCAGCCCCTTTCAGTTTGTGACAAAATTGGGAATTTCAAGGGGCCCGTACCAATTTAAACCCAGACTTTTTATGTTTTCCCTTTTGGGGGCCCCCATTTTGGGAAAAAATTTTCAAGGTGGAACAAGGGCCTGCTTTGAAAGGCCCCCGGAGGCCGGCTGAGACTTCTAAAATTGAGAATTTGAAGTTTCCAAAAAACCCTTAAATAAACCTTCAAAAAATCCTTTATTTCCTGTGGAAAAAATAACCAAAAGAAAAAAAAATTTTACTTTATAGATTTTGAATTTTTTTTGTTTCCTACAACTAAACAATGCCTAAATTTGTGAAGTTTTTTTTAAATTTTGGGAAAATAAAATTTTAAAATTTTTAAAAGTTTAACATATACTTAGTGAAATGAGCTTTTCTGACTGTTTTGTCTGCACAATTTCTAATAACACTATCAAAATAAATTTCTGTCAATGCTTAATACAGTACATGTCGGGTTTGAGACACAGTATGTTTGACTTTGCTAAAAAGATATTTCTGCTGATGCTACTGTAACTGGAATTGTCAACAATAACCTCCAAAATCTCACAAAATTTATAGTCTGTAAATAAATTTGAGGCTCCCCTTCAGAGAGTCAGAGTTGGGCCCCGGACCAGTGTACTGGCTCACCACCCTCACCTTCCTTTGTAGGCCCTGACGTCCTGTACCGCTGTGTTGACATTCGATCTGCCAAGCATATGTCACACTTCCAGCACTCTTGTAAAATGAAGGAGGGGAACTGCAGCAGACTTAGAGCATAAGTGAGGTATACGCATCCCTCCAAGAACTGTCAACTGGAGAGTATGATGATTCTGGAGGAGCAGTCTATGACTACTTTTCCCATTTGTTGTGACGTGGTGGTAGTATTAGTGTAATATATATGTAATTTTTACATGAAAGCTTTCGGTAAGCGTAAATGAGAATGAATTAAATGGTTTACATAAACGACAAGTTGGAGCATTTGGGAGTTTCTTTATTAAGGAAACGTTTCACTAGCCAGAGGCTTCGTCAATCCAATACAGAGAACAACAGTTTGAGGCAAAAAGTCCCTCAACGTGGAGTCGATGTCTTCAATCCATCAATTATGAGAAATGACCAGCATATGCGCGAAGTGCGCACGCACGCACGCACACACACACCCCACACACACACAAAACACACACCCCCAACACACACACACACACACAAAACGTCGTGTTCACACACACACACACACACCACAACGTCGTGTTCACACACACACACACAACGTCGGGGTTTCACACACACACACAACGTCGTGTTCACACACACACACACAACGTCGTGTTCACACACACACACACACAACGTCGTGTTCACACACACACACACACAACGTCGTGTTCACACACACACACACAACGTCGTGTTCACACACACACACACAACGTCGTGTTCACACACACACACAACGTCGTGTTCACACACAACGTCGTGTTCACACACAACGTCGTGTTCACACACAACGTCGTGTTCACACACAACGTCGTGTTCACACACAACGTCGTGTTCACACAAACACACATACGTCGGTCACACACAACGTCGTGTTCACACACAACGTCGTGTTCACACACACAACGTCGTGTTCACACACACAACGTCGTGTTCACCACACAACGTCGTGTTCACACACACAACGTCGTGTTTTACACACAACGTCGTGTTCACACACACACAACGTCGTGTTCACACACACAACGTCGTGTTTCACACACACACACACAACGTCGTGTTCACACACACAACGTCGTGTTCACACACACAACGTCGTGTTCACACACACAACGTCGTGTTCACACACACAACGTCGTGTTCACACACTCACAACGTCGTGTTCACACACTCACAACGTCGTGTTCACACACTCACAAAAGTCGTGTTCACACACTCCCCAACGTCGTGTTCACACTCACAACGTCGTGTTCACACACACAACGTCGTGTTCACACACACACACACAACGTCGTGTTCACACACACACACACAACGTCGTGTTCACAACACACACACACACAACGTCGTGTTCACACACACACACACACACACAACGTCGTGTTCACACACACACACAACGTCGTGTTCACACACACACACACACAACGTCGTGTTCACACACACACAACGTCGTGTTCACACACACACACAACGTCGTGTTCACACACACACAACGTCGTGTTCGCACACACACACACAACGTCGTGTTCACACACACACACAACGTCGTGTTCACACACATACAACGTCGTGTTCACACACACACACAACGTCGTGTTCACACACACACACACAACGTCGTGTTCACACACACACACACACAACGTCGTGTTCACACACACACACAACGTCGTGTTCACACACAACGTCGTGTTCACACACACACACAACGTCGTGTTCACACACACACACAACGTCGTGTTCACACACACACACAACGTCGTGTTCACACACACACACAACGTCGTGTTCACACACACAACGTCGTGTTCACACACACAAAGTCGTGTTCAACACACACAACGTCCCTGTTCACACACACACATACGTTGTGTTCACACACACACATACGTCGTGTTCACAAAACACACATACGTCGTGTTCACACACACACATACGTCGTGTTCACACACACACATACGTCGTGTTCACACACACACATACGTCGTGTTCACACACACACATACGTCGTGTTCACACACACACATACGTCCCTGTTCACACACACACATACGTCGTGTTCACACACACACCCTACGTCGTGTTCACACACACACATACGTCGTGTTCACACACACACATACGTCGTGTTTCACACACACACATACGTCGTGTTCACACACACAAAAGTCGTGTTCACACAAAACAAAAGTCGTGTTCCCCACACAACGTCGTGTTCACACACACAACGTCGTGTCACACACACAACGTCGTGTTTACACACACAAAGTCGTGTTCAACCCCACACAACGTCGTGTTCACACACACACAACGTCGTGTTCACACACACACACACACAACGTCGTGTTCACACACACACACACACAACGTCGTGTTCCCCACACACACACAAACGTCGTGTTCACACACACACACAACTCGTGTTCACACCACACACACACAACGTCGTGTTCGCACACAACACAAACGTCGTGTTCGCACACACACACAACGTCGTGTTCACACACACACACACAACGTCGTGTTCACACACACATACAACGTCGTGTTCACACACACACACACAACGTCGTGTTCACACACACACACACAACGCGTGTTCACAAAACACACACACAACGTCGTGTTCACACACAAAACACAACGTCGTGTTCACACACACACCACACAACGTCGTGTTCACACACACACCACAACGTCGTGTTCACACACACACACAACGTCGTGTTTCACACACCACACAAAGTCGTGTTCACACACACACACAACGTCGTGTCACACACAAAACACAACGTCGTGTTCACACACACAACGTCGTGTTCACACACACACACAACGTCGTGTTCTCACACACACACAACGTCGTGTTCACACACACACACAACGTCGTGTTCACACACACACACAACGTCGTGTTCACACACACACACAACGTCGTGTTCACACCCCACACACAACGCGTGTTTCACACACACACACAACGTCGTGTTCACATACACACATAACGTCGTGTTTCACACCACACACAACGTCGTGTTCACACACACACACAACGTCGTGTTCACACACACACACAACGTCCCTGTTCACACACACACACAACGTCGTGTTCACACACACACAAAGTCGTGTTCACACACACACACAACGTCTGTTCACACACACACACAACGTCGTGTTCACACACACACACAACGTCGTGTTCACACACACACACAACGTCGTGTTCACACACACACACAACGTCGTGTTCACACACACACACAACGTCGTGTTCACACACACACACACAACGTCGTGTTCACACACACACACACAACGTCGTGTTCACACACACAACGTCGTGTTCACACACACACATACGTTTGTGTTCACACACACACCATACGTCGTGTTCACAAAACAAAACATACGTCGTGTTCACACACAACGTCGTGTTCACACACACACATACGTCGTGTTCACACACACACATACGTCGTGTTCACACACACACATACGTCGTGTTCACACACACAACGTCGTGTTCACACACACAACGTCGTGTTCACACACACAACGTCGTGTTCACACACAACGTCGTGTTCACACACAACGTCGTGTTCACACACACAACGTCGTGTTCACACACACAACGTCGTGTTCACACACACAACGTCGTGTTCACACACACAACGTCGTGTTCACACACACAACGTCGTGTTCACACACACACACAACGTCGTGTTCACACACACACACAACGTCGTGTTCACACACACACACAACGTCGTGTTCACACACACACACAACGTCGTTTCACACACCCCAAAACAACGTCGTGTTCACCCCACCACACACAACGTCGTTTTTCGCACACACACACCAACAACGTCGTGTTCGCACACACACACAACGTCGTGTTCACACACACACACACAACGTCGTGTTCACACACACATACAACGTCGTGTTCACACACACACACACAACGTCGTGTTCACACACACACACACAACGTCGTGTTCCACACACACAACACAACGTCGTGTTCACAACCACACACACAACGTCGTGTTCACACACACACACACAACGTCGTGTTCACACACACACACACAACGTCGTGTTCACACACACACACAACGTCGTGTTCACACACACACACAACGTCGTGTTCACACCAAAACCACACAACGTCGTGTTCACACACACCCAAAGTCGTGTTCACACAAAACACACAACGTCGTGTTTCTCACACACACACAACGTCGTGTTCAAAACACACACACAAAGTCGTGTTCACACACACACACAACGTCGTGTTTTACACACACACACAACGTCGTGTTTACACTCACACACAACGTCGTGTTCACACACACACACACAACGTCGTGTTCACCACACACCCCACAAACGTCGTGTTTTACACACACACACAACGTCGTGTTCACACACACACATAACGTCGTGTTCACACACACACATAACGTCGTGTTCAAAACACCACACAACGTCGTGTTCACACACAAACACAACGTCGTGTTCACACACACACACAACGTCGTGTTTCCCCACACAAAACAAAACCCCAACGTCGTGTTCACACACACAACGTCGTGTTCACACACACACACAACGTCGTGTTTACACACACACACAACGTCGTGTTCACACACACACACAACGTCGTGTTTACACACACACACAACGTCGTGTTCCCCCACACACACAAACGTCGTGTTTACACAACACACAACGTCGTGTTCACACACACACACAACGTCGTGTTCACACACACACCACACAACGTCGTGTTCACCCCAAAACACACAAGGTCGTGTTCACACACACACACAACGTCGTGTTCACACACACACACAACGTCGTGTTCACACACACACACACAACGTCGTGTTCACACACACAGACACACACAACTTCAATATTTTTATTTTATTTTCAGACATTTGTTATTTTATTAATATTATTCCCTCTCTATACCTTCAGCTCATCAGTGATGCACAGCTTAGTCAATAAAAGTTGAACGTGCTTCAAGCACATTTTGTGTCATCAACGGGGCTCTTGACTCACTCCCTTACCTCATCGCCGCTGCATTACCCTCACCCTCAACCCCCCCCATAACCCATCACATTGCACCATCTAAGCACGCTTCTTACAACCCCCCAACTCCCACCCCCCCTTGGGCCCACATCGGTTCCCCACCCTTCATCCATTCGCCCACTCCACTGTACCCATAAGTCCACTTACATCCACCCATGACTATGGCAATGCAAGCCTTGAATTGGCCACTCAGATGAGTTCAGCATGGGTGAGCTATTGGAGGTTGCTGCCGTGATTTACTGCTGAGTGCCGCTGAACAGGCCACCTCATGATCATCATCCTAACCAAAATTTTGAAAGGGGTGGAGGAGTAAGCCAGTAGAAGGCTTCTGTCAGAAGACCAAAAGCTCTAGCTGCGGGTCATCATATGACTAAGACCCTCGTCAGGAAACTCTTGTCCTGTTTCCTGACAAACCTTAACCTAACCTGGTCACCATATAACAGACTCGTGTTAGATGATTGTTCCTGGTTGATATGCTAGCAGTTTGAGCAGGGCCATCACACACACATCACCAGGGATGAACAACACAAGTGTCTTCCACAGCATGAGTCCTGGTGCCAGCACCACGCATCACCTGGGCCGAGTACACAGGTGTTCTCCATAGAGTGCCGCCACACTTAAGTGCGAGGACAGTGCACACTTGGAATACATTATAAAGGGGTGTAGTGGAGACCTACTCTATACATGAATTCGATAAATATACAAGCCAGAGCTCAGCAGGGTAGAAAGTAAACCAACCGATTGATTTAGTTGGTAAAGGCGGGGCCCAAGAGCTATAACTCAGCCCCTGCACACACACAAGTGTCCACCACAACACTCGCGCCGTGACAGTCACTGAATAACAACAACACTGAATAATTCTGGTTTTATTTTAATGTGTTTAGCTGTTACTGTTGTTACTTGTATAAGAAGTGATAAAAACATCACAACGACTTATACAGGTCAAAATTCAATTACAAGGATAACTGAACTCTGAAAGATCAGCTAAACGTGTACAAGAGAATTTAGAAATTTTCCAGTATGTAATTATCCAAAACTAGACACGTGCAACATCTGGGTATCTTTACTGTAGACGTTTCGCCATCCAGTGGCTTTACCAATACAAATTCGAGAACACAATTGAAAGACAGTAGAACTATATACAAAAGATGAGGTAATCAGTCCCTTAACCTCGGAATTGGTGAAGATCACCGTAGACGCCAGTTTTCAAAATTTTTCAATTTTCATTTTTGGGTCACATTTTATTAAAAATTCTTGAAAATGGTATAAATGGTATTTGGTAATAAAATATAAACTGGCTCCTACACAGCTCAAATTCAGTAAAAATAAATGTAATTAAGATACACGAGCGTTTAGGGGTTTCAAGCCAATCAGATAATGCATTCTGTAGTTAATCCACTGAAACTACTTTAATAAAATTGGCAAATTGAAATTTAGGCTGGTCAAAGCGAGTGTCAAATTTTATATTCATAAGGCCCACAATCATCAAAGTTTAAAGCCGATCCGAAAAGTCATTCTCTGTTTCTTGTTCTGACTCCAAGATTTCTAAGATTTTAATAATGTTAGCAAATTGTCAAATTTGTTAATGCAAACTTTAAACTTAATATTTTCGGTTTAATCAGATGCATCAGTGTTAATATTTATAGCATCTAAAGAAACAAAATTTAATAAAGCTTAAAAAAAAGGTACTTTTGCAGCGGAAAATTCACCAGCACAGCAGGTTTGAAGACGATCGGAGGAGGCATTTTGCAGATAATGCATAATTCCATTTTAACTATGTTAACACGTTGAAACATTTGTCTTCACACTAAATTTCATGGACACTCTCCTGTGCTCAAGATATATCAGTCATTAAATACTGAAGTCGTTCAGGAGATATACTCAAATATATCTAACCTGATTTAACAGGAATAAAATTTTCACGTTTTTTATATAAACAAATTAGGCACCTACACACTTAAGTTTCACTCTCCATCATCATCATCTAAGGTAGAATACACTTTTTTTTTTATTTTTGAAGCCAAGCAGCAGTGGCTTTCGAAAATTATCAGACAAATTACAGGAAACTTGAAATGGGTTATTCGACTTAGTCATGGAGCAGCTACGCACGCCACTAGTTACATGACTTTTACTATACAGTTATTTCGAAATTTTAAAACTTAATGAAGTCTTCTAACAGGAGGAAAACGAAACTTTGGAGGGGTAAAAAAAAAAAATCAGGTAACACTGACAGGTACGCAGTAGCGGATTTATCAATAAGGTGATTAAGAGGCCGCCACTTGGGACCCTGATTACTAAGGAACCAGCAAATCAGTTGTTGTTTGACCCTTTCAGGAGTCACGACCTTGTCTAACACACGATTTGCGGTAGTGTTAGGACCCTTGTGGGTTTAGCGCTTTGCTATGATTGTGATAATGTGATCTTGTTCGAAAACCTCAAATTTTGTAAAATATTTATTTTCGAAAAATTGTGTGTAACACGTTATCAGCGGCGGCTGACAGTCATACAATCAATCGTAATGGTACAATTTAATTTAGAGAGGCGCAAGAGCTGATAGGAGCGAGGGCACCTACCTCTTAAAATGGTCCCTCAGTAATGTTCTGCTTTGTGTCCCTGGGCCTCTAAACCCGCTAGTTAGGTACCTCCGTCCACGATACTTAATTATTCAAGCCAACAGAAAGAAATATAGGAATTAGGTCAGGTAAGTATAACAATACGTACACAGTTTTATACATACACTAATTTCAAAGAATCAAAGAAAATCAAAAGATTTGCTGGAATCCCAATGAAACTATGAAAAAAAAACTTAATGTTTTGTGGTCCTAAAATATCATTAAAATTCTCTTCAAGTTTACTTAGTTGAGTCAACATTAATTTTTCTCCCTAGAAATGTGGACAACCGAAATTTGAGTGCCTATGTGTACACTTATTCATATGTGAATATATATTTACATATTTTGTGAGATATATTGTCTACCTCAAGTGCAAATGAGAAATATTTACTACCCAATACTTTCCTAGCTTATGTCAACGTGCTATTACGAGTGTGTAGAAAAGAAAGTAGAGAGAGAGAGAGAGAGACGCCAGTGATGAACTTCCTTCTGGTGTAATTCCTCACTAATACACTGGTGGTTAATCTCACTCCCTCTCTGCCTCTCTTTTTCCTCGTTACCTCCCCCCTTACTTAAAATTCTTTCTCATTTTTACCTTTTACCCCTCTCTCCCTTTCCACCTTTCCTTCTCAACCCGTCACGCGTGCTGTTACATACTCTGCATGCAACTGGCCATCATACAAGTTTATTTTAAACCTTTACACATCGCCACTATTTTTCCACAGTGGTTGTCCTGCACACACACGCACGCACACACACACACAATTATATATATATATATATATATATATATATATATATATATATATATATTATATATATATATTATATGTCGTGCCGAATATGTAAAAACTTGAGATTTTGGCTTAAATAGCAACGCTCTTCTTGCCGAATAAGAAAGATATTTTCTTCGTAGGATTCTAAGGCGGATGAAGAATAGAAGAAACACGCAAACCGAGGTCAATATCTTCTTTTAATATCCAAACGTCTTCATCTATCTTGTAAATGTTTCGGAGTATCAAACTCCATCATCAGTGCCAGAACAATACAGAATAATTAAAATTGTCAGACTTTGTATATTGTTAAGAAGAAACCTGAACTAAATAAGTTACGTTACGTCGTCAGGACAATTGTTTCCTGACGTGTGTCTCAGTCATATGATGACTCGCCACTGGAGTTTTTGGTCATTTGACTGAAGCCTTCCGCTGGCTTACCTCTCCACCCGGTTAGAGATTAGTCTCGGCTGAACAAGTCAATATATCTATCCAGTTCATGCAAAAAAAAATGTATTTTATTTGTGAGCATAAAAATTTACGTTAGTATAAATGTAAAGTTAGATATTCTAAAATTACGTTTATGTGCTTTAGATAAATTTTGAATTTGAAGATTGTTCAATTAGAACATTTTACTTTTGATACAGACCAACTATTCTGTTTGGTAACGGTTCTTATTTTTAGTGCTGGTGGAGTCTGATATTCCCAAGTGTTTGCAACATACGATGTTTAAATGTTAAATGAAAATGTTCTTCACGAATGTTTACATAAACATACTTTCCATGATGTTTTTACAAAATTATATTTTAGATATACCCGTATATGAGGGGCTTATTTTTTCGGTAATGTGCCTTGCGCTGTACTGCACCAGCAAGCAGCGTGGACTCGGGATCGAAGGTGGTAGGTGGTGTCAGGTAGGTGGTGTCAGGAAGGTGGTGTCAGGAAGGTGGTGTCAGGAAGGTGGTGTCAGGTAGGTGGTGTCAGGAAGGTGGTGTCAGGAAGGTGGTGTTAGGAAGGTGGAGTCAGGAAGGTGGGGGTCAGGAGGTGGTGTCAGGAAGGTGGTGTCCGGAAAAGGGGGTGTCAGTAAAGGGGGTGTCAGGTAGGTGGTGTCAGGTAGGTGGTGTCAGGTAGGTGGTGTCAGGTAGGTGGTGTCAGGTAGGTGGTGTCAGGTAGGTGGTGTCAGGTAGGTGGTGTCAGGTAGGTGGTGTCAGGAAGGTGGTGTCAGGAAGGTGGTGTCAGGAAGGTGGTGTCAGGTAGGTGGTGTTAGGAAGGTGGTGTCAGGTAGGTGGTGTTAGGAAGGTGGTGTCAGGTAGGTACTCCATACCCCCGGCCGGGATTGAACCCGCGGTCATAGAGTCTCAAAACTCCAGCCCGTCGCGCTAGCCACTAGACCAGCTAGCCACAATAAGATTCATCCAACTAGGTATATTTCTACACCATAGGAAAGTTAGCACAGGCACCTCTGTGACCACAAATGCAAGTTTTTACAGACGAATCTCCAGCTAGCGTGGCCGTGACGAACTCTAGCTCAAGTCCCTTCACTGCCGTCAACATGACTTAAGAAATCGTAATGACACGATTGCAAATAAACCATACCCCCGGCCGGGATTGAACCCGCGGTCATAGAGTCTCAAAACTCCAGCCCGTCGCGCGGGTTCAATCCCGGCCGGGGGTATGGTTTATTTGCAATCGTGTCATTACGATTTCTTAAGTCATGTTGACGGCAGTGAAGGGACTTGAGCTAGAGTTCGTCACGGCCACGCTAGCTGGAGATTCGTCTGTAAAAACTTGCATTTGTGGTCACAGAGGTGCCTGTGCTAACTTTCCTATGGTGTAGAAATATACCTAGTTGGATGAATCTTATTGTGGCTAGCTGGTCTAGTGGCTAGCGCGACGGGCTGGAGTTTTGAGACTATGACCGCGGGTTCAATCCCGGCCGGGGGTATGGTTTATTTGCAATCGTGTCATTACGATTTCTTAAGTCATGTTGACGGCAGTGAAGGGACTTGAGCTAGAGTTCGTCACGGCCACGCTAGCTGGAGATTCGTCTGTAAAAACTTGCATTTGTGGTCACAGAGGTGCCTGTGCTAACTTTCCTATGGTGTAGAAATATACCTAGTTGGATGAATCTTATTGTGGCTAGCTGGTCTAGTGGCTAGCGCGACGGGCTGGAGTTTTGAGACTCTATGACCGCGGGTTCAATCCCGGCCGGGGGTATGGTTTATTTGCAATCGTGTCATTACGATTTCTTAAGTCAGGTAGGTACTGTCAGGTAGGTGGTGTCAGGTAGGTACTGTCAGGTAGGTACTGTCAGGTAGGTACTGTCAGGTAGGTACTGTCAGGTAGGTACTGTCAGGTAGGTACTGTCAGGTAGGTACTGTCAGGTAGGTACTGTCTAGTAAACTTCAAAAGCTTCCTACCGAGGCCCTGGACTGAATCTGCATATCGTTTGCCGAGTCAAAATTTAATTCCTGGTTGCAGATAGTATATGTCGTATTAAATAGTCATTTTGAACGCCACATCATTCATATAAACGTTTACACCACATGGGATGCACATCAATGTTACTAGATCTAGTTTGCCTAAATCTTGAAACCGTCTAAGTCTAGTAAGATTCTCGAAGTGTTCAGATATCATCTGATGAATGTTTGTACCGATGAGATGATTCGCCTACGTAACGGGCTTCTTCGGTCTAAATACAAAGATGATTTTTATGATGGAGAAGTGGGAGGAGAGGTAATTATAAGGTGTTCAGTCTCTCAGCCTTGAGAGAAGGACATATTCCAACTCTCTGTAATGTGTATCACAAATTGGGCACCCTGCCACCTATTAGTTCTCTGTAATTTATTCGTAGATAGAAATCGACATTTTGGATGCCCCTGTCCTACTGGGTATATTTTAATCATATGCTAATTAACCACGATACTGAATAAAAAAAAACGGTTATTATATTTTGTAAGAGTGACTGGTATGTTAGAGAAAGACCCACAACCTGTGAGTGTACTTATCAGCACAAAGACCCGAGTCCGAATAATAGTTGACTCGTCACTGGCGATGTACTACTATTAATAATATCCATTTCTCCAAATACAAGGTATACAGGTCATAGCTGACATCAGTGACATACTACTATATAGAAAGCCTCTTGTTATGAAGGATTTAGGGCAAATTAGGTCAATTTTTGTCCCCAGAATGCGACCTACACCAGTCGACTAACATCCAGGAACCGATGTGATGGGTAAACAGACACAACAGGTGCCTACGGAAACACGGCTTATGTTTTTTCCAGCCGTACCGGGGATCGATCCCCGGACCTCAGTGTGAGAGCTGAATGTGCCAGCGATAGACCTACCGGACACCTTCATAATGTCATCTATCTTACCCTAAATATATTTTTTTTCGTGTAGTGTAGCCCTATTATTGCTGCACCGATTCAATTTTCCTCGTAATCTGTAAAAAATCTAAATCTGCTGCCGAAATTTTCACGGGAAATAGATAAAAGGCCTGACAATGATTTTTTAAGATATTTTATTTCGTGTATAGGACAAGGAGGAATAACATCTTGTAGGAGTGAGGAAGAGCCAGTTGTGAGTGTGAGGGAAGTTCGTGAGGCAGTAGGTAAAATGAAAGGGGGTAAGGCAGCCGGGATTGATGGGATAAAGATAGAAATGTTAAAAGCAGGTGGGGATATAGTTTGGAGTGGTTGGTGCAATTATTTAATAAATGTATAGAAGAGGGTAAGGTACCTAGGGATTGGCAGAGAGCATGCATAGTTCCTTTGTATAAAGGCAAAGGGGATAAAAGAGAGTGCAAAAATTATAGGGGATAAGTCTGCTGAGTATACCTGGTAAAGTGTATGGTAGAGTTATTATTGAAAGAATTAAGAGTAAGACTGAGAATAGGATAGCAGATGAACAAGGAGGCTTTAGGAAAGGTAGGGGGTTGTGGACCAGGTGTTTACAGTGAAACATATAAGTGAACAGTATTTAGATAAGGCTAAAGAGGTCTTTGTGGCATTTATGGATTTGGAAAAGGCGTATGACAGGGTGGATAGGGGGGCAATGTGGCAGATGTTGCAAGTGTATGGTGTAGGAGGTAGGTTACTGAAAGCAGTGAAGAGTTTTTACGAGGATAGTGAGGCTCAAGTTAGAGTATGTAGGAAAGAGGGAAATTATTTCCCAGTAAAAGTAGGCCTTAGACAAGGATGTGTGATGTCACCGTGGTTGTTTAATATATTTATAGATGGGGTTGTAAGAGAAGTAAATGCGAGGGTCTTGGCAAGAGGCGTGGAGTTAAAAGATAAAGAATCACACACACAAGTGGGAGTTCTCACAGCTGCTCTTTGCTGATGACACTGTGCTCTTGGGAGATTCTGAAGAGAAGTTGCAGAATTGGTGGATGAATATTGGTAGGGTGTACAAAAGAAGAAAATTAAAGGTGAATACAGGAAAGAGTAAGGTTATGAGGATAACAAAAAGATTAGGTGATGAAAGATTGAATATCAGATTGGAGGGAGAGAGTATGGAGGAGGTGAATGTATTCAGATATTTGGGAGTGGACGTGTCAGCGGATGGGTCTATGAAAGATGAGGTGAATCATAGAATTGATGAGGGGAAAAGAGTGAGTGGTGCACTTAGGAGTCTGTGGAGACAAAGAACTTTGTCCTTGGAGGCAAAGAGGGGAATGTATGAGAGTATAGTTTTACCAACGCTCTTATATGGGTGTGAAGCATGGGTGATGAATGTTGAAGCGAGGAGAAGGCTGGAGGCAGTGGAGATGTCATGTCTGAGGGCAATGTGTGGTGTGAATATAATGCAGAGAATTCGTAGTTTGGAAGTTAGGAGGAGGTGCGGGATTACCAAAACTGTTGTTCAGAGGGCTGAGGAAGGGTTGTTGAGGTGGTTCGGACATGTAGAGAGAATGGAGCGAAACAGAATGACTTCAAGAGTGTATCAGTCTGTAGTGGAAGGAAGGCGGGTAGGGGTCGGCCTAGGAAAGGTGGAGAGAGGGGTAAAGGAGGTTTTGTGTGCGAGGGGCTTGGACTTCCAGCAGGCATGCGTGAGCGTGTTTTGATAGGAGTGAATGGAGACAAATGGGTTTTTAATACTTGACGTGCTGTTTGGAGTGTGAGCAAAGTAACATTTATGAAGGGATTCAGGGAAACCGGCAGGCCGGACTTGAGTCCTGGAGATGGGAAGTACAGTGCCTGCACTCTGAAGGAGGGGTGTTAATGTTGCAGTTTAAAAACTGTAGTGTAAAGCACCCTTCTGGCAAGACAGTGATGGAGTGAATGATGATGAAAGTTTTTCTTTTTCGGGCCACCCTGCCTTGGTGGGAATCGGCCAGTGTGATAATAAAAAAATAAAAAATAATTTTATCCAGGTGAAATATTATTTACTGGCATTTTTATCAGATATGTTTTCAAATAGTTTATCTTGGTGATTATTAATATTATAGTTACGTATATGATAAGATATCGAAATATGGGCTAACGGGAACATTCTCTTCCATTTTATGCCTAATAAATTATCAAATTATCTCTTAGATCGGTATGAAATATTTTATTTAAAGACAAGCCAATAATTCTTAAACTCATCGAAAAGTTCCCTGGAAACTGGTCCATAACTTGTGAAAGGGCAGAGGAGGGTGACCGGTATGACTTTTACCGGGGTGATCAGCAGCAGCAACCAGGTGTCGCGGACACCCTTAAACCTGGATGATCTTTCACTGGTCGAGCGCCAGCTGCACACTTGCAGGTGATGAATTAGACACCTGTGCACAGGTGTCTAATTCATCATCTCGTTGGTATTATATATACCATTGATATACACAACTGTAGGTGTGCAGCTGGGTGTGTCTTCAAGGTTTTTCCTTTAGTGTCCTGGCTGCCTCCACCATATTATGTATCTTGTATATTACATCTTCTCGAGTTGCATGTGCAATGAGTAGCAACGTATATACACCGAGAGGTGTATTTCTCGGTTCATATACAATTAAAGTTTGCTTGGATCACCTTGCTTGAGTATTACAGCATTAATTTTTATTTGTAAATAACTAGAACGGTTTAATTATTCAATAAAATCTGCAAATATGCGATATATCAACATTTCAAGCATTATCAAATTAACATATCGTAATCAACTGATTGTATACTATGTATTACCATCACCAAGTAAAACTATTCTCAGCATTTTTCGTATTCCATAATCCATATCCACGATCCGTTCCGTGTCATCGGCCGTTTCAGAAAATTTACGAAGGGCAAATATCCCCATTATCTGCGCCGAAAGAGATGCTGTGTTCTTAGTAGGGAAAGCACCTTGGGGGAGTGTGCGCCTCCCCTTCCAGAGTGGAGCCCCTACATTTTGGAACAAGTCACCCAAACGCCATTAACGCATTATGTTAACGCATGGTCGGGAGGAAATATTGTTTTAGGACTAGTGATATTCCAGCGTTATGCAGCCTGAGACTCGTGCAGTCGAAAGACTTTTAAACTAAAGAAACCAGTTGGGCATCTTATGTTGAGAATTCCGTTATCATTACTGCCGACCCTGTTCACCCAGCAGTAAACAGGTGCCTATTAGTTAGCCAGCTGGAGTGGGATGGAAGGAGTGGTAGAATTTACAAGCACGTCTCTGAAATCTAAGAAAAGGTTGTATTGAAAGAAAAAGTGTTTGCATATTAAGCTATTCAATAAGTTTATAAACAGCTTTCCGTCACTTCAGAATCTCGTTGAGTAGAATGAAACAGCTTGTCACCGAAACCAGCGCCGTCAATGTCAGAGTAAACCTACCTGGAGTCTACCTGGAGGTCGTTCTGAGGGGTCAGCGCCCCCGTGGTCCAGAGAAACTGTGGTGAAGATCTACACTCTGGCTTGTTATGGGACAGACCGTCTCCGTAAAGACATGTAGTCTAGGGTCGCAGTTGGTGACCTCAGCTAACATTTCCCAGTCCATTATGTGACGCGTCTGAGCTCATAAGAGATTTTCATTAACATGGTTGGTAGAGAGGTGGCCCCTGAAAATACTGGCCCCTCCCCCCCTCTCCGTTTCGTTACGTAAAATGTGATTACACCACATTACGTTTCAATTAATAATGAAGCATTCTTCCATGTTGATTCGCCGGTACTTCCGGCCCGGGTCATCTCCAGATGGTGACCCGGCAAATGAATAATGAAGCATTATACCGTTTTCCAATGTTCAAAGGGCGTAAACTGCTCTTTAACACAGTAACCAATCAAATGCTGCGCACTTATACTTTCCAGGAGAGCGCGCGCACTGCACACCCACAGCAGTTCTTTTACCCTAGCAGACTCCTGGATTTTCATTTTTATCGAGCAAAATAAATGGTCTTTATTTAATGTGCTGCCATCGGGTTGAGGCCGAAAAACCTTCCCGGGGTAAACAATTTTTTGTCACCCCCTTCGACACCAGCTGGATCATGGGCAATAAGTAAAAAATATAGGCGAAACGTCTATAAAGAAAAGTTTGCCAATGTTGCTTTATATATTAAAAAGGGGAAGCCTAAACCAAGGATTTATACGCGCCTGGGGGGGGGGGGAAAGTGAAGCATTCAGGCATAATTCGGGAACGGGACACAGATCCAATTCCCTAAATCAAGGCCCTCACCAACATCAAGAACCTTCCTTGAGGCCCAGATGTTGCGGGTTTTTTTAATTCAACAATTTGCTGTTTTGTAAACCTTTATATTAAACTTCGTTATAATATTGCACACTTTTTACACATAACGTTGGAAAAAAAACAAAAAAAAACCTGTTTTCTCTGCACATTCTGCGACCCAAACATAAAAAGGGGTAAATAAATGTATTTCAGTCTCTATCGATCCGAAAAAAGTATTTCCGTCTAATTAGCCCACCCCTTCACCTCAATGAAAAAAGGAATTTGTAACGTGGTAAAAAAGTCCTAGAACAAATAAAACGGGTATTTATATAATATATATAAATAATATATAAAATATTATATATATTATATAATATATATAATATATATATATATATATACACCTGTTATATACAATTAAAATATATAACTGGTACATGTATGCCTATCCACTTAAGTTTCACTCTTCGCCGTAACTGAAATAGGATGCACCTATTTTTTAACATTTGATGGCAGGCATTCCAGAAATCTTAGAATGGACTATATAAGTTTGGTCAAAGGGCCGCTGCACCTGCCAACACCTGCCCTACCTACCATACACAACGATGACACTGTAAAGATGATCGAATATGACCTTTTCACCTTATGAATGAAAACATCGAAACTTCGGAGGAAGGAAACACTTTAGGAAAGCACTTAAGAGGAAGCACTTCAAGGGTACCTAATTCCTCTCATAGATAAAATAACTAGAAGGAACACTGTTGTTACTATATTGCTTTCATTATTAAATAACACAAGCAGGAGCTTACCATATGAATGTTTTGGTGTTATTTTGGTTCTCAGGATGACAGTCAGTAGTCTCTTGACACAGATCTTAGTCAAGTGATGACCCGGGGGGTGGGGGTTGAGCATGGGCTGGGGGTGGAGCAGGGGCTGGTGTGGAGCTGGGCGGGTGGTGGAGCATCCTGGTGGGGGACATCGGCTGGGGGTTAACATCGGCTTCCCAAACCCCCCGCTAGATTTACCCCCTTTTGTAGATTATTTATTATTATAATCACAAGTAAGCGTTAAACTCAGTCCTATTTATAAACAAAGGTTCTCTGTATAGGAAATTTCTAGATTAATTCTTTGCTAACATCGGCTAATTGAGTACCTTCATTGGCTGGCAAACCAGCTTTTTATTACACATCCTCTGCTTTCAAGTAATTTTAACACTGCTTGCTATGTTTTGCGTCTAACCAGTGAAAAATTGAAACGCACCGAGTGGAAAAGAAAATGTCGCCATATATTCAAAAAAAAGTGAGTAAGAGCCCCAACGAGTAAAAAAAACACTATGCGGTCATGTATGGAGCGCCCGGTAGGGGGTCACTCAGAAAACACTTTAAATAATCACTGAACGGGGGGGTTCGAACTCACGGAAACCAGCCCTAAAACTAGTAGGCTAGTGGGCTATCCATCCGCATTGATGGTCACGAGGAGTCCTTGCTTATCTTATTAATGTGTAATATAAATGTTACAGTGATAAATGCACCGACCTGTTAATTTTACAACTGTCTTGCAGTGGGTTCATACCTTTGGTTCAGCGAGTTGCTTACAATCGAGTCATTACGATTCAGCGAGTCAATAACACTGAATAGTTTTGGCTCCAAAGACGCTATCGTACACAAGGTGGAATGCATTGTTGCGCCTCACCAAACTTGTTGTACGATCACTAACACAAAAAATATATTTATTAAGACAGTAGCAAAACATACTAGGAGAGTGCAGTTGCCAACATCAACACACATCAACAAACTATAGCGTAATTACCCTTGAAAATCATTAAGAATTTCTGAGTAAATTATTACGTAAATTTCACACTGAGGCCAACTAATTCAACTGTTTTTTATTTTTGTTTTAATTCGATGTCTTTCACATTTTTTTTCACTGCGACTAATTTATCAGAGCTTCTGGCAAGGTTCCATACACGTGCACATCACCTTAGTATTCAGATAATATATATATGTCGTGCCGAATAGGTAAAACTGGTCAATTAGCAAGAACTCATTTAAAATTAAGTCCTTTCTAAAAATTTCTCTTATACGTTTAAATATATATAATATATATATAATATATATTATATATATATATATATATATATATATATATATATATATATATATATATATATATATATAAAATATATAATATAACGTATATATATATATATATATATATATATATATATATATATATATATAATATATATATAAAATATATATATCATCTATGTTAATGTAAAAATTAATAATTATGTACCAAAATTTTGTACAAAATTATTAATTTTTACATTAACATAAATGAAAAAATATATCTTTAAACGTATAAGAGAAAATTTAGAAAGGGCTTAATTTTAAATGAGTTCTTGGTAATTGACCAGTTTTACCTATTCGGCACTACACACACACACACACACACACACACACACATTATATATATATATATATATATATATATAATATATATATATAATATATATATATATATATATATATATTCAACAAGTCGGCCGTCTCCCACCGAGGCAGGGTGACCCAAAAAGAAAGAAAATCTCCCCCCCCAAAAATACTTTCATCATCATTCAACCCTTTCACCTCACACATAATCACTGTTTTTGCAGAGGTGTCAAGAATACAACAGCTTAGAAGTATATACCTATAAAGATACACAACATATCCCTCCAAACTGCCAATATCCCGAACCCTTCCTTTAAAGTGCAGGCATTGTACTTCCCATTTCCAGGACTCAAGTCCGGCTATATAAAAATAACCGGTTTTCCTGAATCCCTTCACTAAATATTACCCTGCTCACACTCCAACAGCTCGTCAGGTCCCAAATGCCATTCGTCTCCATTCACTCCTATCTAATAAGCTCACGCACGCTTGCTGGAAGTCCAAGCCCCTCGCCCACAAAACCTCCTTTACCCCTTCCAACCTTTTCGAGGACGACCCCTACCCCGCCTTCCTTCCCCTACAGATTTATACGCTCTCCATGTCATTCTACTTTGATTCATTCTCTCTAAATGACCAAACCACCTCAACAACCCCTCATCAACCCTCTGATTAATACTTTTATTAACTCCACACCTTCTCCTAATTTCCACACTCCGAATTTTCTGCATAATATTTACAGTACACATTGACCTTAGACATGACATCTCCAATGCCTCCAACCGCCTCCTCGCTGCAGCATTTACAACCCAAGCTTCACACCCATATAAGAGTGTTGGTACTACTATACTTTCATACATTCCCTTCTTTGCCTGCATAGATAACGTTTTTTGTCTCCACATATACCTCAACGCACCACTCGCCTTTTTTCCCCTCATCAATTCTATGATTAACCTCATCCTTCATAAATCCATCTGCCGACACGTCAACTCCCAAATATCTGAAAACATTCACTTCTTCCATACTCCTCCTCCCCAATTTGATATCCAGTTTTTCTTTATCTAAATCATTTGATACCCTCATCACCTTACTCTTTTCTATGTTCACTTTCAACTTTCTACCTCTACACACACTCCCAAACTCGTCCACTAACTTTTGCAATTTTTCTTTAGAATCTCCCATAAGCACAGTATCATCAGCAAAAAGTAACTGTGTCAATTCCCATTTTGTATTTGATTTCCCATAATTTAATCCCACCCCTCTCCCGAATACCCTAGCATTTACTTCTTTTACAAATCCATCTATAAATATATTAAACAACCATGGTGACATTACACACCCCTGTCTAAGACCTACTTTTACCGGGAAGTAGTCTCCCTCTCTTCTACACACCCTAACCTGAGCCTCACTATCCTCAAAAACTCTTTACAGCATTTAGTAACTTACCACCTATTCCATATACTTGCAACATCTGCCACATTGCTCCTCTATCCACTCTATCATATGCCTTTTCTAAATCCATAAATGCAATAAAAACTTCCCTGCCTTTATCTAAATACTGTTCACATATATGCTTCAATGTAAACACGATCTACACATCCCCTACCCACTCTAAAACCTCCTTGCTCATCCATTCATTCTACGTAATGCCTCACGCACCTCCCCCATACTCACACCCTGTTCTTCTTCACTCCTAAAAGATGGTATACCTCTTCTCGGCCCTTAAAACTACATTATTATTGTCATATTCTCTGTCCTGCCCGACCCATCCCATATAACCAAAATCTACGTGCAATTATTTTTTGTGACACCTGCTACTTTTATCCCCTCTAGCCACGCGACAGTGAGAGAATTACTCATGAATTTACATGGGTACATGTGCACTGGCTACTATTATCTGTTATTTCTAGCTCTCGGCACTGCAAGGGTTATTTTGGTGCTCTCATGTCAGGAGGTGGGTGTAGGAGAGAGACAACTAAGCATCCAGCAGTAACAGCCTGGTTGATCAGACCCTAGCTTGCTACTGCGAGATGTCGGCTGCTGTGATGCTGCCTGCAATGCTGTGGCCGTGCTGTGATGCCGAGATGCTGCAGCAGATTGCTATGCTGAGGCCGTGTTGAGATGCTGGGACCGTGCTGAGATGCTGTCTACTATGAGGCCTGGTCTCAGACCGAGCCGCGGGGGCGTTGACCCCTGAAACCCTCTCCAGGTAAACTCCAGGTAACCCATCTCGTTAACAGGTTTGTATAAAGAGCTCCCATCTCTGCATCGACCCTGTCAGGAAGATGCGTGTCTGGGATTCATATTACCTCACCTGCCTTACAATGTGGTGAAAGCAAATGACTCATGACCCTTCACCCTCCTTGTTATGTGGTAGATGTTGAAGACTCATGTCTCTCCCCCACACCCCACTTTAACAGGAAGAAAGCGAGGGGGGACTCGCACTTCGGCACCCACCTTATGAAGACATGAGTGCCGTGGGCTCTTGCTCTCACACGTGCCTTCCTAGCATGCAGGTGTAGCGGACTCACACTCTTGTACCCGCCTTCTCAGGAGACACCCGCGCCCCTGCATCCATCTTGTCAGGAGGCAGGTGTGGAGGACTCGTGCTTGCACTCACCTCTCAGGAGGCATTTGTGATGGATTCATCTTTTTTATCTCTTCTATTCTACAGTTCAACTAGTCTTCCATAAATCCATCTGTTCATTTTTAATTTCCTCTTTTTACATTCCCTCCCAAATTCATTTACCAATCTTTGCAACTTCTCTTCAGAATTTTCCAAAAGTACCGTATCATCACCCAAGAGCAATTATGACAACTCCCACTTTGTATCCGATGTATAAGTATTATATCTTTTAATCCCACACCTCTCCCCAGCATCCCAGCTTTCATTTTTCTTTTAACCCAATCTATTAATATATTAAGCAACCATGGTGACAACACAGCCCTGTCTAAGACCTTCTTTTACTGGGAAACAATCTCCCTCCCTCCTCACCATCCGCACTTAATCTCTTTATTGCTTGAGTAACCTATCACCTATTCCATACATTTGCAACAATTGTCACATTGTTTCCCTATCCACCCTATCATACGCCTTTTCTAAATGTTTAAATGCAACAAGAGTTCTTAACCTTTATATAAGCATTGTGCACTTACATCAAAGTATTCATTTGGTCTGTATACCCCCTTTTTTCTTCCTCAATACTCCTTGTTCCTCTGCAATCCTACGTATCTGCCTTATCCCCCAATCTTTCAATATTTATAAGATTATTATTATTATTATTATTATTATTATTATTATTATTAAATTATTATTATAAATAATAATAAGTATCCCTGACTGGTAGGTATCCCCTACATGGGGAGCTTATATTAGTTGTCTGATATTTTTTCCATTCCTCAAAGCTCCTACAAGGCTTCCATAAAATAACTCGAGCACAACTCTTCCGATCAGCTTCAAACTTTCAGCGTTGGAGTATTTCGTTTAGATGAAGGACTGGATTAGACACATAACCCATAATTTTACATGTGATAAGACTTAATGACTGAATTAATTAAACACTAATCATTCGCTAATTATCCACCCTCTATAATAGCCCAGAACTCCACTCCCTTTTTCGTAGCACTGTTTTCCGTCATTATTTCCACCACCGGCCAAAAATATTACACTGGAATAACATTACTTGCGAAAAATAAGGAAAGTTTCTTTCCGGGTCACCCAACCTCGGTGGGAGACGGCCAAACGTGTTTATAAATATATATACGTATATCGTGCCGAATAAGCAAAACTTGCAAATTTGGTTTAAATAGCAACGCACTTCTTTCCGAAAAAGGCAAGCGAAAATTTGTGTATGCACTAATTTCATAAAAACCATTCTGAATTTAAAAAAAAAATATATTTCATTGTGTTTATTTATTATTAAATTATTGTAAACTTATATTAAATATATTTAATTGGATGAGGCTAAATTAAATTGCGCTTGTTATAGTAAGGGCAGGTAAGTTTTTTCCCAAATACTTTTTGGACAAAACATTAATTTTTATATTGGTGAGATCCCCATGGGGGGGACGTGGTAGGGGTATTGTGCAATGAGGTGATGTGTGGCAGGGGGTGGTAGTGCATGGTGGGGTAGCTGGGTGGGGGTTTAGTATGAGGGTAGTGATAGTGGTGTGTGGTGGTGGAAGTGGTGGTAGTAGTGGAAGTGGTGGTAGTAGTGGAAGTGATGGTTACCTGACAACTATACTAGGGTGACCGCCCCTGGGGCCCATTCCAACACCAGAACTCCTGGATGACTATCTGATCAACCAGGCTGTTGGAAGTAGCCACACGGAGTTTAGCACAAGAGCCCGGCTGATCAGGAACTAATTCGAGATACTTATTAAGATCCCTTTTGAAGACAGACAAGAGTTTGTTGATAATTTCCCTCATGTATCAGGGGAGGCTGTTGAAAAGTCTTGGTCACCTTACACTATTTGATTTATCTCCTAATTCTTACTTCACTGTTGATGCTGGGTTCTCCCAGTACACTGTTGATACTGGGTTCTCCCAGTTTACTGTTGATGCTGGGTTCTCCCAGTAAACTGTTGATGCTGGGTTCTCCCAGTAAACTGTTGATGCTGGGTTCTCCCAGTACACTGTTGATGCTGAGTTCTCCCAGTACACTGTTGATGCTGGGTTCTCCCAGTACACTGTTGATACTGGGTTCTCCCAGTTTACTGTTGATGCTGGGTTCTCCCAGTAAACTGTTGATGCTGGGTTCTCCCAGTAAACTGTTGATGCTGGGTTCTCCCAGTACACTGTTGATGTTGAGTTCTCCCAGTACACTGTTGATGCTGAGTTCTCCCAGTACACTGTTGATGCTGGGTTCTCCCAGTACACTGTTGAGGCTGAGTTCTCCCAGCACACTGTTGATGCTGGGTTCTCCCAGTACACTGTAGATGCTAGGTTCTCTTAGTACACTGTTGATGTTAGGTTGTCCCAGCACACTGTTGATGCTGGGTTCTCCCAGTACACTGTTGATGCTGGGTTCTCCCAGTTCACTGTTGATGCTGGGTTCTCCCAGTACACTGTTGATGCTGGGTTCTCCCAGTACACTCTTGATGCTGGGTTCTCCCAGCACATTGTTGATGCTGGGTTTCCCAGTACACTGTAGATGCTAGGCTCTCCCATGCACACTGTTAATGCTGGGTTTTCCCAGTACACTGTTGATGCTGGGTTCTCCCAGTACACTGTTGATGCTGGGTTCTCCCATTTCACTGTTGATGCTGGGTTCTCCCAGTACAATGTTGATGCTGGGTTCTCCGAGTGCACTGTTGATGCTGGGTTCTCCCAGTACACTGTTGATTCTGGGTTCTCCAAGTACACTGTTGATGCTGGGTTCTCCCAGCACACTGTTGATGCTGGGTTCTCCCAGTACACTGTTGATGCTGGGTTCTCCCAGTACACTGTTGATGCTGGGTTCTCCCAGTACACTGTTGATGCTGGGTTCTTCCAGTACACTGTTGATGCTGGGGTCCCCCAGTACACTTTTGATGCAGGGTTCTCCCAGTACACTGTTGATGCTGGGTTCTCCCAGTACACTGTTGATGCTGGGTTCTCTCAGTACACTGTTGATGCTGGGTTCTCTCAGTACTCTGTTGATGCTGGGTTCTCCCAGCACACTGTTGATGCTGGGTTCTCCCAGTACACTGTTGATGCTGGGTTCTCCCAGTACACTGTTGATGCTGGGTTCTTCCAGTACACTGTTAAATGCTGGAGTCTCCCAGTACACTTTTGATGCAGAGTTCTCCCAGTACACTGTTGATGCTGGGTTCTTCCAGTACACTGTTGATGCTGGAGTCTCCCAGTACACTTTTGATGCAGAGTTCTCCCAGTACACTGTTGATGCTGGGTTCTTCCAGTACACTGTTGATGCTGGGTTCTCTCAGCACACTGTTGATGCTGGGTTCTCCAGTACTCTGTTGATGCTGGGTTCTCCCAGCACACTGTGATTGCTGGGTTCTTCCAGTATCCTGTTGATGATGGGTTCTCCCAGTACAGTGTTGATGCTGGGTTCTCCCAGTACACTGTTGATGCTGGGTTCTACCAGTACACTGTTGATGCTGGGTTCTCCCAGTACACTGTTGATGCTGGGTTCTCCCAGTACACTGTTGATGCTGGGTTCTCCCAGTACACTGTTGATGCTGGGTTCTCCCATTTCACTGTTGATGCTGGGTTCTCCCAGTACAATGTTCATGCTAGGTTCTCCCAGTGCACTGTTGATGCTGGGTTCTCCCAGTACACTGTTTGATTCCGGGTTCTCCCAGTACACTGTTGATGCTGGGTTCTCCAGCACACTGCTGATGCTGGGTTCTCCCAGTACACTGTTGATGCTGGGTTCTCCCAGTTCACTGTTGATGCTGGGTTCTCCCAGTACACTGTTGATGCTGGGTTCTTCCAGTACACTGTTGATGCTGGGGTCTCCCAGTACACTTTTGATGCAGGGTTCTCCCAGTACACTGTTGATGCTGGGTTCTCCCAGTACACTGTTGATGCTGGGTTCTCTCAGTACACTGTTGATGCTGGGTTCTCTAAGTACTCTGTTGATGCTGGGTTCTCCCAGCACACTGTTGATGCTGGGTTCTCCCAGTACACTGTTGATGCTGGGTTCTCCCAGTACACTGTTGATGCTGGGTTCTTCCAGTACACTGTTGATGCTGGAGTCTCCCAGTACACTTTTGATGCAGAGTTCTCCCAGTACACTGTTGATGCTGGGTTCTTCCAGTACACTGTTGATGCTGGAGTCTCCCAGTACACTTTTGATGCAGAGTTCTCCCAGTACACTGTTGATGCTGGGTTCTTCCAGTACACTGTTGATGCTGGGTTCTCTCAGCACACTTTTTGATGCTGGGTTCTCCCAGTACTCTGTTGATGCTGGGTTCTCCCAGCACACTGTTGATGCTGGGTTCTTCCAGTATCCTGTTGATGATGGGTCCTCCCAGTACAGTGTTGATGCTGGGTTCTCCCAGTACACTGTTGATGCTGGGTTCTACCAGTACACTGTTGATGCTGGGTTCTCCCAGTACACTGTTGATGCGTGGTTCTCCTAGTACACTGTTGATGCTGGGTTTTCCCAATACACTGTTGATGCTGGGTTCTCCCAGTACACTGTTGATGCTGGGTTCTCCCAGTACACTGTTGATGCTGGGTTCTCCCAGTACACTGTTGATGATGGGTTCCAGTACACTGTTGATGCTGGCTTCTCCCAGTACACTGTTGATGCTGAGTTCTCCCAGCACACTGTTGATGCTGGGTTCTCCCAGTACACTGTAGATGCTAGGTTCTCTTAGTACACTGTTGATGCTAGGTTGTCCCAGCACACTGTTGATGCTGGGTTCTCCCAGTACACTGTTGATGCTGGGTTCTCCCAGTTCACTGTTGATGCTGGGTTCTCCCAGTACACTGTTGATGCTGGGTTCTCCCAGTACACTCTTGATGCTGGGTTCTCCCAGCACATTGTTGATGCTGGGTTTCCCAGTACACTGTAGATGCTAGGCTCTCCCATGCACACTGTTGATGCTGGGTTTTCCCAGTACACTGTTGATGCTGGGTTATCCCAGTACACTGTTGATGCTGGGTTCTCCCATTTCACTGTTGATGCTGGGTTCTCCCAGTACAATGTTCATGCTAGGTTCTCCCAGTGCACTGTTGATGCTGGGTTCTCCCAGTACACTGTTGATTCTGGGTTCTCCCAGTACACTGTTGATGCTGGGTTCTCCCAGCACACTGCTGATGCTTGGTTCTCCCAGTACACTGTTGATGCTGGGTTCTCCCAGTACACTGTTGATGCTGGGTTCTCCCAGTACACTGTTGATGCTGGGTTCTCCCATTTCACTGTTGATGCTGGGTTCTCCCAGTACAATGTTCATGCTAGGTTCTCCCAGTGCACTGTTGATGCTGGGTTCTCCCAGTACACTGTTGATTCTGGGTTCTCCCAGTACACTGTTGATGCTGGGTTCTCCCAGCACACTGCTGATGCTGGGTTCTCCCAGTACACTGTTGATGCTGGGTTCTCCCAGTTCACTGTTGATGCTGGGTTCTCCCAGTACACTGTTGATGCTGGGTTCTTCCAGTACACTGTTGATGCTGGGGTCTCCCAGTACACTTTTGATGCAGGGTTCTCCCAGTACACTGTTGATGCTGGGTTCTCCCAGTACACTGTTGATGCTGGGTTCTCTCAGTACACTGTTGATGCTGGGTTCTCCCAGTAAACTGTTGATGCTGGGTTCTCCCAGTACACTGTTGATGCTGGGTTCTTCCAGTACATTGTTGATGCTGGAGTCTCCCAGTACACTTTTGATGCAGAGTTCTCCCAGTACACTGTTGATGCTGGGTTCTTCCAGTACACTGTTGATGCTGGAGTCTCCCAGTACACTGTTGATGCAGAGTTCTCCCAGTACACTGTTGATGCTGGGTTCTTCCAGTACACTGTTGATGCTGGGTTCTCTCAGCACACTGTTGATGCTGGGTTCTCCCAGTACTCTGTTGATGCTGGGTTCTCCCAGCACACTGTTGATGCTGGGTTCTTCCAGTACCCTGTTGATGATGGGTTCTCCCAGTACAGTGTTGATGCTGGGTTCTCCCAGTACACTGTTGATGCTGGGTTCTACCAGTACACTGTTGATGCTGGGTTCTCCCAGTACACTGTTGATGCGTGGTTCTCCTAGTACACTGTTGATGCTGGGTTTTCCCAGTACACTGTTGATGCTGGGTTCTCCCAGTACACTGTTGATGCTGGGTTCTCCCAGTACACTGTTGATGCTGGGTTCTCCCAGTACACTGTTGATGATGGGTTCCAGTACACTGTTGATGTTGGCTTCTCCCAGTACACTGTTGATGCTGGGTTCTCCCAGTACACTGTTGATGCTGGGTTCTCTCAGTACACTGTTGATGCTGGGTTCTCCCAGTGCACTGTTGATGCTGGGTTCTCCTAGTACACTGTTGATGCTGGGTTCTCCTAGTACACTGTTGATGTTGGGTTCTCCCACTACACTGTTGATGCTGAGTTCTCCCAGTACACTGTTGATGCTGGGTTCTCCCAGTACACTGTTGATGCTGGGTTCTCCCAGCACACTGTTGATGCTGGGTTCTCCCAGTACAGTGTTGATGCTGGGTTCTCCCAGTACACTGTTGATGCTGGGTTCTCCCAGTACACTGTTGATGCTGTGTTCTCCCAGTACACTGTTGATGCTGGGTTCTCCCAGTACACTGTTGATGCTGGGCTCTCCCAGTACACTGTTGATGCTGGGTTCTCCCAGCACACTGTTGATGCTGGGTTCTTCCAGTACACTGTTGATGCTGGGTTCTCCCAGCACACTTTTGATGCAGGGTTCTCCCAGTACACTATTGATGCTGGGTTCTCCCAGTACACTGTTGATGCTCCGTTCTCCCAGTGCACTGTTGATGCTGGGTTCTCCCATTACAGTGTTGATGCTGGGTTCTCCCAGTACACTGTTGATGCTTGGTTCTACCAGTACACTGTTGATGCTGGGTTCTCTCAGTACACTGTTGATGCTGGGTTCTCCTAGTACATTGTTGATGCTGGGTTTTCCCAGTACACTGTTGATGCTGGGTTCTCCCAGTACACTGTTGATGCTGGGTTCTCCCACTACACTGTTGATGCTGGGTTCTCCCACTACACTGTTGATGCTGGGTTCTCCCAACACACTGTTGATGCTGGGTTCTCCCAGTACACTGTTGATGCTGGGTTCTCCCAGTACACTGTTGATGCTGGGTTCTCCCAGTACACTGTTGATGCTGGGTTCTCCCAGTACACTGTTGATGCTGGGTTCTCCCAGTACACTGTTGATGCTGGGTTCTCCCAGTACACTGTTGATGCTGGGGTCTCCCAGTACACTGTTGATGCTGGGTTCTCCCAGCACACTGTTGATCCTGGGTTCTCCCAGTACACTGTTGATGCTGGGTTCTCCCAGTACACTGTTGATGCTGGGTTCTCCCAGTACACTGTTGATGCTGGGTTCTCCCAGTACACTGTTTGATGCTGGGTTCTCCCAGTACACTGTTGATGCTGGGTTCTCCCAGTACACTGTTGATGCTGGGTTCTCCCAGTACACTGTTGATGCTGGGTTCTCCCAGTACACTGTTGATGCTGGGTTCTCCCAGTACACTGTTAAATGTCCTAATCATGAAACATACGTTGCTTCACTTTGTCTTCCTGTTCACCTCTTGTCTTCTGTCTTCCTCTTCACCACTTTATTGGTCTTCTGTCTTCCTCTTCACAAGACCTTTTAACATGAGAACTAATAATGGTTCTGGATGGATCTCATGTCATCTAAGCCATGGGTTCTGAACCACCTGTTTGTGACATTTCTAATTCATCTCAGTTGGGAATTATTCATTACAGTTTTTATAATTATGCATAATTCACACCTGTAAAATAACAGATAAAAATATTATAATAAAGCCAAGGTAATTTTATTACTTTGTTACGAATGCATTACAACTTTAACCTAAAAAATAATTGAAAGTAATTTTTTTTATTACCAGTTACAAGACATCAGGTTTTTTTCATTAATTAAAAGAAATGTTTTTCGGTTGTACATGTTTGCAGATTAATTATCCATATATCAGGCTAGAAACTACATTGACTACACCACGTCACTCGTCACTGCGCCACTCGTCACTGCGCCACTCGTCACTGCGCCACTCGTCACTGCGTCACTCGTCACTGCGCCACTCGTCACTGCGTCACTCGCCACTGCGTCACTCGTCACTGCGTCACTCGTCACTGCGTCACTCGTCACTGCGTCACTCGTCACTGCGCCACTCGTCACTGCGCCACTCGTCACTGCGTCACTCGTCACTGCGTCACTCGTCACTGCGTCACTCGTAACTGCGTCACTCGTCACTGCGTCACTCGTCACTGCGTCACTCGTCACTGCGTCACTCGTCACTGCGTCACTCGTCACTGCGTCACTCGTCACTGCGTCACTCGTCACTGCGTCACTCGCCACTGCGTCACTCGTCACTGCGTCACTCGTCACTGCGTCACTCGTCACTGGTCACTCGTCACTGCGTCACTCGTCACTGCGCCACTCGTCACTGCGTCACTCGCCACTGCGTCACTCGTCACTGCGTCACTCGTCACTGCGTCACTCGTCACTGCGTCACTCGTCACTGCGTCACTCGTCACTGCGCCACTCGTCACTGCGCCACTCGTCCACTGCGTCACTCGTCACTGCGTCACTCGTCACTGCGTCACTCGTCACTGCGTCACTCGTCACTGCGTCACTCGTCACTGCGCCACTCGTCACTGCGCCACTCGTCCACTGCGTTTACTCGTCACTGCGTCACTCGTCACTGCGTCACTCGTCACTGCGTCACTCGTCACTGCGTCACTCGTCACCCGCGTCACTCGTCACTGCGTCCCCTCGTCACTGCGTCACTCGTCACTGCGCCACTCGTCACTGCGTCACTCGTCACTGCGTCACTCGTCACTGCGTCACTCGTCACTGAGCCACTCGTCACTGCGTCACTCGTCACTGCGTCACTCGTCACTGCGTCACTCGTCACTGCGCCACTCGTCACTGCGCCACTCGTCACTGCGTCACTCGTCACTGCGTCACTCGTCACTGCGTCACTCGTCACTGAGCCACTCGTCACTGGGGTCACTCGTCACTGCGTCACTCGTCACTGCGTCACTCGTCACTGCGTCACTCGCCACTGCGTCACTCGTCACTGCGTCACTCGTCACTGCGTCACTCGTCACTGCGTCACTCGCCACTGCGTCACTCGTCACTGCGTCACTCGTCACTGCGTCACTCGTCACTGCGTCACTCGTCACTGCGTCACTCGTCACTGCGTCACTCGTCACTGCGTCACTCGTCACTGCGTCACTCGTCACTGCGTCACTCGTCACTGCGTCATTCGTCACTGCGTCACTCGTCACTGCGTCACTCGTCACTGAGCCACTCGTCACTGCGTCACTCGTCACTGCGTCACTCGTCACTGCGTCACTCGTCACTGCGTCACTCGCCACTGCGTCACTCGTCACTGCGTCACTCGTCACTTTCGTCACTCGTCACTGCGTCACTCGTCACTGCGTCACTCGCCACTGCGTCACTCGTCACTGCGTCACTCGCCACTGCGTCACTCGTCACTGCGTCACTCGTCACTGCGTCACTCGTCACTGCGTCATTCGTCACTGCGTCACTCGTCACTGCTTTCTTCATCACTGCCTCCCTTATTAATGCGTCCCGCATCACTGCGTTCATCACAGCGTCATTCATCACTGCGTGCCACACTTAACTCCCATTCCTCGGATCAAGACCCCCCCTCCTCATCAATTCCCTTCCCCATCTCCATCACTCATCTACTAATTTTTTTTCAAGGATTGTCATCAATGTTTCCACCCACTCAATCTCTTCCCTCTCGTCCCAGCATCTGGACCCTCCCTCTCGTCCCAGCATCTGGACCCTCCCTCTCATCCCAGCATCTGGACCCTCCCTCTCATCCCAGCATCTGGACCCTCCCTCTCATCCCAGCATCTGGATCCTCCCTCTCATCCCAGCATCTGGACCCTCCCTCTCATCCCAGCATCTGGATCCTCCCTCTCAACCCAGCATCTGGACCCTCTCTCTCATCCCAGCATCTGGACCCTCCCTCTCATCCCAGCATCTGGACCCTCCCTCTCATCCCAGCATCTGGACCCTCCCTCTCATCCCAGCATCTGAATCCTCCCTCTCAACCCAGCATCTGGACCCTCTCTCTCATCCCAGCATCTGCATCTGGACCCTCCCTCTCATCCCAGCATCTGCATCTGGACCCTCCCTCTCATCCCAGTATCTGGACCCTCCCTCTCATCCCAGCATCTGGACCCTCCCTCTCATCCCAGCATCTGGACCCACCCTCTCATCCCAGCATCTGGACCCTCTCTCTCATCCCAGCATCTGGACCCTCTCTCTCATCCCAGCATCTGGACCCTCCCTCTCATCCCAGCATCTGGACCCTCTCTCTCATCCAGCATCTGGACCCTCTCTCTCATCCCAGCATCTGGACCCTCCCTCTCATCCAGCATCTGGACTCTCCCTCCATCCCAGCATCTGGACCCTCCCTCTCATCCCAGCATCTGGACCCTCTCTCTCATCCCAGCATCTGGACCCTCCCTCTCATCCCAGCATCTGGACCCTCCCTCTCAACCCAGCATCTGCATCTGGACCCTCTCTCTCATCCAGCATCTGCATCTGGACCCTCCCTCTCATCCCAGCATCTGCATCTGGACCCTCCCTCTCATCCCAGCATCTGGACCCTCTCTCTCATCCCAGCATCTGGACCCTCCCTCTCATCCCAGCATCTGGACCCTCTCTCTCATCCCAGCATCTGGACCCTCTCTCTCATCCCAGCATTTGGACCCTCCCTCTCATCCCAGCATCTGGACTCTCCCTCTCATCCCAGCATCTGGACCCTCCCTCTCATCCCAGCATCTGGACCCTCCCTCTCATCCCAGCATCTGGACCCTCCCTCTCATCCCAGCATCTGGACCCTCCCTCTCATCCCAGCATCTGGACCCTCCCTCTCATCCCAGCATCTGGACCCTCCCTCTCAACCCAGCATCTGGACCCTCCCTCTCAACCCAGCATCTGGACCCTCCCTCTCAACCCAGCATCTGCATCTGGACCCTCTCTCTCATCCCAGCATCTGCATCTGGACCCTCCCTCTCATCCCAGCATCTGGACCCTCCCTCTCATCCCAGCATCTGGACCCTCCCTCTCATCCCAGCATCTGGACCCACCCTCTCATCCCAGCATCTGGACCCTCTCTCTCATCCCAGCATCTGGACCCTCTCTCTCATCCCAGCATCTGGACCCTCCCTCTCATCCCAGCATCTGGACCCTCTCTCTCATCCCAGCATCTGGACCCTCTCTCTCATCCCAGCATCTGGACCCTCTCATCCCAGCATCTGGACCCTCCCTCTCATCCCAGCATCTGGACCCTCTCTCTCATCCCAGCATCTGGACCCTCTCTCTCATCCCAGCATCTGGACCCTCTCATCCCAGCATCTGAACCCACCCTCTCATCCCAGCATCTGGACCCTCTCTCTCATCCCAGCATCTGGACCCTCTCTCTCATCCCAGCATCTGGACCCTCTCATCCCAGCATCTGGACCCTCTCTCTCATCCCAGCATCTGGACCCTCCCTCTCATCCCAGCATCTGGACCCTCTCTCTCATCCCAGCATCTGGACCCTCCCTCTCATCCCAGCATCTGGACCCTCCTTCTCATCCCAGCATCTGGACCCTCCCTCTCATCCCAGCATCTGGACCCTCTCTCCTTCATCCCAGCATCTGGACCCTCTCTCTCATCCCAGCATCTGGACCCTCCCTCTCATCCCAGCATCTGGACCCTCTCTCTCATCCCAGCATCTGGACCCTCTCTCTCATCGCAGCATCTGGACCCTCCCTCTCATCCCAGCATCTGGACCCTCTCTCTCATCGCAGCATCTGGACCCTCTCTCTCATCGCAGCATCTGGACCCTCCCTCTCATCGCAGCATCTGGACCCACCCTCTCATCCCAGCATCTGGACCCTCTCTCTCATCGCAGCATCTGGACCCCTCTCCTCATCGCAGCATCTGGACCCTCCCTCTCATCGCAGCATCTGGACCCTCCCTCTCATCCCAGCATCTGGACCCTCTCTCTCATCGCAGCATCTGGACCCTCTCTCTCATCGCAGCATCTGGACCCTCCCTCTCATCCCAGCATCTGGACCCTCCCTCTCATCCCTCTCTCACCCACTCCATCAGGTCAGAACTCCACACATTATGGTGTAATGACTAATGCACTACATTGTAGTTTTACCTAATACGATAATAGGGGCATATCGCACTATTATCGAAAGAATATTAACATCTCGTGAATATTTCCCAATGAATGTTTCACAATTTACACACCATATTTTTTTTTACAAAATACCATTTCGTGGATTTAGTCTTTATAAAACAGACAGACAGACAGACAGACACACACACACACACACACACACACACACACACACACACACACACACACACACACACACACACACACACGACTTAACAGCAGTGTTCCAGTCGGGTAAAACAGTATTAAGTAAACTGAGTCTAGTGTATTAGACTCTATATTGCTTCGAGAAGACTGTACCGAATTCGGCTCCATAACAAGGAGGCTTCAAGAGGACTGCTGCCAAATGATTAGATTCTCCCGCTTACAGTGTTTGAATAAAGGACGATTTAAACTTGCCATAAGGTTTATATTGCTAGATTAAGTAACACAGTTTTCACCCCTACATCCAGAAATATACAAGTTGGCGAGGTCGAGGGTGCCGTGCGCGGCGTGGAAGGCACGCCTGGTAATTAGTAGGAATTCCTATGTCGCTGTTTACGGAGCTCAACCTACCTGCGGCTCATTTCTAGTGGCAGTCCTGCTATGACAGGTTCTCCTGGCGCCTCTCAGATGTTGAATGCACCTGCACTGCATTAAATTATGACATCACCAGATTTAAACATGACATTCTTATACATCTTCCATCTGAGGTCAGATATATAATTCAACTGATCTCTATCCACCTGTTTGCCCCAGGCGGGGTTACACCTGACACATTTTATAACACCAGGCTCAAACATACCAGCTCACATGGCACCTGGAAGCTACATCTGGCACCTGGAAGGTGTCTGGTGCCGCTGCAACCAGTGATCTTTGCTGACTTCACCAATTCATCAGGCACTGTTGCCAATAATTAAGATTTCTAATGTCACTGTTGAACCCACCTGTGAACCATTCCTAGTGATGCTGCTGGTATCCCATGCCTGGGAGAAGGCAGGTGAACCTGGCGTCTCCCAGGCGTGAGGTGCACCTACTTATCATTCAATCTTATAACACCACGATGCTGGAACACAGGATGAACCTTTTTGAGCCAAGGTGTTGGATGGAGCTGGAAGTCTGGTATTTAATGGTGGATCCAGCCTTACGCACATCGGAAAGTCTGCGGTTGTAAACCAATACGATGGAGGAACACCGATATCAGAATATTTATCAATGTATAAACAAAGTGTAATTAAGAAAATTTATGTAGACATATATTTTATGTGATCTTTGGATGGCATTAAAAAATTATATGATGCTGCTGTGAAGATTGATCTTAGTATAAAGTTTGAAACAGTCAAAGAATTCTTAAAACAGAGAGAGAGAGAGAGAGAGAGAGAGAGAGAAGAGAGAGAGAGAGAGAGAGAGAGAGAGAGAGACTAAACATTGCATGTGTTTCAGGCCAAAACATTCGCACGGAGAAAAATTCTCTCCCCGAAGCTGAAAGTTATTTTAACGCTTGATATCGATGATATGTCAATATTATCACCCCATAATAAAGGTTATAAGTATATTCTCATTTGTATATATGTGTGTTCAAGACATAACAGTTGTTTTGAAAACATAAAGACGCTCTGAGCACTTTAGAAGCATTTAAAAATATTTTAGACAGTGTGGAGTCGAAAGGTGTATCGAGCCTTTACACGGGTAAAGGTTCAGAGTTCCTTAACAAACACGTTGAAAGTTACCTACAGAGTAAACGTATTAAGATTTATTATATATTTTCGAGCGAAACAAAAACAACTATTACCGCGAGTGTTGTAAATTCTGAAGCATAAGATTTACAAGTATATGACGACCTGCAAGACATTGAAATATGTATCTGCCTGACGGGGAATCCTGAAGATGTACGTTACTCCACACTCGGGTGTTGCTGGAAAAATATCTTGGTCACTGTATGGAAACATCTCACTGGATGATATTCGGAACCAGTTTTGAATAAAGTATATACAGTGAGGGACTGTCAAGAGATTAGTCAGTAAAACGTTATGTGTCAGAGAGACAGTGAGGATAGTGTTAAACCAAAAGACTTTTACATTAATTGTGAATTTCACATTTAGAATAAAGAGCTTCCTAATATATCTAGAATAAATGCTTCTCATGGTACAAATCGAAGGAGCTTTCTATGCTGATGACCTGATTCCAGCTTCATTACCGGAGACATATATTACTGATAAAGTTTTAAGTAGGAAAAAATCAGAGGAAAGACTTTTTTTTACCGAGTTTCATATAAAGGATACAATCTTTTATAAAAAATTTCTTTACTGGAATAATTTAAACGTTTATTAGTTTTCCTCGATGGTCTCAAGTGAAAATATTGATGAGTTTTGTTGAAAACAGTTGAAAAAGTCCACATAAATTGTATGCCTGAGATTTTTAAGTATTTTGTCGGGAAGAAATATAACAAAGGAATCAAATCCTTGACGTGTAAGATTAGCAGCGAACAAAAGAAAAATAATTTCCCGAGCATTATCGGGTATTGTTGTACCACTGGTAGCCAGTATCAATTCTAAATTGTTTAGTAAATCATGAAGAAGTTTTACCTCGTTTCAACCTCCATTATGAATCGCAAATTAAGAGGCACGTAAGTTCTCCCGTCTTCTAATAACACGTTCATTTTTCCATTATAATCTACCTCGTCCATAATTACTATTTCATTCTCGACAACATAACTGTCCTCAGAGAGTTAAGTTATACCATTAATTAAGGAAAGATTTTGTACTTCACGTTACGAAACAAAACAAATACGATATTAATTATGAACAAGGTGGATTATAGTGGGAAAATGAACTTGTTATTAGAACACGGTGGAACTTACATGTCCCTTAAGCCATGCGATCTCTAGAGAAGATGAACCAAGGTGGGAAATATACTAAGACTTGCACGAGTGCAACTCGTAAAGGGAAACGAGTGAAAAGGATTAATTAACTCGTCCACACCACTCGGCTCTGTTAAACCGCCCGTTCCCACAATGTACTCGTTTCAGTTAAACCCAAAAAGATCCCAGACTTGACGAGTTTTATACATTTAAGAATCTCGAAACACTTAATATATCAAGTCCATCATCTATGTTTAGGAAAACAATCAAATAACCAGCTGGGAGGAAAATGGAGATCTTATTAGTCTTATTTCAAGACAAAATATTACTGAAGTATTAAATACATTATCTGAAAATCACGTGAAATCGCAAAAGAGAATCGATTCTAGACAATGGATTCTTTATTATGTTAGTGTTTATGATCTTTATGTTTTAATGATTTACTTAAAAGAGGTGATAAGGGTGTGTTTACCTGGAGTTTACCTGGAGAGGGTTTCGGGGGTCAAGTCCCCGCTGCTCGGCCTGAGACCAGGCCTCATGGTGGATCAGGATCTGATCAACCAGGCTGTTACTGCAGGGTAAAATGTCAGAATATAGTTTGTATGAGAGTAGTGACGCCAGCACTGACCTCTTTCCAGACAACAACAACAAATCACAATTAAATAGTTTAACACATGAATTTTAAATTTCTGATATTTTCCGGGGTGACGTAAGTAGAATCATAGAGACCATTAATGCAGATATTAATGATAAAATATCATATGCGTTTAAAACTCACTGGAGAGTTATCATTTCGCCAGATTCTGATTTGCTCGCCTATCACCCTGGAATTAACGAAATCTTAATAAAAGTCAAAACTTATGCAATTGTTAATGATAATGATACATTTCGAGTGGATATGATGGGTCCAGAAGGAGATGACATGAACCCAACTCACACTGCAATCTGTATGTGACTAAGAACAACACAAGAGCTTATTAAACCTGAGGAATCAGAGGAGAAAACCCATCTAACCCCGAATCTGATAGAAATTATATGTGAATGTAAACAGTGTTTGAGTAGATCCCGTCATTTTCGGGAACCAATGGTACCTCTTTTGGGTTTAGCGCAGGGGTTTCCAACCTTTTATATACCCCGATTCCCTAGTGAATGTGTGATTAATGTTGTACCGCCTACAAAAGTTATATCACACTTCAAGAAGTAAAACTTTTAATTTTTGGATCACAAAGTCAACCAGATACAGCACTGCGGGTGAACGAATTGAATTCCAAAAATAAGCTTTTTATACAGTGCAAATGTAAATTGAAAAGTCACAAAAGTTTTTGGTAAATAAACACGGAATTGTGCTTTTCATAACGAGTCTTTGTCGTACCCCTGAAATGCCACGTCGAATCCCTCCGGGAAGGGGAAGTCGTGCACCCCAGGTTGGGTTCCCTATTTTAGAGAATATAAATACATTAAGAAGTAATTATGAACCCACGATGTATAAACCTGTTAATACAAAAATTATTGAACAAGTGGCGATCAAGGTCGCCGATAAAGATGGACGGTTAATTTGATATTATGAACAAAGTTGAGACACCGTCAGTACGAGAAGACCGTCACCCGTCCTTTTTAAAGTCGTTTTTTGAGACTTTTTAATACTTCGAGAGAGTGAAAAGAGGCGGATTATATGATACTACACTTCATAAATCTTGTGGGAGAGATGGAGATTGTTTTTATTTCTTAGAGGGTTAGCTAGGAAGGCTATCCATTCCTGGTATTGTGTTAAGTGGTGTTATTAGTGGGATGAACATAGAGAATTAGGCAAAAACTCGAGGTATAGAAGCTTTGTAGGGGCCGGGGGGGGGAGGGTAGGGGGCAGAAAATACTCACTGGTGTGGAAGGCGGAGAATCGCTTTGAAAAATTAAAAAAATCCTAATTAAAAAAAAAAAAGAAAGTTTAGTTCGTGTAAATTTCTTTAGTATGAAGTCTGGGATATATGACCCCTGCAGGTTTAGCGCTTCTTTTTGATTATAATAACCTGTCACCTGTGCTGCTGATTCTGTGAGCTCAGAATCAGTGACTGTGAGCGGTGATTCAGCTAATAAAGTGTAATTCATCGTGTGTAATGTTTGTAGTCAAAATAAAAAGTGCTGGATCACTTTCTATGTCATATTGAAATCTCCTGTGTACAGCATTTAATATTATTTCTTTGGTAGGAGTGAGAGCAGAAATTAATGCCATCACAAATACTTAACCCAAGACGCCTTGTTTACTTCATAATGATAAAAGTTGTGTCATTGTATTCTTGAAAAATAAAATGATTATGATGTCTTTTAAGCTGTATAGTTTACCTTTTAAAAATGTCCAATAAAATTTTGTGAAACGATATCATTTGCGTTTTTTTCCAATTGCATTATCTAGAAAATAAAATGCCAACCTTCGTGTAAACTCGTGATGTACCACAGGATGGTAATACGTTAAAAATATCTTAATATCAACAGGAGCGTCTACCACTAACATATCCAAGGTCTTATGCTCACACGGGAGCCTATGTAAATATACCTTAAAATATCCCTGTAAACAAAATAATAGAGGCATATAACAGTGTGATATGTCGGTTATTACCGCATTAGGTAAAAACCACAATATACTGCATCACTCATTACACCATAGTGCGTGGGATTCCGCTCTGATGGAGTGGGTGAGAGAGGGATGAGAGGGAGGGCCCAGATGCTGGGATGAGATTGGGGAGATTGAGTGGGTGGAAGAATTGAAGTCACTCTGATGGGTTTGGAATGGAATAGTGAGCTGAGTGGAAGGGAGTAATCAGTGTAATTCATGGGAATGGAGTTAAAGTTGGATCCTTTAAAATAAATCTCCTTGGGAGACAAATATGTAACATAATCGACAATAATGCGCTCAGGCAAAATGTGGCGCCTGTAGTGGCGGCATCAGGTGATTATCCTGAAATACAGATTACAGTCTACGCAAATGTCACCGGTGAAAATGCGGCAATAAATTGGAACGCGTTCATGCGTTCCATTGATATAGGACGGTGAAAGAACGCAGTGATGAGAGAGTGTTAGGACGCATGTAGAGGACGGGCGTTAGAGAGCATGATGAAGATCAGATCAGGGACGCAGTGGTGAGTGACACGGTGTTAGAGGGAACGCGGTGTCTAGGGACAGCAGTGGTGAGTGACGCGGAGTCAGGGACGCGTGTAGATGATCCGTGTCAGGGACGCAGTGATGAGTAGCGGTGATTGGGGATCGCGTGTCAGGACAGCCAAGTGATGAGGAATGCGGTGTCGATGGACACGTGTGCAGGGACGATGGTCCGCTCAGTGATACTTGCCAAAAGTAAGGCGGCTCCATGCTGTGATACTTCCCAAAGTAAGATTGATCCTTGGCAGTGATATGCCCAAGAAGAGTAAGCTCTCCTGCAGTGATACTTTTTCCAAAAGTAGAGCCCTCCTGCAGTGATACTTCCCAAAAGTAAGCTCCTCTGCAAAATGTATACTTCCCAAAGTAAGCTCCCCTCAGTGATACTCAAAAGTAAGCCCTCTGCAGTGATACGGTCCAAAAGTATAGCTCCTCCTGCAATGATACTTCCCAAAAGTAGCTCTCTGCAGTGAATACTCCCAAAGTATGCTCCTCACTGCAGTGATAGTCCGGAATAAGTCCTCTGCAGTGATATCCAAAAGTAGGACGCTCATTGCAGTGGACTCCAAGTAGGTCCTCTGCAGTGATACTATCCCAAAAGTAGCTCCGGACCTGCAGTGTGACTTCGCAAAGGTAAGCTCTGGCTGCAGTGATACGTCCCAAAAGTTAGGTCCCTGCGTGATACTTCCAAAGTAAGCGCCTCCTGCAGTGATACTTCCCAAGTAGCGTCTCCGTGCAGTGATGAGCTTCCAAAAGTACTCGCTATGCAGTGATACTTCCCAAAGGTAAGCTCGCCTGCAGTGATAACGTTCCAAAAGTAAGTCGACTGCTGCAGTGATACTTCCCAAAAGTAAGCTCCTCCTGCAGTGATACTTCCCAAAAGTAAGCTCCTCCTGCAGTGATACTTCCCAAAAGTAAGCTCCTCCTGCAGTGATACTTCCCAAAAGTAAGCTCCTCCTGCAGTGATACTTCCCAAAAGTAAGCTCCTCCTGCAGTGATACTTCCCAAAAGTAAGCTCCTCCATACAGAACAAAAACGTGCACCAAGAACGAAAAATATTCGTTCTGTTACTGAGATAAACGTAGCTATTTTTGTGTTACTTGACCAAATCTGAATCTGAAATTGAGGCAGCACATCAGGACGTCTATCTATTGGAAAACAATTAAGAATTTTTTATTTTTAAATCATGTACCATCAAAATTTACATCACATGTAATATAATAAGTCATTATAAACTTATTTTTTTTATTATAGACTTACTGCTGAAGAAACCATCATTGGTTTCAAGTTGAGAGTGAAACCCTCTTGATACCATACTACCATTGTACTGATGTCCTGATGAAACCTTTCACCATTCTCATCACTGCAGCACAAAGATGTCCAGGTGTGAATGAAGAGAGTGTGGTATAAACCTTGGTAATTGATATCGATAAACTGGTTTAAGAAAGCACGTGAGTAAACACTAGGACATATGAAAAAACGTTTCCGTCCTGGGATCTTGATCATTTCTAACATACACAGTTTAAAAATAACATTATATATAGGCAGAGAGTGGGTTGTGGGTGACACAGTAACCTGAAACATGACATACTTGGGATGAAGTTAGGTAGACAACGAGGTTATGTGATTTCTGTGTTGTTGGGTGGTAGGTTGGATTTTCGGGTTCCTAACACACAGAACACAAGTAGTAGTAGTAAATAGAGCAAAATTCAGCATCAGAGAGGTTAAAATCTGTTCCTCAAGGCACTGTCCTGGCACCTCTGCTGCTTCTCATCCTCACAGCAGACATAGATGGAAACACCCGTCACAGTTTTGTGTTATCATTTGCAGATGACACTAAAATAAGCATGAAAGTCACTACGGTAGAAGATACTGAAAAATTACAGGAAGATATAAGTAGGGTTTTCCAGTGGGCAGTGGAGAACAACATGACGTTCAATGGTGATAAGTTCCAGCTGCTTAGGTATGAAAAGAATGAAGAACTCAAAAGGAACACTGTATACAGAACTCAAGAGGATAACCAAACAGAACGAAAGGTACATGCAAAAGAATTGGGAATAATTATGTCAGCTGACCTTTCTTTCAAAGAATGTAATAAGACAAAGATCACGACAGCCAGGAGGATGACGGGGTGGTAATGAGAACTTTGAAAACAAGGGAAATAATGCCAGTGGTGACACTCTTCAAGTCGCTAGTGCTCCCTCATTTTGAATATTGGTTAGTGCTGACGGACCTCGTTCAAGGCAGGAGAGAAATATCAGAGTTGGAACAAATACAGAGATCGTTTATGGAACACACAGAGCCAGTAAAGCATTTAAATTACTGGGAACGCCTTAAAGTCTTAAGCATTTACTCACTGGAGCGGAGGGGAGATACACGATAATTTATACCTGAAAAGTACTCGAGGGTCTGGTTCCGAATCTGCACATTGCCATAACAACATACTGGAGTGAGAGGTACAGGAGGAATTGTAAAATAAATCCAATGAGGAGCAAGGGTACGATGGGCACAATAAGGGAACACTGTATCAACATTCGTGACCCCAAACTATTCAGCATCTTACCAGAAGATATCAGAAACACGGCTAGAACAAGTGTAGAAATCTTCAAGAGAAAACTGGACAAGTATCTTCACCAGGTACCAGATCAACCAGGCTATGATGGATATATGGGGCAGCGGGCCTCCAGCAGCAACAGCCTGGTTGACCAGGCAAGCACCAGACGACCTGGCCCATTAGAAAGACTCTTGAACCTCATCAAAGGTATGCTAATGATTTTGGAATTTTGTAGCTTCCTGTATTGTTTTATGGTGTCGTTGACGGTGATTAGCGAGGCTTCTAGACATCGTCGGCGTCTAGATCTTGTTCCGTGAGGACGGGTTGTGCCTCATTCCATTTCATCAAATGTTCCATGGAGTTCCTGAGGAGGACACAGACGTCCCTGCTGCTGGTGTTTCGGTGTTCGTTCAGGCGGACTGAAAGATATCTTCCTGTTTTCCCTACATATTTCTTGGGACAGTATCCACAGGGGTTGGTGTAGATGCCCGCTGCGTAAGTTAGAGGTGTGTGGGACTTTGGTTTTCCATTGCCCCACACTTCTACGGGACTTAAATGACCTTAATTTAACTCCTGTAGAGTGAATAAGTGAGGTTGTTTCAAGGTCTCAGATTTCTGGTGGTTCATAAAGCTCAGCGTTATCAGTTTCTTCACTACTAGCACGTTAGTGCCCTAAACAACAGGTGGAGCAGATATAGGAATGTCCTCACTATGTGGCACAAGTTCCAGATGCAAAATAAACACCAATGTACACAATGAATAGTAACATTTTTTTAAAATTTGTCTGAATACTAGTAGGGCCAGAATACAAATGATATTCTCCGACTCTTCTGACAAGCACTCGTGATGTGCTTGTCAGAAGAGTTCATGTTTATTCATGTAAACAAAGGGCAATAAAAAGCAGGAGTGCCAGCAACAGCAACAAGCAGCAGGAGCAGCAACGAGCAGCAAGATCCCCAACAGTAGCTACAAGCAGCAGGAGTATAAATAACAGCAACAAGCAGCAGATGAGCCAGCTACAAACAGCAAAAGCACCAACAATAACGATCAAAAGAATCACCAGCAACAAATAGCAAGAACACCAACAATAACAAACAACAGGAGCCCCAGCAACAAGCAACAAGAACACCAACAATATCAAGCAACAGGAGCCCCAGCAACAAGCAACAGGAAGAGCAACAATAACAAGCAACAGACATCTGGACAACACTTTCCCCACACCGCCCACCTAAACCCACCCACCTCCCCCCTTCACTCCCTAATTATGTTTGTCCCTAACTGATCAACACATTGTTGATTCCACCCTGGTCACCACCTTGATACTTTTATTACATTTTCGATGAAGGCTGAAGGAATAATTGGAATTAGCCATTCATATATACGGTAGAGATAAACCCGGCGCACACCACGAACCCGGCCGCCGAAATCGCCCGGATTCGCTTCCCGTCTCCTATTGCTTCGTGTATTTGCATGGAGAAAGCGAGCCAGGAATATTCATGGTGTGAGTGATAGACGAACGATGGCCGGGGGGACAGACTGCCACCCATGAATATGCAAAGTGGGAGGAAATTAATATTAAAACTGCCAGCCAGAGTGTTGAATATTGATGGTGGTCCGCCAGGGGTAGAGCCCGAAGACCAGGACACGCCAGGCGGACATTGTTTACCATGACACTGTCCACCATGGCACTGTCCACGCTGACACTGTCCACCATGGCACTGTCCACGCTGACACTGTCCACCATGACACTGTCCACACTAATACGGTTCAGCACATCTTGACGCTGCCCACGAGAGCACTGTCAACGTTGGTATTGTCAACGCTGGCACTGTCAATGCTGGCATTATTAACGCTGGTATCGACAACGCCGGCACTATCAACACTGGTACTGTGAACGCTAGCACTACCAACGCTGGCACTGTAAACGCTGGCACTGTCAACGCTAGCACTACCAATGCTAGTACTGAAAACGCTGGTGCTGTCAACGCTGGTACAGTCAACGATTACACTATCAACGCTGGCACTGTCAAAGCTAGTAATGTCAACTATGGCACTGTCAACGCTGACACTGTCAACGCTGGTACTGTCAACGCTGGTACTGTCAACGCTGGTACTTCACACTGACAGTAATGGCCGCAATGTCTACATCCATCTTCTTTTCCCAGAGAAGATCCACATTTCAGCCTGGAAGCCATGACACCTCAGTGGTGCCACCAGTGGTGTTACCAGTAATGTCAATAGTCGTGCCACCAGTGATGTCACCAGTGGTATCAGTAGTGGTGTCACAAGTGGTGTTACCAGCGGTGTTATCAGTGATGTTACCAGTGATGTTACCAGTGGTGTTACCAGTGGTGTCACCAATGATGTCACTAGTGATGTCATCAGTGATATCGCCAGTGGTGTCACCAAAGGAGGGTGTGAGAGTATAAGGGAATGTGTGGCAGTGTAAGGGAGGGTGTGGTAGTGTAAAGGAGTGTGTGGTAGTGTAAGGGAGGGTGTGGTAGTGTAAGGAGGTGTGTAGTGTAAGGGAGGGTGTGGTAGTGTAAGGGAGGGTGTGTAGTGTAAAGGAGTGTGTGGTAGTTTTAGGGTGTGTGTGGTAGTTTAAGGAAGGGTGTGGTAGTGTAAAGGAGGGTGTGATAGCGCAAGGGAGGGTGTGGTAGTGTATGTGAGGGTGTGGTAGTGTATATGAGGGTGTGGTAGTGTAAAGGAGGGTGTGGTACTGTAAGGGAGGGTGTGGTACCGTAAGGGAGAGTGTGGTACTGTAGGGGAGGATGTGATACTGTAAGGGAGGGCGTGGTAGTGTAAGAGAGTGTGGTAGTGTAAGAGTATGTGTGGTAGTATAAGGGTGTGTGTGGTAGTGTAAGGGTGTGTGGTAGTGTAAGGGAGTGTATTATAGTGTAAGGGAGGGTATAGTAGTGTAAAGGAGAGAATAGTAGTGTAAGAGAGGATGTTGTGACAGAAAACAAATGGAAATACATACTCCTGGGAGGAGAGTTAGGAGGTATGCTTCTACCTCTGGTTCCCTGCTGAGGTAACGTCAGCTATATCATAGGAATATAACAAATCATTCGGTCGTTGAGCTTTGTAATAGGTAAACTGGTAATTTATAATGAAATGTCGCCTATTTTCTGGACGAGATGTTTACCTCGTTCCTGTACAATTCTTACTATGCTAAACATACCTTGACTCAATAAAATGTTGATCTGTGCAGTGTTTAAAGCCACTTTTAAACATCGTTTTCTGGTTCTGTAACTCTGGTACGCAGTACGTTGTGAAATGTTTATCCTGATGCGTCACGAATATCGCTAATGTTCCGAACTCTAAGAGCATATTGATGCACTTAAATTTTTGGTGTCGGATTGCGCTAGGTGTACTGCTCATCACAACCATGAAGAGAAAGAAGTATACATATCCTGGTTATTGTGCCCCATTCTGTTTAATTTTTTAAAGGTTTTGGAGTTGGATACTCAAGCATTCGTTCTACTTTTCTCCAAGGAATGTGATTATGTCTGTAGCGTTACCTGTGGTGGGATAATAGACCTCCGTTCCAATCAACGCCCTCTTCAGGTGGGGAAAGTATTTACTGGACCCTTTGTCTGCAATCCCAGATGAAGAATGAGGGGAAAAGAGCAGCGAGATGAAGATGTTACTAATGATGCTTCATCTGTCCTACAGATCCAGTAACTCTCTAATTCACAATAAAAACTCCATCTTGACTCTTCTTGTCGTGATGGGAAAGGTGTGTGTTTGGATGTTCTTCTCGGTAGGCGTGTGATAGCTGTGAAATCTGAAGTTGTTGATCTAGTTTGTAAAGTTGGATGTTTGGAAAAGGTGTTCGTTTGCTAATCCGTCATGTTGAACAGAGTTTCAACTGGGAGTGATTACGAGGATATAGTTTATATATCGCAGTCAGGTGATAATTGAAGACAGAATAGAAGGAATTACATGACTCAAAGTCAATTGCAATTTTCTCTTTCAGATTCTCAAATACAATTACTTTATGAGAAAAATAAATTATAATTATATTTATTTGATATTTTGTGTTAAATTATTTTCTTAATTTACTCCAAATTTTAATAATGTTGAAACCATTGTTAAATGTTCGAAAAAATAAACATTAAAATTACTTTACTTATATTTTTGTCTTTGAAGGTATATGAAGAATGCACAAGAATACCATTAGTTACATTTGCAGAGCCAAACAGATGCAGGATACGTATATAATAATACATTAAATCAGCCAAATATCAAGCAAGATTACAGATAACTAAACAATATTTACTGTGTTAGATCTAAGACATAATAATCAATAAAAAAAATTAATTCACTACAATTTATACGAGAAAACTGCACCTAGAAACTGAATGAAATTATAAGAATTGTTGCAATGAATTGTTGCAGAAAGTTGCAAATGAGTTACTGCACAACGTGTAAAATAATGAAAATAATGTTGACTTTAATGAGGCACAACAACTTGCATAATTTACATACATTTTCACATATTAAACGTCATTAGGATTCAAAGATGTAAGGTGCTCATAAATTTCAGGGTTGTACGTTATCAGAAGTTGAGAGAAGGTTGCGGGTCTTAGCTGCAGCCTAGTAGGAGTCAACAAAAATTTCCTGCTACGCTAGATAGCAGGATGTGTAACCCTTCATTTCCCTTGCTCGTTCCTTCAGTGACAGCATCTTCGGAGGGGAATTCCTCCAAAAGGCCAGGATATATATATTAATGGAGCTAAGTCCTGTTCGAAAAGCTTTTTCGAAACTTGTTCTAAATCATCAGAGCCTGATTTCTATTTACTTCTTGATCAACAGATCATAAACGAAAACAAAATGGGGCAGTGGGGCCGCTTAGGTGGATTTGGTTTAGACTCGGAATCATCTTGCAGGACCATTTCACACCCTGATTCCATATTCTCAGATTCTCTTGTAATATGGATCCTGATTTCTAATGAAAGCCAGTCAAACTTGAAGCAAGGATCAAACATGATGTTGCTGTTATGTCAGACATCTACAAAAATGGATTAAGTCTTCGTTTCACTGCTTCATGGAAGACTTCGACCAAAGTTTCACAGTAGGATAGACAGGTCGGAATTTGTTAACTGCTGTCGTGGACCAATAATTACTGATTCACTTGTTGAGATGATCATTTTTTCTTTTCTTATTTTCTCTCTTTCAAGAACTCTTGAATCATCAATTTCAGTTGTTTATAAAGAATGACTTCATCTTTCGATGATGTTAGATAAACCGGGCTGAGATCTTTGAATTCTTCTTTCACTGCAGCCTCCATCTTTCTTACGTATGATAGAAGAAGAAATGTCTTTAATCATTGACCGTCCAGGAATCACAAATTTCGGTTCAATTTGTAAAAGATCCCAGAAATTAGAATTCTTCACAATATTCAATGGCACCTTCTCACATGAAATTGAATTCAGGAATTTGTTTGTTAAGGATCTTTGTCTGAAAATCATTTCGGCTGAACTTCACTAACCTTTCTGTCTTACTCTTCATGTACGACAACACGGATGATTGAGTCTGTGTACTGCTGTCACTTCCAGTAGTTCCTTCAGTCCTTTTCTTCTGTGCATCATCTTGCTGCAGAAACGAAAGCACTTCAAAGGGTGCTGATGATACTCCAGAAGGTGCTAATGATACTTCAGGTGCTAATGATGCTCCAAAAGGTGCTAATGATACTTCAGAAGGTGCTAATGATACTTCAGAAGGTTCTAATGATACTTCAGAAGGTTCTAATGATACTTCAGAAGGTGCTAATGATACTTCAGAAGGTGCTAATGGTACTCCAGAAGGTGCTAATGATACTCCAGAAGGTGCTAATGATATTCCAGAAGGTGCTAATGATAATTCAGAAGGTGCTAATGATACTCCAGAAGGTCCTAATGATACTTCAGAAGGTGGTAATGATACTTCGGAAGGTGCTAATGATACTTCAGAAGGTGCTAATGATACTTCAGAAGGTGCTAATGATACTTCAGAAGGTGCTAATGATATTTCAGAAGGTGCTGATGATACTTCAGGTGCTAATTATACTTCAGAAGGTGCTAATGATACTTCAGAAGGTGCTGATGATACCTCAGATGCAAATGATACTCCAGAAGGTGCTAATGATACTCCAGAAGGTGCTAATGATACTCCAGAAGGTGCTAATGATACTTCAGAAGGTGCTAATGATACTTCAGAAGGTGCTAATGATACTTCAGAAGGTGCTAATGATACTTCAGAAGGTGCTAATGATACTTCAGAAGGTGCTAATGATACTTCAGAAGGTGCTAATGATACTTCAGAAGGTGCTAATGATACTCCAGAAGGTGCTAATTATACTCCAGAAGGTGCTAATGATACTTCAGAAGGTTCTAATGATACTTCAGAAGGTTCTGATACTTCAGAAGGTGCTAATGATACTTCAGAAGGTGCAAATACTTCAGAAGGTGCTAATGATACTTCAGAAGGTGCTAATGATACTTCAGAAGGTGCTAATGATACTTCAGAAGGTGCTAATGACACTTCAGAAGGTGCTAATGATACTTCAGAAGGTGCTAATGATACTTCGGAAGGTGCTAATGATACTTCAGAAGGTGCTAATGATACTTCAGAATGTGCTAATGATATTTCAGAAGGTGCTGATGATACTTCAGGTGCTAATTATACTTCAGAAGGTGCTAATGATACTTTAGAAGGTGCTAATGATACTTCAGAAGGTGCTGATGATACCTCAGATGCTAATGATACTCCAGAAGGTGCTATTGATACTTCAGGTGCTAATGATACTTCAGAAGGTGCTAATGATACTTCAGAAGGTGATGATACTTCAGAAGGTGCTAATGATACTTCAGAAGGTGCTAATACTTCAGAAGGTGCTAATGATACTTCAGAAGGTGCTAATGATACTTCAGAAGGTGCTAATGATACTCCAGAAGGTGCTAATGATACTTCAGAAGGTGATAATGATACTTCAGAAGGTGCTAATGATACTTCAGAAGGTGCTAATACTTCAGAAGGTGCTAATGATACTTCAGAAGGTGCTAATGACACTTCAGAAGGTGCTAATGATACTCCAGAAGGTGCTAATTATACTTCAGAAGGTGCTAATGATACTTCAGAAGGTGCTAATGATACTTCAGAAGGTGATAATGATACTACAGAAGGTGCTAATGATACTTCAGAAGGTGCTAATACTTCAGAAGGTGCTAATGATACTTCAGAAGGTGCTAATGATACTTCAGAAGGTGCTAATGATACTCCAGAAGGTGCTAATTATACTCCAGAAGGTGCTAATGATACTTCAGAAGGTGCTAATGATACTTCAGAAGGTGCTAATGATACTTCCACTGAAGTTTCCATTTTATTCAATACACTACTGAGTAAAAGGAGAAGCAAATGCTTTTCGCAATCACAGTCTGGTTGTCTGAACCAAGAGACAACTTTGTGTGTTTACACTGACAATATAATACTGCATTACTGGCCTTAACAACCTAGCCTGATGCTGGTATCAGGCTATGTTGTTATTTAAGCAGTATCACGTAACAGAGGCAAAAAATATAATTTAAAAACAAGTAGAGGATATGTTAACACTGGCAATGTAGTAACGCCATATCCTTCACTCTCTTGTATCTCTCACTGTATTTCCTTATCCTTCGCTCTTATGAAACGGCTTAAAATATTTCAAAATTTTAAATAACTTGAGAGTTAAAAATTTTATATAATTCCCCGATAGGATATCCCCATTAGCAAAATTTTAATTTATAACAATATATGATGGTAATGAATCACAACTATTCATGAAATCCATGAACACTTGTCCATTCGAAAACTCCTAACCATTAGCTTCCTGTCTTCAAAAATACAATGTGCCCTTAACGTCTCACACCAATTTCAAAATGTTTCTATTTTAAAATCATGTAAAAAAATATAATTTGATGCAAAACGAGTGTAACTTACGTTTCTTTTCCCACGAGACAATGTATCCGCTCACCATCAAGTTTCGACTCTGAGCGAGGAGCCTAGTTACACACAGTCCACATAAACATAACTCTGGGCAGTACCAGTACTGGATATGACCCAAACAACGAAAATCACACCAGAATGTACAGTTACGTACCATTTGATCTGTACTTTATCATTAGCCCGTCGTAGTGACCCATTTTATGATGTAATTTAACCAGGTATATGTCCAACAACAGTCAATTATAATTCCTTTTGTAATCTAAAAGTTTAATTTGCAATTAGTAAAAAAATATAATTAAATCGATTCAGTGTCATCACAACTGCTACAAGTCTGGTTGTAGGGATGTTGAAGAATCAATCTGCTCTCAGGAGCACCAACAATTTCTACATATCGAAGTACAGCATAACCATGAAGGCGTCAATTAGTACTATCCTGCCAACCTCTACACATAGTACCTACAAGAGGGATGATGCTGCTCTTGGATACTATAATGTCTGATACTGCTGTTGGTCAGTATAAGGTCTTATATCACTGGTTCGACAGTATAAGGCTTTATACCTAGGGTTGGACAGTATAAGGTCTTGCATCACTGATTCGACAGTATAAGGCTTTTTACCTAGGGTTAGACAGTATAAGACCTTATACCTGTAGCTGAGCAGTATGAGGATGTGTGAAGGTTGAGACTTGCACCAGATATCATTCATTTCATGCTTTTTGCAACGAATAAAAATTTGCATATAGAGAAATGTAATTTTGGAGACTAATATAACATTTGCGTTAATTATTCCCGTGTTTCCAGCAATAAAAAAGAAGCATGAATAATATTGCCAAACTGCACTCTGAAGCAATTAAATCTAATAAAATATGTTGAAGCTGAATATTTTAAAGTTAATCAAGAATATTGTGACCACAAGTGTTCATTTTGGAGATTCTCTTCACATATTCTATTGACTACACAAGGAAGAATGATGACGCATTTTAAGCGCACCCAGCACTATACAGGTTGAAAATGGATGGATAATGTCCACTAGGTGGCACTTCTAATGCACTGTTTTCTTCAGCTAAGTGACAGATCATCAAGAATTGTGAACACAGCTTCCTCTCCTCGCCGTCAACGAAGACACAGTCATGTTCAGTAGTTCATAACTAAATCTAGAGAGGCGACTTTAAACGTCCGGAAACACTGTCTGAAGCTTTGTCTCTTAATTGTGGGTTAGTTGTACATTGTTCTAGTCACGGTACTGTGTCTTTTGTTTTACATTCAACAGTGTCCAACACACTGTTTAAAAAAATATATGCTACTGAGTTTGTCCCAGTTAGCATACAAAGATTCGGTACATGTTTATTTCTCTTTACTACAGTCAGGAACCACAAGATACACACCTACTACAGCCAGGAGTCACAAAATTGAATTGAATAAAAGATTCTATTATTTTTCTGCCTGGTTTTTCCACCTGGACAGCAGGTAGTGACTCAGTTGTCACTTGTTGATGAGGTACCTGTACCGTCTCCCCCAAACAGGGTAGCGAGGATAAGCAACGTTGTAGAAGCGTTAAATCGGGCATTCTCAAGTTCGGGTGGTTGCTGTTGATGTGTCTTTGGAGTGGATCATCTTCTGATGAATGGGTCAGCCGGGATCCACTAGTCTTGTAGCTCAACACCACAAATCATTGATTCACTGATGGGTCTTTTAGACTAGGGGACTGGACTCGCACAATAACCTTAGACACATCTTGAAGCGACCCTACCATACTGCCGCTACCATTGCTCTGGTTATCATTTGATAAAGGCCCTTGATAGCGTTTTTTCCTGACGAATAAACTAAACAAAAGCAACAACAGCAGTAATGAGAACATTCAACGGCCAGGATCTAGCAAACAAAGACTCGGTAGCCGGTCTCATTCACTAAGCAAACGGGAGACAGCCGGGATTCTGACATGAATGTGGATGAGGATGACTGTTTGAGTGTTGAGCAGATGAGCAGAGAGGGGAAGGAGGGGGATGAGTAATCTGTCTTCTCAGAAGAAAAGTCGTCCAGGAAGCATAAGACATCACTGATAGACAACGACGTTTCTTCCATTCAACATTTGCAACTCAAAAATGTTGCATTTCTTTTTATAAGAACCCAATCTCGGCATTTAGCATTTATAGATATTAGCTATTCTTGCCAAATAAACTATTGTAGCTATCATTTTCTGAGGAGCTGACAGATGTGGGTCGAGAGAACAATATTAAAGGAAAAATAAATAAAAAAAAATCCAGTTTAGATAAATTTTTTCTTCTTCCGAGAGTGACGAAACTAAACCAGATTAAAATAATTGTTGCTTTAATTTATCTTCACGTCGAAGAAGCAGCACTGTGAGGATTTTTAATGACTCAAGGTGTACCTTCTCCAGATTGAAGTGTTCAAGACTGTGTGAACTGTTTACAGGTCTCATTTTTCATGTCGCATACGGAAGTGTTAGTTTACCTGCCCTGGGTTGTATAAGGTGTCATCAGCAGTTACTTCTAATGGTCCTACTGAGTACCTCTGGTACCTCTCACATAAGTCACTACTATACTGAAAACATCGTAATCAGTTCATCGGTTTCTTATTTAATGCTGATATTCCTAAGCAGTTATTACGCTTAATGCCCTTGTATAATTCAATTATATAATTATAATAATAATAATAATAATAATTTTAAGAAATAATAATAATATTTTTATTTTTTTAAATTTCTCAATGATAAATCTTTCTTATAGTTTAGGACTTGACCAATAATCCTAACGAAAATCCATCATTTCGAAGTGACTTTTTTGATACCTGAAAAACGCTTCTGTATAGTGGCCATTACAACCTAAACTGAGGACTTGGCTACAATGGTGAATATTCGAGGTATGTTCAGCTTGTCTCGCCTCGCCGAGTTCCAACAACAACAACAACAACACCAGCAACATAATACTGTTGTACACGGTCGCGTTTTTCTCTCTACTATCCGTCTCCATACGGATTCTTGTCTACCACCCGACTAGCGTTTTAGCTTTGGGGATTTTTAAGGGTCCTGGTGCCTTTGATAATGTGGATGATTCAACCACAGTAACGTGATGTGTAAAGTGTACGACTAATGCTTCTGTCAGAGTCTAAGCATCTGATCGCTCTAATAATAATAATAATAATAATAATAATAATAATAATAATAATAATAATAATAATCTTAATTTCTATAAGTACATGATACAACTTATACAGACCATAGCTGACAATTGTGACATACTATACAGAAAGCCCCTGGTTATGCAGAGCATTTCGGGCAACTTAGTTAATTTTATCCCCAGGATGCGACCCATACCAGTCGGCTAACACCCAGATACCTATTTACTGCTAGGTGAACAGGGACAGCAGGTGTACTAAGGAAACACGCCTAGTGTTTCCACCCGTACTAGGGATCGAACCACAGACACTCATTGAGTGAGCTGCCTCTCTGTCTCTGCTGTTATACTGTAGGTTTAGACTGGTTAATGGGGCTTCAAGCCTATCGACTACACTAAGGCCTTAATTAAGGCTGCATGTAACCTTTTCATCACCAGGCAAGGCAACTTTAATTCTTAACAAATGGATTAAAGAAAACCCGCAGCATATACACGCCGAGAAACATACGAGTATACCTCCGGGTATACATAACCTGTTTATAAGTTTAATTTGTGTTTTGTATATCTCATATTATCACTATTACTAAAAACAAACGCTAAACTTGTATGAATTAAAATCCTTCTAAATCTGACACAAATAACCCGCACGTAAGAGAAAGGAACTCATGACGACATTTCGGTCTGAACTGGACCACTGAAAAGTTACACTAACACACGAAGGTTAGGGAGCCAGTATGTATAGGAGAGACAGGGATGGCGCAAGGAGAGGAAGAAAGGAATGGAGAAGTGGTGGAGGTGATGCTGGTAGTGGTAGTAGTAGCAGTTGTAGTAGTAGTAGTAGTAGCAGTAGTACTAATAGTAGTAGTAGTAGTAGTAGTAGTAGTGGTGGTGGTAGTAGTAGTAGTAGTAATAGTAGTAGTAGTAGTGGTAGTAGTAGTAGTAGTGGTAGTAGTAGTGGCAGTAGTAGTAGTAGTAGTAGTAGTAGTGGCAGTAGTAGTAGTAGTGGCAGTAGTAGTGGTAGTAGTAGCAGTTGTAGTAGTGGTAGTAATAGTGGCAGTAGTAGTGGTAGTAGTAGCAGTTGTAGTAGTAGTGGTAGTAGTAGTGGTAGTAGTGGCAGTAGTGGTAGTAGTAGTAGTGGCAGTAGTAGTGGTAGTAGTAGCAGTTGTAGTAGTAGTAGTGGTAGTAGTAGTAGTGGTAGTAGTAGCAGTAGTAGTAACAGTAGTAGTAGTAGTAGTAGTAGTAGTAGTAGTAGTAGTAGTAGTAGTAGTAGTAGTAGTAGTAGTAGTGGCTTAAGGAAGAATTGAGGTTGGCGAATTTGGAAATTCGGCGATTGACCGAGGAGAACAAGAAGATTCGTAGTAGTAGTAGTAGTAGTAGTAGTGGCTTAAGGAAGAATTGAGGTTGGCGAATTTGGAAATTCGGCGATTGACCGAGGAGAACAAGAAGATTCGTAGTAGTCCTCCTGTTTTGAGTCCTCAGGTCAAGAAGGGAAACTGGTCAGTGGCTGGACAGCAGGGAAAGAAGTTGACGATCAAGAAGACGAATGGAAAGGTAGAAACGATGAAGAAGAAAGAGACTGCCGTGGAAACTGTTGTGGAAACATCCAATACATTCTCAGTGCTACCCGACGAATGTGAGTTGACTACTGGGAACGACACGACGAAAGACATTAAGGAAGGTAAGAATATTGTTGTTGTTGGGGATAGCCAAGTTAGGTATATGGATAGGGCGTTCTGCTTGAAGGACAGGAGTAGGAGACAGAGAGTTTGCTTTCCTGGGGCTGGGATGGAGGATATTGTTAGCCGTCTGGATGACATCATGAGAGGTAATGGGAGCAATCCTATTATCTGTCTCAGTGCTGGAGGCAACGATGTTGGCAGACGTAGGAGTGAGGACCTGATTAGCAGGTATAGGTCAGCAATAGAAATAATTAGAAGTAAGGGTGGGAACCCTCTCATATGTGGTATTTTGCCAAGGAGGGGAGTTGGAAGTGAATGGTTGTCCAGGGCAATTGGTGTCAATTGCTGGCTGGACAAATACTGTAAGGAAAATGCGGTAACATTCATTGACAACTGGGACCTCTTCTATGGCAGAAATGACATGTATGCTAGGGATGGGGTTCACTTATCTAGGTGTGGGGTGGGAGCACTGGCAACTGCAGTGGAGGAGCAGTTAGGACTTTAAACTAGGAATAGTTAGTGGTATGGGTTTTGGCAGGAAAACAGTGAAGTCCCAGTGTAGTAATATTACGAGTTCTAGGGGAACTAGTAATAATAAGAACGAGATAGATATTGAAAAGCCAGGGACCTTGGGTGATAAGGACGGTAATAGGTTTAGTAGAAAAATAGAAATGAGCAGGAAGGGTAAAGAGAAAGGAGAGTCTTTCAATGTTTATTATGCTAATTGCCGTAGTGCTAGGAATAAGATGGACGAGTTGAGATTAGTTGCTAGTGTAGGTAACATTGATGTATTTGCCTTAACTGAGACGTGGTTTAATTCAAAAAGTCGGGACATGCCTGCGGAATGTCATATTCAGGGTTTTAAATTGTTCCAAGAAGATAGAAGTATTGGGGGGGGGGGGGGGGGTGGCATTGTATGTCCGAGATCGCTTGAACTGTTGCATAAAAACGGGTATTAAGTCTGAAGTAACACATACAGAGTCTGTTTGGATAGAATTTTCAGAGGGGCATGAAAAACTGATTTTAGGAGTGATATACCGTCCCCCTAACTTAGATAGGGACCAAGGGAAACTACTATGGGAGGAAATTGTTAAGGCCACAAGGCACGATAATGTAGTAATTCTAGGAGACTTTAACTTTAGTCATGTTGATTGGATTTTCTTGACTGGGAATTTAGAATCGTACGACTTCTTAGAAGTATTTCAGGATTGTTTTTTGAAGCAGTTTGTGACAGAACCTACAAGGGGAAATAACCTGCTTGACTTAGTTATGGCAAACAATGAATCCCTTGTTAATAATTTAGAAATTTCAGAGGAACTGGGTGCTAGCGACCACAAATCAATTACATTTAGCATTGAATGGAAGTACGATAGTAGCGATAACTCAGTAACAGTCCCAGATTTTCGCTTAGCAGATTACGATGGGCTTAGAGAACACTTATCATCTGTTGACTGGGGTAACGAAGAGAGCTATCAATATGACAGTTTTTCTGAACACTATACATGCTGCTCAAAGAGCGTTTATCCCATATAAAGAAATTAGATCAAATAGAAATGACCCAAAATGGATGAATAATAGGCTCAAATATCTACTAGGGCATAAGAAAGGAATTTATAGGCGTATCAAAAGAGGTGAGGGTCATCTTATGAATCAGTATATTGACATTAAGAGGGACATTAAAAAGGGGATAAGAAAAGCTAAAAGGGACTATGAAATTAAAGTTGCTAGGGATTCTAAAACTAACCCAAAAAGTTTTTTCCAGGTCTATAGAACAAAAGTTAGAGATAAGATAGGTCCCCTTAAAAATAACTATGGGCACCTTACTGACAATGAGAATGAAATGTGCTTGATTTTAAATAATTATTTTCTCTCAGTTTTTACACAGGAAGACACTAACAATATTCCAGTAATTAATTTTTACAGTGGGCTAGAAGAAGATAAATTATGTAACATCACAGTCACTAGTGAGATGGTTGTGAGGCAGATAGACAGACTGAAGCAAAATAAGTCGCCGGGTCCTGATGAGGTTTTTTCAAGGGTTCTTAAGGAATGCAAAATGGAACTCTGTGAACCATTAACTAATATTTTTAATTTATCTCTTCAAACAGGTGTAGTGTCTGATATGTGGAAGATGGCTAATGTAACTCCTATTTTTAAAACAGGGGAGAAGTCGTTACCGTCAAATTACCGCCCAATAAGCCTGACCTCAATTGTAGGCAAATTACTAGAGTCAATTATAGCTGAGATTATAAGAAGCCATCTCGATAAGCATAGCTTGATTAATGATACTCAGCATGGATTCACAAGAGGCCGGTCTTGTCTAACTAATTTATTAACTTTCTTCAGTAAAGCTTTTGAGGCTGTTGACCACAATAAAGAATTTGATATTATTTACTTAGATTTTAGTAAGGCTTTTGATAGAGTTCCGCACCATAGACTGTTAAAGAAAGTGGCAGCTCATGGCATTGGGGGAAAAGTGCTCTCGTGGATCGAGTCATGGCTCACTGACAGGAAGCAGAGAGTGTCCATAAATGGGGTTAAATCCGAGTGGGGATCTGTAACAAGTGGCGTTCCACAGGGATCAGTCTTGGGCCCGTTGTTGTTTATAATATATATCAATGATCTTGATGAGGGAATTACTAGTGATATGAGCAAATTCGCCGATGACACAAAGATAGGTAGGATAATTGATTCAAACGTAGATGTTAGGGAACTTCAGGAGGATTTAAACAAACTGTATTCTTGGTCAGAAAAGTGGCAGATGCAGTTCAATGTAGATAAGTGCAAGGTTCTGAAGCTTGGGAGTGCCCATAACCCTAGTACTTATAAATTAAATGATGTAGAACTTAGCCATACAGATTGCGAAAAGGACTTGGGGGTTATGGTGAGCAGCAACCTTAAACCAAGACAGCAATGCCTAAGCGTACGTAATAAGGCAAATAGATTACTGGGATTTATATCAAGAAGTGTAAGCAACAGAAGTCCAGAGGTCATACTGCAGCTTTATACATCATTAGTAAGGCCTCACCTTGATTATGCAGCTCAGTTCTGGTCTCCGTATTACAAAATGGACATAAATTCGTTAGAAAACATTCAGCGTAGGATGACTAAATTAATACATAGCATCAGAAATCTTCCTTATGAAGAAAGATTGAAGACTCTTAAGTTACATTCACTTGTTAGACGAAGAATGAGGGGAGACCTGATCGAAGTGTATAAGTGGAAGATAGGTATTAATAAAGGGGATATTAATAAGGTCTTGAGGATGTCTCTCCAAGAGAGAACCCGCAGTAATGGATTTAAATTAGATAAGTTTAGATTTAGAAAGGACATAGGAAAGTATTGGTTTGGAAATAGGGTAGTTGATGAGTGGAACAGTCTACCTAGTTGGGTTATTGAGGCTAGGACTTTGGGTAGTTTCAAATCTAGGTTGGATAAGTACATGAGTGGGAAGGGTTGGATTTGAGTGGGACTTTCACATCAGAGCTTATTTCTTGGGTAGCATTGAAAATTGGGTTGGGTAAATGTTTTGTTAGTGGGATGAATTGTAAAGGACCTGCCTAGTATGGGCCAGCAGGCCTCCTGCAGTGTTCCTCCTTTCTTATGTTCTTATGTTCTTATGTATTAGTGGCAGTAGTAGTGGTAGTAGTAGTAGTGGTAATAGTAGTAGTAGTAATAGTAGTAGTAATAGTAGTAGTAGTAGTAGTAGTAATAGTAGTAGTAGAAGTGGTAGTAGTAGTGGCAGTAGTAGTAGTACTGGTAGTAGTAGTAGTAATAGTGGTGGTAGTAGTAGTAGTGGTAGTGGTAATAGTAGTAGTAGTAGTAGTGGTAGTAGTAATAATTGTGGTAGTAGTAGTGGTGGTGGTAGTAGAAGTAGTAGTAGTGGTGGTAGTAGTAGTGGTAGTAGTAATAGTAATAGTAGTTGTAGTAGTAGTGGTAATAGTAGTAGTAGTAGTAGTGGTAGTAGTAGTGGTAGCAGTAGTACTAGTAATAGTAGTAGTAGTAGTAATAGTAGTAGTGGTAGTGGTTGTAGTAGTAGTAGTGGTAGTAGTAGTAGTGGTGGTAGTAGTAGTAATAGTGATGATAGTAGTAGTAGTAGTAGTAGTAGTGGTAGTAATAGTGCTGGTGGCAGTAGTAGTCGTAATATTAGTAGTGGTGGTGGTAGTAGTAGTAGTTGTGGTGGTAATAGTAGTAGTAGAGGTGGTAGTAGTAGTAGTAGAGGTAGTAGTAGTAGTGGTAGCAGTAGTAGTGGTAGTAGTAGTAGTAGTGGTGGTGGCGGTAGTGGTAGTAGTAGTAATAGTAGTGGGTAGTAGTAGTAGTGGTAGTAGTAGTAGTGGTAGTAGTAGTAGTGGTAGTTAGTAGTAGTAGTAGTAGAGGTGGTGGTGGTAGCAGTAGTCGTGGTGGTGGTGGTGGTGGTGGTAATAGTGGTGGTAGTGGTGATGGTGGTAGTGGTAGTAGTGGTGGTGGTGGTAGTAGTAGTAGTAGTAGTAGTAGTAGTAGTAGTGGTGGTAGTAGTGGTAGTAGTAGTAGTAGTGGTAGTAGTAGTGGTAGTAGTGGTAGTGGTAGTAGTAGTGCTAGTAGTAGTAGTGTGGTAGTGGTAGTAGTAGTAGTAGTAGTGGTAGTAGTAGTGGTGGTGGTGGTAATAGTGGTGGTGGTAGTGGTGGTGGTGGTAGTGGTGGTGGTTGTAGTAGTGATGGTAGTAGTAGTGGTAGTAGTTGTTGTAGTAGTAGTGGTAGTAGTTGTGGTAGTAGTAGTGGTAGTAGTAGTGGTAGTAGTAGTGGTAGTAGTAGTAGTGGTAGTATTAGTAGAGGTAGTAGTTAGTGATAGTAGTAGTGGTAGTAGTAGTATGTGTAGTAGTGGGGGTAGTAGTAGTGGTGGTAGTAGTAGTAGTGGTAGTAGTAGTAGTGGTAGTAGTAGTAGTAGTGGTAGTGGTAGTAGTAGTAGTAGTGGTAGTAGTAGTGGTAGTAGTAGTAGTAGTGGTAGTAGTAGTAGTAGTAGTGGTAGTATTAGTAGTGGTAGTAGTAGTGGTAATAGTAGTAGTGGTAGTAGTGGTGGTAGTAGTAGTAGTAGTGGTAGTAGTAGTAGTAGTGGTGGTAGTAGTAGCAGTGGTGGTAGTAGTGGTGGTAGTAGTAGTAGTAGTGATAGTAGTAGTACTAGTGGTAGTAGTAGTAGTAATGGTGGTAGTAGTAGTAGTAGCAGTAGTAGTAGTGGTGGTGGTGGTAGTAGTAGTAGTGGTGGTAGTAGTAGTAGTAGTGGTAGTAGTAGTAGTAGTGGTAGTAGTAGTGGTGGTAGTAGTAGTAGTAGTAGTAGTGGTGGTAGTAGTAGTAGTAGTGGTGGTGGTAGTAGTAGTATTGGTGGTAGTAGTAGTAGTGGTGGCAGTAGTAGTAGTAGTGGTAGTAGTAGTGGTGGCAGTAGTAGTAGTAGTAGTAGTAGTAGTGGTAGTAGTAGTAGTAGTAGTGGTGATAGTAGTAGTAGTAGTAGTGGTGGTGGTGGTAGTAGTGGTAGTAGTAGTAGTGGTGGCAGTAGTAGTAGTAGTAGTAGTGGTAGTTTGTAGTGGTGGCAGTAGTAGTAGTAGTGGTAGTAGTAGTAGTGATGGCAGTAGTAGTAGTGGTGGCAGTAGTAGTAGTAGTAGTGGTAGTAGTAGTAGTGGTGGTAGTAGTAGTAGTGGTGGTAGTAGTAGTAGTAGTGGTGGCAGTAGTAGTAGTGGTGGTAGTAGTAGTGGTGGCAGTAGTAGTAGTAGTGGTAGTAGTAGTAGTAGTAGTAGTGGTGGCAGTAGTAGTAGTGGTGGTAGTAGTAGTTGTGGCAGTAGTAGTAGTAGTAGTAGTAGTAGTAGTGGTGGCAGTAGCAGTAGTAGTGGTAGTAGTAGTAGTGGTGGCAGTAGTAGTAGTAGTGGTAGTAGTAGTAGTGGTTGCAGTAGTAGTAGTAGTAGTAGTAGTAGTGGTGGTGGTGGTGGTAGTAGTGGTAGTGGTAGTAGTAGTAGTGGTAGTAGTAGTAGTAGTAGTGGTAGTAGTAGTAGTGGTAGTAGTAGTTAGTAGACCCTTAATTCTTATAGTTTGAAAGAGACAAATTCTTCCTTATAACATCTCTTTTGAAGCATCTAATTGTCTCTTTTTAACTGGAAATAAAAATTATATCATCATCATCATCATCATCATCATCATCATCATCATCATTATCGTTCAGAGGGAAGCGCAATACCCGCAGGGGAAATAGAATCTTTTTAAATACCCCTTTTCGCTCACGGTTGGACTTTATGAAGCACATGGTAAAGCCAAACTATGGGCGAAACGTTGGGTTAAAAAGGGACTCTCTGCTAGCAGTGAGTTCAGTCCACAGTTTGCTGTAAGTGTCAGGTAGCGCCTGGGAAAATGGGTGGTAATACAGTGTGATCCGAGGAACAGGAGGAGGGAAGCTGAAATTTCTTTGATCAAGAGATCTTCATCGACTCCGTGGCAGCCTCTCTGACACACTGTGTGACACTGTGACACACTGTGTGACACTGTGACACACTGTGTGACACTGTGACACTGTGTGACACTGTGTGACACTGTGACTGACAATGTGACATACTGTGTGGCACCGTGACACACTGTGTGACACTGTGACACACTGTGTGACACTGACACACTGTGACACTGTCACACTGTGTGGCACTCTGACACACTATGAGATACAGACATACTGTGTGACACTCTGACACACTTTGTGATATTGGGACACTTTGTGATATTGTGAAACACTGTGACACTATGACAGACTGTGTGACACTAAGACACTGTGTGACAGTGTCATACTGTGTGAAACTGTGACACCCTGTGACACCCTGTGATACTGTGTGACAGACTTTGTGACATTAACACTGTGTGACACTATGACACTGACGCACTATGTGACACTGATACACTGTGTGACACTCTGACACACTGTGTGGCACTCTGACACACTGAGATACCGACATACTATGTGACACTCTGGCACACTGTGGGATACTCTGACACTGTGTGACACTGACACACTTTGTGATATTGGGACACTGTGTGACACTGTGACACACTGTGGGACACTGACGCACTGTGTGACACTGACACACTGTGTGACACTTTGGGTCGAGCTGTGACTCGACCCCTGCAACCACAACTGAATACAACTGGCACACTGTGGGACACACTTGCACACTGTTAGACACATTGGCACACTGTGGGACACTGATGCACTGTGTGACACACTGTGTGACACTGACACACTGTGTGGCACTCTGACACACTGTGGGACATACTGGCACACTGTGGGACACTCTGATACACAGTGTGACACTCAGATACACTGTGGGACACACTGGCACATTGTGGGACACACTAGCAAACTGTGTGACACTCAGATACGCAGTGTGACACTCAGATACACTGTGAGACTGACTTTGTGACACACTGTGTGACAATGACACTGTGTGGCACTCTAACACACTGTGGGACACACAGGCACACTGTGGGACACTTTGATACACAGTGTGACACTCTGATACACAGTGTGGCACTCAGATACACAGTGTGACACTCAGGTACACTGTGGGACACCCTGGCAGACAGTGTGACACTCTGATACACAGTGTGACACTCAGATACACTGTGGGAGAAACTGGCACACTGTGGGACACTCAGATACGCTGTGAGAGACACTGGCACACTGTGGGACACTGACACACTGTGTGACACTCAGATACACTGTGGTAAACACTGGCACACTGTGGGACACTTTGACACACTGTGTGATACACTTTCACACTGTGGGACACTGACGCACTGTGTGACACACTGTGTAACACTGACACACTGTGTGGCTCTCTGAAACACTGTGGGACACACTGACACAGTGTGAAACTCTGATACACAGTGTGACGCTCGGATACACTGTGGGACACACTGGCACACTGTGGGACACTGACACACTGTGTGACACTCAGATACACTGTGAGACTGACTTTGTGACACATTGTGTCAAACATCATGTGACTCGTATCTACCAAATCAATTTCAACATATAACTACTGCAACAAATGCTTTCAGAAATCTAAGTAAGAAATCATTCGTCACACCGTACACCGTCTACGTCAGGCCCATACTGGAGTATCCAGCACCATTATGGAACCCACACCTGGTCAAGCACTTCAAGAAATTCGAAAAAGTGCAGAGGTTTGCAACGAGACTAGTCCAAGAGCTAAGGGGTATGTCCTATGAGGAAACATCGAGTTCAACCTGACGACACGAAGACAGGAGGACTTGGAGGGATATGATAACAATATACAAAATACTGAGAGGAATTGCCAGGGTGAGTAGGGACAGAAAGCTTGAGAAATGGGAAACAGGAATACGAGAAAACAGCTGAAAGCTGATGAATCACAGGTATGTTAGGAAGTATTTCTTCAGCCTTAGAGTAATCAGGAGGTGCAACGACCTGGAGATTGAGGTAGTGGAGGCAGGATCCATACACAGTTTTACGAAGAAGTGCGATAAGGCTCTCGAATGCAGGGAAAAGCGAGCCTAGTAGTGACCAGCAAAGAGGCGGGGCCAGGAGCTGAGACTCGTCCCCTGCAACCACATACAGGTGAATACACTGTGTAACAAACTCAGCGTTACAAACTCACCGTATGATACATTATGTGGCATACTGTGTGACACACAAACACAGTGTTACACACAGTGTCACACACAATGTGTCACCCTGTGTCACACTATGTGTCTCACTGTTTGATACTTTGTCATACGCTATGTAATACTGTTATAGTGTGTGTTTCACAGTGTTTGACGCAATGTGGCGCTCTCACCGTGTGTCATAGAGTGTGACAAACTGTGTCACACACTACGCGATTCACTGAGTTACGCACTCCTTGTGTTACATACTATGTGATGCACTCTATGACAGACTATGGTATAATACTGTGTGACACACTGTGTGACAGCTCACTGTGTGACACTGTGTGACACACTGAGTGGTGGCTCACCGTGTGAATGCTCACTGTATGACACACTTGACACAGACTCGCCGACTGACAAAATGTTTATGACTCAGATTCACTGTGAGACACAAGTGACAGACTCATTGTGTGGCACACACTATGTGACATGTATGTACTCACCTAATTGTGGTTGCAGGGGTCGATTCATAGCTCCTGGCCCCGCCTCTTCACTGGTCGCTACTAGGTCCACTCTCTCCCTGCTCCAGGAGCTTTACCGTACCTCTTCTTAAAGCTGTGTATGCTACCTGCCTCCACTACCTCACTTTTCACACTATTCCACTTCCTGACATCTCTATGACTGAAGAAATACTTCGTAATATCCCTGTGACTCATCTGAGTTTTCAACTTCCAATTGTGGCCCCTTGTTGTTGTGTCCAATCTCTGGAGCATCTTGTCTCTGTCCACCCTATCGATTCTTCTCAGTATTTTATTTATAGTAATCATGTCTCCCTTGTCCCACCTGTCCTCCAGTGTCGTCAGGTCGGGTTCCCTTAACCTCTTCTCGTAGGACATGCCCCTTAGCTCCGGGCATAGCCGCGTTGCAAACCTTCTCACTTTCTCTAGTTTCCCGACGTGCTTGAGCTGCACACTCAAATATGGGCCTGACGTACACGGTGTACAGGGTCAGGAACGACTCCTTACTGAGGTTGCAGAATTCTAATCTTAGGTACGCCAGTCATCCATATGCTGCAGCGTGTGTGTGTGTGTGTGTGTGTGTGTGTGTGTGTGTTGTGTGTGTGTGTGTGTGTGTGTGTGTGTGTGTGTGTGTGTGTGTGTGTGCGTGTGTGTGTGTGTGTGGTGGTGTGTGCCTGTGTGTGTGTGTGCCTGTGTGTGTGTGTGTGTGTGTGTGTGTGACCGTAATAAATTCTTTAGAGTAAAAAGAGGTACAATAATATTATTACTAGCTAACACACGCAATGATAACAACACACTCACAATGCTGTGTGAGACTGACGGACACTGTATAAAACTGACAGTACATGAAGCTGACAGACACTGCATAAAACTGACAGACATTACATGTAATTGACAGTTGCTATATGAAACTGAGTCTCTATATGAAACTGACACTGCATGAAAGTGAAACACTATATGCAACTGATAGACACTGCATGAAACTGACAGACACTGCATGAAACTGACAGACACTGCATGAAACTGACAGATACTGCATGAAACTAACACCATATGAAACTGACAGACAATACATGAAACTGACAGTGTTTGAAAATGATAGACTCTTCAGCGGCACATGATTGCACCGTTGCAGCCTCATGGCAAAATGCAATTTATTGCTTGGCACTGCAAGTGTCGCCAGGAACCATGACGTTGCATGAGATAATGCGGCACAGTCTCGCACCGGCACTCGCACGCGTCCGGATTTTAACGCTGCGTTAAATGTGCGTAGGCACAACGTTCTTTATGGTTAGAAATACAGTTGTATACGTTTGTATAGTCTAATGTTACCTAACCTAAAGTCTTTTTATTTTATTTTTTTTTTTTTTTTGTAAATGCAGGAAATACTGGGGAAATGGAGATGTGTTCGTGTACTGTTGCCACTGTTCCCACTGTGTACAGTGGGAACAGTGGGAATAAAAAGGATCACAGGGAAAGCTGTAGGTAACTTTGTAACGTGAACTTTTCGTTCGCCGGGAGCTGCATCAATTTTAAGGATTGATGAAGCCCCTGGCGGGCGAAACGTTTTTTTAAATTATCTAACGTTGCACATGTGTCTCTTTTCCATAACCGTCAGTAATATAAACCTGGTTTAATACAAGCTTTAATACACCGTGGCTGGAACATTTCACAATTTAGACGACGTTTCGGTCCGTCCTGGACCATTATCGAGTCAAAAAACAGTTGTGACTTCATAAAGATTCCTGGCAGCTTAGTACTCCGTCTAAAGTTCTTCCTTTAGACTAGAGTGTAGACTATTAGTGAGGATAGAGTCAACAGCCTTCACATGGTGACTGTACAGCAGCATTACGGTGAACGATGCCTTCTCTCCTACCTTCTCTAAGATCACATTTATACTTACAAAAATTTCTGGTTTTCGATCATACTGCATTTATGACAAAGGCCAAATTGAGAGTTCCTTATTTCTGTCACTGTTCCAATTTGTTCTCACATCACCGAGTGCGTCTGCTTACACTGTTGAATATACAGGCTAAAAGTTATTACACTACCTCCGAGTGTTTCAAAACCCAGCCCTAGCAAAGGTATACAACCATTCTAAGATGCACCTACAACACTCATCTAACACCCAAATAACTTTTCACTGTTAGGTGAACATGGGCAGTAGGTGCAACAAGACTTTGTTGTAACCGAGTCCATTGGCTCCGAGCCTTTTAATTATGCAATATTTGATATTAAACAGGTTTCCAGTATTGCAAGAGTCTACTGCAAGGTAAAAGCTTAATTGCTACATGATTTCTATATGATAGTGTAATAACCTACAGTTCATTATACAATTTTAGATTAATTTGCTAATGGCTGAATGGCTGTATTTACCAACAGTTAACAAAATGTTTCTAAAAACAGAAAAAATAATTGTCTGAAATATAGATGTGATATTTGAAGACCAGATTTCAGATTTTTAGTAGACTGTTTGTATGTGGAAACTATCAGGACTACTACGGCATATTAAAGTTGAAAATTTACATTTTGAAAGTGCAAAGACAAGGGTACCGGCGGGTTATATATATTATCCTCACGACGCTGCATTATTCATTCCGGTTACTAGAATTTATAAATTCATTACTGATTAAAGAAAAGTAACATGTGCATAGATTCTAAGATTTTAGCAACTCTGCTAGTTAACAGATTAATGCTTATCTTGAAGTGGGTTATCTCACACAATTTGCAGTACCAGGGAAAACCACTGCCCTTGGACTTTATCCAAACTAAACTACTAAGCAGAAACACATAATTACGTAACTCTATTGAGTTTCAGAATGCATTTACACTGATGGGCTTCAGCTCTGGAATGTTTAACTGAGCTAGTATATTTTAAAACAAAAATCAAGATCCTTGAGTAATACGTGGTAGTACTCTTGCGTGCTTTAAGCTGACCAAGAGTACTATGCACAGGAGTACTATGCACAATAATTCACGAACCCGCAATGAAAATAATTAATGTGAACATTAGTATTCACAAGCTACTCAATTATTTTAAGTTTTGCGGGTGATGCGGTAGAGGTTTTTAAATAAGACATCTAATTTCGAAACCTTTTCTAAGATTTGGTGCAATACATGACTGTCTTGGGTGCACGCATCAACAAGAATAAGAGTGACCCTTCCTGAGGTTAAACCAGGTCATGAGTGACATAGAAGTGGGGAAACATGTGACGGGGAACACAGAAAGTGGACGGTGATCTTCCAGCGTCCTTGTAGAAGGTTCCATAGTTGCAGTACAAGGAAAGCGACGGCGAGCAACTTTGAGCTTTAGACTCTTGATCTTAAATTGTTTTTCTACAAAACATACCTGGGTATGTTTCTTTTTTCCTATAAATCATGTAGCCATTACGAAAATTAATGTTGTTGTTTCTCGGCACATAGAATCAGCCAGGAGTGAAATATTAGTCAGAAGGAAAAATGTCGAGGGGAAAAGAGTCAAAGTGGACTTGTGCAAGTAGAGATCACAGCCAAATCATTAATTTTTCTTACTAAATTGCTGTTTATAACCTGTTGGCCTAACAGAGATGTCAGGTGTATGATGTAGTGGCAAAGACGTGCTGGAGTTTATCTGGAGAGAGTTCCGGGGGTCAACGCCCCCGCGGCCCGGTCTGTGACCAGGCCTCCTTAGGTCAGTGTCCCAGGATGCGACCCACACCAGTCGACTAACACCCAGGTACCCATTTTACTGATGGGGAACATAGACAACAGGTGGAAAGAAACACGTCCAATGTTTCTACTCTGGCTGGGAATCGAACCCAGGCCCTCACCGTGTGAAGCGAGAGCGTTAACCACCAGGCCACCAGAGCCTCCAGTCTAGTCTCTAGTCTCCAATAAAAATTATCTCACAAAGAGGATTACAAAATCTGATTTCCAGGGTAATCCAGAACACTTACAGTAGAATCTCAATACTGGAAATGTGTTACACTCGCGTAATCTTGGATTTGCGGTCTCTTCCATTTATTAATCCGGATCAATAAGTATAAAATATTATACACGAGAGAATATCTTCACTCAAGATGTAAACTTCAGTGTATGAAGACTTGTTTCCTCAAAGAATAACAACGTCTGTCCACTGACCATATCAGGGAAAAATCATATGTATCTATATATGTGATAAATGGTTTAAAAAACCGACAAGTTGAAGATTGAGACACTTATGCAACATATGGGAATCTTTATTGAGGAAACGTTTCGCCACACAGTGGCTTCATCAGTCCAATACAAAGCAGAAAGGTGTAAGGAGATTAGGTGTAATCAGTCCCTCAGCCTGGAGACGATGTGCTCAGTCCATCAATCTTGTAGAATGTACAGCATAGGGCCGTAGCAGTGGCTTATATACTGTAGTCAGGTGAGGTGAAGCAGGAGGAGGCGGGGTCATAGTGGTGCCATCCACTAGTCGAAGTAAGTCTTCGTCCAAAGGTTGGACAAGTTTTGAAGAATTCTTCAATATATATAAAATATCTATTAAAAATCTATCATTAGACTGCCTCCATTCTTATTATATACAAATATTTTACTTAATTTTACATTTAACGACGATCACACTGTAGCAAGGGGCTAGTAACTTCCTCTTCTGTATAAATTACTTGCAAATGTAAAAAAAAAATCCTTTTGTCTTTAGGCCAGCCTGCCTCGGTGGGAGACTGCCGGTGCGTAAAAGAAAAATATCGCATAGTGAACATTGTGATTCATGAAGAAGTATCTAGTATTATTCTAATTAAAATTCTAACTCCAGCGTTATTAAGGAGGGTTAGGGACTGTGTAGCATTATATCAGCCACAGCCACAGGTTAAAAACAAGTCTTGGTCAACTCGTGCAACACTGAGGATAATGGACGGCAACACAACCTTCACTCACCTCGTATGGTGAGTGTTGTGAGTCGAGGTTAACTGTAATAATACGCTCATTGCTTCATAATTTGTTGAGAAATCCTTGTAATTACTTCATATTGTTTTATGCATGGCATGATACACAGGGGTTGACACATTTGTGCTCTATATGGCTACACTCTGTAGCGTGTTCCCTAAAGAGAGAGAGAGAGAGGCATTCTCTAACGAAATTAGGAAACTCTCTCTGTATGTTATTTATTTTGTGCTTTGTATATAGCCCCTACACATAATTTTCGTTTACTCCGCACTTTTTTTATTAAAATACAAAAAATATCCGTTTAAAATCTATTCAGCTTGGCGATTTACGTCACAAGTCACACGCAGGTTTACAGTGTTCACCTACCATTAGGACCGTGTAACAAAGGCAGCCATGATAACTTGTTTTTACATGTATAGTGTTGTACACTCAAGTCACAGCTGGAAGCCGTAAACAGATTGGCTCTAGTGCCAGGTGTTGTGTGTGGGGTTGTCATGACAACCCTTCCTGACACAGTCTGTGAGTGGTTGTCCTCATTTGCTTGCTTGTCATTGGTCGACACTTGGCGTTTGGGGCCGGTAGTGCCAAGTCATGAGGAGCTGGTGTCTGAATGTTTACTAATGACACAGTCAAGAGTTGATATTATACTGGTTTTGGTTGATTTATTGGGTTTAAAGTCTACCGACTACACTAGTGCCATTAAGTCAGTATGTAACCTATGCACTATTGGTCAAGGATACTGTAATCCATTAAATACTGATTACAGTAAACTCTGAGTGTATAAGATACACACCTCTCAGTGTATATAGCCTTCAGATAATTATACTTAAAGATAAGCTTTATTCATATCTGCAGATAATACCAAAAATAGCTGTATGACACTACTTAGATTAAAGTTATAAGAACACAATAAAGTTAACTAGAAGTATATCTACTGTGGCCTTAATTATTTACCTTGTATCTAGCATCACACACACATTATATATATATATATATATATATATATATAATATATATATATAATTTTATATATATATATGTGTGTGTGTGTGTGTGTGTGTGTGTGTGTGTGTTGTGTGTGTGTGTGTGTGTGTGTGCGCGCAAAAAAAAAAACCACGGGGACAGTTGAATGACAGCTCTAGGCCTTTCGTGTTGCAATAGACACATCAGGAGCCTGCAATGTTGCACAAAAAAGGCTGAAATCCAAGTAAATACGTTCGTTCCTCAATGACAATTAACTTAAAAACAAAATAAACGAAAAACTTACTTTTACGAAAAACACAAATGTTTGTATATACATGTTATATAATAAATACATACAACACGTGTTTGTCTGTATATTTTATATAATATATCCGTCAGGTCACTGCTACAGTAGAGATTCTTATCACTTTATGATTATGTTAAAGAATAAAGAAAATACTTTGTGTCCATTTGAATCAGTATTTTTCGTTATTTTATATTGGGCAAAAATAGCAAAAAGCATCACTGCAAAAATGGTAAAAAATACCGACAAGGTGAGGAATTAAGACACATGTGCAACACCTGAGTGTCTTTGTATGACGATGGTTCGCCAGCCATCGGAACTGATGGGGGTTGAGTACACAGCAGGCGAGTCCCAGAGCTAGCAAGACAGTGCGCTAACCCCTGGTCCAGCTAGTACTAATAAGATCCATCTAGCTAGATTTATTTCTATACGCCATAGGAAAGTCAGCACGGGCCACCACTGTGACCACAAATGCAGGATTTTACAAATGAACCTCACACCAGGGTAGCTGCATTAGGTGCTGCACATGTGTGTAATTCCTCACAGCACATTAGAACATGTTACCTAAGATCTTAAGAACATATTATCTCTGTAATTCCTCATGGCACAAAGTAGGTGGAAACAAGCTCACTCCATTTCAAACCCTGGGCAACACGGCATCTTCAGGAGCAACACAGCGATGATTCCATAACAAGAGTTCCTGGAAGGTTCCAGGGGACGGCGGACTTACTGAACTTCAAGGAAACAAACGCTCACAACGGCCGTTGGATTACACGTTAAACCTACCTGGAGGTTACCTGGAGGTTATTCCGGGGATCAACGCCCCCGCGGCCCGGTCCATGACCAGGCCTCCCGGTGGATCAGGGCCTGATCAACCAGGGTGTTACTGGCCGCACGCAGCCCAACGTAGGAGCCACAGCCCGGCTGATCCGGCACTGACTTTAGGTATCTGTCCAACTCTCTCTTGAAGGCAGCCAGGGGTTTATTGGTAATTCCCCTAATGCTTGATGGAAGGCTGTTGAACAGTCTTGGGCCCCGGACACTTATGGCGTTTTCTCTTAGTGTACCAATGGCGCCCCTGCTTTTAATTGGGGGCATTTTGAATCGCCTGCCCAGTCTTTTACTTTCGCAGGGAGTGATTTCTGTGTGCAGATTTGGGACTATTCCTTCCAGGATTTTCCAAGTGTAGATTATGATATATCTCTCCCTCCTGCGTTCCAACGAGTACAAGTCAAGTGCTTCCAAGCGTTCCCAGTAGTTAAGGTGCTTGACAGAACTTATACGTGCAGTAAAGGATCTCTGTACACTCTCTAGATCTGCGATTTCACCTGCTTTGAATGGAGATGTTAATGTACAGCAGTATTCCAGCCTAGAGAGAACAAGTGATTTGAAAAGGATCAACATTGGCTTGGCATCTCTCGTTTTGAACGTTTTGAACGTTTTGAAGTTACAACTAGCCCTCACGTTACTAAGTTATGCACAAATAACCCGCACATAGGAGAGGGGAACTTAGGACCATGTTTTGGTCTGACGTGGACCATTGACTAGTTAATCCCAGTCTCGGTTTTTTGCCTTTCTATTCATTACTAAATTACCCGTGCAAATAAGAATTTCAACGTAAAGGTTAAAATATAACCTTCTATGCTTGTTCTTCTTTCAGAAATAAGTAACTGATAGACAACGTCATTGGGCCGTTAATATCAATATATTTTTTTCTTGTAAGTTCCACAAATAGCCAACACACGGGACTAGTTAGTGGCTAGTTAATGGCCCTAGTCGGACCGAAACGTTGTCATAATCGTAAGTTTGCCTCTTATTTGCGAATTATTTGTATATTGTTCCCGATACAGTATCGTGCCTTTTTGGGTTACGTTACTTTACGTTGTTTTCCGTTACACTACGTTACCTTACGTTATTTTATTTCTCGTCACGCTATTATGTGTTATGCTAACGTTATGCCGGGTGATGACAGGTTACTTTGTATTATATTTAACCTGATTATCGTTGATTCATGACAAACATTTGGGATGTAGATCCTGTTAACAGAACATGTTATCTAAGTCTATAAGAACATGTTATCCAGATCTATAAGAACATGATATCTAGGTCTACAAGAACATGTTATTTAGCTCTAGATAAAGAACAAGATTTCAGAAATCTTGTTCTTTATCCTGTAAGGTTTGCATGGAGCTCTATCTGAAAGGTTGCAAGTTTTGCCACTCTAAGATATAATGCTCAGGTGTATGGCCCTGTCTCTGTCCACACTTTGCATGATCAGGTGTATGGCCCTGTCTCTGTCCACACTTTGCATGATCAGGTGTATGGCCCTGTCTCTGTCCACACTTTGCATGATCAGGTGTATGGCCCTGTCTCTGTCCACACTTTGCATGATCAGGTGTATGGCCCTGTCTCTGTCCACACTTTGCATGATCAGGTGTATGCCCTGTCTCTGTCCACACTTTGCATGATCAGGTGTATGGCCCTGTCTCTGTCCACACTTTGCATTATCAGGTGTATGGCCCTGTCTCTGTCCACACTTTGCATGATCAGGTGTATGACCCTGTCTATGTCCACACTTTGCATGATCAGGTGTATGGCCCTCTCTCTGTCTCCACACTTTTCATGAACAGGTTTATGGCCCTGTCTCTGTCCACACTTTACATTTAATATCACTGATAACTCCACATAGACCGTACTGCCAGAGACGAGTTTAACGCTTTCCCACAAAGATAAATGATAATGATGCTTCGAGTGTTTTGTGTTTCCTGCTGTGGTGTCGACACCTGTGGATGTTTGAGGGGGAGTTATTCGTATGCCCTGACACCATCTGTAGATGGTTGAAGGGTCATTCGTATGCTCTAATACCATCTGTTGATGGTTCAGGGGGTTCATTCTAATCCTTTGACGCCATCTGTAGATATCTGAGAGGTTGTCCCTCCGACACCGCCTGTAGATGGGTAAGAAATTCTCAGCCTCGAGCAGGAGTCTCGGACCAGGTTTCCTGGTTGCTGGTCCGTCAGTCAGGAACATGAGCAATATTTAGGTACCTTTAGTCCGAAACGTTTCGCTTATGCGGTTAGCGTCTTCAGTCGAATACAGAGCTGGCAAATATGGAGACAGTTGAAGCAATGGAGAGGTAGAGATGATGGGGTCAGTCCATCAGCCTTGAAGAAGTATGTCGAGGTGGTCATTCCCTTAGCCAGGAAGTGTGTTCAACGTCGTAGTCTTGAATACAGTGTCACTGAACACACTGTTGGTGGTAGCTGCTGGTAGTTCACTGTAGGAAACACTGCACTGTTGATTTTTTTTTTTGCATTGTGTTCTCATCATCAATGAATTTCTAAGTACTATTTTGCAAGAACTCTGCTCGTCAGGTGCTGGACCTGATTCCGGAATAGGGTACTCTCCCCGTTAGGTCCTGGACATGATTCTGGAGGACACATTTACCATCTGCCACTTTCCGTAACCCTCCACCTCCAATATTACCCTCCCTCCCCATTCACTACCTTAATCCAGCACTCCACTACCCTCCACAACCATTATAAACCTCCCTGCCTCTCCACTACCCTACTCCAGCTCCTCCACTACCTTCCCCCATTTCCACTACTCACCCCCTCCCCTGCACTACAATCACCCTGCCATGCATAACCCTCCCCCTCCCTGCACTACCAATCCCCTTCTTAACAATACCCTTTCCCTCCCCTCCACTATCCTTCCCCCTCCCCTCAACTACCCTTCCCCTCCCTTACGCAACCCACCCCCTCCCTGCACTACTCTTCTCCCACCCCTGCACTACCCTTCCCCCATCTCTGCACATAATTTCCCCCACCTCTGCACTGCCCTTTCCCACCCCTGCACTACTCTTCCCCCATCTCTGCACACTACCTTTCCCCTCCCCTGCACTACCCTTCCTCTCCCCTGCCACTACTCTTCCCCACCCCTGCACTACCCTTCCCATCCCAGCACTGCCCTTCCCCTCCCCAGCATTACCCTTCCCCACCCCTACACAAACCTTCCCTCACCTCTGCACTACCCTTCCCAACCTTTACATACCATTACCTCTCCCCTGCGCTACTCTTCCCTCCCCTGCATTACCCATCCCCCATCCCTGCACTACCCTTCCCTACCCTACACTACCCATCCCCCTCCCCTGTACCTTCCTTCCCCACCCCTGCACTACTCTTCCCCCTCATTACTATTATCTCTACTATCATTGTTATCACTATTCTCATCACTGTCATTATCACATTTGGCACTATTATCATTGCTTTCATCACTATCACTATCATCACTACTATCATCAATATAATCATTATCAACACTATCACTATTATCATCACTATTATCATCACTACTAATATCACGTATAATTTATTTCGGTTATCCGAACCCTATTTCGTCATATTTCCACTCTTATGTCTCCCCTCTTTTCCATTTCCCTCTTTTATCCTTTCCATCTTCCTCTCTTACCTCTCATCACATATCTTCACCATCCCAATAAGTTTATTTTCGCTCGAAATTAACATTTGTCAGAAACATAAAAACTACACTGACGCGTAGAAATATGCAATACGTTTTAGCGTATTTTTCCGTATTTTTAAATAGTATTTCCCATGCCTTTTAAATATTTTTATTGTTTTGTATTATACCTCCTCCCTTTTCTCCCTTCGCCACCTCTTCCCGTATACCATCTTTCCCGCTCACTCCTCCGTCCCTTCTTCCACTCTCTTGACCTATTCTCCCTCATTCACTGCCAGGATTGCTTCACCATCTGACCACGGGGCTGACCATGGGGCTGACCACGGGGCTGACCATGGGGCTGACCACGGGGCTGACCATGGGGCTGATCACCGGGCTGACCATGGGGCTGATCACCGGGCTGACCACGGGGCTGACCATGGAGCTGACCATGGGGCTGACCACGGGGCTGACCATGGGGCTGACCACGGGGCTGACCATGGGGTTGACCACCGGGCTGACCATGGGGCAGACCACGGGGCTGACTACGGGGCTGACCAACGAACTTTGTTCATAAAATACACAGCCCTATCCCTGCCCACACTACAACCCACGATTCACCCTCAACCACACTACAACCCACGATTCACCCTCACACACACTACAACCCACGATTCACCCTCAACCACACTACAACCCACGATTCACCCTCACACACACTACAACCCACGATTCACCCTCACCCATACTACAACCCACGATTCACCCTCAACCACGCTACAACCCACGATTCACCCTCACCCACACTACAACCCACGATTCACCTCAACCACGCTACAACCCACGATTCACCCCCTCACCCACGCTACAATCCACGATTCATCCTCACCCACGCTACAACCCACGATTCACCCTCAACCACGCTACAACCCACGATTCGCCCCCTCACCCACGCTACAACCCACGATTCGCCCCCTCACCCACGTTACAACCCACGATTCCTCACCCACGCTACAACCCACGATTCACCCTCAACCACGCTACAACCCACGATTCACCCCCTCACCCACGCTACAACCCACAATTCATCCTCACCCACGCTAAACCCACGATTCATCCTCACCCACACTACAACCCACGATTCACCCCCTAACCCACGCTACAACCCACGATTCATCCTCACCCACGCTACAACCCGCGATTCACCCTCAACCACGTTACAACCCACGATTCACCCTCAACCACGCTACAACCCACGATTCACCCTCACCCACGCTACAACCCACGATGCACACTCCTCACCCACGCTACATCCCACGATTCATCCCCACCCACGCTACAACCCACAATTTATCCTCACCCATGCTAAATCCCACGATTCACCCTCACCCACGCTACAACCCACGATTCATCGCCACCCACGCTACAACCCACAATTCATCGTCACCCACGCTACAACCCACAATTCATCCTCACCCACGCTACAGCCCACGATTCACCCCCTCGCCCACGCTACAACCCACGATTCACCCTCACCCACGCTACAACCCACAATTCATCGTCACCCACGCTACAACCCACGATTCACCCTCACCCACGCTACAACCCACGATTCACCCTCACCCACGCTACTACCCACGATTCATCTTCACCCACGCTACAACCCACGATTCACCCCCTAACCCACGCTACAACCCACGCTTCACCCTCACCCACGCTACAACCCATGATTCACCCCCTCACCCACGCTACAACCCACGACTCACCCCTCACCCACGCTACAACCCACGATTCACCCTCACCCACGCTGCAGCCCATGATTCACCCTCACCCACGCTACAACCCACGATTCACCCTCACCCACGCTACAACCCACGCTTCACCCTCACCACCCTACAACCCACGACTCACCCTTCACCCGCGCTACAACCCACGATTCACCCTCATCCACGCTACAACCCACGATTCACCCTCACCCACCCTACAACCCATGCTTCACCCTCACCCACGCTACAACCCACGATTCACCCTTACCCACGCTACAACCCACGATTCACCCTCACCCACCCTACAACCCACGCTTCCCTCACCCACGCTACAATCCACGATTCACCCCTCACCCACGCTACAACCCATGATTCACTCTCACCCACGCTACAACCCACGATTCACCCTCACCCACCCTACAACCCACGCTTCACCCTCACTCACGCTACAACCCACGATTCACCCCCTCACCCACGCTACAACCCACGATTCACCCTCACCCACGCTACAACCCATGATTCACCCTCACCCACGCTACAACCCACTCTTCACCCTCACCCACGCTACATCCACGATTCACCCCCTCACCCACGCTACAACCCACGATTCACCCTCACCCACGCTACAACCCACGATTCACCCTCACCCACGCTACAACCCACGCTTCACCCTCACCCACGCTACAACCCACGATTCACCCTCACCCACGCTACAACCCACGATTCACCCTCACCCACGCTACAACCCACGCTTCACCCCGTCACCCACCCTACAACCCACGCTTTACTCTCTAACGTAGAGAGGCGGGTGAGGGCACCTGTTAGTCTCAGACTCACCAAAACATTAAATAGCCACTGACGCAACTCCCTCGAGACTCGGCGACGCAAGTTTTCAAGGTGGACGCGCGTGACGCAGCCGTCACAATGTTACCTGCTCACGTGCCTAGCTGACCCACACACAGACATGGAACACTTAGTTATTCTTTCAGAAGAACTGTGATGCTTAAGGCCAGTTTGTGGAGTTGTAGTGGAATCTGAGTGTCAATAGAAGGACGCTCAAGGAAAGGGGCGGGGAGAGAGAGAGAGAGAGAGAGAGAGAGAGAGAGAGAGAGAGAGAGGAAGGTACAAAAGGAGACGGGAGGGGGAGAATTATAAAATCTAGGGACACCAACATTTGGGGACGCCAAAATTGAGGGACGCCAACATCTGGGGACGCCAGCATCTGGGGACGCCAGCATCTAGGGACGCCAGCACCTGAGACGCCAGCATCTGGGACGCCAACATCTGGGAACGCCAACATCTAACTTGGTTACCAGTAATGATACTGGAGTACAGTTACCACTTATTGTTTTTCTTCAGAAGTATGGAGATAAAGTGATTTCTCAAATTCCCATCCACACCAGGTAAGGTTAATACCACCTGGAGTTGAAACTAAAGAAACTCAGACCCCGAAGAAATCTGGAGTTTTACAGCAGCCCGCTAGATGGCAGTGTGGGTGGCGACACTGTAAAAGGCCCTCTGAGTCTGACCTACCATAAGCCCAATTTACTGACTTTTTCCCTCACAGTCGTCGTAAGTTATTTTCTCCTATTGGCGGGTTATTTGTGTATTGTTCCAGTCACTGTATTGTGACTTTTTATTCCATATAAAACTACGAAATGCTTCTGCTGCCTCCTCTGTACTCGACTGAAGAGGCCTACTGTGCAGGAGAAACGTTTCGGAGTAAGATACCTAACTGAGGCACATGTGTCTTACTTATCAACTAAACCTACGGAAACCTAACGATGAGGTGAGCAATGGCTGGGACTGACAACAGTCACGTTATAAAATTTCGTTCTCATGACCAAACCCGACGCTTCGGAGCGGGCGGAAAGTCGGAGCAGGACGTGGAAAGGTTAGGTCAAGCGAGAGACACCTGGGGATGGAGGATGGGAGGCTGAGGACAGCTGGAAGAGATGTGGACAGGAGAGGGAGGAGGAGAGAGCAGCAAGGACACGTACATTTTCGTAAGAGACAATGCGGAATGTGTACACTGCCTTGAGAAATATGAACCAAGTGAACAAGTTCAGCTCTAAGCTGAACAAAAATTCGTGACTAAACATCTGATCAGTCTACGATGACTTGCAACATTTGTTGCAAGTCATGTTGAACTACTTACTATGCTATCTCAATTTGTAGACATACCACATCTTCCCTTTTCATCAAAAACAGTAAGAGGCCAGGCCTTCAAATCATCAATTCTCCAAGCACTAACACCACTTTAAATAAGTCATACTAACTTCCCTTTAGCCAAGTTACCTTGAAAGTCTTCAAAGTTCTCTCATTAGAGTAGCTTAGTGATTAAATAAGCAAATACTCGCAGATGAAAACGCTTTCAATCATCATTAATCTTCACGTCAGACTTAAAGAAAATAAAGCAGGGTTGCCCGACTGGTGGGAGAAAACAACTCATTTGTCCTAGGAAATCAAAAACCATGGGAGAAAATGGGAGAAATTTTGCACGGGGAAAACATGGGTAGAATAGTTTTCAAATGAGGGGGGAGGGGGGCAAGTCGCCCAGCAACAGGTCAATTTTAAGTCCTTCGTAACAATTTCTTTAGTATTTTCCCCAGCAGTAACAGCCTGGTTGATCAGACCCTGATCCATTATGAGGCCTGGTCTCAGACCGGGCCACGGGGGAGTTGACCCCCGAAACCATTTCCAGGTAAACTCCAGGTAAACACAGTGTCCACAACTGTTCACCGGCACTACTGAAGCCGGTAGTTCATGTTATGGTGATTCCCACAAGCTGTGGACACACACCAATGTGATTTAAATAGTTTAGAAAACCGTCAGGTTGAAGAATGCAACAACTGGGAATCTGAAATGTTTCTCCAGCCAGTCGTTCTTCAGCCCAGTACACAGAGGAAAATAATGAGGAGTTTGAGGTAATCAGTCCCTCAGCCTGGAGTCGATGTGTTTAGGACATTAAGTACAGATTTCACCACGAATGGTTTCTTCAGTCCTTGCGAAAGACGTCACTCGTGACATCGTGGTTACTCCATGTGTGTTTATCCACTTCTGACAGTGATGGATTGCTGAACAGCAAAGAGCGTGTGTTACTGACAATGAGCCAGACTCGCCTTACTTTATTTCCCTCACATCCTACAATCACTGAGTACACACACACATGAAAATTTCCTATGAATGTTGAGTTTCCAGTGACGGGAAATGTGTTCATATAAATTTTTAATCGTGATATATTAATTAAAAAAATGGCTGGTTAGTATTTATTTAAAAAAATTATTATTGCATTTCAGGTTTATTTACAATTAACAGTGACTTAAATAATTATAACGTTCATAAATAATAGAAATCAGTTACTATTATCCATCTTCACAAATATGAGGACCTGGTAAGAGACATAACAATATCAAAAACAACTAATTCCGGTCACAGTCTAATCGAAGTCCAGACGTACATGTATAGGGGTCCTGATCAGCAGAATGCATGTACCTGTGAAGGTGTCTTCACAAAATACAATTTCAACAACAAGAACATCAACTGAGACCAGGTAAACCATGTCCTAAATGAAACATGTTGGGAAGATATCTTAAATAACATAGATCAAAACCAGTGCCTTGAAAGGATCAACTTCCTGGCAGCTGAAGCATGTTCTAGGCATATTCCCCTAAGAAAGAAGAAGAGCAAGAGTAAACTGGAGAAAGACGCTACCTCTACAGAAGACGACGAAGAATCACTGAGCTCCTCAGGAACGCTAGAATGTCTGATACAAGGAAGGAGGCGCTGACCAGGGAAGTGGAAACTATCGAACTTAAGTTAAAGAGTTCTTACAGAAACCAGGAGAGACAGGAGGAGCTTAAAGCTATTAATGAAATTGAAAGAAATTCGAAATATTTCTTTTCATATGCCAAAAACAAGGCAAATATCACATCTAGTATCGAGCTCTTACTCAGACAGGATGGGACTTACACAGATGACAACAAGGAAATGAGTGAAATACTGAAATCCCAGTACGACTCTGTATTTAGTGAGCCACTAATCAGTCTGAGGATCGACGACCCAAATGATTTCTTCTTGAATGAGCCTCAAAACTCCATCAATGCATGCCACATTTCCGACATTACCCTAACTCCGATAGACTTTGAAAAAGCGATTGACAACATGCCCATGCACCCAGCCACAGGCCCAGACTCGTGGAATTCTGTTTTCATTAAGAACTGCAAGAAACCCCTCTCGCGTGCCCTAAGTACACTATGGAGGAGGAGCTTGGACATGGGTGAAATTCCACGGATATAGCCCCACTCCATAAGGGTGGCAGCAAAGCATTAGCTAAGAACTATAGACCAATATCTCTAACGTCCCACATCATAAAAATCTTTGAAAGAATGCTAAGAAGCAGGATTGCAAACCACCTGGATTCCCAAAAACTGCACAATCCAGGGCAACATGGGTTCAGGGCAGGTCGCTCCTGCCTCTCACAACTACTGGCTCACTATGATATGGCCAGTATAATATATATTATATATATATATATATATATATATATATATATATATATATATTTATATATTATAATTATATTATTATATATATATATATATTATTATATATTATATATATATATATATATTATATTATATATATATTATATATATATATATACTATATATATAATATATGTATATATAATATATTATATATATATATATATATATATAATATATATATATATATATATATATATAATATATATATATATATATATAATATATTACATATATATATAGGCAGAACTTGCGATCTTGGCTTAAATAGCAACGCTCATCTTGCCATATAGGACAAGTGAAAATTTGTGTATGCAATAATTTCGCCAAAATCATTCTGAACCTAACGAAAAAAATATATTTCACTGTGTTTGTTTAGTATTAAATTATTGTAAACAAATCTAAAATATATTTAGTTGGGTTAGGCTAAAATAAATTGCGCTTGTTTATAATAAGGTTAGGTAAGTTTTCTAAGTTCCTTTTTGGTGCAAAATTAGAAATTTTTGCATCAACTTAATGAAAAAAATATATCTTTAAACGTATAAGAGAAAATTTTAGAAAGGACTTAATTTTAAATGAGTTCTTGCTAATTGACCTTTTTACATATTCGGCACGACATATATGTATATATATATATATATATATATATATATATATATATATATATATATATTTATATATATATATATATATATATATATATTAACCGAGACATACACCTCTCAGTGTATATATACACTGAGAGTCATAGATGTTAACGAGAAATAAATAACAAAGAACAGGTTTAACAAACAGAATCTAACACTGAACAGATGAAAAATAACATGAATTAAACTTATTTAGGATTAATATAAATAACATGTGATAAATGTAGATAGATGGAGATGACGTGAGAGAGAAGAACATTGACAGGAAGAGCTGTAATTTATGGATGTATAAAACATTAGCTACATAAAAAAAGAATGAAGCGCATTTATATGGCGTAGAATAGCTGTAAATGATATGGGATAGCTGTAAATGATGTGGGGATAGCTGTAAATGTTGTGGGATAGCTGTAAATGATGTGGGATAGCTGTAAATGATATGGGATAGCTGTAAATGATGTGGGATAGCTGTAAATGATATGGGATAGCTGTAAATGATGTGGGGATAGCTGTAAATGATATGAGATAGCTGTAAATGATGTGGGATAGCTGTAAATGATATGAGATAGCTGTAAATGATGTGGGGATAGCTGTAAATGATGTTGCATAGCTGTAAATGATATGGGATAGCTGTAAATGATATGGGATAGCTGTAAATGATGTGGGATAGCTGTAAATGATGTGGGGATAGCTGTAAATGATATGAGATAGCTGTAAATGATGTGGGGATAGCTGTAAATGATGTTGCATAGCTGTAAATGATATGGGATAGCTGTAAATGATATGGGATAGCTGTAAATGATATGTGACAGCTGTAAATATGGGATAGATATAAATAAAACGAGACAGAGGCTGACAACACGGGATAAGTGCAAGAAATAAGACGGGAAAGTTGTTAGGTGTTTATAGCAAAGAATAGCTGCAAATGTTACATAAAAGCTGCAAACATCACCTGACAGCTGTGTGATGTTTAAATAGGAGTGTTGAGGAGAGAGATTTTGGGAGGTGTTAAGCGAGTGTTTATGTAGTTTATGTAGTGAGAAAATAATTGTTGTGGGGGACCTAAGTGCTAAAGTTTGAGAAACTGTTGTAGAGGTCGTAGCAAGTAAGTTTAAGGTGCCACTGGTAAATAATAATGGGGAGACCTATTTGAACTATACTTATTTTTTCCTCGTGTTTTGAAAATGGGTATGAATAAGTACACGATGTAAGATATAGGGAATCATAATAGTGTTGTTGACCATAATAATAATAATAATAATAATAATAATAATAATAATAATAATAATAATAATAATCCTTATTTCTACAGGTAAATGATAAAACTTATACAGTCCATAGCTGACATTATTAACATACAGTATAGAAAGCCCCTGGTTATGCAGAGTATTGCGGGCAAATTAGGTTAACTTTGTCCGCAGGATGCAACCCACATCAGTCGGCTAATACCCAGGTACCTACTTACTGTTAGGTGAACAGAAACAGGTGTCTTAAGGAAACACGAACAAATGTTTCCACCCGAACCAGGAATCTCAGTGTGAGAGCTGAATGTACATGGCTTTAGAGGACTCATATATCAGATCATTACTTGGTGGTAGTTACAATAAGAGTAAAATGTTTATGTGTTGCATGTAGAATGTCATTACTGGATGAGAGAAAAGTGAAAAGGAGGAATGGAATGGAATTAGAAGTGCAGTATTAGAATGTGCAGCAGAAGTTTGTGGGTATAGAAGGGTGGTTGCGGGAGACAAGAGAAGCGATTGGTGGAATGACGAGGTGAAGAGGATGGTAAGGGAGAAAAAGTTGGTACATGAAAGGTTTTTACAATGTTGAAATGGTATACTGAGGGTGGAGGATATGGGAAGAAAAAATGTGGTTAAAAGAAAGAGGTGAAAGGAGTGGAAAATGAGAACCAAATGATTGAGTGGGTGCGGTTTTATTAATAAATTTTGCTAAAAATAAGAAAAAGTTTTGGAATGAGATCAGTCAATTTAAGAAGCCTAGGGAACAAATCTAACAGTTAACAATGAAAGAGGAAAGTTATTAGATGAGGAGGTACTGGGAAGATGGAGGAAATATTTTGAGCTGTTGAATGTTGATAAAGGGAGGGAGGCAGTGATGTCTTGCACTGGACAGGGAGGTATAACATCTTTTAGGAGCAAGAGCCAGGTGCGAGTGAGAGAAGGTGCGTGAGGCAGTGGGCAGAATGAAAAGAAATAAAGCAGCTGGGATAGATTTGATTAAGACAGAAATATTAAAAGTACAAGTGGTTGGTGCATTTGTTCACTGTATGTATGAAAGCACGTAGGCACAAGAGGGTTGGCAGACAGCGTGAATAGTTCTTTTGTATAAGGGAAAAGAGAGTGCAAATAATAAAGAGGAGTAAGTCAGTGAATAAGACAGACTAGGACTGCAGAGGAACAAGATTTTAATAAGTTTAGGAGATGAATAAACCAAATGTTTACATTGAAAAACAATAAATAATATTTAGATTAGGGCAAGGAAGATTTCATTGCATTTAAGGCTTTAAGAAAAGACATATAATATGGTGGATAAGGAAACAATGAGACAAATGTTGCAAATGTACGTAATAGGTGATAAATTACTTAAAGCAGTAGAGTTTTTGCTGATAGTGAGACTCAGATTAGGGTATGTAGGAGAGAGGGAGATTATCCAGTAAAAGTAGGCCTTAGACAGGGATTTGTGATGTCCCTATGGTTATTTAGCATTATAGATAGGGTTTAAAAAAATTGATCGCTATGGGGGTTATGGTGTGGAAAATCACACAGCTTTTGACTTCCCGAATCGTTAAAACCTTCCTATGTGGGTTGAGGAGAGAAGATGATCAAACCCACCTATGGCTATGAGCGGGTGCCACATTCTTTTGTACACTCTTAATTTGTAAGACTTAATCCAGTAATGAAGCCTCCATAGACTAATGTATTACACACTATTACTTATACAAGTTTAAGCTAGTATCTACATCACCTTTCATGATCTACACAATTTTGAGCAGTGGGCACTTGCTCCAGCCAGCCACGAGTGCCCACTGGCTAGGGAAGGGACCAACTCCTGCCTACCTGGCAGTCATGAAAATCATGTGTACAAGTGAAGTCGGTGACCAAGAGCTGCCCAATTGTGCAGATCAATTAATAGCCTAGTTAATTAGGACGACTTATCCTATTACAGGCCTAAGTGCAGCGAAGTAATCTACCATTCAACAACACATTAAAACATGAATTAGGTAACATTTCACGGTAAGAAATAACTATCTTGCTGTTACACCAGGCGGCTGCACGTGACTCAAATACAAGTATCTTGGGAGTCCGAACGTATGTGTCCCACACTCCACAAGTAAGTATCTAGAGCATCACTGAATGTGCATTTCTTGTACTTTATTGGGGCCAAGTGTGAAGGGTCTTGCCACTTCCTCCAGCCCACCAGAGATTCAACATATCTGCAACTGGCTCACAACACACTGTCCCATGTGCAAACTAGAGGTAAGAATTCAGGTAGACAGAAATGAGATGGCAGGTTTCTAGACTGAATTTCATAACTGACTTGATGGGATCACTGACTCAATCATTCATACCCTACAGACACCCTCGATTCTACACATGGGGAGAGAAGTGGAATTTAAAAGAAATTGAATCTAATAAATAATGGGAGTTGTCACAATTTCTTATTGCCGATGACAGGGTACTTCTGGAAAATTCTGAAGTGAAGTTGAAAAGGTTTGTTGACGAATTTGGGAATGTACGTAAAAGAAGAAAATTAAAAGTGAACATAGGAAAGAGTGCGACGAAGAGAGTATAAAAAACCTGGGTTATCAGATTGAAATGAGGGGAGTATAGGGGAAAATAAAGGGGTTGAGATACTCGAGAGTGGACTTGTCTGCAGATGGTTCTGTGAGAAATGTGGTGAACCATAGAACTAGGAAAAAAGATGGGTGTTGCACTGAGGTATCTATACAAAGAACCTTATCCACTGACCAGAGTATAGTGGTACCAATAGTTCTGTATGGATGTGAAGCATAGGTTTTAAACGTTGCAGTGAGAAAGAGGCTGGAGGCAGTGGAGATGTCGTGTTCGAGGACAATGTGTGATGTGAATATTGGGCAGTGCAGTCGTATTTTCGAAATTAGGAGGGGGTGAGGTTACTAAAAGTATTTTCAGGGGACTAAGGAAGGGTTGTTGAGGTGGTTTGGACATTTAAAGAGGCTGGAGCAAAATCTTATCATTAGGAGGGCATTAAAATCTGGGGTGGATAGCTGTAAATGATAGCTGTAAATAATAAAGAAGAGTGTAATACGGGATGGCTTTAAGTGGAATAGATTTTAATATAAAAAACACACACTGTACCTGTAAATAACAGGTATAAATTAAAAAAAAAACACTAGACAGATGTTAGTATCACATGATAGATGCTAGCAACACGGGATAGACTTTAGCAACATAAGATTATGTTAAGAACACAAGACAGGCGTTAACAACACAAAGTTATTAACAAGGGTTAGATGTTAATAACACGGGACAGACTTTAAAACACGGATTAGAGGTAAAAACACAAGATAAACCTTATTATCACAGGTTAAATGTTAATAACATAGGATAAACGCTAATAATGCGAAACAGATGTTAATAACACAAGACAGGTGCTACCAACACACACACACACACACACACACACACACACACACACACACACACACACACACACACACACACACACACACACACACACATATAATTGATGAGGGAAAAAAGGTGAGTGGTGCGCTGAGGTATATGTGGAGACGAAAAACGTTATCTATGGAGGAAAAGAAGGGAATGTATGAAAGTATAGTAGTACCAACACTCTTATATGGGTGTGAAGCTTGGGTTGTGAATGCTGCAGCGAGGAGACGGTTGGAGGCAGTGGAGATGGCCTGTCTAAGTGCAATGTATGGTGTAAATATTATGCAGAAAATTCGGAGTGTGGAAATAAGGAGGTGTGGAGTTAATAAAAGTATTTAGTGAGAGGACTGAAGAGGGGGTTGTTGAGGTGGTTTGGTCATTTAGAGAGAATGGATCAAAGTAAAATGACATGGAGAGCATTTAAATCTGTAGGGGAAGGAAGGCGGGGTAGGGGTCGTCCCTCGAAAAGTTGGAAGGAATGGGTAAGGGAGGTTTTGTGGGCGAGGGGCTTGGACTTCCAGCAGTCGTGCATGAGCGTGTTTGATAGGAGTGAATGGAGACGAATGGTATTTGGGACCTGACGATCTGTTGGAGTTGAGCAGGTAATTTTTAGTAAAGGGGATTCAGGGAAACCCGGGTTTATTTTTATATACCCGGACTTGAGTCCGGGAAAATTTGGGAAGTACAATGCCTGCACTTTAAAGGAGGGGTTTGGGATATTGGCAGTTCGGAGGGATACGTTTTGTATCTTTATACGGGATACACTTCTAAACTGTTGTGTTTTTTTAGCACCTCTGCAAAAACAGTGATTATGTGTGGTGAGGTGGGAAAAAGTTGAATGATGATGAAATATTTCTTTTTGGGTATTTTCTTTCTTTTTGAGTCACCTGCCTCGGGGAAGACGGCCGACTTTTTAAATAATATTAATATATATATATATATATATATATATATATATATATATATATATATATATTATATATATGAGTCAGCAGAAGACCCTGCTGGACACCACTAGTGCAACAGTTTGAGGTTAGTGAAGAAAGACGTGAGGCAGCACTAATGGGGGAACCCTCACACCAGCATGATCCCTCTCACCCCTCCATGACGAAGAGGAAGGAAAGGAGAAAAAGAGAGGAGAAAGGAGGAGAGAGAAAGAAAGAAAAAGAGAGAGAGAGAGAGAGAGAGAGAGAGAGAGAGAGAGAGAGAGAGAGAGAGAGAGAGAGAGAACATGGGAAAAGTTAATAGCAAAAGGCAGAATCTTTACCAAGGTTATCCACTAAGGAATATCTGCGAATGTCTTGATTAAAGACTGTCTGCTATTATCTAAATGGTTGAGGCAAGATGGTAAGCAGAAGGCCCTCTCGCCATCCTTTACTCCCACCGGCCAAGGCGACATGAAACTTCAAACAAGCCAGATGGCGTACCATACTTTTGAAAAAGAGACATGAGCAAAAGCTATTAGAAAACTTTTCGGTCGTGGAAACTCATCACTTCTAAACACAGTAGTGATCAGCGTTCCAGGACCGAAACGTTTCAGATGAATATGTCCTAGCGTTTGTTCACGAATCTTTTTAAACCAATTTGTGGGTAGGGGTTACCAGGTTTTTACCACACTGTACCGGTTGAACATCACGGAAGATATAAGGGAATTTGACGTGAATGGAAGACACGGGGTATACAACCACTCTTGCATAGTATTACTACCACCACTACCCATTTTTCTACTCCTCCATGGCCACCTACACAGCTGTGTCCCACTACAGATAGCACTAATCTGAGTCTAAATACTGTGCCGCTGGCGGATGAGCAGCTCACGGGTATTTGGTATTATCCTGTGTGTCCCACAGCTCGGGACACACAGGCTTATACCAAATACCATGGGATTATACCATGGGGAAAACTTAACAAATCTTTGAAGATAATTGTGTTGCAGAGGTCTGAGCGTGCTCACACCTCTGCAACACAATTGTTTTCAAAGATTTGTTACGTTATACCATGAATTAAGGAAAGAAACCTGGACTTCACCTTACGAAAAAAGACAAAACAAAGGCGATAGTAATTATGGACAAGGTAATTATAGTGGAAAAATGTTATTAGAAGAAGGAGAACTTACGTGCCTCTTAACTCACATACTGAAAGTCCGTGGTTCGATCCCCGCACGGGGGGAAATGTTGTGCATGTTTCTGTACGGCCTACTGCCCTGTTCACCTAGCAGCAAGTAGGTGCTTAGGTGTTAGTCGAACTGTTGTGGTTCGCATCCCGTAGAGTGGAGGATATACCTCAGACTGGCTGGGCTTTCAATTTAAACTGAGGTAAGATAACTTCCAGCCTGTAAAATTTATTTGTGTTTGAAAAAAAAAGTGTACCTGCACCTAGCGCTTACGAGACTGACTTGTGGAGACTCTCCCAGTACTGCAAGGCTCTGGAACCTTCTTTACGAGACTGACTTGTGGAGACTCTCCCAGTACTGCAAGGCTCTGGAACCATCTTTACGAGACTGACTTGTGGAGACTCTCCCTGTACTGCAAGGCTCTGGAACCTTCTTTACGAGACTGACTTGTGGAGACTCTCCCAAAGGGGTTCTTTCAAGTGTATAGGACGAAGGTGAAGGAAAAAGTAGGACCTCTGAAATCTGGGAATGGACAGCTGACGGATAATGAACTGGAAATGTGTTCCTTATTTAATGACTATTTTTTGTCAGTTTTTACACAGGAAGATGTAAATGAGATTCCAGTAATTAACAATTATTTAGTTCCTGATGAATTTAAGTTAACTAATATTACTGTCACGAGGGACATGGTTATTAAACAGATAGACAAACTGAAACAAATAAGTCCCCGGGACCCGATGAGTTGTTTTCAAGGGTACTTAAGGAATGCAAAATGGAGCTTAGTCAGCCATTAACGAGTGTATTTCAATGCGTCCACCTTACCAGTGTTGTGCCAGAGATGTGGAAGATGGCTAATGTGGTTCCTATATTCAAATCAGGGATAAGTCCACTCCTTCAAATTACCGTCCAATAAGCCTGACCATCTATAGTGGGCAAGTATTAGAATCAATTATAGCTGACATTATCAGAAGTCACCTTGAAGAGCATAACTTGATAAATGAATCTCAGCATGGATTCACGAGAGGTCGTTCCTGCCTGACAACTTACTGACGTTCTTCAATAGAACATTGAGGCAGTTGACAGTGATAAGGAATATGTATTGTTTATTTGGATTTTAGTAAAGCCTTCGACAGAGTACCTCACAAGAGACTCTTAAGAAAATGGCAGCTCATGGTATAGGAGGTAAAGTTCTAGCATGGATTGAGCATGGCTTACCAATAGAAAGCAGAGAGTTACCATTAATGGAGTGAAATCTGAATGGGGATTAGTCACTAGTGGCGTTCCACAAGGATCAGTTTTAGGCCCTCTCTTGTTCATAATTTACATTAATGACCTTGATGAAGGGATTACTAGTGACATGAGTAAGTTTGCTGATGATACAAAGATAGGCCGTAAATTCACTCTGAGAGGATATCAATGAACTCCAGGACGATTTGAACAAATTAATGTCTTGGTCTGAGAAATGGCAGATGAAGTTTAATGTGGATAAGTGTAAGGTACTTGCCCTTGGTAATGAAAATAACCCTCGAAGCTATAATCTAGGTGAAGTAGAGCTTGGTCATACAGAATGTGAAAAAGACTTGGGAGTCATGGTAAGCAGAAATCTAAAGCCAAGACAGCAGTGCCTCAGTGTGCGCAACAAGGCCAACAGATTACTTGGATTTATCTCAAGAAGTATAAGTAACAGAAGTCCAAAAGTTATTTTACAGCTCTATACATCACTAGTGAGGCCTCATTTAGATTATGCTGCTCAGTTTTGGTCCCCTTACTACAGGATGGACATAGACTCATTAGAGAACATACAGAGAAGAATGACTAAAATGATTTACTGTGTAAGGAACCTCCCGTATGAAGATAGACTTAAAGCCTTAAATCTCCACTCTCTGGAGAGGCGTAGAATGAGGGGAGATATCATTGAAGTGTATAAGTGGATGACGGGCATAAAACAAGGGAGACATTAATAAAGTACTGAGGGTGTCGAACCAGGTAAGAAACCAGGAATATAGATTTAAGTTGGATAAATTTAGATTTAGAAAGGACATAGGTAAGTACTGGTTTTCTAACAGAGTTGTAGATGCGTGGAACAGTCTTCCCAGTGGGGTGATAGAGGCTAGGACCTTGGGTAGCTTTAAGAAGAGACTGGACAAATATATGAGCGGGAGGGGCTGGGTTTGATTGGTGTTGGGGAGTGCGGGAGTTGTTTCTTGAGTAGCTTTAGGTAGATGTCGTTTTGATAAGGACCTGCCTCGTATGGGCCAGTAGGCCTTCTGCAGTGTTCCTACATTCTTATGTTCTTATGTTCTTATGTACTGCAAGGCTCTGGAACCATCTTTACGAGACTGACTTGTGGAGACTCTCCCTGTACTGCAAGGCTCTGGAACCTTCTTTACGAGACTGACTTGTGGAGACTCTCCCAGTACTGCAAGGCTCTGGAACCTTCTTACGAGACTGACTTGTGGAGACTCTCCCAGTACTGCAAGGCTCTGGAACCTTCTTTACGAGACTGACTTGTGAAGACTCTCCCAGTACTGCAAGGCTCTGGAACCTTCTTTACGAGACTGACTTGTGGAGACTCTCCCAGTACTGCAAGGCTCTGGAACCTTCTTTACGAGACTGACTTGTGGAGACTCTCCCAGTACTGCAAGGCTCTGTAACCTTCTTTACGAGACTGACTTGTGAGACTCTCCCAGTACTGCAAGGCTCTGGAACCTTCTTTACGAGACTGACTTGTGGAGACTCTCCAGTACTGCAAGGCTCTGTAACCTTCTTTACGAGACTGACTTGTGGAGACTCTCCCAGTACTGCAAGGCTCTGTAACCTCTTTACGAGACTGACTTGTGGAGAACTCTCCCAGTACTGCAAGGCTCTGTAACCTTCTTTACGAGACTGACTTGTGAAGACTCTCCCAGTACTGCAAGGCTCTGGAACCTTCTTTACGAGACTGACTTGTGGAGACTCTCCCAGTACTGCAAGGCTCTGTAACCTTCTTTACGAGACTGACTTGTGGAGACTCTCCCAGTACTGCAAGGCTCTGTAACCTTCTTTACGAGACTGACTTGTGGAGACTCTCCCAGTACTGCAAGGCTCTGGAACCTTCTTACTATTGTAAAACGCAGTTTCAAATCATTGGTTTTTGTAACTGCATTAGACTCAACTTCGAGATCTTCCTAGTGCTCGAGTATATAGATGTTACTTAATATCTTGAACTTTAAGAAGAGAGAGAGAGAGAGAGAGAGAGAGAGAAAGGCAGATAGAGAGTCACAGAGTCACAGTTTAAGGATCGGAATACTCAGTTTGTTCCTTGACTATTGTTAAAATTATGGGTTCTCAGTAATTTAAAATGAAGCATTATATGTAAAACTGGTCAATTAACAAGAACTCATTTAAAATTAAGTCCTTTCTAAACTTTTCTCCTATACGTTTAAAGATGATTTTTTTTTCATTTAGGCTAATGTAAAAATTAATAATTTTGTACCAAAAGAACCTTATAATATTTACCTAACCTTATCATAACAAGCACAATTTAATTTAGACTAGTCCAACTAAATATATTTTAGATAAGTTTGCAATAATTTAATAATAAACAATGGAATATATTTTTTTCGTTAGGTTCAGAATGATTTTTTGCAAAATTATTGCATACACAAATTTTCGTTTGCCTTATTCGGCAAGAATAGAGTTGTTATTTAAGCCAAAATCGCAAATTTTACCTATTCGGAAATTTATATTATATATATATATATATATAATATATATATATATATATATATATATATATATATATATAATATATATATATAAGTGGGATGCAGTAGGCGAGATTAAGGTGGTACATCTTGCTTGTGCTGGAGGCTGTATTATTAAGTTATGAAGGTGTTCGACCCGGGGTACACTTGACGCTGCAGCTAATCTAATACAGGCACCTACTACTCCCTCCGTGACTCCCTGCTTGTCCATGTGTATATATAACCACAGGTCTATATACGTTGGTATATATATATTTTATTTATTATTATCACACTGGCCGATTCCCACCAACAGCGGGGGCCCGAAAAAAGAAAAACATTTAACCATCATTCACTCCATCACTGTCTTGCCAGAAGGGTGCTTTACACTACAGTTTTTTAAACTGCAACATTAACACCCCTCCTTCAGAGTGCAGGCACTGTACTTCCTATCTCCAGACTCAAGTCCGGCCTGCCGGTTTCCCTGAACCCCTTCATAAATGTTACTTTGCTCACACTCCAACAGCACGTCAAGTATTAAAAAAACCATTTGTCTCCATTCACTCCTATCAAACACGCTCACGCATGCCTGCTTGAAGTCCAAGCCCCTCGAACACAAAACCTCCTTTACCCCCTCCCTCCAACCTTTCCTAGGCCGACCCCTTCCCCGCCTTCCTTCCACTACAGACTGATACACTCTTGAAGTCACTCTGTTTCGCTCCATTCTCTCTACATGTCCGAACCACCTCAACAACCCTTCCTCAGCCCTCTGGACAACAGTTTTGGTAATCCCGCACCTCCTCCTAACTTCCAAACTACGAATTCTCTGCATTATATTCACACCACACATTGCCCTCAGACATGACATCTCCACTGCCTCCAGCCTTCTCCTGGCTGCAACATTCATCATCCATGCTTCACACCCATATAAGAGCGTTGGTAAAACTATACTCTCATACATCCCCCTCTTTGCCTCCAAGGACAAAGTTCTTTGTCTCCACAGACTCCTAAGTGCACCACTCACCCTTTTCCCCTCATCAATTCTATGATTCACCTCATCTTTCATAGACCCATCCGCTGACACGTCCACTCCCAAATATCTGAATACATTCACCTCCTCCATACCTCTCCCTCCAATCTGATATCCAATCTTTCATCACCTAATCTTTTTGTTATCCTCATAACCTTAGTCTTTCCTGTATTCACTTTTTTCTTCTTTTCACACCCTAACCAAATTCATCCACCAATCTCTGCAACTTCTCTTCAGAATCTCCCAAGAGCACAGTGTCATCAGCAAAGAGCAACTGTGACAAATCCCACTTTATGTGTGATTCTATATATATATATATATATATATATATATATATATATATATATATATATATATATATATATATATATATACGCTAAGATGTGTCTATATACCCCGACGAGTATGAAGATAAAGGCACACGATGCCTCAATATGTGTAGAGAAAAATGTTGCAAAACAAGCTGATATTTGGACAACGTTGCGCTCTGTGTAGAACTGTCGTTCTGTTGACGACATCAATGGCATACTACTATATAGAAAGCCGCTTGTTATACAGAGCATTTCGGGCAAATTAGGTCAGTTTTGTCCCAGGATGCGACCCACACCAGTCCACTAACACCCAGGTACCCATTTTATAGTGACAGGTGAACAGGGACACCAGGTATCTTATGGAAACACGTCCTAATGTTTTCCAGCCTTACTTTCTGTTAACCCACATCATGGTAGGAGAAATAAGCACAAAGGCAGTATAATGTGATCTTTTATTGACTACGTTTCGCCTACACAGTGGGCTTTATCAAGTCACAAACCCCCCATCACTCCGTCCAAAGTTTCGCTCAATTACCTCCTGACTTATGGCTTTTTTTTTTACAGTTATCATCTTGCAAATGTGTTCCATCCTATCATTTAACTCTCCCTCAGTTCTAACTTAAACTTTACTCTCGTCGTGGTACCAGTTTCCCTTCACGCAAACCTCGTTCCATTCTGCACTTTGTTTCTCTTTCGTTTACTTCGTCCCCCTCAAAAAAAAAAAAAAAAAAAAACTTCATTTTCAGTCACGCTCTTTATACCTGACCACTATCCATACTTTTTTTGTCAAAACCAAAGTTCTTCAAAAAAAAATTTCCAAGCGTTTTAATAATTTTTAAATGCAACTTAAATTTTTTTAAAATTTCCCCAAAAACCCAAAAAATTTTTTTCCCATTTTTTGCCATTAACCCGATTTATTGGGGTTTTTTAAGACCAACTTGCCAAAGGTTCATTCTCTCCTTCAGCCAAAGTATTTGTGAATTTCCCTCCGCAACCTTCATTTAAAATTCTTGTATCTCAAAAAAAAAAACTTAATTCCCCCTGAAACGGCTCCTTGGAAAAATTTTTGCATCTCCCCAATATTCCCAGGGGGTTTTTAAAAAACCTCCCTTCCCCTTTCTATTCAGTTCCTCCCAGGTCATTTTTTAAAAAATTTAAATTTTTTAAAAAAATTTTTTATTAAAAATTTTTTTTGTTTTGTGTTTGGGTTCGAAAAAGTTTTTGGGGCTAGTTTCAGCCTTTTTCCCATTTTTTCCCCATTCCCGGGGGGGGGGGGGGGCCAAATAACCGTTCCAGAAAAATTTTAAAAAAAACTGCCACAACCAGCGGGGGCACATTTTTTCCAGCCAGCCAACATTATTCCCCATGGCTACCAAAAACTTGTTCCCCAGACAACCTTTTTCCCAGGCTAGCCAAAAAAATTTTTACTCCCACAAAAATTTTTTATGCACCAAAAACTTTTCCATTAAAAAAAAAAGTTTCCCTGGTAGCAAAACAATCAGTTAGGCCAGAAAAATTTTTTTCATGGTACCAAAAAATCATTTTTCCCATCTAGCCAAAAATCATGTTATTAAAAAATATTTTTATAAAAAATAATTTATTTAAAAATATTGATGGTGTTATTGTTTGGGGAAACTAGTCCACGGGCTAGAAAAAAACAATTTTCCAAAAGGCTAGCAAAACTCAGTTATGGTGCACAACAACTTTTTCCCACGCCAGACAAAAAAATTTTTTTCCAGGCACCCAAACAATCATTTTTCCCACGGGCAGCACAACAATCTTTGTTCCCGGCCCAGCAAACAATCATTTTTCCACGGTAGACAACAATATTGTTCCACGGGCAGCCAACATCATTTTCCACGGGCCACACAACAACAAGTCCATGAAAGCCAGGGATCCAGATCAAATACCTTGTTAAAGGGCCAAAGCCCCCGGGGAAGATCTCTTCCACTCAAAGTCGGAAAAACAACACAACCCAGGAAAAACAATACCACAGGGACCCATACAGCAGTAAAACCAGGAGGGTCCCGGGGACCCCCCCCCTGAGCTGTTTACACTCTCAACTTTTCCAAAAAAAGGGAAAACGCGAGGGGGAGGGGGGAAAAGGGGGGGGAGAGGGAGACAGGGGGAGAGGGAGCAAGGGGGGATGAAAAAGCGCCTATGTTAAAAAGCAAAAAAAAGCCTCAAAGGGGTGGAAAAAGAGGGAGGCCAAATAAAGGCAACAGAGGAGGAAAGAAAAAAAAAATGATAAATAAAAAGTTCGAGAATTATGGTATTTTACCGTACGGGTACTGGTTGATGTTTCTGTTTTATGTTTTCTGTTGTGTTACTGTTGAGTTAGGTTTTTGTTTCTGTTTTATGTTTTCTGGTTGATGTTCTGGTTTTTTGGTGATGTTACGGTTTTATGTTACTGGTTGATGTTATGGTTTTATGTTTCTGGGTTTATGTACTGGTATGTTTTGGTTTATGTTACGGTTGATGTTAGGTTATTTACGGTTGATTTACTGTTGAGTTTGGTTTTGTTTGGTTTTTGGGTTACTTTATGTTAGTTGATTTTCTTAAAGACTTTATGTTTTTTGATGGGGAGATTTAGTTTCGGTGTGTTTTGGTTAGAGGTTTTTTTCGGTTAAAGGTTTTTTCGGTGTGAGGGAGCGGTTTTTTCAGGTATGTACGGGGTTTGGTTTTTTGTTGGGCATGTAAAAAGGCCCGAACCCGGGGGGGGACCAAGGGGGGGGGGACAGCCGCGTGCTGCTGCAGAAGCAGAGGGGAGCAAGTATCGGGTACAGCCGTTGTGCTACTTCTGCACAGCCAGGCTAGCATCAAGAAACAGCATTTTTGCAAATGTGACAGCCCGGGTGAAGATCAGGGTACAGCCCTGTGCACTGCAGCAGCAGCCCGTTAGCGATCCAGGGTACAGCGCTGTGTACTGCCAGCAGCACCAGGGTAGCAAGTATCAGGGGACAGCCGCTGTGCTACTGTACAGCAGCCAGGTAGCAAGTATAGTACAGCCCTGTGTACTGCAGCAGCGCCAGGGGGGAGCAAATATCAGGGGACGCCGCTGTGCTACTGCGCAGCAGCCAGTGTAGGAGTCTCAGGGTAAGCCGCTGTCTACTGCTGCAGCGCCGGGTAGCAAGTATCAAGGTACAGCCCTGTGTTTCTGCTGCAGCAGCCCCCCCCCCCGGGGAGCAAGTATCAGGGGCAGCCCCTGTGCTACTGGCAGCGCCAGGGAGCAGTCCAGGGGACGCCCCTGTGTACTGCGCAGGGCCGGGGGGCAAATTCAGGGGGCAGCCTGGGTTCTGCGCAGCGGCCGGGTAGCAAGTTCAGGGGGACGCCGCTGTGCTTTCTGCAGCAGCAGGGTAGCAAATTTAGGGGACAGCCCCGTGCTGCGCAGGCCCGGGTAGCAAGTATCAGGGAAAAAGCCGTTCTCTGCTGCAGCCCAGGTAGAGTCCAGGGTAAGCCGCTGTGCTGACAGCAGCCAGGGTACAGTCCAGGGTACAGCCCCTGGCTGTTGCTGCACGGGGAGGGTGCAAATACAGGTACGCCGCTGTGGCTGCGAGCCCAGGGGCAATTTCCCCGGGACAGCCGGTTCTACTGTGAGCAGCCCGGGTAGCAAGTCCAGGGTCGCCGCTGGCTCGCGCAGCGGCAGGGGGCAAGCTCAGGTCGCCGCTGTGCTTGTGCAGCGCCGGGTGCAAGTTCAGGTACAGCCGCTGTGCTTTTGCTGCAGCGGCCAGGTCGCAATTCAGGGTACGCCCCGTGCTGCTGCTGCAGCGGCCAGGTCGCAAGTCTACGGACAGCCGCTGTGCTACTGTACACAGCCAGGTAGCAATCTCAGGGGACAGCCCTTTTGCTGTGCTGCAGCGGCCGGGGCCAAGTTCAGGGTACAGCGCTGTGCTGCGCCTTTCAGCGGCCAGGGTCGAAGTCTCACGGTACCCGCTGGCTACTGACACACCAGGGTACAAATTTTCAGGTACAGCCCCTGTGCTGGCGCACGGCCCGGGGGCAAATCTCAGGGTACAGCCGCTGTGTCGTGCACGCCAGGGGGCAATCTCAGGGGACAGCCGGGTGTTTCTGCAGCAGAAAGGGGACAATTCAGGTACGCCTGGCTGGCAGAGCGCCCGGAGCAAAGTTCAGGGAACGCCGGGCACGGACACCAGGAAGCAGTCCAGGGGACAGCGCTTCTGGCAGCAGCCCGGGGACAGTATCAGGGGAAGCCCGTTTTTGCTGCAGAGCAGCCAGGGAGCAAAACGGGACAGCCCCCTGGCTACGCGCAGCACCAGGTAGCGAGTCTCAGGGTACAGCCGCTTGCTAGCAGCAGCAGCCCGGGTAGCAAGTTAGGGTACGCCGCTGTGTTTGCTGAGCGCCAGGGTCAAGTATCAGGGGACAGCCGCTGGCCTTTCGCAGCGCCAGGGTGCAGTCCAGGGTACAGCCCCTGTGCTTCTGCTGCCCGGGCCCGGGTCGCAAGTCCAGGGGACAGCGTGTGGTACTGTAGCACAGCCAGGGGAGCAAGTCTCAGGACAGCGCTGTGCTGTTGCTGCAGCGGCCCGGGGCCAAGTATCAGGTACAGCCGCTGGCTGCTGCTGCAGCGGCCAGGGTCGCAAGTCTCAGGTACACCGCTGTGCTATGTAGACAGCCAGGGGAGCAAGTCTAGGGTACAGCCCCTGTCTGCGCGCAGGGAGGGTCGCAAGTTCAGGGGACAGCCGCGTGCCTGAGCGCACCAGGGTCGAAGTCTCACGGGACAGCCCCTGTGTACTGTAGCACCCAGGGTAGCAATTTTCAGGGTACAGCCTTGTCTGTGCTAGCAGGGGCGGCCCCAGGGGACAGGCCCCTTCTTTGGGGGGGGAATTAGGTTTTCGCCGCTGGCTACTGTCACGCCAGGGTGCAAGCTCAGGACAGCCCCCCGTGCCTGTCTCAGCCAGGTAGCAGTCTCAGGGTCGCCGTTTTGCTGCTGCGGCGGCCCCGGTGCAAGTTCAGGGACAGCTGGGTTCTGTGCAGCGGGCCCGGGGGCAGTCTAGGACAGCCCCGGCACTGAGCACAGCCAGGGGAGCAATTCCCGTGTACGCCCTGGCTGTTGCTGCAGCGGCCAGGGAGCAATCTCGGGTACAGCCCTGGCTACTTTTCAGCAGCGGGTAGCAAGTTTTTAGGGTTAACCCTATCTACTGCAGCAGCAGCCAGGGAGCAAGTCTCAGGGTTAAACCCCGCCTGGCGCGCCGGGGAGCAAGTCCCCGGGTAAAAATGAGTCCAAGCCCAGGTGGGGTTGGGAACCGTCTCCTCACCCGGGTAACCAAATGGGCTCGCCCCCACGTTTTAACCCTGTTCTATGGAAAGCCGGACCTCTTCCCCTTTCCTCCCCCCCCCGCCCCCTTTCTCACCACCGGGGAAAACCAAAAACCCCGGTTTTCCGGCGCCGGGGGAAATTCTGGTAAGTTTTTTGCAACCAGCCTGAAATTATTAATTATCAAGGGGGTGAATTATTCCCGCTGGTTTTGGGACCTAAATTAGGGTAACGGTTCTCCAGCCGGGACGCTATAAAGGCCACTGTGACCCATAATTTTGGGCACCCCCTTTTCGTTCCCAAAAGGGGTGTAAAAAAATAGTTCCCCCAACCCCATGTTTTTCTATCACCTAACCCGTAAATTCGTCCCTTTTACCGGGTTATGGAAAGTGGGACCTCCCTCCCCCCCCCCCCCGGCCCCCCCTCCCCACCTTTGGAAAAAAAAAAAAAAAAAAAAAAAAAACCCCGAAATACCGTGTCGTTTTCGTAATTTTCTGGTGACAGTCTTCAACAGCTGAGATATTTTAATATAGTTCATAGGGGTGAAAAATATTCTTCCTGGCTGTTTTAATTGTGAAATTAATTAATTAGGTAACAGTGTTCTCCAGCTGGGACGAATATTGGCCCACTGGTGACCTATTTAACTCGCAACTTTGCGTTTCCAAAATGATCGTAAACCTTTGCATTTTTTTTTTTAGTTTAACCCTTACTCCTCATCGATTTTTTTCCCTTTATTCTGGCTCTGAAACTGAATAAAACATTCAGGAGTCTTTGTATGCCCGTGTGATCGGGACTAGTGGTCTGGAGACCCTCGAGAGCGGTCCCTCGGACCAACACATATCACTCGGAAAATGCATAATCACCAGGGAGAAAAAAATAATCCCCGAACCGTTGATGGAAGACTTTTGTTGGACTCGACACTTTTAAGGAATTCTGGGCTGGGTGATCGCCTCTGCGGGGGTCCCTTGTGCACTTTTGTTGACCCTGTGTAGGAAACTAGAGCCGTGAAGCTAGTTGTTGTATGAGGTGTATGGTGTTAGCGTACGTAATATTAAAATAGCTTAAGTCATTCACTGACCTATGCTGTGTATTATTGCTGTTTGATGCTGTTGTTTTATTGGGCCGAGCTTAATTAATGGTATATTCACAAGTGTAGTGTTCGACACTAACATGAAGCGGTCCATTAACTTGAAATCTTTGTAGCGTAAGTAACTGAGGGTGAGGAGACGGAGAGACAGAGCAGTGTGGTTTGTTTTTTGAAGTTAGATGCGTCTGGCATAATTTAACATAGAATAACTGATATTTCATTTTGGTTGCTGAATATTCGTGCTGAAATTGGCTCTCTAACAAGCTGGAAAACTGGATCAGGAGCTGATGTGAGTGCGTGTATGTAATTACCTATTTGTAATTGCCTAGCTTAGTTATCGCTGGGTTAAATATCCTGCTCTTGTTACTTGACTGGTAAAGAACTTATCCTTGTTTACCATAAATCACGGAACGGGTGGGATTTAAACCCATGGCAAGTAGTCCTAAATCTCTCAGGTGGGTGCGTTAACGCAGTTGCCACTGTATTAACGCACAATAAAGATACCCAAGTAAAATATATACTGACTCTTGAGACTCAGTATGTATTTTACTAGGTGAGGAGGTTCCACAATGGCTCTGCGTATTCAAGAATGTGTCACATATATACACAGTGAGTTGAAAGAACATCAGTTTCAGTCAGGTGTGGCCAGAAGATTGCATTAGAGGAAAGGCTATTTTTTAGGCCATTTCTTGAAATTGTTCCCTTGAGTTTTATTTTTTTCACATGCTTCTTTTCCACGTTTTCTAGTTTCATAACTTTGCTTGTGCTCGACTTAATTCCCGTAACTACTGATCTGAACATTGCTGAAGGTTATCCAAGTCTTCTCGGACTGGGGAAACCGCTTCCAGAGAAACGTTTCCACAATAAACATTTGCTAAATGTTGCAAGTGTGACTAATTCTTCAACTTATGGGTTTTTTGAACCTCTGGCATCATTCCTGCAGTATGGTCTCCGCCTATTCATTATAAACTAGCAAAATCTAATCATCTCTTAGTTATAAATGGTTCGGTGATACGGAAACACTGTGAAAAAGGAAATTTGTTTACATTTTAGGACATTTATTGAAGGAATAGCTACGAGTGGCTTCAACAGTCTCAATAAGAGCAAGCTATAACAGGTTAATAAATAATGGACAGTGTAGGTAACTAGAAACAAATGCGATGCGAGGCTGTAGTCCCGTCAAACAGCACAAATTATGTTGGGTAACTTTATTTATGTAGGTAAATATACCACAGTGAAGCTGGGTAATAAAACCTGAGCGCTTTCACCTGCTTACACACACATCTTCGGATATTTTAGTGTGATTTCTTCGATATTTAAGTGCGAAGGCTTGGATTTTAGCAGGACGTGTCTAGCACAGGCTAGTAGGTTTTCTACATAGCTTTTCCATCCTCACAGTGTCTTTATGTGACGGCGGATGTTTGCATAAGTCATGCAAATACTGCGAACAAGCGATACGAGGTGCAAAACAACCACGGGGGGAGTTGAATGATAGCTCTAGGCCTTTCGTGTAAAAGTCAACACATGATTAGGCGCTTGCAATGTTGCAGAAAAGAGGAGGAGGTCCAAGCAGAAACGATCACAGGAAGCGCTTTTGCTCGAACACTCAAGCAACGTTCGGGAATCTTTATTGTGGAAACGTTTCGATAGTCAGTGGCTTCTTCAGTCCAAAGAAGAACGGTGGAAGACGAACAGGAGTTTGAGGTAATCAGTCCCTCAGCCTGGAGTCGATGTGTTTAGCCCATCAATCTCAACACTGATGAACACATTATCCTACATTAACATATAATTAGTGAAAAACAGCTAAATAAATGAAGGATTGCTTACGTCTGGCAGCGAGGAGATCATTGTGAAATCTTAGATCGTTCGCTTTTTACCAAAAATCCATAAATGTTTAAAGGAATGTTTCCTAAACACTGTGTATGTGTTTATCTCCCCTTCTTGTTCCTCTTTAATTAACCCCTCTTAAAAAAAATTATTTGCTAAGCTCTCTGTGACTCACCTGTGTCGTAAGCTGCTATGTTCCCTTGTCACTGTGCTACCATCTGTGTTTACTCTTGACTGTGCTACCATCTACGTTCTATCGTCATTGTGGTACCATCTGTGTTCCTTTAACTGTTACCGTCTGTGTTCCCTTGTAACTATGCTACCATCTGTGTTCCCTTGTAACTGTGTTATCATCTGTGCTCTCTTGTAACTCTGCTACCATCTATGTTCCTTCTTGACTGTGCTACCATCTATGTTCCCTCTAAACTGTGCTGCCATCTATGTTCCCTCTTGATTGTGATACCATGTATGTTTCCTCTTAACTGTGCTACCATTTATGTTCCCTCTTAACTGTGCTACCATCTATGTTCACTCTTGACTGTGCTACCATCTGTGTTCCCTCTTAACTGTGCTACCATCTATGTTCACTCTTGACTGTGCTACCATCTATGTTCCCTCTTAACTGTGCTATCATCTATGTTCCTTCTTGACTGTGCTACCATCTATGTTCCCTCTTAACTGTGCTACCATCTATGTTCCCTCTTAACTGTGCTATCATCTATGTTCCTTCTTGACTGTGCTACCATCTATGTTCCCTCTTAACTGCTACCATCTATGTTCCTTTTTGACTGTGCTACCATCTATGTTCCCTTGTAATTGTGCTACCATCTATGTGGAAAATTACATTTATCCGAATGTAACTCATTATGTACATAACAGTAAATGATAGCAAAGATAATTATTATTTATCAGTTACATAGACAAGTAGGAATTTGGGACACCTAGGTCGCAAAAATATCCCCCTTCGATACCTACAACTGTCTTATCCACAAATTGCTCTAGACCTAATAATTACAAATGAAAGATGCAGCAACAAGAATTCTGGTAAATATATAAGTTTGTGGACTGTATATTAAAAATAATAAATGATTATATATATACATGTATACATAACAGAAGGAGAATATATCTTAATATCACTCACCAATTTGACTGGGGATTAAGGTGTATCATACTCAGAAAACCTCACTGTCTATCCATGAAAATAGCACTGGCCAGAGTTACAAACATAAACTTATCTGAGGTTCCTGGAGCTGTCTTGTCCAGTCGCCTGATATCTCAAGTTATGCAGGAATGTACATCCAACAATTTCGGCTCCTATTTGAGAGGTGTCAGCCCAAATTTAGCCTCAAGAGCACGAAAATTTCTTCCCATTATTCACTAACGTTTGTGTCCAATTCAAAAACAATGGCGAGTCTCGTCTGCGCAGACGCAGGCTTCCCATTTTTTATGGCATAAATTTTATTAAATACAATGTATTACTCTAATTTACATAAAAAATAAACTATTCTTCCCTGAAAATACATTATTTTCCACAATCTATGTTCCCTCTTAACTGTGCTACCATCTATGTTCCCTCTTAACAGATCAACCATCTATGTTCCCTCTTAACTGTGCTACCATCTATGTTCCCTCTTAACAGATCTACCATCTATGTTCCCTCTTAACTGTGCTACCATCTATGTTCCCTCTTAACTGTGCTGCCATCTATGTTCCCTCTTAACTGTGCTACCATCTATGTTCCCTCTTAACAGATCTACCATCTATGTTCCCTCTTAACAGATCTACCATCTATGTTCCCTCTTAACTGTGCTACCATCTATGTTCCCTCTTAACTGTGCTACCATCTATGTTTCCTCTTAACTGTGCTACCATCTATGTTCCCTCTTAACTGTGCTACCATCTATGTTCCCTCTTAACTGTGCTACCATCTATGTTCCCTCTTAACTGTGCTACCATCTATGTTCCCTCTTGACTGTGCTACCATCTATGTTCCCTTGTAACTGTGCCACCATCTATGTTCCTTCACCACTATTATCATCACTGCTATCATCACTATATCACTATCATCACCATCACTATCACCATCAACCTTATCACCACCAACACCACTTTAACTCTCACCATGATCACCGTTGCAATTATCACCTTCACCAATATCACCACTTTCATAACTATCACCATCACCACTATCACCATCACCACTATCACCATCACCACTATCACCATCACCACTATCACCATCACCACTATCACCACTGTCATCACTATCATCACCCTTTCAGCTATTATTCCCCTCTCCACTATCATCACTACCATCACCCTCACCACTAGCATCACTAACATCTCTCTAACCACTATCTTCACAATCATCACCATCATAATCACAACTATCCCCATCAATACCATCACTATCGCCACAGTCAACATCACCACTATTACTCTCATTATTACCATCACTATAATTTTCATCGCCATCCTCATCAACATTATCAGAACTATCACTATTACGACTATTACCATAACTATCACCACCAATACTATCACCTCATCATCATCACCATCATTACTATCACCAACGCTATCACCCCGTCGCGATGACTATCACTTCCGATACCTCATCACCATCACCACCATCAGCATCACTGTCACCATCAGTCACATCATCAGTGTTAACTACCATTAATGATTCAAATTATTAAACAGAAAAGATAAAGTCATGTATAATAAGGTTCTTCATAATTATCTTTTTCTCTTCTCAGTTACGATTATCTAATATAATCACTTTAATAATTACCCATATTCAAGGATTTTAACTATATATATATATATATATATATATATATATATATATATATATATATTATATATATATATATATATATTAAAAAGTCGGCCGTCTTCCACCGAGGCAGGGTGACCCAAAAAGAAAGAAAATCCCAAAAAAGAAAATACTTTCATCATTATTCAACACTTTCACCTCACTCATACATAATCACTGTTTTTGTAGAGGTGCCCAGAATACAACAGCTTAGAAGTATATACGTATAAAAATACACAATATATCCCTCCAAACTGCCAATATCTCAAACCCCTCCTTTAAAGTGCAGGCATTGTACTTCCCATTTCCAGGACTCAAGTCCGGCTATATAAAATAACCGGTTTCCCTGAATCCCTTCACTAAATATTACCCTGCTCACACTCCAACAGATCGTCAGGTCCCAAATACCTTTCGTCTCCATTCACTCCTATCTAATACGCTCACGCACACTTGCTGGAAGTCCAAACCCCTCGCCCACAACACCTGCTTCACCCCCTCCCTCCAACCTTTTCGAGGACGACCCCTACCCCGCCTTCATTCCCCTACAAATTTATACGCTCTCCATGTCATTCTACTTTGATCCATTCTTTCTAAATGACCAAACCACCTAAACAAACCCTATTCAGCCCTCTGACTAATACTTTTATTAACTCCACACCTTCTCCTAATTTCCACACTCCGAATTTTCTGCATAATATTTACACCACACATTGCCCTTAGACAGGACATATCCACCGCCTCCAACCGCCTCCTCGCTGCAGTATTTACAACCCAAGCTTCACACCCATATAAGAGTGTTGGTACTACAATACTTTCATACATTTCCTTCTTTGCCTCCATAGATAACATTTTTGGCCTCCACATATACCTCAATGCAAAAATTGTCTCTACATCCACAGCAGGACTCGAACCTGCAAACTCTGTATCAGAGTCCACAGTACTTTACCACGGAGCCCAACCCGAGATAAGTATGGGCGCCTGCACGTGGCAGGATTTGATGAAATAACTTATCTGGGGTCTGGCTCCGTGGTAAAGTACTGTGGACTCTGATACAGAGTTTGCAGGTTTGAGTCCTGCTGTGGACGTAGAGACAATGTTTGTAATTAATTTCGCCTGTTTGCGAATTAAGCATATATATATATATATATATATATATATATATATATATATATATATATATATATATATATATATATATATATATATATATATATATATATATATATATATTATTATTATTTTTATTATCACACTGGCCGATTCCCACCAAGGCATGGTGGCCCGAAAAAGAAAAACTTTCACCATCATTCACTCCATCACTGTCTTGCCAGAAGGGTGCTTTACACTACAGTTTTTAAACTGCAACATTAACACCCCTCCTTCAGAGTGCAGGCACTGTACTTCCCATCTCCAGGACTCAAGTCCGGCCTGCCGGTTTCCCTGAACCCCTTCATAAATGTTACTTTGCTCACACTCCAACAGCACGTCAAGTATTAAAAAACCATTTGTCTCCATTCACTCCTATCAAACACGCTCACGCATACCTGCTGGAAGTCCAAGCCCCTCGCA